>JARFIY010000158.1:8707500-9332500 GCA_036346155.1 Sinelater perroti
AATATTCCTGTCATATCGGGCGTGCCGCTCGTGTACTTAGCGGTTGCTCGGGTCGGGGGCGCGGGGCCGAGAAATTCGTCCGCGCCCTTAATGAGCACGGCGGAGGAAACAATGCGCCCCGTTCGGGCTGAAAAGAGCAGGGAGGACGCGATTAACCCGTGTAAGGAGAGCCTCTCCGTTCTTTAACTTGCAGCGGCGAAAGAAGGGAACAAACACAGCTCGTTACGCTGACATACGATCGCCCTTTTCGGCGTGCCCGCTTTGTGTTCATAATAAAGGAGCGGCGGCGCAGGCGACGCAGGACACCAGGAATCGGATTTTAATATTCCGTTTTATTAGGGTCAGAGTGGCGGTCTTGAATTTTTAAATAGGAGTGTTTGCAGTCGGCTCCCCGGGCGCGGCCGGAAAGACAAATCGCCGGCCGGGGGAAAATAACGCAAACAGGCCGAATTCCGGGCGCGTTTCTGAATTATCGAGTGTCGCCGCTTTCGGATGGGGCTTTGATTGCCCGGCCCGGAAATTTCGGGCTTATTGGCGGCGGGCGCGGCGGCCGCCGCGATCCCGTGCCGCGCTGAAATTTTTATCCGCTGAAGGCGGAGGGCTCTTCAGCAGCGAGCGCGAGCATCGATCCCGCAGCCCACGAACATCTATTGTTGAGTGATGAGTTCATAAAGTTTCTATGGCCCGCGCGATGAAATCTTCAGCGGCGACTACAATGTCGGATCCTCGGGAGAGGCCTTATTGGATACTAAATGCTGAAGTGCCTGCATCTAAAAGCGGGGCGATGCGGAAATGTCAAGGAAACGAGGGAAAACATTGCGCCGTTCAACCTGACAATAGCTACTCGCAGCTTTGACAAAAACGTTTGTACCACTTGAGGCAGGCGTGCATCCCCTGTTTTAGTAGGCGCTGCTCAAAGGCTAATTGGGAACAAACCTGCCCTCGCTAAATTGCTGATTTACTATGCTTTTAAAACTTCTACGCAGTCATCGGCACGGCACAATTAGCAATTTTGCAGCGGCTCTTTCAAATGTAAATTTTTTCAAGTACCTCGCAAAGTGTTACTGCACATCAACCAAAAATTTGAGATTTAAATGGATATTCTTTAGTGTATTCCTATATTAAATTATTGTACTATGGAAACCTTTTAAAGATTAAATTTTTTAAATATTTTTATCTTTAATGCAGAGGCCATCAACATGAACTAATTTTCTTGTAAAATTTGTTTAGCGAAGACGGTTATAAGTAAAGATAAAACCTAGGGTGCAAATGAGTACTTTTGCTTCTAAACCTAACAATAATACTTTTTGTGGGAGAAATACCGAAGAAGGAATGAAGTAAAACGGAGCTGAAAAGTTTAAAATAGCGACGAGTGAGCCAAAAGATCAAAATGAAATAGCCGTATACCTAGGATGAAAGATACCAGAATAGTAAAGAAAATTAAAGACATTAAAGATGAAAGAATGTGCTGGAATAAAACAAGCTTTAAGTGTATAAAGAAGTAGAAGAAGAAGAAGAAGACAATTATTCTAAACAAAAGCTGTAAAAGATTATTTCCAAAAGTGTGACCAATCCAATCCTATAAATAATAGAGCAGATTAGAGAAAATTACGTAGATCTAGTGCTAACTGGGTTTAAGTATGGCTGCAGTATGGACAACCCCGGGTTTTATTCTGAGCTACATACGCCTAGCTTTTTCATAGACTATAAAGCCTCATTTTTAAAGTAAAAAATGATTTTGCCCAAAGCTGTTAATCAATCTTCAATCAATATTTCTGTTTCGGCCAAAAGTAGGTTGTATCGTAATTTTAAAATTTTAAACAAAGGAACTTCAATCAAAATCCAAAGCTGGAAAGCTCACCTGTGGAAATCGGACGCTACAGAAATCGGATCCCCGTGCTGTACTCCTGGGGAATCAAAGAAGAGGAAAAAAGGCGTGGGTCGAAAAAAGGACAAGCTACCCCAATCTTCGCTGCGGGGCCGATCGGAAACGTCTTTCCTGATGTGGGTCCTTCAGCTGGTTGTGTCCGAATTTTGCGAGTAGGTTTTTTTTGGTTCCTCGCCGGCTCAGACACAAGGAAACCGAACCGAGCCTTTTCGTCGGCAAACTTTCAACTTCCGAAATGCAATCGGCCAACAAAACGACCTCCGGGAGAGGAAAATCTGGCCGGTAAAATATCGAATCTCGAAATAAAATCAGCCTTCAGCAAAACGGCCACCGGAATGTGGAAACTCTTGCCACCAAACAAAACACGCCGATAAACTCTCAATCAAAACGTCCCAGGGCACGGAAAATTTGTGGCCGGTCGCACGCTTTCTAAACCATCACAACTAAAATTCCAAAAACGAAGCAAGCGAAAGAAAACCAAACTTATATATTGCGCACCGCGTAAGCGGGCAAATTGGCTGCCGCTATCTCAAATCAAAACTAAAGTGCGTATACAGAGGGAGCCAAAAGACAGCAGGCCCAAATTTAAAATCCAAATAAAAGTAATTGGAGATTGGCGCAAACAGTTTCTTTGCAAAGGACAAGGGGATAAGATTGTCTAAGTCAATGACGCAAGATGTACTGCACTTGTCTAAAAATTTTTATTAATTAACACAATGAGGGATTATTATAAGAATGTGATAATAATTTTAACAAAAAATTTTATATCATTCAAGTTGAATTTCGCGTCATAGTTTTTAGTTATATCATAGTTTTTTCTTTTTGGGTGCTATCTGAAACGAGTTTGGCAACTATTTTGTATCTGTTTTGGGTAGTATAAAACAATATGTAGGTGTTTTGACTAGTCCATTCCTTTATATTCTTGAACCACAACCTTCTTTTCTTCCTTGGCTTTTCTTTCCTTCTATTTTTCGTTTGAGGGTGGGTTTTAAGGTCTTAACATATATTGTGTATGCCTTACAATACGACCTTAGTATTATGTTTTTTGTTTCTTTATTATATATACCAAGTGTTCTATGTTAAGCCAATATGATACTTCATCGTTGGTTACCCGGGCAGTCCATGGTATCCTCAACATTCTATAACTGCATGTCAAAAGCTCGTGTCCCTCTTTTTTGAGTCTTTCTTTATTGTTAATGTTTTACAATTGTATATTAATAATGGCCGCAATACTCCGTGTTTAAGTTGAATGTTTAATTTTAAGTTGCACAATTTATTTCTCATTTTTAAAAAGCTTGCCCGTGCTTTTCTATTTGTCTCTTGACTTTTTCGAAGTGGTTTGTACTGTTATCTATTTCTTGTTCTTTAACATTTGCCATTGTTTCCCCATTAAGTTTAAGATGTGTGCAATATTTTTAGTTAATCTATGTTAAGACCATTACATTTACTTTGATTACATACCTACCCATAATCATCTGTAAGTCTATTTATTATCAGCAAACACAATTGTGTCGTCTGCATAGCGGATATTGTTATAAACTATTCTGTTTATTTTTATTCCTTCTCGCCTTTCTTTTAAGGATCTTCGCATAGCTACCTCTGCATATACATTAAATAAAATAAGGAGGCCATACAGTCTTGCCGAACACCTCTATTAATTTTTATTGATCCTGTTGTCCCTTGGTTTATTTACACCTTGCTGTTTGTCCCCAATAGGTTTTTTTATAATTGTAAGCTTTTTACCTTTTACTTTAACGTTTTTTGTAGTCTATATAGCACGCATACATTAGTTTGTCGACCTCTAGATAGCGTTCTGTTAATGCTCTCAGAGCAAAGGCTACTTTTTGTACCCAGACATTTATGAAAACCAAATTGCGTTTGACTAATATGATCTTCACATTTTTGTCTAATTCTGTAATATACTATAAGCAGGAATATTTATAATGCACGAGACATCAAACTGATAGTTCTATAATCCTGATATTTTAAAGATTTTCATTCCTTTAGCAACATAATGAGTCCAGTGCAGCCACTTATTTAGTATATTTTGGTATATTCTTGGTGTAGGTATATTCTGTTTATCATGAAGTGTTTGCCGTTCCTTAACAGACTAGTACTTTTTCTCTAACCATTTTTTCTTTGCTTCTTTAACTTATGCTGTTATTTTGTAATTTAGTCAATTGTACACATCTGCATCTTTTTGCTGTTTGTCTCTCCTTATTTTATCCATAAGATTTATTATTTGGTCCGTAATCTAATCATTTTTACTTAAGATATAGTAAAGTTTTTTCAATTTTATCTTCTACTGTTGCTGTATGTGTACTGATTTCATTTTACTTAGTTCCGCCCCCATTCTTGTGCAAACTTATCTTAGTATCTTTGTGTGTTATTGTTTTCTGAGTTTATGCTATTATTTATTTTGGCTTTGTTATCTTTTTAAACTGTGACCTTTATTACGACTGCGTTGTGGTCCTATCCGATTTCAACATCCAAAATACTCTTTCTAAAACGTTTGTTTACAAAAATTTAATCGATTTGGTTCCTAATCATGAGGGAATATCCAGGTATAAAGTTTTCTGTTTGATAATTGAAACCGTTATCATAAGTTTCATCGACTACGAGAAGGCGTTTGACAGAGTAAGACATGAACAACTTATTCAAATACTGGAATACACCTAGATGGAAACGATGTACAAATAATTAAGAACTTGCCAAACAGCAACCGTTAGAATTGAGAACGACAGTAGAGAAGAAATAGAAATAAAACGAGGAGTGAGTCAGAGATGCATTTTATCGCCAACCCTGATCAATTTATACTCAGAGCACATAATGATGGGAGAGGGAAAGAAATTAAAATGAATGGTAAAGTAACAAATAATATTCAATATGCTGACGACACCATTACGGTTGCACCAACTCAAGAAGATATCCAACTCTTGTTAGACAGAGTGAATGAAGAAAGTCAAAGGTTAGGCCTTAACATAAACATCCAGAAGACAAAGTTTATGGTAGTAAGCAAGAAGAGAGACCCAAATGTGAGATTTATAGTAGCATGTAACAATATAGAGCGAGTACAAAAATATAGATACTTAGGCACATGGGTAAGAGAAAAATGGGATAGTGACATGAAAGTTAAGACAAGCCAATGAGGAGGTCTTAAGTAGAATACGAAGAGATAGAGGACTTTTACAACTAGTGAAAAGAAGAAAAGTCGAATATCTGGGACACGTACTGAGCCATGATAGATACGACCTACTACAGAAAATAATGATGGGAAAGATAGAAGATAGAAGAGAAGTGAGAAGAAGGAAGATGTAACTCAGAAACATAAAAAAAGAACGGGGATCACGAGTATCAGAACCCTTTTTAACATAGCAAGAAACAGAGAAAGATTTGAAGAAATGACAGCCAATCTTCACTAGCTGGAGCGGAATTTACAGAAGAAGAATGGAAACTAGGGGTTTAGTGTCACTAGGTCATGCTCCTGACATAACTTTGTTGATCTTGTGCCTGTATCGTTTCTCTTGCCCAATCCAAAACTACCCTCAATGTCTAGTTCTCTTTCTTCTCCTCTCTTAAATTTCCATCCCTTTCCTTTATTAGTTTGTATATGTCCGTTACGGTTTTATAAAATTCTTCTACTTCGTCATCAGACTTATCCTCTGTAGGAACATAAGCCTGTATGATGTTTGTATTAGCCGGTTGATCTATTAATTATGTAATCATGACTCTATCAGAAATAGATATAAAATGTGATACATATTTGGAAACCTTTTTATCTATTAGAATGCCCACTCCGTATAATATAATATAAAATGTATTTACTTGCTGCATATGCACCCCTATTTGCCCTTCTAACTTTACTTAAACCAAATATCAATGATTACTATTTCCATTTTACTAGTTAGATTAGTTCATTTTCCAGGTTTTACCAAACTTCTCACGTTCCATGTACCAAATCTAATAATTGAATTTAGATTTAGGTTACATTCAGGGATTCTTCGCGCCCTCTGGTTATTGAAAACCTGCCGGGGAGTGAGAGCCGTGTTTTAGTTTGCATTCGCTATGACAATTATGAACTTAATTATTATATTATATTATAATATTATAGTCAAAATTTTAAATATAAAATTTACTGAGCACCAAAATGTTTGACACCAGAAAAGATAGAAGGTAGAGAAGTGTCTTAAGCTAGAATTCGAAGATTTGGAAACCTAACTGAACCATTAAAAAATATCGCCACCTTTTTGATCAATTTTTGAGAAAATGACAAGCAAATAACACCAACTGACAGATGTCAATAAGATGTTAGCATTTTTAGCGGTAGTCCTTTTTGGGGGACATTTTTTTGAATTTATTTTTGTTTTTCATTTCCTATTTTTGTCTAATCTATTGCTTTGCTCTCTTTTTTTAGTATTTTTTATTTATTTTTTATAGACTTGCTCTAACAAAAATTAAATAAGCCTTTCAGCTTGGCTTTTCTTCAGTCTTACAATGTTCTTGCTGCATAGTTCTCAAAACTATCATCTCCACGTGTTTTTATTTTTGTATTAATAAATGTAAGCGCTTTTTAACTTATTATTTTAATACTTTATCGGGTGTATATTGATATCACCTTCTATATTACGATTCCTTATCAACTTTTCTCTGATATTGTCACTTTTTAGTCGTATTGATATTATTTTATTAATATCCTTTTAAAATAATCCGTCTATATTGCTAATATTGACACTGTACAGTGCTTAACACATTGTCCTGTATTAGAGATCATACGTAATGACTGGGCAGTGGAAGCAAACATATCTTAATCTTCCAATTCACAAGCATTATTTCTTACAAAGCGTAAAGCCCTATTTTTATTAAGTAATAAATGGCGCAAGGTTCACAAGTGGTAATACAATTTAATAAGAAGCTGCCGATGTTTAGTCAACTCCACCATTGCGTGTGATCAGTACCTCATTGTTTTAGTGAAGGTTGCATTGATAATTGCTGAGCTGGGCCAGAAGAGGCAGCGAATGAAGAAAATCGGATTAAGATAGCTATAAAAAACCGTTGTAGCTTTATATAAACCAATTTACTAGATAATTTTTTTTTTATTTACTCATTTGCTAATTTACAATCTACTCCTATAACTAACAGAGTAATGAGTAAATATGAGGCAAGGTTCATGGCAAGCGTTGGGTACCGTCCCTTGACGGTTCTCCACTTTCTCCTAGTTAACTAGGTCTTCTGGCCATTGTCTTTTAAGTCTTCTTTCAATTTGTGGTTGGGTGTATAGTTCACTTATGAGTTGGTTGCTGTGGTTGGTGCTGCGTTGTTTGGATTTGTTGACGTGGTGGTTGATCACTTCTTTTATAAAGGATATTCCAAAATCGTTATGGAGGGTTTGATTGGACACGTACCAGGGAGCGTCGGCCATCATGCGAAGTGTCTTCGACTGAAAGGTTTGTAGGATTTTTGTCTTGGAGGGCTTACTGCATCCCCACAGTTCGATACCGTAGGTTCAGACTGGTAGAATTATTTTGTAGATAATCAGTTTGTTCTCCAGAGATAGTTGAGATTTCCTGCCTAGTAGCCAGTTCATTTTCTTCACTTTTAGGTCCAATTGTGTCCTTTTGCCTTAATGTGCTCTTTCCATGTGAGTCTCTGGTCTAAATGTAGGCCCAAATATTTGACTGTGGCTTTCTGGGATCAGAGTGTTATTTATGTTAACTTGTGGACAGTTGCTTCGTTTTGTGGTGAACGTGATCTGGGCGGACTTTTCGGTGTTGACCTGGATCTTCCATCGTTTTAGCCAGTCCTGTAGATCGTTTAGGTGATCTTGCAGTTTATTAGAAGCTCTTGCTGGATCGATATCGGACGACAAGATTGCTGTGTCGTCAGCAAATGTGGCCATCATAGTGCTCTCTGTGACGGGAATGTCAGCAGTGTATATTAAGTAGAGTAGTGGCCCAAGGACGCTGCCTTGCGGCACTCCAGCTTTAATTGGTGGTAGTCGGAGAGTGAGTTGTTTACTTTTACTTGGTAGGATCTTTCATTAAGGTAAGATTTTAGGAGTAGGTATATGGGACTGGGAAAATGCCTTTTTAATTTATATAATAATCCGTTGGTCCAAACCTTATCAAAGGCCTGCTGTACGTCAAGGAACACCGCAGCACACATCTTCTTCTCTTCGAGACTTTCTTTGATTTTGTTCACAATTCGGTGGCATTGCTGTGTTGTGGAATACTTTTGTCTGAATCCAAATTGGTGTTCAGGGATTATGTCGTCTGTGAGTGTTGATTGGGTTATTCTGTCGAGAAGAAGTTTTTCAAATATTTTTGACATTTGTGGCAGCAGGCTTATTGGACGGTACGATGAAGGTTCGGTAGGTGGTTTACCTGGTTTTCCAATCATAATTATTTGCGCATGTTTCCACTGAACTGGGAAATAGCATAATCGAAGGATGCTGTTGAATATGGTAGTTAATAGCACGATTGCCTTTCTTGGTAGATGTTTTAAGATCTCCCCGACTATGAGGTCATACCCAGGGGTCTTGTACGAATTTGTATTGTTGATTTGTTTTCGAATTTCTGCTGGTGTAAAAGGCTTAACGGGCAGTGATAGTTGACAGGGGGCGTTAATATAGTCTTCAATTTCTTCATCTTGGTTGTCATTGTCTGAGACTGGAGAAACACTTTTGAAAGATGATCCGTGAATACATTGCTCTTTTCTATGTCTGACTGCGCCCAGTTTCGATCAGGTTTTCTTATGGGTGGGTTTGTATTACTGGCCTCTTAATTCTTTTGTTGCTTTCCACAACGAATGGTCTTCGGGGATAGATTCGTGATGTAGTGTTTGAAGGTGTCGTTGAGGGCTTGGTTTAAAACAGAGTGGAGTTGGTGTGTTATCCTGTTAAGGTCAGTTTTGTCCTGAGGGTTTCTTGACCTTTGCCATTTCCACGTGCTCTTCTTCTTTTGTGATCAATTTTTAATATGCAGAGGAATATTATCATTTCCCTGGTTTGCTTTGTTCCTTAGAGGAGTGGCTTTCCATGCTGCGGTTTGTATTGTATTCGTTAGATGCTGTACCACCTCTTCGATTTCGAATTGCTCTTTGATACGATGATCCAGTCTGATTTCTTCATTTATTAAGTTTTGGAACATTTGCCAATTGGTATCTTTTGTGCACAAGGTAGGCATTGGCTCTCTGTAGATAACATTGGTACTGAGGGTTAATATTATGGCGCTATGGTCATGGCATAGATCTAAACTAGACTTAATATCAATGTAAGTATTTGATATGCCTTTTGATATAGCGAAATCAAGTAGGTCCGAATTTTATTCCTGTCCGTGGGCCAGTAAGGTTGGCTCTCCGTAGAAATATAAGTTAGGTTGTTTAGTTGTATTGAACGGAACAGATTGCGACCTTTAGGTGTGATTAATCTGGACCCCCATGTTGTATGTTTGGAGTTCCAGTCTCCGATTGCTATAAATTGTGTTCCAAGATAGTTGAAAAAGTCATTATATTCTTCTGTCGTGATATTGTGTCGTGGCGGGGAGTAAACAGCCGCAATAGTAGTTGGTCTAGGAAGTGATTCTAGTTTTAATAACGTCGCTTGGATTTTGGCTGTTTTAAAGGGTTGGAGGACATGGTGGTTAATAGTCGATCTAATTATGATGGCTGAGCCTGCATGCGCCGTACCGTCAGGGTGATGAGTATAGTAAATGGTGTAGTATGGGATTCTGATAAACGTTCTTTCAGTTGAGTGGCTTTCAGAGATTAGGAGAATATCAATTTTATTGTAGTTTAAATATAGGGTGATTTCTGGAACGTGATTTGATAGCCCGTTTGCATTCCAGGCAGCTATTCGAATTGAGGAGGTCATTGTTTGGTCAAATTGCTTATGACCGTGGTAAGCATGGTGAGAATCATGCTGTTTTGGTTTAGTAGCTGGTTGAATAGGTTTTAAATTCGTATAAAAGTTTTGCATTGTATTAGTAAGGTTGTCATTATTATTATTATTTTTTTTTGATTACTTGTTGCTCCTGCGCTACATGGGCATAACTACCTCTAGTTTGAGGAGGCTGTTGTGTTATCTGTTGAAAAGCTGGATTTGTACTTGAATGTAATTCGAGGATTGGTTTATTTGTGAGGTTTGGATTGTGTTTATTTCTGGACTTTAATAGATCTCTGTAAGTTGTGCAGCCCTTGTAGTTGGCAGGGTGCCCTCCGCCACATAGTGCACAGGTAGCCGGGGTGTCTTTGGTTTTATTACAGCTTTTTGAATCGTGTGGTTTGCCGCATTTAACGCAGTTGTATGCTTTCATACAATACGATTTGGAGTGTCCATAGGCCTGGCATCGGGTGCATTGTATTATAGTGTTTTTATGTTTTGGTGGTTCAACTCTTATTTTTGTATTTTGTAGGAATTCTATGTTATAAATTTCTTTATTATTACTTTGCGGACTTATATCGACGAAAAATAGTGGTAGCGGATTTTTTGTAACTCTGTGCCGTGCGTTGATGATATTTCTGACTTTATGTCCTTTTCAGCTAGTTCTGTTGTTATATCTTCTAACGGGATTGAATGATGAAGACCGCGTATGACAACTCTGTAGGCCCTGTTTAGTTGGTAAGTATGATATACTACTTTTTCGTCCTTCTTGTGCTGGATTAATTTTCTGTAGGTGTCGGGTGTCCGTGCATTTATTTTTACTGTATTATCTGGGAAGGTTTTAGTGTAGTAAGTTTCGTCATCTGTGACAAGGGATAGATTTTCGGTCATAGCTTTGTAGTTGGTAACTCCATAAACGTAAATTGGGGTGGTTTCGGGTCTTGCGGCTGAGTATTGTTCTTCATATTGTTCGAATTGTTAGTATGAGTTTGAATGGTACTAGTATCTGCTTCGGCGAGTGATTGAAATCTGTTTGTTGTTATAGTTTGAGGGGATTTACGGAGACTGTTTGGATCTTAAACCTTTTCTCTTGTTTGTGACGCTTTGCCAGGGATGGGAGTTTGTAATTTCAGAGTCATTCTCCATTTGTTCGTCTTCGCTGGTCGTGCAATCGAAAGTTTCTTGCGTTGATTTTGTGTCCTTGTAGTTATTATTTGGCGGCATTAAAGGCTGTATGTTATTTAAAGGAGCGAGGTTAATAGGAAGTGGTGGGAATTGTTCTGTTGTTACTTTATTTTGGTAAAATTGTGGAAGTTGCATATTTATAGCTGCTGGATTTAATTGGTAATTGTGTGCATGCGGCATTTGAGCTGGTATTTGATTTTGAAGTAATGTAGGTGGCTGCATAAGGGTGTAATTATACATATTGATGTTTAAACGGGGCCCATTCCCGGTTGGGAACATCTTTGCGAGGTATAATGTGTTTTAAAAATTATAAATTCTTACGGTTTTTAAAGGTGAAACAGTTGTTTATCACTTGAGTTAAACGTTGATTGCAGCGGCCTTGCGGCTTTCACACTTATAGGTTATCACAGCACTTGATATTTCGAGCGTTCAGGCACAACCTTATTCACCGAAACCCAAATGCGAACTCACTAGATAATATTGCGCCTTTTTAAATCAAATAGCACAACTTTACAATTTGTAATGTGAAATTGACGCTTTTAGTGCACCCGTCTATGAAATATTGGCGATATAGGTGCAATACGGTTCAAATTGTATAGTTTTTGATGTACATTTTGTATGATTACTACTTTAAACTTTATAGTAATATAATTATTTATCAGATTTTTTTAATTATAACTACAAGCCACTCAATTTACAAAATAATAACGAAATGTGTTATATGTGAAACGGCTTGAGTGGGATCCCATCCATTAATATTTATTCAGTTAAGTCTTCGGGGTATTGTGTTTCTAGTCTTATATTTCCGAAAGGCTACTTGGGTATTTCAGCTATTAGCTGGTTAGAATATCCTAAACTGCGGTATCTATATTTGGTAGCTTGTGATTTAATGACATTTGTAGATATAATACTTTCAGATCATTATGTATTGTGAGATTCGATACATGCCAATGAGACTTCTTTAACAAATGGAGAATTTTTATTGTACCGTATGTAATATTCTGTGTTTCTATATGGACTTCAGTATGGTTTTGGATATTCTTTCTAAATTTAATTGGGCCTTTCTACCAATCAGCCAGTATATTTACTCAACCTTTAAATTTATTTGTTGTTTTGTACCTTTGATGTGTGCTTTCCATGTTAATTTTTCATCTAGGTGAAATTTTCACACCTTTTCTTATTGGCATAGAGGTGTTATTTACTGTTACTTAAGTGCAAGAACTATGCTTTGTAGCGAAGTTGAGCAGATTTACTAATTTACCGTAATTTTTAACGTTTTAGCCACGTAGGTTTTCCGATGGTTTTTCTGGGTCCAGGTTAGCTGATAAGACTGCTCTATTATCAGCGTATATAGCTGCCATAGTGTGCCATGTAGATTGGATATAAGTATAATCTTAATACCCTGCCCTGCAATATTCCGTACTGTATTAAGTGGTAGTCTAAGTGGTTCTATAAGAGCCCATTATGCCATGCTTTATCAAAAGTTTGCTGGATGTTTAGAAAAATTGTTACACACAGTTCCCTTCCTTCTAAAGTTTCCTTAATTTTAATAAATAATCTCTGGCATTGTTGTAGTGTGGAGTACTTTTCTCAGAAGCCAAACTGATATTCTGGTATTAGACGTTGTGTGGGTACAGTATTTTTAATTCTGTTAAGGAGTAAACCTTCAAATGTTTTGGCCATTATAGGCAAGAGACTCATTGATCTATAAGATGATGCTTCAGTTGGTGGCTTCCCTGGTTTGGAAATCATAACTTACTGTATTGGGAAATAACATAATCGTAGAATCTATTGCAAACTGTTATTCGACGACAATTGCTTTCCTAGGGAGGTGTTTTAAATTTTTCTCTACCATTAGGTCGTATCCAGGAGCCTTTTGAAAGTTAGTGATTTTTATTTTGTGAAAGACTTTCTTCGGCGAGAATAATTTTTCTGGAAGGAACAATTGACATGGAACATCAATATAAGCGGTGTAAATACATTAGCAAGATGTTTTGCGGAAACTTTAGCTTTTTGCGGTCTGGTTTTCTTATGAAAAGCGCCGGAATTGTTGATCTTTTGAATTTCTTTGTAGCCGTCCGTAATGAATGATCTGGTGTCAGTTTAGCGATATAGTGTTGAAACATCATTTCGGGCTTTTTATAGAGCTGTATAGAGTGCATGTGTTAGCCTATTCAATATCATTTTGTCTTCAAGGTGCTTCATTCTTTACCACTTGATAAGGACCCTATATTTTTCTTAGACAAGTCTTTTTATGTGTAAAGGTATGTTGTGTTGTTCCGGTAGAATTTTGGTTCTATTTGGAGTCGATTGCCATGGCGCTTCCTGCAGTGGTTTGCTAAAATATTATACTACATATAAGAAAAACAACTTAAACTCTTCAAGAAGGTTTTAGTAACATTTTCAAATTTTTCAGCTCTCATGCAATTAAAAAAATTCAAAAACAAAAAAGCGCCCCACTAAACAGATTGTTAGGAGAATAAATATGCAACAATTAATTATAAATTTGTATACTTATTTAAACAACAGACCCAACATGTGTGTGCCTTGATACAACAGTTTGATTGTAGCCTTAACTCCGCAACCATTTCTTTAAGGTCAAGATATCAGCATCGATATCCATTGCTTATCAAATTTACAGTGCACTTTGCAAGTTTCAATGAACACCTGAAACAAATTTATTTTTTATTGTACTTTTTCAAAGAAGAATTAGAACTAATAACTTTATTACTCAATTACTTTAGTACATATTTGATTTAAAGTTGCGGTATAGTGCAAAATGCTTCATGCAACAAAGACGTAATTTGCTTCTACTATCACAAATTGCTCTTGTTGTAATGAGAACCTGGATTTTTCTCGACTGATACGAAACATGGTGTCTTAGACCTAACTGTTCATAATTTTAAATTACATGCCTATAGAAATATGATAATCTAACAAGACAATAACAAAATAAGACACAGAAGAAAGACTTATATGAACGGATAGAAAATTTATTTAAGATTATATTTAGAATAGGTGTCATTGCATAATTGTGACTCTCAGCTACAGACGTAGCATCCCACGTTTAATTTAGATTCTAGACCTTTCTCCATCGAATTTCAAATTCCTCAAATATTCAACTAGAACCTAAAATTAATACTTAGCTGGAACTTTGGAGCATGGTAGCGATTAAATCATCTCTCGCTTTCTGCGTTATTAGATCAGCTTTATTGCCAGGTTTTTGTTGTACTTTAGTCATGTTTTGTTACACAATGTAGCACATATTTAAGATCCGATTCAAGGCTGGAAACTTCACAGACTACGCCAATAACATATCTTGCTCCTCTTTCACGAGGTAGTTGTATGCGTTTATAATAGGGTGCGCCATCCTACATGAATACATTTTCTTTGACAAGTATTGTGTTACTAAAGGCAGACCGGAATTTGTCGCTTTTTCAATTTGACGACCTTTACTCTGTCGTCACCCAAAATGAAATGTGATCTGCTACCGTAACATACACTGTTATATTAATTTACCTATATTTTTGTATCAAATAAATCCTGGACATGTTTCGAATGATGTTTGGGATCATTGTCATGTTGAAATATAAAGCCTCTGCCCATGTTCCCCATGGCTTGTAGACGCAACATGTACTGGAGGATGTCTTCATAGAGATAGCAATCTATAAGCTGTAAATGTACCTGATGAAACCCATGCAAAGGACGAAGACATAACTCTTGACTATGGCACTTCTGCCTCTGTGCTTCATTGTGGAAATCTTGTAGTTGGGATCAAAACGAATGCCTTAGAATTTCCTAAATTCCATTCCATTCCGAACAATATGTACTTGCTTTCATCACTCTAGAGCACATTTTCCAATCTTTCCTCATTCAGTTCTTATGTGCTTGTACCCACTCCCCGCGCGCCTTCTTGCTCTTTTTCAATATCATCGGCTTCTTCACCGAACGACCTACATTAAGTTCACCTTGCTGCAAACGACGTCTGATGGTATGAATATATGGTTTTGTATCCAGGAAGTCAAACAATTAGTGAGAAATATTGGCTGCCATGCGGCGGGGTTTAGTCGCGGGAAAAACGAATGGACGTTCCTGTCGAAGAGTCTAGAGGTAGTTTAGGACGATGAGCCACGAACTACTTGACAACACTACCTTAAATCCCCCAGTACTTCAGAAAATGGAAAATGATGCTGTTGTGGAGATGGAACTGTGCTGAAAGTTCACCTTGGGCGCGACCATTGTATATCTTCCTAAGGCTCTTAATTTTTTAACAACAGAAAAGTGGCTTCGCACCAATTTTCTCAAAACATCACGCAGTTTCAGGTTTCAAAGTTTTATAAAGAGACAACGCTAAAGCATCTTTGGTTGGAAATGCTATAAGTGATTTTATAAAATGCGTACTATAGAATATATCTGAGCAACCCACAGAAGACCAGCCCATCTCTTTCCATCCACTTAACATAATTTGTGTTTGTAATTTTTAACTTTGCTAAATTGTTCTTAGTGTGCCATTAGTGTATGTGAGTTTTTCATTTTTAACTGCCTTTCTTTCAAATTGTCCTTTTTGTTTCCGTTCTAGTCTTTCTTTATTACTTTTTTTTCTTGTTTTGTTTGTACGCTTTCCTCTTTAGGCAAACTATTGTATATTAGCTATCGAAATTATCAAACACAACAATTCCTTCATAAAAAAACTAAAGAGAAATTAGACGCACTAGAGACGAATATTAATAGTATGTGTCATCCCTTAGAAATTATGGTACAACCTAAACCAAACTTCAAAAAAAAATCGTTTAGCAGACGGTCTTATAAGACGAGGCGACCTTTGTGATTCAGCAACAGCCTCTTTGAAAGCTAACAAGAGAAAAATGTTCACTCGAAACCTGGCTGTTTTTGTTGAATACTAGTTGACACATTCTGTAAGTGCGTTGCTTAATGTAGATTTGAACTCTTGATTTTTTTCTTAGACATTTGCATCTTAATAATATTACAGCTCAAAGCATTCACCCTCGTAGTTTTAAATATTTTTACAGTAATTCCTTATTTTATTTTCCTAGGACTGTCTTTCCTGTTGTAGCTGCAAATTTATTTTGCTATCCAGCACCTTCTTCCTTTCTTCTGTACCCTGGTGTCAGCATCTTCTTTGAACATCTTTCAGATCTCGTCTTGTTGCAGCTTGTTTCTTATATATGCGATGCTATAGGTGTATAATTGTTCTGTATACTCCTAGTACTATTTTGCATAAAATTTTTGCTTTTAACCACACTGTAGGTGTTCTTATAGGTTTCCAACTTTTTGATATTCTTTTCAAATTTTTTTATCACCTTGGCTCCTAAATATTCGAAATTATACTATTTTTATTCAGTGCCTTTATCATTTTTATTTGCCTACAAGTTTAGTTTCTATGTATTTCGTGTTTTCTTTGCTTATTATTACCTTACATGTTTTTGATTTTTCTGCTTCTGCTACCACCACTATTTTAGAAAAAAATTATTTGTACATGTAATATAGTTAGTTTTTGCTCCCCCTTCTTTTTCTATGTTTATCTTGCATATTCCAACAGTGACTTTCTCAAAAATGAGGTGCTTGCAATTTTTATTAACTTGTAAAATCTGTTTTCAGTTTATGATTGTTCCTTTCTGAATTGCTGCTTATGTGTATTTTATTTTTACTCTGTTACTTCGTTTATTATTTTATTTAATTTTATGTTAACTTCTTTCTAAAACGTTTTATTTTCCTTGAGTTGTCTCTTTTATTCTTTCTTGCATATTTTGCTTCCTCGATTCTATTGTTGGTAGCAGGATTCGGGAAAAATTTTAGCACTAGTGACCATATTCTTACTAACTGAATACTTATAGAAAAAGCCATACTGTACAATCTTTCTTTATACATAGCTTACGTGGACTACAAGGAAGCTTTTGATTCAGTTGAACTGTGGACGACAGAAAAAGCATTACAAAATAGCAGACTAAACCATCGATATTCTTAAATTATTCATTCCATTTACGACCAAGCAACAACGGTAATATAGATACACGAAATATTAACAATATTCTAGTGGGTTGTGGAATGAGACAAGAAGACTCGATGAGGCCGAATTTAAAAAAAAGAGTAAAATGATGATATAATAGTCATATAAAATTCATTTGAAGATGTAAAATGCTAAAAGGCTAAAGTTGGGTTAAAAACAAATAACCAAAAAACGAAAGTCGTGACTAACCAACTAGGAAACATAGACATCATAACTGACAACCAACATGTACAGACAGTACAAGCATATATTTATTTAGGGCAGATTATAGTGTGAAAAAATCAATTAAAACTTAGAAATCGACAAATAAACACGTCAAGCATTGTCAGCTATTGGAAAAGAAATACAATCCGGAAAAACCAAGCAATACCTTTAAAACTGAGAAAATCTGTTTATGATAAATGAGTAGTGCCAATTCTTACTTATGCTGCACAGACATTGACCTAGCACGATGTATTAATTTTGTTTTATTTATATTTCCTACATTCTCAATTTTTTCTATTGTTTTCTTAAATTTTCCACGGTCCTTCCCTGATGGTTTAATATTGTGCATAATTTATCTTCATTTTCTCGTTTGATCGATACGTACTTATTTGTGGGCGTTCAGCTTCTTGGAGGGTTTCAATGATGATGTCCATCAGGTGGTTTTCTTATTGGCTTCCTTCATCTACTTCTTCAGAACAGGCCTTTTTGAGGTCTTCTCAAACAATGCTTGTTGCATAAAAACTGCACAGTGGTTATCATCTAGGAGGCGTGGGAAATGTAGGTGAGGCCTGAGCTTTAAGCTGGTCCTCCAGCAATGCCCACCTGGGTTTGTGTGAGCCCCAGGAAGTGTTGTACAGTTTTAATTCTTTCGAAACTTCTTGATCTTATCCACGTTGATCCCATCCATAACGCTGTTGCTAGATTGATTTATCGTCAAATTATTGTTGTAGCTGCGGAATAAGCGTAGGTAAGACGGAGATCGCTTGAGACTCTAATTAGAGTTGTAGTCACAAAAACGTCACTGTTTCTAGCAGCTACTCGACTCGGGCAGGTAGTGGCAGTGGCTATGATGCTGCTTCGAGGTATCGGCTTCTAGTGCGTTTTAGCTTCCCCGTTCTCATCCCGGTCCATTTGGTTGATTTCGTCGAAGGCATCATAAATCAGTCTTCAGTACTCATTATCCAGGTTTATTTTTTTATTCTTCTTTTTTATATTTTAGCTAATGAATGAAGAGTTTATAAATGTCACTAGTCCAATTTGTACGGTTATGTTTTAGACATTAGTCATTTTCTTTATTTTGTTGTAGAAAAAATCAAATGGCAAAGATCTTTGAATAAGTAATTGCTTGTCCACACTATATGGTGCTTTAGAAAGCTCTGTGATATCACTTAATAAATTATCAAAAACTGCTATCATCATCTGGGTCCTTATGAAAATTTCTATTGCAGAAAATGGTTTTCAACTTTGAAAACATCTGTTGCAAAACAATTCGTAGGACAATTTCAAATAATTTATATTTTCACTGAAGTATCCGAGAGGATAGACGGGAAAGCAATGTTAAGGAATCTAAAATTCTATAGAAGTCTAACGAATAATAATTGCCCCTTAAAATTTTGGAACAGCAAGTTACAAAAAATTATAAAGGATTTTTACGAGCAGCCTTTCCTGTGCATTTATTTGATTTCGTTTTTTAAAGTTAATCTAATGGCAAATGTTCCATATATTTCCTGAAATTACTTTTCAAAACGAGCTTAAACCGTGATTAAAGCTCCGGCCACATGCTTCTAATAGCAACCCGCCGGCTGTATTCCCAACTGAATAAATATTATCGGCGGTTTCACAAGTTAATGATTTCCACGCTGCTCGACGCGATTACCGCCCGCTCGCGCAGAGGGGCACGCATTTTTAAGCGGCTCTTTATGAACGCTCAAGCAGCTTAAGTAGCGAAAGCGCACCCTTTATGCCGGCCCGCTCCAAAAAAGGCCACTTAAAATAAGGAAGCGAGGCCGTAACGACTTCCTGGCGAAAGCTCCGAGGAGAGCGTCTGGGCAGGGGCAGGTGGGCCTTTCAAAATCATAATCGATGCTTTAATTCCTATTTTATCAGAGCTGAGCGCCTCTTTGAGCATGCACGGCGCCGCGAAAATTGCAAATTTCTGGTCTTCGTATCCCAGCGGCATTTTTACTGTGCTGCTGTTACGGTGTAGGTCTTAACCAAATAAATTCTCAAGTACCCTTTCATTTCCTAATTTCGTATGTGGTTTTTATGTTTTATATTTTCCTATATAATTGTTTACCATTTCTATGATTTTTACGTGCAGCCTAAAAAATATTGTTTACTGTTTTTTTCATTGTGCTTTGTCCTTTGTTACCATTTCTGCAAGTCAATAGTGGTGGCAGGTTTTGAAACCAGATAAAATTTTGATTTTATATCTTTATTTCCGCTATCTACATGAGTAACAAAAAGTAATTAACCGGGGGCGATTTTTGTAAGATAATTTAACTAGAGTGCGTTTGAGCTGCTTTTTATTTTATTTTTTATTTATTACAATTGTTGGTAAGGCGAGTAAAATAATGGGCAATTTGACACTATTATGCGCCTCATGCGGTTTTTAATTATCAGTTTTATTATACGGTGTTCTCGGTTTACCCGAGACTTGCGACATTGATAATCCATGCGATAATCTGCGGCGGTGCAGACTCACACGAAGTGTCGACGGTGTTTGAAATAGACCCCAACCGGTGCACAACACTCATGTGAGGAACTACCGTAAAAAGCTTCTTCATAATGGTAGCGAAAGCTAGAATTTTAGCCGAGTACAAAACTGTTAAGGTAAGCCTTGGCACTGAATCGGTTTATTTAGCTGAAAAAGCGTAGCTGACTGCAGTGATGCGGTGGCTTAGCACTGCTAAGGTTATTATATTTAATCGACTTAAATTGCTGCATTAACGAGAAAATGCTTTTATAGTCTTATTTTCCGCAAAGGTGGCGAAAGCTAATCAATGGCAGACTTGGTGATATATTGCGTTAAGGCTTTATTTTACTTAGCATTAGACCTGCAGCCAATTCTAAATATGGATTTTAAGAAAACATAGACTATAATTCTGCTATGGCACCCCTTAGCAATGATCATTTGTTATGAGTGGTAGTATGCCGACTAGGAAATGAGCAGTATTTCGACCCAATTGTCCATTTAATGATCCTTAATTAAGAGGTTTTCAGTTAACTATGTAATTTCTTACACATCCTGTTGTATGGTGCTTTCCGGCAATAATAGGCGTAGATAGATACATAAGAACGGTGTTCAGGATTTCGGCAGTGCAAGAAATTCAAATTGGTGCACAACAATCATGAAGAGTTAGCTGAATTGAGATACGGTTTTAGGTCACAAAGCCGATATGGTGGTGATTCGGACCTGAAGTTCCTTCCTGCAAGGTATAACGCCTACTAATGACGTGGTTGGCGGAAATGAATGCTCTTCTATGATAACTAGAAGGCGTCCATACGGCCCATGTAGCTGAAAAAGGGTAGCCAATTTGGGCAATGCAAGTTACTGGTGCCGTGGCACTGTTGAAGTTTCGATCAAAACACTCTGAGGTCACTTATTTAACGCAGTTGTCGCGTGCACGCGTATCAAGCTCTGGGTTTCTTAATACTACCCTTAATATATTGAAACGGCTTAAATTTCTGCATTATTGATGAAATGTTGTTATACTCTCGGTTTCTATAAAGGTAGCCGCGATGATATTTCTACAACGGAGCTGGTCGCCTAGTGCTTTAAGGCCTCATTTTATTTATCGATAGACCTGCTGCCAATTATAAATCTGTGATTTAAGACTAAGGGCACGTCCGTGCTGCTATGATACCTTTTACATATTATGATCGTCCGTATGCCGAATGAGAGAAGGACCGTTATTTTAACTTAATTGTTCGTTTTCCGACATTTAATTTAATTTAATTCAGTGCTCCCCGATTCACTTGTGTGTTTCATCGCCAATCCCTCAGGCGTCAACAGGTACGTTAGCATAATCTTCAAGGCTGCGGCGGTGCAGACTCATATGAGGAGTCGCTGGCGTGTGGAACGGACTCCGGCTGAGGCACAGCGCTCATAAAAATTCCATTAAAAGATTATGTCGTTTTAGGAAGCCATGGTGGTACGGCGTCTCTGCCCTGTAGCGATTTGCTACATGGTATGGTGCTAACTAAATATGTGGTTGGCGGATATGAATATGCTTAGGTGGTCGAAGTTGCACTTTCGGCAAAAATTCCTATTGGAAGAGCGATCATAATAGTGGGAAAGTTGTAATCCTAATATGATTAGGTAAATTTTAGCAATGGTACAGCCGAAGTTGCTAGTGGCGTGGCACTAATGAACTTGTGTCGATGTAAATCACACAACTTTACAGATATGCGTTCACTTGTGTCATTCAGATCATTCTAGGATTATCTATTTAATGTAGTTGTCGCGTGCATGTAAAACAAGTGCTCTGTGTCGAAATAATATTTTTATTACATTAAAAATAGGTTTAATAACTGCATTGTCGGTCAAATGCTTTTATGCTAGTGCCATCACTTTTTACAAGCCCGAGCAGATGTAATCAACCGGCGTCAATTCTTCCACAGCGGGCTCTGAAAGTCTAATTTGATTTATTAGTACGCCAAATATAAATTTGATGCTTGAGGACAACTCTATTCGGTGACAAAATCCACTTGATGCATTATTTTAAAAAGCTACCGACTCTGCTATAATTTTAAATTCAATTAGTTCTAAACAAATTTATTTTACTGTAACGATAATCAATAACATTTTTTGCTTACTACAGCAGGCCCTTTATGTGTGACTTTTATTTTAAAGAATTATAAATTGATGTAGACTAGTTTAGAATAGTAAAATTAGGAAAGACTGTCTTATTATCATGAGGTGAACATGTTAAAAAAATTATTACATTTTTAGCATCTTCAATTTACAAGTAACATAAATTTTATATACCAAGATAAACAATCATTTTTAAGGTAAAACTACAAAGTTTGTACTTGAACAGCAGCGGTAAAGCTTCCTTCCGTTCGGCCTCGATCACCTTAAAATTTGGTTTACAGTACAGCGCAGTTTCCCACAAAATTAATGGGGATCGAGAAGACAAAATACAATTATTTAGTCAGCACTATAACCTCAGATGTTGCAGGCGAAGTTCGAGACATCCTCCAGAAACCGGTAACTGGCAATAAGCACAACATACTCAATAATGCTTAACCTGTATACTGATAAGTTCAGAAGGCCAAAGGCCACGACAGTTACTAACAGGAACAACTTGGTGACCTCAAACCCACTCAACTTTTGCGTAGCCTACAGCAATTAACAGGGCATCAGTTCAAAACAATTAACAGACACCTGCGCAAACCACTCCTTATTCATTAGCTTCTATTATGTGTTCGGCTAATTATTACAGCGCAGGGCAGTGCACCTCTTTGAGAGCTGGTTAAAAATGTTATCGAAAACATTTGTTAACCGTGCGTGATGAGACCGCAGCTCTCGAGGGAAGTATTGATGAATATACAGCTTGGTTGCAAAAACTAAAAGACAACAGGCTATTATCACCAACTATAATATAGTTGTGCAGAGATTTAATTCTATTTTTACTATTACTAATGTTAAATTGGCTACTTTTAGACCAGAATTTTTGAAGCATTTTGAGCTTTTACCATGCTATAAGAGAATGCTGGTAAACGCTATCTTAGTCCTGCTTTAATGCATAAAACAAATCTTTCTGATTTATAATTCAAGCGATATTTTTAAATTGCTGTAATCGCAAGTTTCCAAATGCAAGAATAACGTAATGTATTTATTAGAAACTTCTAGTTAGCATTAATTATAGTTAGACCGCTTAGATGGATGAAACGAGAGGCGACATATAATCTAAATAATTGTCCAATTTTTTGTTTACAAGTTTACAATTCCATAATTTTCTCAAAATTTCACCAGATACCAGTAATGTTCAAGGCGTCCATAAGACCATCGTTGTAATGCTCTTTGGCTTTTTAATTTCTAGTACCTTCCAATTTGACATCAAAGTGCAGGGTAAACATAATAACAACTGATAAATAAAGTAATTTGCAGCATAAGCTTCATCTATGCCTTTGTGTGCAACCTTTCCATTGCTAGCAGTACTGCAAATGAATACCAGATGCGCCTCGAAGGAATCCTTTACAGGCTCCTACAGTACTAGTTAGTAAATAACTAGCTCAGTAAAATACACTTTTGACCTTACTACACTAAAATTTCCTGACCATACGATTGCTGAAGGTATACTTATGCTCTAAGATAAATTTGCTGCTATAAATTAGTTTGTTCAACAAAAATCTACAAAAAAAAAACGTTTTTGTGTGATTGATTTTTATCATCAATTTATCCAAAGCGCTACCAAAATAGTGGACCATTAAACAAAACGCTTAATGAAAAATATCCCTCGTTAACTGATTTTACGTGATGTTCATAAAGAAGCAAAGCGGGATGCCCACTTAGTGTTAAGCGTTGATGTCTTAGATAAAGCGCTTGGAGCAGAATTAAATTACCCTCAAAATAGCCACTCTGTCCATTTCATTCACTTTTCAAAAAAATCGCCACTAACTCATTTAGGGATATAAGCTAATAAGCAACTACTCGGTTATAATCCAAAAGTGCATTTGTGCACGCAAAAAATGCATTTATTTGATGAGCTTTTTGCAGACCCAAAATAATATTTTATTTCTCGCTTAATATTGGTCAAAATAAGCTCATTCTCGTTACTTGGAGGTTTTTGGAGTCGCTAATCATGAATATGATGCTTAAAAAGTACGCCGATGCACTCGAGGGGCATAATTCTGGGCATGGGGGTGATTTTAGAGAATTACCTCAAATTTGTTTGTTTTCCGAGTTTAAACTGTCTGAATAAGGGTTTTTGAAAAAAATGCTATCAAATATAGACAGTTTAAACTCGAAAAACAAACAAATGCGAGCTGGTTTTCCAAAATCGCTCCTAGACCCAGGGTTCTGCCACGCCAAGTGCATCGGGGCACTTTCTAAGCATCATATGCGTTATCAGCAACCCAAAAACCCTTATACAGACAGTTTAAACCCGAAAAACAAATAAATTTGAGGTAATTCCTCAACATCGCCCCATCCCCAGGATTATGCTCACCCCCCCTTCCCGCAAGTAAGTTGGGACACTTTTTACATATCATATTCGTTATTAGGGACCCCAAAAACCTTTAGGTGTGGTCCACTTGGAAATTTGTGCCTGAAGGACAGACATGGTGCCTTCTATGTGGAAGTGTTAAAAAGATTGAAGAGACGGGTCAACCAAGTGCGACCAAAAATTTCCACCGATTAGAAGCTCCATCATGACAGTGCGCCATGTCACAGCTGCTTCGTGGTTATAGAGTACCTGACGAAAAATCCCTACGGCCCCGATGTTGTCTCTGCAGACTTTTCCCCCTTTCCCAGAGTAAAAACCGCCCTCAAAGGACGCCACTACGGAACCTTGAATGTTGTTAAAGCGGCTTGCACGCGTGCTCTGAAGGATGTTTTAGTTGCTAACTTTCAGGGAGCGTACGAAGCGTCGGAAAACTCGCCTGCAGAAATGTATTGACTAGAGATGGGCGATCCGCTCATGAGTTACTCAAAAGAACCAGCTCTTGGTAGGGAGTGGTGAGCTGTGACTCACAAAATACGAGCGGCAACTTTTCGATCTCTCACTCGATTCTGGCTCTTTCGCTGTCGTGCGGTCTGCGCATATGCGAGCAGCTCTTGGTTCTCCCGTCTCGATCTGACTCACTGATCTGATTCACTCCCGAAAAATAAAATTTAAATAAAACGTTGTTGAATTAAACAGTTCATTACTACTGGTTTTATAATGGTAGCAGTTATTACTGCTGTATCAGTTAGGCTATTGCCTAATGTAGCAGAAAATGAGTTATGAGTTATAAAAAAGAGCTAGCTCTTTTTTGTGAGTGAGCGATCTGGATCTGATCCCAGAAATGAGTCACTTTGCCCATCTCTAGTGTTGGCGCTCGAGGAGCATACGTTAAAGACTACTAAAGTTTTGTAGTGATATATAAACTTTGTTTTGTGGATTTATTTTCATTGCTTAAAATACAGACCCTGTACTCTCAAAACCAAGAAGGAAATAAACCTTAAATTTTTCTAATATGCCTAAAAGTAAAGTTAAATCCTACTATTGAGAAACAAATTGTCACTCAAACTCAAAATTAGCCGTTTTAACAATGGATCGGGCTTTTACTGTGGTATAACTATGGTAACGTATGGGCCTTCTAACAGTTTTCTCTCAGCTTACCAACCTCTAAATAGATTGCACAACAGTTGTGTTAGAATCCCCCAAGAAATGGTCCTTATCCATAGAGACAGTGTCAAAATTTAAAAAAGAACGAGCGCAGAATAGCACTTTTCATTACAATATTGGGTATCAGGACCACTATTAAGATTACTAACTAAAAGCGTACATCGTACGGCGTTACTTCTTCGAAAAATTTTCTTTTAGACAAATCTTTGTTTACATCTAAGTCAAGTACAGCTTTCTATAGAAATACGCTACATCAGTATATTATAGCACATTTCTGTGTCGTCATAAAGACACCATTAGACCGTTGAGACCCCACTGTGGTCGTGAATTTAGGACAATTAGAATAGTACAAAATATTCTAGAAATATTCAGAGTTAAGTAAAGACTCCGCAACAAATTGTGTATGTATAAATAGCATGGAACAGAGTAGCAACGAAAATCAAGCGCAAAATAAATGATGTTGGAGATAAACAAAACTACACAGTGTAATATTATAATACCTGTGTTGATGTACATAAATCTTATTAAATAATTTCCTGTTATAAATAAATTAAATAAGTAGCTTAAATGAATTTAAGCATTTTATTACTACTTTAAGAACAAAAACCTTCTAACATAAAAAGCTGTTATGAGTCATTACATACTTTTAAATAAATCTTCCCTCTCGTGAAAGAATATGTATAGGCCTTCATGGGACATTATGACATACAATTAGATTAGTTAGCTTGCAATGATCAGTTTTCAGTCTCTCAGAGCCTACACAATCGCACAAAAACTTTTCTATGTAACAATGTTTTTAGAAGAGCCAGCACTAGTGCTAAAATAATCTTTAATTACCATTCACTTAAAAGATTCTAAAAGATACATGCACTTCTCTAAAAGTTAAGAGTAATCGTATTATGTATGTTAGATTCTAAAATAACTCGTCGTCTAAATAAAACCAATTTTATATGCACCTTAAAAATATCTATTGAGAATAACAGTCATGAATTAATTGAATGTATTAGAAGAAGACTTGAAGTGGCAAATCGCCCACCGGTGTTGCTTTAACAAGAGCAAGAGAATGGTAAAGTATTTCTCATACCCTTAGATTTATAGGTTTCACGGTCATTTGCGTTGCAGTCTGCATAAGGTTGGTTACTATGTTAGAGGGCTCATTATCGTTATTGGAATGTACCAGCAGTCAATTATGGTAAATTTTAGCTCGACTTCTAATTACGAATCTCACATGTTAAATGCTATAGTCTGTGATAAAGCTTATGATTAGATGAATACCAGTGAGTGTTTAAGATGGTGCTCCAATTTTCGATTATAATCGTAATAAGACTAAATAACAATGATAACACAAAAGGAAACCATAGGAGAACACAAAAAACAGCTAAAGCAAGAACGGATAACCAAGAAAATTTTAGCACTAATCCACGAAAGAAAAAAATATAAAAATAAACATGAAATACAATGTAGAAAAATACTCAACACTTTCAGAAACAAGATATGGGCAGCGAAAGAATCTTGGATAGAAGCGCAATAGTTTCAATATACATAAGCAAATAAAAGAAGTACAATAGAAGATAAATAAGATTTTTTTGTCTTAAATGCAATATAAAGTTAACTGTACAGACCAATGAGCATACGGAATGGGAACCAGAGAAGTTGCTTTTGTCCTCAAGATCTTAGCACAAAAGATGACAGTAAGGAATTTGAGAGTATTCCAGAAATTAAATTAATTACCATGACATACAGATAGTAGTCGATCTCTATTAGTATCAGGCTACAATAGTAAAATTGGAAAAATTAATATTCAGAAAGGCGTCAGACAGGAACATATTTTTCTCCAATGTTATTTAACATTTATTAAATTTCCACAAAGTACTAAAAGATAAAATTGTAGGTTTAATAATAAATTGGTTAGTTAGCACTGAGAACAAGAATGATTTGATGTTGTATATTCCCAGTACTTTTGTATAGCTGACCAAGTTGGACCTTAAATAACGCAACTTCAGAGGCGTGAAGCCTTCAGGTTAGAAATATACGGAGGACTACTGAAAATCTCTTGGATGGATCTAATCACAAACCAATAAGTTATAAACAGAATGGGTAAGGATCTAGAAACTATATTCACTATCAAAACAGGAAATTGCAGTTCCTGAATTATATCTCACGCAATTTTAAATTGATGAACTATTCTAAGTGACTGATCTAGTCTTACTTTAGCCAAAAATAGCCATCCAAGAGAGAAATCCAAATTGAGAACCAGATAAGTCGTACAATAGCTATGTCCTATAAGCCAATACATTTTTCTAATTTTGAGACTTGATTTCTTGTTTTTAAATGTGAGATTTCCAAGTTTTGTCCGTATGAAAACTTAAGTATTTAGCTTCATCCGCCTGCAGCGTGGAATATTGTTGACTGTTACAGGATTTGAATTTTCATTTCTTTAACTAGTTTTCTATAGCACCGGAAGAACTATTCCGGTAGGTCTGATACCTAGTGAAAATCTACAGGACAGGCCAGTGTCATCTGCAAAGGTGTCCAGTGTAGTGCTCGGCGTAGTCGGTTGTCTGTAGTAAAAACAAATAGAGTTGAGAGCCTAGGATGCTGTCTTGGGGACACCAGCAGAAATAGGTATACTTCACAAACTTAATTTCTATGTTTGGGTTGGGAAACATCGGCTGTACGATTGTAAAGTAGGTACTAATGATATGGAAAGATTTAATTTTAAACAAAATCCCAATGTGCCACGCACGATCAAATGCCTGCCGAACATCTGGTAGGACAACTGAACAAAATTTGTTGTTGTTGACCGATGTCTAAATTGCATGTGTTACTCTATATCCTGAACCCCAAATTTTCTGAACCCCAAATCTTTGTTTTAAGAGAACGGTAGGAGTAGGTTGTTTGGAAGCTTGTCACTTTAGATAATTTGCACAAATGTCTATTGTAATGACCAATCGGTTAAGCGCGGAAAAGCATTAGAAAACGCTGATAGTAGTATTCCTCTCTTTCTGGAAGCTGCTTTAGTACGAGTTCCGTGATTAAATCGTAACCCAGCGTTTTTGCACTAAACGATTTTGCTTTATTTATTATTATCTTAGCTCGCAAATTGTAAGTTTTGAAATGGGGAGACAGTTGCAACGGTACATCGATGAAATTTTTTACATCTGGATCGACCTCAGTAGAGTTAGGCGTGAAGGGCTCTATTAAAAACTGGGCAAAATGTTCGACCTTTTTTTCATCTGACATCGTCCAAAAGCTCATTTTTGCTCAATGCAGAAACTTCTTGAAAACTGTATCATCCTTAGAAAGGATTAAAGTATTACTATCCATTAAAAGGATATTGAAAAACAAATCATAAAATTGAATATCTAAATAACAGCAATTGCAACGTGTTTTATTTATGTTTGAATATTAAATTAAATTCGACCTAAACTTTAATGCAATTGTTATACTTAAATCATTTTTTCCAATAGTAGAGAAACGCTTCATACATAAATTCACAAAAATTCCAATTATAAACAGCCAAACGCAGTTTGAAACAAATAGTGTTAATTAGAAAAAAATATCCGTTTTCAAAAATAATTTTATATAAGAAAATTGCTGATACAGAATACAGAGGCATAGGACACATCAAAACTGCGATAAAATATGTATGGAATTGCTGCAATGGTCACCATCCGAGCTACTAGAGAAAATACGGAATCTGTTTCAAGCCGTAACTTTATCGAAACTTTGAAACTTATAATGCGAACTCAGCTACTGGCAGTGCACAGAAACTCTGAATTTAATAACGAAAACACTCGCACTGAAAATTATGTAAGGCAATGGGATTGGCAACGCACTTAAGGGAATAATTTAGGTCATGTAATTACTGAGTAATTTCGTGAGGTAACATTCAAAGAAGTTTTAAAGGTAAAGTTGCAAAAAATAAATTGATGAATTAACTGAAAAAATTATTACCAATTTTTTACTCATTACTAAAATAAATTTTCCGAATGCAAATATGGAGTTCAAACCTCAATCAGATCTAGAACATTCTTATAAAACTGCTATACCTAAAATAAATTGGGGTGGCGCTTAAAGTCCTTTCACTTTTAAGTCTAAATTTACAAAGTATATAATATGTCAGATGCCATTCTTTTACATTACTGGAAATGAGGACAAAGTGCTTTTGATAAGGGTAAAATAATCGGCTAGGTTAAAGTTGAAGAAGCGATATCGCTTCCACAATCTAAACTCTAGAGCCCAAAATTAGCCAAAAAAATTACTGGAGATGACAACAGTCAAGAACAGCTGAATACCATATATGCAATTGTATGACAATATCAGATTTCCGTTTGTTCCAATCAATGGTTTTGTCAACTTTCAGGAAGTAGAAGAGGGATGTAGTTAGTACTATTATATTATAGTGCACGAGTTGTGCCAATAAGTTAAATTGGCTTGTAGATGGATGGACACCATACAACACAATGCCGTATATTTTGATTCTTTAAAATATTAAATAAATTATTATCTTAAAACAAGGTGAGAACGTGCAACAATGTTCCACAGATATCGCGAGCTTTTATACATATTAATTTTTGTTATAAAGGTATCAAGGTGTGAGGATGGCCGAGCGGTCTAAGGCGCAGTTTCAATCCCACTTCTGGTAAGCCACTTTTAATCTAGAAACCTGAAAAAGGACGGACAAACTGTATTTGCATAAAAGCCTAAAACAAAAAGTTTTGCACCACTAGCGGCACTAGTGCTTGAGTTAAGGGAGAAATTATTGCTAATTCCTTAGCGAACCAAAAAACTTCTTTTTTTTTTAATTGGATTAATACAAATTTACAATCTACTTAATAAAGTAATAAGTAAATGGGTTGAAAGAAGTTCACTTGAGTCAGGGGCCATCCATTGACGGCTCTCTGGATTCACCTAGCTAGGCCTTCTGGCCATGTTCTGTTAAGTCTTCTATTTTCCAATGGTTGTCTGAACAGTTCACTGATTAGCGCGTTGCTGTGGGTTACACTTCGATTTTTATGTTTAACAGAGTAAGCACTGATGACGTCGTGTATAAACGGTATTTTGAGGTCGTTGTGTATGGTGTTGTTAGAGACATACCAAGGTGCATTTAGTAACATTCTGAGGGTTTTAGATTGAAAGGTTTGGAAAATTTTTGCATTAGACGGTTTGCTACAGCCCCATAATTCGACCCGATATGTCCAAATAGGCCTAAGAATGGTTTTGTATATGAGGAGTTTGTTCTGTAGTGAGAGCTGAGATCTACGATTTAGTAACTAAGACATGTTCCTCACTTTTAAATCTAATTGACGTCTTTTTGCCTTAATGTGTGTTTTCCAAGTTAGTTTTGCGTCAAGATGAAGGCCGAGGTATTTAACTTCTTCTTTGACAGGAATGGGAGTGTTATTGAAGGTAAGAGGAGGACATTCTGCTCTTCGTGTTGTGAACGTGACTTGACACGACTTATCAACGTTTAGATTAATTTTCCGCCAAATTTGGAGTTGATCAAGATAAGCTTGCAATTTTGCAGAAGCTCGTATCGGATCGAGATCTGTAGAAAGGATGGCTGCATCAGCAGCGAACGTTGCTAGTAGTGTATCCTCGCTGGCTGGTATATCAGCAGGAAACAGTAAGTACAAGAAAGGTCCCAGAACACTTCCTTGGGGTACACCAGAGTTGATAGTCTGGTAGTCAGATAAGGAGTCTTCGAATTTAACTTGGAAGTAACGGTTGGACATGTATGACTTAAGGATGAGGAACAATTGATTTGGTAAGCGTTGTTTAAGTTTGAAAAGTAAGCCTGCATGCCACACCCTGTCAAACGCCTGTTTTACGTCTAAAAATGCAGATGTAAACATTTGTTTTGCTTCTAAGCTTTCTTTGATTTTATTAACGATTCTATGGCACTGTTGGATAGTGGAGTGATTGGGTCTGAAGCCGAATTGGTGGTTAGGGATTAAGGCATCTATATGTGTTACGTTTGCAATTCTGGTGAGGATAAGTTTTTCGAAAATTTTGGACATTACAGGAAGGAGGCTTATTGGCCTATAGGAAGTGGCATCAGTTGGAGGTTTTCCTGGCTTTTAAACATATTCTAGAAATCTTAAATTTAACTAAGGATTTTGTTATTTGGCATTTTAAACTCTCAAACTTTATCAGCATTTCAACATTTGCCTACCTTTAGTCAAATAAAGCAAAAAATACCAAATCTAATTGGTGTCAACAAGTCAAAATTAACTATTATGACTCCTAGGGGTTGTAAAAAAGTGCAAAGTTTAGTGTTTTTTATTATTTTAATCGTTTAAGAATCATGATTTTACTATCATATATATATATATATATATATATATATATATATATATATATATATATATATATATATATTTAATAAACTGTAAAGAGTCTACAATACAACAAATACAAAATAATTCCAATAAGAATTTAAAACATAGTACACTTTCTGAATATAATATTCTATTCAAGAAGCAAAATCCAGAAATCTGAAGACCTGATGATAAACTTAAATTTGTTAGGCAGTAAAGCTTTTACATATTATATCACACACAGATAGAACTTCCTAAAGATTGGAAAACTATGTGTAAATAGGAATTATCTTAGTTACGTGACACCTTAACAATTAAATAAAGTTGGACCAGTTGCTGATAACGAATTTTGGCTATAATTATTTGATTTCGCCTAAATAATTCAAAATAAATTACACATTGAAAATTATATTACTTTGCCTCCAAGACTAAGCTATTGGTGCAGAAACGTGACGTTTTTATGTCTGCTCGTACCAGTTGTTTCTTTAGCAATCATTGAAGAGAGAAGCCGAGAAGTGTCGTTATCTATACGACCTTTCGTGAGCTTGGTACGTTTGCTCGCGTACATTACTACCAGTTTTGCTCTCATTCATGCTCAAAAGATTTAACGGTTGCCAATTATCATACGTTTATTGTTCTCATATCGCAACGTCATCGTTCGTAGATCGGCAGTTTACTGATGACTCAATAATCATCCTATTTCCTCTAGGGAAGTGTAGAAATATTATTGTAAAATGCTTTTTTTAATTGTTGCTGTGGAAAAGTCCCCCGTTGGATGTTTGAGACGTCCAATCGTCAGATGACGCCTACCGGAGTAAAAAACAAAAAACAAGAAAACTTGTATGCCAAACAAGTACCGAAATTGCGGATCTTCTTAATGTCATCGAGACATTACATTTAAACATAACATTTAAACCCAGGTTTCTCAGAAACCGACTAATATTTAACATAATGAACTTACAATTTTTAACACTAGATTAAAAGCTGTCTAGAGCACTAGTTTATAGAAAGGAGCTTTGTCTAATCCCCAGGAGTTTAATAAATTATTATTATTATTAGCGCTACAGCCCTTTAAAGGGCCTTGGCTCGCTCCACAATATCTCTCCACTGCTTTCTATCCTCCGCCTTCATTCTCCATCTCCGCACTCCTAAGGCTTTTATATCCTCCTCTACATCGTCTCCCCATCTTTTTCTGGGACGTCCTCTTAATCGTCTTCCCTCTGGCTTTTTCTCGTATGCTGATTCTGGCGTTCTTTCTTGTTGCATCCTGTGCACGTGACCTAACCAAGCCAGTCGCTTACTCTTTATTACTGCTATGATATCTGGTTCATTATAAAGCTGCTTTAGTTCCTCGTTCCTTCTTATTCTCCATTCTCCTCTTTCTTGTATTGGGCCAAACACCTTCCTTAGTACTTTCCTTTCAAAGATTTGGAGTCTGTTTTTATCGTCTGATGTTAATGTCCAAGTTTCGGACGCATACATTACTGTGGGTCTAACAATTGTCTTGTATATTTTTAATTTACTCGATCTTGATAGGTTGCGAGACTTGAAAATGTTTTGTAACGCATAATAGCATTTGTTTCCGGAGGCTATCCTTGCTCTTACTTCGGCCTTCGTATCATTTGTCTCGGTTAAAATACTTCCCAAATACTTAAATTGCTGTACCCTTTCTACCGGTTTGTTTCCAAAAAGTTGCATTCGACGTTGGGCTTGACCTCCTCTTTCCTGTCTTGACTGGAACATGTACTTTGTTTTAAATTCACTTATTTTTAGGCCCGCTAATTGTGCTTCCTTTTCTAATTCTCTATAGGCTGTCTTAAGTGCTTCACTTGTTCTTGCCATAATCAGCACATCGTCGGCATATGCTAGATATTGCACTGACCTGTTGTATAACGAGCCTCCGGGGTTGATTCGTATGGCTCTTATGCATTTTTCCAACACTAAATTAAATAAGGTCGTAGATAATGGATCACCCTGTCTAAGACCTGTTGTCACCTCGAATTCCTCTGACATATTCGCACCTATTTTAATCTTACTTTTGGTGTTTTTCAGCGTCATCATGATAAGTCCTTTCAATTTCTTTGGGACTCTAATTCTCCCATCGCTGTTTCCAGGTACTCTCTTCACACTATCGTAGGCCATTGTAAAATCTATAAAACCTGATGAACATCTATATTGTACTCATAGCATTTTCTAGGGTTTGCCTGATTGTAAATATATGGTCTACTGTGGACCTGCCCTTCTAAAACCACTCTGGTATTCCCCTATTATCTGCTCAGTGAAAACTTCCATTCTGTTCGCTAAACTTTTGGTGAATACTTTATATATCACATTAAGGAGGGAGATTCCCCTGTAGTTATCACACCTCTGTTTATCTCCTTTTTTGAAAATGGGGCAGATTAGGGCTTCACTCCATTCTTCGGGCATCACTTCCGATTCCCATATCTGTTTCACGAGGGCTTGTATTTTTCTAATCACCTCTTCCCCTGCATTCTTTATTAATTCTGAATTTATGCTGTCTTCGCCCGGGGCTTTGTTGTTTTTAAGAGCGTTAATTATTTCTCTTGTTTCATCCAGTGTTGGGGCTTCGATGTTTAGTTTAATAAATAGGCATTAAATATGTATAGTAAAAACTTCCCGACCATTTTTAAACTACTGTTCAGATTAAATGTTTAAATCAAACCATTAGGTGCAGTTTCAATAAATTTATGTGCTGACACCAGGTGTAAAAGAGTGGATGAAGTTACCATCCTTAATTATATTTTATAGTAAATGGGGTTTAAAGTTTGTGATCCTAAAACCAGCATGAATTTGAAGCTACATGTAGGATATAAGACATCACAATTTGCAGTAACTTTGTCCATTTGATTGAAAAACAATCAAAACCTCAATCATTTTCACAGAAATCGGCCTTTTTCCGGATGTGGAGCAGGTGCTAGAGATAAATGTCATTCATCTCGTATCTTTGTACCAAACTTGTCAGAACCGGGTTCAAGTTAAATTTATAAATATTGCAAGAACTGAAGTCGTAAGCGCCAAGATCCTTAAATTGACCTCTTGATTGAGATTTAGAGTCAGACTGTGCCTAAATGCCTATCTACCTTTCACGGTGAAGAATTGAAAAGAAGAAAATGCAACCTTCCTCATAATTTACTCTTACATGTTACTTTCAAGGAGAAACCGAATAACATATAGGAGATTATTACATTAGATATTTACTGCAACTTGTGTGGTGATGGAGATTCTATTGTCTATTAAATCAACCGTTAAATATGCGCCAATTGTAGTTTATACGGTACCTGTTCTTCTAATTATTCCATTTTTTGCGAATGCCTTTAAATGGCCGCGTGACTTGCATCTAACCTTTTGCAAGCATCAATATCAATTTTGTTATCTTTCAGTTTAAAGTCACTGTTTTAGTTTAAAATTGTTAGAACCGTAATTTCCTTCAGGGTTGGTTCAGCAAGTGGAGAATTTAGATCAACAACGATACATCCACCCACATCACCTTCACAAACAAACGAAGTACATGTCCACCAGTCACCATTAACAATACAGTTATACCGGTCAAACCAGAAATCAAACAACATGGAAACAAATTCCCATGGAAAACTCACATAAAGGCAAAAATAAAACATCTCGACGTCAACGTAAAAGAAATGAACTGCCTTCTTGGAAGGCGTTTGCAGTTATCCCTCCAAAACAAAATTCTGCTATACAAAGCCATCCTGAAGCCAATTTGGACCTAAGGCATCCAAATCTTGCAGCGTTTCCAAGACTCTCCGTCTGATGTCAAATGCTCCTTGGTACGTTACCAACCAGACCATCCACGAGGACCTAGGAATCGCATATCTCCAGCGAAATCCATAGACTATCAACTTCCTACCAACACACCCTCGTGGGACACGAAAACGAGCTCGTTCATCAGCTATCCCAAGAACCAGTCGTGATAAAAAGACTGCATCGCTAATGGCTCCATGACCTCATACATCTACCCAACCAGGCATAAACCTTCTATTTGGGAGTAACATCAATAGATGGACCTTCCTTAAGTCTTCTACTTTATCATACGATTTGCTTATTACTCACTTAGATTGTATAGTGTAAATTGTAAATATGCACTCTTAATAAAAGAAATTTTAGAATGCAACATAAGTTATATGGAAAAACTTGAAGAAGTTTATACTTTATTGAGTATAGTGTAACGTTACCTTTTGAGTAGCTACTTAAATGTCTCTCCTTCTTTTTAGTTTATGTTAAAGAAAATATTTTATTTTATCTTCAACGTTTTTCTGGAAGGTAAAGTTTTTATCATAACGGGAATTCTGTAAAGCTCTGGAAAGATAATAATTTTATAAAGCTATATCTGAGAAGAAAGGTGGATGACACATGTTCTTACATCCAAAGTCCTTCAATTTTCATAATGTGCTGTAAGCTGTGTGGAGCTAAAAAATGACTTAAGTTTCTATAACATATTCATTTTCTTATTTTCAGCTGTGCCAGTGTTCATTACTCATTTTTTTAACGTTGCTACTTTTTCAGTTGTTTAAAATGTCCCTATAACTTACGTCTAACTTATTTGCGACCTTGTGATCTGTACCAGGGGGGAGTATTCTATCGACCCTTTTAAAGTATTAATATAAGGTAACTCAGCTACCCAAGACTAATGTCACGGTTTCTAAACCATTGAAATCATCTTCGATATCTTGCTTTACTTACAAAACCAATTTTTTATACAAATTTTTTATATGCGTAAAGGAGGACTCAAATATGCCCTTTAGTTACACATTTAGCAATCTAAAATATTGTAGCGTGTAAATAGTAATCCAACTAAATCATCGAATTGTGTGTATATCCATACGTAATGAACAAAACTTGCATTACAACCTGATAAAATATTTTTCTACTAAAAATAACCATTCTAATGAAGAGACAAATCATGTTACCCTACTATTAGCTAAATTAGATTTATTAATGCGTGCTATCTCTCAGAGATTCAAACATACAAATACAAAAAATAAGAGTGATTTATGCACTCGTTGCTGTGTAAGTTAATCTTTTATCATCCCCAACTAGTTTTTAGGTAATTTTAGATCCTTTAGTAAAAAATAGTCACAACTTTGCTTTTGTGTCAATTGCCTGTGTATATGGTATTTTATTTACTTTGTCGCGTTCCACAGGGAGTGATCATCAGTAGATAGATTGACGATGTAGTGTTCGAAGGATTTTTTGCTTCTTGGATAGCATTGTGGATATTGTGCGTTATTCGATTTAAATAAGTTTTGTCAAGTGGATTCCTGGTAGTCTGCCACCTGCGCCGAGCTCTGCGCTTTGCGATGACCAATTCTCTAATATGAAGCGGAATGTTCTGATTGTTGCGAGTAAGACCATGGGGTTCTGGAGTAGAGGTCCAGGAAGCGCTTTGTATTAACGTAGTTAGGTACTGCACAGCTTCATCTATGTCCTCCTTATCTTTTAAGCGGATATTTAGTGATATATTATCGTTGATATGTTGACGGAATAGGTTCCAATCAGTCTTTTGGAAGACAGTCTCTGTTGTGGCTTTTCCATATAATACTGGTGCTTAGAGTTATTATTACAGGACTGTGGTCAGAGTGCAGATCTAAATTGATTCAATATCACTATGTAGGTCTGAGATTCCCTTAGTTATGGCAAAGTCTAACAGGTCGGGATTTTATTTCGATCGGTCGGCCAATAAGTTGGCTCTCCAGTCGACAAATAGTTGAAATTATTTAGTTCTAAAACTCTCAATAATGTTCTGCCTTTAGGAGTAATCAGCCTAGATCCCCAGGCTGTATTTTTAGCATTCAGTCTCCGGCAACTAAAAGTGTGAGCCGAGTCGTTGGAAGAACTCGAGGTATACATCGCATGTTATAGAATAACGTGGTGGACAATATATTGAAGCAATTGTAATAGGTCGGGAGAAAGTATCTACTTTTATGATGGCACTTTGAATTTTGTGTGTTATGTATGGTTGAAGTACGTGATGTTTTATTGAAGATCTGATTATGATTGCAGACCCTGCGTGAGCCGCATCATCAGGATGGTTAGCATAGTAAATGGAATAGTATGGTATTTTAAGAGTTGTCCTTTGTGTTGAATGACTTTCAGCGATTAGGAGGATATCAATTTTATTTATGTTAAGAAATAGCGTAAGTTCCTGAATATGGTTTGATAAGCCATTTGCGTTCCATTCTGCAATTCTAAGTGCAGGGGCCATTATTGAGTTAATTTATTGATAACTGTTGTCAGCATGGTTAGAATCATACTGTTCTGGTTGAGTAATTGATTGAACATATTCTTAAAATCATTAAGGAATATAGTAAATTTGCTAGTTAGGTCTGTTTCGGTGTTGTTAGATGGGATGTTAGGTTGTACTGCGGTCATTTGGGCATAAGTAGGGGTTGGGGTTGTTGGATGTAGTGGAGTATTAGTTGTAATATTTTGTGACAAAGGACTGGGCCTGGTTGGTCTTAGGTGATGGTTTCTGTTTATTAAGTCTTGATAAACTTTACAGCCTTTGTAGTTCGCTGGATGATTTTTCTGACATAGAGCACATGTTGCTGGTGTATTTTAGATTTGCTGCAACTAGAGGTGTTATGTGGTCCTCGCATTTAACACACTTAAACGGTTTCCTACAATAGGTTTTCGTGTGTCCATAGTCTTGGCATCTTGTGCATTGTACGATCCCACCTTTATTTCTTGGCGCTTCTACTCGAATTTTAGAATGATACAGAAATTCTAATTTAAAGATGTCTTTATTATTGTTTTTGGCTCGAGATCTAAAAGAATAGAGGTAAGGGCTCTTTAGTAACCCGATGCCTGACATTTGTAATATTACGAACTTTGTGTTCTTTTTCTCGAGTTTTTGTGTAATTTCTGGTAGGGTAATAGAAGGGTGGATGCCTCTTATGACTACACGGTATGCTCTATCTTGTTTTAACTGATATGAATGGTGCACAATTTCTTCTTCACGAACGTGACGGATGAGTTTTCTATAGGTTTCAGGAGTGTTGGGGTTTATTTTAACAGTATTGTTTGCTAACGTTTTGGTAGTGTAAGTTTCTTCTTCAACTACTTGTGCTAAGTTATCGATCATGTCTTTGTAATTTGAGACCCCGTATATAAAGATTGGTGGAGGTTTCGGTTCTCTTTTTGGAGGAATTGAAGTATTAGACGTGTTGTTATTGCTTTCAGAGAGAAGTGAGAACTGATTAGCAATTTCTATTTGGGCATCAATTTCAGAAGAATTTTGTCGTTTTGCTCTTTTTCCTTTGGTTACTATTTGCCAGGCGTGTTTGGTTTGATTTTGTGTTTCATTGTAGTTCATTGTTTCATCATCACATGCTAAGTTATCTTCTGTGGTTTTATAGTTTATATTGCTGCTAACAAAATTATCATAATTTTTCACTAATCTGCTGTGCTGATAGTACAGGTGGAAATTGATTATAAGTTGGTGTGAATGAAGGTGCTATTTGACTTGACTGTTGATTGAATCCTAGTAAAGGGTGTTTGATTCGCTGGGGATCGGTTGGGGTACATTAGTGGCATTTGTGCATTTATAAACGATTGTCCTGGTATATTTGATGACTGCACAATAGGCTGATTATAGTAATTACCATTTTGTCCGAATCCATTATTGGCTTGAGTGTTAAATTGTGGGGTCCCAGGTCCTGCGTTACTCGTGGAAGGGAACATGTTCCCGATCCCGAATGTTTATCGTTCGCATGCAGTGTAATAGGATTCTTAATAATGCGCACTTTTAAATATTATGAAAACATTTAAAAATGTACAAGAGTTTTCGAAAATAAATTAATAAATATATAAATTTGCCTGACCTTAAGCAAGGCTACGGCTGCGGCTCCGCCGTTGTGATAACTCAGGTATAGCTCGGCACGCACGTTCGGTCTGCTTGAAGGCAATTTTGAAAGTCAAATGGGAATTCACTAACTTAATTAAACTTCTTTTTTACAATAAAATTCTGAGAATGATAATTAATGCAATATGTGACAGTCAATTCCTGTATATGGAGAAATTATTTGAAAAGCTTTACATCGAGGCGATTCAGACCTATGACATCTACTTTAAGAAAGAATAAATTTTAGATTAACCCCCTGCATTTGAATAAAGTCGCATGCATTATATATTCTTGCTTACATCAAGTGCGACTTATACATAAAGGCGGGAAATCAGCAAAACATTTCGGCAAGTGGCGATTTCAGCAGCTTCTGGGATATCAAAAGAAAACTCATAAATACAGCATTAACATATTCGCAGAGATCTTATTTATAGGGCCGTGCACGCGGCGCGTTCGCTCTCGCGCGACCTTTAGAATTTCCAAATTGAAGCCCGTTTCCAAAACGCCGTCGTTATCTAACTCTTAAATAATGACTCGGGCACTATCGCCGCATAAATTAGCGCGCCACCGAAACGCTCCCCTATAGATTTCACGAGCCGCTGCGCGATTTCGTATGTTGAGCGTTCTTCAGAACGCAGCGGCTCCAAATAAAGAGGGTGCTATCGCAGAACTGCTGATTCGCAGAAGGGGCAGGCCGCGCCGTTTATGCAGATGCCGGGATGACATACGGACGTCTTTGTTATCTGCGGGCCCGTCCAGTACGGCTGTTGCTTGTATTGCAGTTCACACCTATTCCATTACAATACAGCGCAATGCCGCAACCAAAAAAGTTATCTCCAAGATTGTTGTTTAAAAACATTCTTTGTGCTTTTGTAAGGGCTGCTCATCGTGTAACAAGTTTACGTTTCACTTTCATCTTCCTGTTTAATGCAAATTTAAATGGAAGCCCGTGTAAAGCGTGTAGTAACCCTTGTATTCTTGTAGAAAATAGCACTTTGCGCTGTATAGAGCTATTTTGCAAATTTCATCCGAAATGCTAATGGAAATAGGAGTGCACACTCTATGAGGCAACAATTCGTTAGGAAAAAATTTAAAGATTTACTTACTTGAATTTTTTGTACTAGATATAAACGAACCACCCTGCTATACCATACACATAGATTGTTCAAAACAATGATAAAAAACAGAAGTACCACATTAATGGAAAAAAAGCTTTACAATGCCAACTTACAAGGAAGGAAACAGAAAAGACCCAGACACTTATTGAGGCCTTACATTGTTAAATGCAACCTTTAAATTACATAAACATAGTAGAGGAACAGCAAGGAGGCAGGGCTTTGTACTACGTCAGTTGATTGAAAATCTACAGAATACGATAATCCGTTGTTCTTGAGTTATGTGGATTTTCAAAAAATGGCCGATCGAGTAAGAAAACAAGACATTAAACAAGGTTAGTTCTTGTCATAAAAGAAGTAAAGCAGAACAGACAAATATGACAAAGTCCTAGGCAAATAAAGAAGAAAAAGAAGAAATTTTTTCATCAAATTTAACATTCTTGTAAAAGATCTTAAAATTTGAAGTAAAAAGTACTATGGCATAAAGATTCATTAACATATATAAGTACCTGTTTACAATTTTAAGGTCTACTCGGACGATACAGTTTATAGATGGGGAATGAGTATTGATTGCTAAATAAATTGCATTTTCTCTTCTTACAAATAAAGGTATTTTACAACAGCCTGACTGTTGACAAATCACTCTTAGTATTGTTTTTACCTAACCAGGACAAAATCTTAAAAATAAATATGAAACTGGCATATTACGGTTATATATCACTAGAGTAGAAAAATTTAATAATGGCAAATGATACTAAGCTAATCAAAAATGTAATAGCACACCGGCTTGCATCTAGTCAGGCAGAGATATTAACTGAACAAATTAAACAAAAAGTTTTAAGGCAAATCCTTATGCTACATTTCTATGGTTATTCAAACATTTAGCTGTTGTTTAACAACATCAAACTCGATTCATATCTGTTTTAAAAGCTTTCTAGTAATTAATAAAAAATTAAGTAAAAAATGTTTTAGTTCATTTAATCCTTAATATTATTACACCTTTCTCTCTTTCTTCATTAGCCTTCGTTATACTCTTCTTTTTCAATATTTATTTTGTTCAGCTTCGTTTGGCCTTCTTCATTTTCTCTGTTCTCAAAGGGTCTATTCCGTTGTTTCCTTCGAAACGCGCTTCTCGCCAATCCTCTGCCCATGTCCATACCAGTTCAATTGCATTTTGTACATCTTAGTCTGGGTATTCTTCTATCATTATGCTTTTTATTATTTCGTTTCGAACTTAATCTAATTTTTTTTACTCTTACTCAGCACCTCCAATAATCCATATTTATTTTTTCTTTTTTTATTTTGCTTCTTCACATAATACAGGATTAAGTACCATCAGGTATTTTTCTTATTATTTTATTCTTTGCTATACTGTAGGCCATTCCATCTTGTTCATGTAGACAGGTAAATGTAATAATCGCAACCTTATATTGTAATCTTATTTTGTTTTTTGGAATGTTTAGTGTTTTGTTCTACCAAATATTCTTTAACCCCCACATTTCGTACTCTCAACCAATTTTGATATCCTGCATTTTACTTTATCTTAATCTTCTGCTATAAGAACGACTAGATTCTTATCACTTTACACTTCTAGTGCTCGTTCCACATATATTTTAAACGAAGTACTTGATACGGCGCATCGTTGTCGTAATCCCTTACTTATGTTAAAAACTTCCGACATATTATTTTCTATTTTCACCCCTGATGTTTGATTATTTTATAAGTTTAGCACTGTTAGAATCAAGAGTGTTTTAAATAAAGTGTAGTTCTCTTCCTATTTCAATTTTTTCCTCTATGATTTAAGATACATAAGCTTTCTTCCCTAAATCCACTTTGTTCTTTTAATTCCTGTAGTATACTTCGATTTTATTGCTTGATTAACGTGTGCCCGTAGATTTTACTTAATATTTCCCTGCAATTTTCTAATTTGCTTTTGCCTTTCGATGTATCAATACTACATGTGATGTTTATTTGTTATATCAATCTTGCTATCAATTTAAAAAGTTCGTTTGTGCCTTATTTTATTAACTATGTGGAAATGCTTTCTGGTCCATGAGATTATCTATTTTTAACATATTTACTACTGTTTCCATTTCTTCTTCTGTTATTTCTATATACTCGTCTTACTGAGCTTCTGTTTCTCACGCTACTTGAAACTGTGGTCTATTTTTTGTAGAAAGTCTGCAGTAGTACTCTTCCGATTTTGTTATAGTTATTAATGATAACTTATATCGATTTGCTTTTCGGGTAATAATTTTAAGAAATTTACATGCGTCTTCGAATCTCTTTCTTCCCCTTCTCTATAATCATATTTTTATTATTTTAGGTTCTTTTGTCTATTTTATCTTCTTCTTTGTTTGTATTAACCTAATTCAGGTAGGGCTGTTTCATATTTTTGAATTTCTTTGCCATTTTATCATTGTTCCTTAAATTATTTCCATATTTTTTGTTGAGTACGGCTCTGCCTTTACCTGTGCCAGCACATGGTAAATCACTAAATTTAACTAAACGCGATTAAACTACTCTTTAAATACGTGCAAGTTTGTGCAAACACCACAAGACGCGGGGGTTTCATTCCCTGTACAAATCAAAAACTGTAAGTCGACAAATAATCATTACACATTTGCATTTCCCCCAAATCAAGAACAATATAAACAAACAATGCAACAACCACACAGCTCACGTCAAATCTTACATATGGTTTCAACAAATGATGAAGAAACGGAGAATATTACGTGTAATAAAGAGAATCCATGGCAAGTGGTTAAAAGTGTAAAAAGAAGGAAAATTTATATTGACAAAAACGCTGTTCGGGCTTTACTACCGGGCGCCCGTGCGCCTTTAAAAAAAGATACTTAACTTAGCGCCGCAGCTGTATCGGAGACGCTGGACCCCTCTCTCGGGCCGTGGGGGCAAGAACGCCTAGCTGGACACCCTCACAGGGGAGCGGTGTCCGTGGGGGCAAGAACGCCTAGCTGGGCACCCTCACAGGGGAGCGGTGTCCGCGGGGGCAGGAAACGCCTAGCTGGTCATCCTCACTGTGGAGCGGTGTCCGTGGGGGCTGGTCTGGACGGCATACACTCGCCCAGGTAGAGAGCTCTCATTGCATGCGGAAAGGTACCTTGCGGCTTGCGTAATTGCGTTCGCGCCACTAGCGGCGTTGCGACACGATAATTTGTATTGTCGTTTACTATTGTTTCTTGTATGAATTGTATTTAGCTTAAGTTTACAACTACCAATAAAGCCTACTCTTGCCCTGGCTTTCCTCTCTAATCGCAAGTAGTAACTTTCGCGTAACCCTTTGTGTTTTATTGATTGGACCTGCGCTCACTCAACCCTTACAGTATTCTTACAGTAATTCTAATTAACCATTTTTAACTCTCACTGTATCTTGGTCATTTGGAAACCAAACAAACGCAACAGAAGACATTAATTTAGATAACAGTTACAGTTCTCTCAACAACATTGGCGAAGATGAGACAATGGACATTAATAAAGAAAATAACTCTAATGAGAAAACTCCTAAAGCCCCACCAATGTTTCTATGGAGTAATTAGTTTTCCAGATATGATAAAGAAACTAAGAGATATAATAGAATATGAACAATACGTCACAAAATGCAATACTGTAAAAATCAATGCAATCAATCCAAACACGTATAGAAAGTTAGTAGAATTTTTGAAAACACATAATATAGTATACCACATATATCAACCAAAAGAAGAAAGAGCGTACAGAGTAGTCTTAAAACACATACATCATACCGTAAATACGGAAGAAATTAAGGAAGAACTGAACAGTAAAGGACATAAAGTAAGAAATATTATGAATGTTAAATACAGACAAACTAAGAAACCTCTAAACATGTTTTTCATAGATTTGGAACCGGCTGGAAATAATAAGAAAATTTATGCAATACAAAATCTACAAAACCATGTGGTGCTAATTGAACCACCAAGAAAAGGTAAGAACATTCCTCAATGTACGAGATGTCCGTTGTACGGTCACACCAAGTAATGTGTAAAATGTGGAGGTCCTCGTAATACTACAAGTTGTAGTAAAACCAAAGATACTTCAGTAAAATATGCTTTGTGCGGCGGGTCACACACAGCAAATTATAAAGGTTGTGAATATTATCATAACCTATACAAAACTAGCAACTACCAAACAAAGCAGACTTTCCCCCAATCATCGGCACAAAAATAATTACATGTTCAACCCCATTTTTCTGGCAAGAGACCGACATACCCACAAGTCACAAAAAGTCAAGACGCTTTATTATCAGAAAATGAAAGTCCCAATACCGTCCTAAACAAATTCTTAGAAGAATTTGAAAGCATGTTTAGTCAATTAATACAACAAAACAGCATGGTAATGAACATGCTTACAATGTAATGGCTAAATTTCTTAGAATTGCTTTGTGAAACCGCTACCTGAGATAATTAAAAAATTTGTTTTAATCAAATTAATCAGTTCGACTTGAACAACACGTGGTTCTATCAAGATGGAGCCACATGTTATACGGCACGAAACACTCTTAGAATGTTAAAAAATCCAGGTTAATTAATTTAAGGAATGGTGACGCTGATTGACCGAAAAATCTCAGTATCTGACAGGTCCTGAATTTTTGGTGGGGCTATTTAAAGGGATAAGTCTATTCCAATACACCAAAGAATATTAAACAACTAAAGTAGAGTTCAAATTTGTATAGCACCAAGAGGTAGATATTTGACAAATGTTGTATTTTACACGTAAGTGTAAAGTTTAAATAAAATATTTATGGAATATCATCTGTTATTCTACTTGATCTAGAAATCATTTAAATTTGAAGTTGCATCGTCTAAAATTGGCCACCCTCTATTATAGTTTTCACTTGATAAATATAAATAAACGTATTTATATGCCCGTTTTAAAATGCATTTTGATATATAAGTAAGTTTATCGCAAATCTTTTTACCAATTGTGGTGCTAATTTTTACGTATTTAGACCAACATGCATTTTTTATGTATGCTTTAAATAACAGCAAAATTTGTTCAATTTTTGTGATGTACGTGCATATATGCTCTGCATGTGCTCTGTAGTTCAAAGAAATGATGGAAAAATTCATAGATGAAGAAATGCTCCAAATAATTATAAAGATTAGTCACGCTTCTGCAAAGCCTTTGGCCTAATTTGTTTCAGTATAGTTAAAAGCATTGGTAAATAAAGTTGTAGTTCATATATTGTGCAGTTCTATATTTAGTTTTATTTCAGAACATATGCATATTTTTAGAATTCTTGCAGTCTTGAAGGTTTTACCCAAAGTTTGATCAGATGTTTTTATTCCAGCAGTTATTTGCATATTTTTGTTTACCCGTTTGCTTGAACTTGCATCACGTAAGGAATCCTGCATGGTAACAGAGCGTCTGCTAACACATAAAAAAATACAAATTTTTCCTTTTTATGAAATTATGCAGACTATTTTGCTTACTATTAATCTGACTACTCTCTTATTCTTAGCGAATAATGGAAAACAACCCCAATTTTGATTTTTTTATTGTTGTTTTTATTTACTTTATTAAGGACTTCTACATGATGATTGTAAGTTATTCCAATTTTATTTCTTAAATTGGTTTGGAAATTGTTTTAGTTTTTTTAAGAATTACTTTTATTTAAATTTGTTCTTTACATTTTTTTCTATATTGTTTTTGTTACTTCTATTGCTTTGTCACTATTCGATAAAATATATTATAACTGCAATTTACTTTTTACATTGCTTCTTTATATAAGTTTCCTTCCAGAGATTACTTTTAGTTTGGCTGTGTTTTTTCGCAAGTTTATCAGATCATTCTCATATTATCTTTTTACGACAAATACTTTGATTTCTTTTTTTGACATACTCCCTGTGCAGTGTTCGATTCTTCTTCAAAATTGTCATATTTACGTGTAAATTTATTTTTAGTATGGCATTAGGCAAGTCATTGTTACCAAAATCAAAAGTCATTTTGTCATAAACCGTATTTTTTATACTCTTTCTTATGTATTCACTCATATTAACAACTCACCATTTATTATCATATTAAAGCTAAATCCAGAATTGCTCTGTTGCCTAGTTATACTTACGATTTTTGCGCTCATCGACTACCAGATTTTCAATATATTAGCATTAACCTAATTTTTTGAACAGACCTCGTATACCAAAATTTTATTTTAAAAAAGCAACAGAATAAGAGAGTCTTGGAGGGTTAATTACCACAATAATTAAAAAAATAAGGAAATATCTTTTTAATTAAATCATTAGGTGTTATGTAGAAAATACCATAATTGCACGAAGTCAAGATAACTGATATTCTTAGAGGGTCAGACAATATAGATGTGAAGGAAGCACTAATGGGCGGGCGAGGCTAAAAATGAAAGAGAAGACTAAATAGCAAATTGTTAGAAGCAATGAAAGAACATTTGAGTAGACTTGGAGCATGTATATGCGTGTATGCTAGTATATGTGTATTACATGTGCATCTATATGTCTGGATGCTCATATGTTTTGTCTTCTATGTCCCCTTCTTTGCCCGCGCGCTGGTCCGCCGATATATAAAGCGGCTTCTGGCTTTTTCGCTCTTTCGCTCGCTTCGTTTTAAATTTTAGTTGTGATGGTTTAGAAAGCGGTCGGCCGGCTTTAAAGTTTCCGTGGCCGAGAGTTCGCTAACGTGTTTGATTGGCAGCAGAAGTTTCCATTTCACGTGGCCGTTTCGTTTGGGTTGATTTGTGGCGGAATTCGATATTGTGTCGACCAGATTATCCTCCTCCCGAAGGTCGTTTTGTTGCCCGATTGCATTTCGGGACTTGAAGTTTTGCCGGCGATAAAAGTCGGTCCGATTTCCTGTGTATCTGACCCCGCGAAAAACCAAGGAAGAACCTTGTTGCACCAGGAAAGACGCTTCCGATCGGCTCCGCTGTGAAGATTGGGATAACTTGTCCTACCTTTTCACCCACACCCGTTATTTCTCTTCCTGGATCCTTCAGGATTACAGCACAGGGAACCGACTTATGCAGGAGAGCGCGGTTTCCAAAGGTGAGGGTTTCAGCTTTGGCTTTTGATTGAAGTTCCTCTGTTTAAATTTAAAATTACGATACAGTCCACTTTTGGCCGGAACAGCTATTATTCTGTTTTGTACAATTGGTTTTCTTACTCAAATGTAGCCCTATCTACAGACTTATTTGCAGTGTCTTGATATTTTGTTGATTAACTTGGTAATTTATTATTTGGTTATATTTTGTTTATTGCGAGGGAAGATTTCCGTTATTACCTTTTTATTTTCATTTTTATATTTTTTATAAATTATTTTATTTTTATAGTTTTTTAGTTATTTTTTTAATTATTCTCTTTTTCCCACATATGCTTTGCTCTTTTATATATTGGATTTTGCTCTTTTTTGATCTTTTGCATTTCTAGTCTGACTTGATTTCTTTTTTTAGCTCCTTTGCAGTAAAGCAAATTCTTCTCTATTTGCTTTCCCTTTTATTCCTATCCAACCATCTGCAACATCGATCATACTTTTAAGAAACACTATCTAGAATGTTTCATCGCTGCTTTTTATGTATCAATCCTTGCATTTGTTAGTCTTTTACATTGTTTCTACTTTATTGTTAATGCGTAGTCGACTAAATTCCAGGTTTTGCCATTTATTAAAGTCCATGTGCATTTTTGTGATAAATTAGTGCTCATTATTCACAATTCTTTAAGCAAATTCTATATATTCTGCTTTCAATTACATTTTTGTGTTTAACTTCTTGGAAATAACTGAATTGCCTTATTTTGGTATCTCTCTGTAAATTTCTTTAATTTCCTGTAATATTTAGATTTTATTTCTAAATCCTTAACGTCAGTTGACATAAGTAGATATTTTTTCTGTACTATCGCCTTACAAATTACATTGCTTGCATTTATTATAAACCCTAAATTAGTTTCTTTTCTAAAAATTTTATTCTTTTCTTTAAATTTATTGGGGTCTCCTTTTTGTGTCCTCCAATTTTTACTATTATTTGCTTGTGTTTTAATATTTGATTATTTTTTATTAGCTTGCATATTTAGTAGTGTTTTGCTCACATTCTTATCCATACCATTATAAGACTAAATTTATTATAATTCTGTTTTGTATTTTTTTTAGGGTTTTGTTGGTTATCTATTTTCATCTCGTTTTCTTTAACGTAATCCTATTTCTATTCAACTTTTATTTACATTTTCAACTAGCTGATTCGGGCGTGGTTTGCATCTCTCTCTACAAGTGGAATACCGAGCTCAGAATAAAGATTTTGATGTTGGACGTACCAAGCAGCATCCATCATAATTCGGTGTGCTTTCGATTGGAATAATTTGTATAATATTCACGTTAGATTTACAGAAGCATCCCTGTAGCTCAATTTTGTACGTCCATGGGGGATTTATTATTGCTTTGCAAATTAAAATTTTGTTTGTAAGTAATATGGGAGATTTTTCAGCAATAAGATATATATTTTTTACATTTGCGTCCAGAAGCAACCGTAGGAATTTTTCTTCTTTGTTTTGTGAAATGGGTGTATTGTTGAGTTGAACATCTGAACAAATGATACAGGTAACTTATAACTCATTCAGGCAAAATTTGAACTCCCATTAGTAGATAGAATAATCATATCTTCAACAGCTGTTTCCATTTACGTGAAGTGTGCTTAACAAAGAGGTACACGCGAAGTACAGTAGTGATTCTAAGATACTTTCTTGCAATCCTCGAGATTTTTAAAAATATTTTGTCATTAAATTTTACTTGAAAACATCTATCATTGATATATGACTCAAGTATTTGGAAATAATGGTGCAGAAAGGTAGTACAATAATCTCTGTGCCAAAGCTTATGTCAGGCTGGTGTTTAAAAAGGCTGCAGTGATATATTCTTCTAAGGCTTTACGTATAATGTCTACTATTGACGCTATAACCTTCTTCTCAACACATAATTGATCATGTGGAATTTTTCTATTTGGCAGTTTACTTTGCTTTATCTCTCTATGTACGAGCTCTTGTAGAATTCTTGAAGTTATGGACAAAAGACTAATAAGATGAAGGAACTGATGTTATAAGGGGTTTACCAAGTTTTGAAACGGAAAGCTTACGACGTTTAGGCCAATGCAATAATCGCAAAACGAAGCTGAAGATTGCAATGAGTGTTTCGTAGGTATTTTATTTTTTGTATTGGAGCCTATAAGTAAGCCTCCACATTATCGTCTTGTTGATCTGCGTGTGGTTTATAAACCCAAGACAGATGTGGTGCAAATACTTCTGCTTTGTCTTGATCTTCTTTATTGCAATTTTCCTTTTTGAGTTTTAGGATATTTTGTAAGGCTACAATAAAGGCTAATATATATTTTTTAATTTAGTTTTACCTTAATTAAATGAAATTGCTGCATAATACTTTAGAAATACATAAATTGACGTAGCCAAAGATGTATTGTATTTTAATACTTCAAAAACTGAATTGACGCTTAATACGCTCCTGCTGTTTTGCGTGCTATGGTTTTTTGCACTGCGCTAGGGCATAGAATCGACTTATCGGAGGCTGCTCGAAGCTCTCCAAGCTATTTTGGGTTAATTTAATTTGTTTTTTAATCTTGGCTTATATTGCAGGCTTTTCGTTTTCAGCATTTTTTATTCTAAACTTAACCTGAGCTTTAATGAGATTCTCATCCTGGCGTGGATGGGATTTAATTTTAGCTTTGTTATTTTGTCTAAGTTTCTGCAAATATCGAGCGTCTTTTACGTCGCTTTGCAATAAAGACGCAATGAAATAAAAATTTAATTTCTTTGCCTTTCCGAATTTTCTCTTTCTGTTTAGAATTTAGACTTTAGCCTGTCATCGACAAAGGGCAGGTTTCACGAAGGTAAAGGTAGCCTCCGCCCTCGCCCGCAAAAAACCGCGCCTCTGGGGCTTTCCTTATTCGGCACAAACCCGCAGAAAAATCGAGCGGAAGCCGATAATGCTCAAACAGTGTAAGCACAACAAAACGTCGAAGGGTCGTCAGTCAAGTGCACGGATACACGGCATGAGGTATCGCATACATGAAATTGAATCCATTTATTATTTACGGGATGCTTTAAACTTGGGCCGCGCTCGGCGTGCGTTAAGTTCGAGCCCTCATCAATAATTCCGAGTTTGAGAGCTTTCGGTAATATCGTGCGTCTTCATTCCGGGCCGAAAAGTCTGGGCCCCGCGGGCGCGCGCTTATTAATCAATATATTTCACTTATAGCCCACTTGTCTGGCTAATAATGACACATATTTTCGCGGCTGCAGACAAAGGCCTTATTAAGTTGCCCCGGAATTTGTGTACGGGGCGGCAGGCCGGGCAATTAATTCGCCTTTTATGGCGCGATTTCGGAACTTTTGGCCACGCCGCGCCTAGTCGCAGGCGCTCAGCGAATCCTGCAAGTTACCCGGGAGATTTATTTGCGCCAGCTTTAGGATTTGGACAGAAGAAGCTCTACTGTGCTTCATTCTGCTTCTAATAAATGTGGTAAAATTTTGAGTCTTCGCAACTGTTGTGTTTGTTAGAATTTTTAAAATTTATGAAATTCAGCCATTCAAAATTTGAATTTCGGCTGAAGTTTCAGAAGCGCGCGGTCGTGTTTTTGGGGTTGACGATAATCAAATTCTCGTACGTAAATTCGAATACAAGCCTACCTGTAATCTTTCAAGTTATTATTAGTGCACGCTCTTAACTTCTGATTGGTTATTGATATCAGTTGCCAAATTTAAACACCAAATGTGTAAGCTAAAGACATTTATCCTAATTATAGTCTTTATTTGCAAATAATTAAGTTACAACAAATTATACATATGCAGAATTTGCAAAATAACAACCAAAATATGTTTTTTTATAACTTACGACAACCGACATTTGGAGGTCAGCAATCATCCCAATATGGATTTGTGCCATAAACACAGAACAGTACCTTTGTAACAGCAACTGCGTATCATAATTATATTACGTCCTAAACCTACGATATAGTAAATTAACCTTTTTCAGAATCAATATTTAATCACACATCTAACGATTAACTAGCTGATGCAACACGGGAGCAAAAAATTATCGACAATCCGTCGAGGATCTCCCGCACACATGCCAACAAATCAAAAAACGCAAAATAAGTACTCCAAAACATGCACAACAACAAAACAATGTGAATCAAATCAACACTCAAAAATATCTTCAGTCTATTGCCTAGCATAAGCACTAATGAGACAATTTAAAAATTCACTACTGGCTGTGAAGAGAAAATAATCTTCCTATATTTATTTGTGGTGTTACCACTTATTTTAGAATAATTTAAAATCTAATTACCATCATAGAAGAGGAATAATACAACACCAAAGCACTGTGAAACAACACAATTAAAATAAATATAAACACTACAGACACCTATAGAAAATTAATCTCCCATTTGAAGATCGAAAAAGTTGCATAACACGCCTACCAGCTACAGGACGAAAGATGCTATAGAGTGGAAGAATCAAAAACGAGTTGTATACACAAAGCCACTCTGTACGTAACATCAGACGCAGAATATCCAAAAAAACCCTTACCTATGTGTTTTATGAACCTTAAACCCTCATAGAATAACAAAAGAGTATACGAAATAAAATATCTAAGCTACCAAACAGATAATAATAGAATCACCGAGAAAGAAAATCACAATTACACAGTGCACAAGATATTACACATATGGTCATAGTAAAGCCCTCTGCACTAACGAGGATTCGGCAAGCCATGGAACTGAAAGCTTCGGGGTTTGCAATAGCTTGTCGAACTACGCCAATCTCAGTTCCTGAGATAGCAAGGGGCCCGCAAAGTCTCAAGATCAACTTTTAAGCCAAAGATTGAGTATAATTACTTTTCTATTTTCCTCTTCAATTTCCTTTGTCTCACAGTAAGCAGTCACAAGGAAACAAGGATTGCAAAGTGGGTCGTCGAAATCATCAACTAAATTAAGAAAGGCCTCATCTAGTTTGCCATCGTCAAGAACAGTTGCAAACGTACCGATGGAGACGATGAATAATATTGTAAGCGCCTTCAACGCTAATGGCTCAGCGGACGTTGTAAGACTGCCTAAGATGCCTACACCTATAAACAAGTCAAGATCATATAAAAGAAGACCGAATAAGGAGGATCTAACATTGACAAGTTTAAGTTGATTTGGAAGTACGTTCGGAAAAAGTTCCACGAGACTCGGGACATCCAGAAGAAGGTTGTCCTAACCGTCAGGCATAGGCATGACGAGGGTTTGAGAGCTGGAAATAATAGACTTTAAGGCTTCCAATCGATGGTTGACAAGTGTCACGAGCGATCTGTGGATCAGTTTCCGACGGATGCAGAAGCGGTTGAATGCCAAAGAGTTTCAAACCTTTAGCAACAATGAGGAGTAGAGATAAAGGCAGCATTCGTTGTTAATTAGATTCAGCAGCACAACATTTCACTCTCGAGAGTTTTGAATCTCGTTCAAAGTAGATTCACCTATGCTGCAACCACCAACAGGAGTTTGACAACCAGAGAAGGGAGAACAAGACTAGCCACAGTGCAGTTGGTAAACAAGACAACTTATAATTACACCATGCGACGAGACGTCGCTACAGACCGAACATTTGGTTGACCACTCCATTTTGTCTTAAATAAACTGGTGGTTAGTTCAGACCTCTTGTCAGACTCGAAGTCGCTGATCTCCGAAACTTCTTCAACAATGTAGAGAAGTTTATAACAGAACATCACAAAATGTACATAGAGAAGTTGATGATCACCGTATTGGCTGACATACAGTTTTACTCCTCGTGGATCAGTAGAAGACAGCTGCAGAAGCAGCTAGGGCAATCTATGCTGGCTTTACCAATTTGATCATTAAACTTATTTCTACTGGAACAACGGATTACTTTCAGGATGATATCTTCTTCTTTGGGCAGCTGAATTACTTCTAAAAGAAAGCAATGAGAAATCAAAGAATCTTCTTTTCGGAGATAAATATTACCTTAACAAGATTAACTGTTGCACCTCAGGCTCACATTGAGGATCAAGTCAGATGTCCGATCTTTCGAGACATGATCAAGTATGCCTGGGAGAAACCTTGACAAGAGTAACACTTTTTCCTGAGTGTGAAATACGTCTGTTTCAAACTGCTCAGACCAAGTGTCCTGTGCTCCCATTCCACTGCTGAAGTCCAATGTCAGCCAGTCTGTATCCATTGTGCCCATTGTGAGGTCAAGTTCTTCTTTGATCACTTCCATAATCTAATATATAACTGTTGTTGTTGTCAAAAAATATTATCTAAATGTTGTTATCACCAAGAAATAATATATATTAAAATAAGAAGTACAAGAGTGTTGAAGAAATTGATCATCTGTTAAAATACATAACAATCGGACACAATAAAAACCTTGTTATCTTGAAAAAACACGCATGGTGTGACTCTATTTTAATAAGTTCATTCACTCTAGGGGTAGATAGTTTAGACGGTATCAAAAATAAAGAAAAGGCATTTTCCAATTATTTTCAATATGCATCATTTGCTCGAGATTGGGAAAATTTTAATATTTAAGAGTCCTTTCGGGTCAAATCCCTTGAGGGTTACATTTCGATAAGTTCACATAGTTCGACAAGCTATTGCAAACCCCGAAGTATTCAATTCTATGTTTTCCAAATCCTGGTAATTTGCCTGTGTCCAAAATGTGGAGATAAACACAACGTTGTCTGCAAAAAAACAAAAGACACCCCTGCCACGTGTGCTCTGTGTCAAAGACACCATCCTGCTAACTATAAAGGTTGCTAGGTTTATAAAATAAATAATAGATACCTTACAAATTGGTTTGTGGAAAGCAAACGGATTAGTTCAGCATAGTCTAATAATCTAGCTAATGCTGAAACAACAAAAATCGATATTTTGCTCATTTCGGAAATCTTTGTCACAGAATACAGATACTTTAATATGCATAATTATATGACGTACTTTAGTAAGTACCCAGTTAATAGTAAGATATTCCACTACGTAATAGAAGAGTTCTCCACTGAATTTTTACAAGGCATTATCATAAATGTCAAAAACTCCAGTGGTTCTCTAGTGATAGCAACTATATGCAACGTTTTTTTTTTAAACTAGAAAACAAATTTATTGCTGGCAGGAATTAAAATGCAAAAGATCCTTTATGGCGATCTAGACTCATCATCATCATCATCAGCCTGCAACCGTCCATCGTTGGACGTAGGCCTCTCTCATTTGTTTTCATGCATTTCTGTCTTGAGCCTTCTGGATCCAATCTCTTCCCGCAAAGTCTCGGATATCGTCGCTCCATCTTTTTGGTGGTCTTCCTACACCTCTTTTCGTTAAACGGGGCCTCCATCTCAAGAGTTTTGAGGTCCAGCGGTTTGGTTCATGCCGTGCTATATGTCCCGTCCATTGCAACTTTGCTTGAGCTACTCTCTGCATTATATAGGGTATTTTCGTTCTACGCCTTATTTCCTCGTTTTTCAGTCTATCTCTTAGACTCACTCCCAACATTCTGCGCTCCATCGCTCTTTGGAAAACTCTTAGCTGCTCGGCGCTCTTCTGGGTTAACGTCACCGTCTCTAAACCATAGGTTGCCACGGGCAGTATATACCTAGACTAACTACCACTAAAGATCGGGAATTATACAAGACAATATAGGCAAGTAACTACAGCCCTTTAGCTATTGGTGAGCCCACATGCTAGCCATCTGACTTAAATAAAATATTATTTTTTGTAGATTTCTTTGTTACCAAATGCATATTTGCAAGGTAGTGTAGAGTAGACATTTGCTTCGATTGCTTCCTTCACGACTTATTCATGGTTCGCACCAATCTCTAATTACTTTTATTTTGAATTTAAATTAGGGCCGGCCGTCTTCTGGTTCCTCCTGTATATTTTGGATTTGAGATATCGGCGGCGAATTTGCAGGAACACGCGGAGCGCTGATATATAGACCGCGGGCTCTCGCCTTTGCTCTGCTCTCGGCTTCGTTTTGAATTTAGTTTGTGATAGTTCAGAATGCGGGCCACCAGCTTTAAATTTTCCATAAGCCGAGAGCGTTTTCACCGAGAATCGCCGGCGTGTTTGATTGGCGGCAGAAGTTTTCATTCCTGCGAGGCCGTTTTGTTGAAAGCTAATTTTGTAGCAAAATTCGATATCTTGCCAGCCAGATTAACCTCTTTTCGGAGGTCGTTTTGTTTCCCGATTGCATTTCGGGGTCGAAATTTTACCGGCGAGAAAACTTTCTTTGCTTCTGACTCGGCAAGGAACGAAGAAGAAACCTTTGCACCAGGAAAGACGCTACCGATCGGCTCTCCTGTGATTATTGGGGCAGCTTGTCATATCTTTTTGCTCACACCCTTATTTCCTTTTCTTGGATCCCCAAGACCAAAGCACAGGAAACTAATTTCTGCGAGAAAGCGCCGTTTCCACAGGTTAATGTTTTAGCTTTAGCTTTAGCAACATCCATAATTGTTACAATAAACACGGCAATCATCACCAAACTAAAGAAACCCTCACTCTATAACAAACACATAAATTGGAAAATTTTTAACGTGTGTCTAACCAATAAATAATAATACAAATCTCTCAGCAGACAGAGGCCGAAGTCGACTCTGCGGTTGAAAAATTAACAAATGCAATACACCATATAGCCCATTACTCAACATCACCTAGTCACGATAACCCCATTACTATTAAAAATTGTCTACTACACATTAAAAACAAGCTTGTAGAAAAAAGGAGAGCCAGAAATAATTGGCAACAAGGTAAGCATCCAACAAAAAAGACGACTAAATAGGTTAACATTGGAGTTAAAACAATTACTACAATAATGGAAAAACAAAACATTCAATAACATGACATGTTATGGAGAACCATTGGTAAATTCAAACACTCCGAAAATCGAATTCCACTGTAAAAACAATGGGCAAGAACAAATAATGAAAAAGCAGAGCTGTTCGGATATCACTTATCAACCATATTTTAACTTCATTTCGCAGCTACAAAAGAAAATGAAATACTTAACTACCTCAGGCTCTTTCTTCACTAAGTCTACCCATTCAACACTTTACACCGGTGGAAGTAATAAACGGGATTAAGAATCTAAATAATGCTAAAACAACAGGGTATGATTGCATAATTGCCAATGTTTTGTAAGAATTGGTCCACAAGGCTATATTGGCTCTTACTTAAATATACAATATGGTCAAATAGCCAATAACCTTCTTATCTCTTTTACCTCAAGTTTTGGAGAGCTTAATACTGAAAAGAATGGCACCCATAATAGAAGATTAAGGACTAATTCCTCAACACCAATTCGAGTTCAGGCACTATAGAGCTGTATGGAACAAGACCTTGAAGAAAACAATTTAACCAGTACTACCTGATTATTAGATCCTATTTAAGTAAAAGGTACTATCAGATCAAAGACGTAAAAACCTGTCTAGTCTCCATCTAATTGAACCTGGCATCCTCTAAAATAGTGCCAAGGTCTCCACATTATACCTAATCTTTACAACTGACCTTCTTCATTATAAACTTGTGCTTATTACCACGTATGCTAACGATACTGCTTTACACAACGACCCAATTTATGCATTGCCTGTACTGCAAAGCTGCCTCAAGAACTTGCAAACATGACTACATAAATGGCGCATAAAAATAAATGCAAATAAATTTACAGCCACAACTATTACCATGGAACGCGGTACTGCTTTTTAGTTTCTCCAAATGGCATTCAAATCCCAGTCAAAGGCGAAGTAAGATATCTTAACATCCATCTGGGTAGGTGGCTCACATGGAAAGTCAACATCATCAAGATTAGAAAGAAACTGGACCTCAAAATAAGGAAAATGCACCAGCTAATGGAACGAAAATCGACATCATCATTGGTAATTCCAGTGTGAGCCTACGGGATTCAACTGTGAGGCCGCGCGAAACACTTAAACATTGCAGTCCTACAAAGATTTCAAAACAAAGCTCTCTACTATAGCAAATGCGAAATGGTTCGTCTGAAACCAAACTCTCCCCAACGACCTCAAGATCTCATGGGTCAAAGATAAATTGAATAGGTACACAACTAAGTACGTAAACAAAATTTATGCTCACCCAGATCACCCTATTAGACAATACAAGTATTTCTACACGATTAAATAGATGTAAAATTTTGGACCACACTAACTAGTACTTAAGTAATATGCAAGGTCCACCATTGGGTTGTTTTTCCCCCTTATGCCAATGTATTGCCTAAGATCACATTTGCTTGTTAGCTACTAGACTAATTGTCAACTAAATAAAAATGGTATCCGACCAGCAGAACATAGAATTGAAAGCCACTTTTAATCAACCATTCTAATATGTTAATGGAGTGTTACTGAGAATTCAAATTTATCAAATCAAAAATGTTTTCATGAATTAGACCTAAAGATTAAAGTCTTTCTCCTTACAAGGATCCAGTTAATCCAACAGTTTGATCTTGCTGATCATTGTATGAGTCTTCAATTTGCTGAGTGTGTTGTAGAACAGTTTAAATTGATTTCAATATTTTCGGAGATAATTTAACTCATAAAATGCGAATAAGGCATACCCTTAATAGGATACCAAAACTTATTGCTGTAATTTTAATATTTGATTAAAGGTTAGTATGCGCGTACTTGCCTAATAATATTTAAATCTATGCAATCAGATGCAGCCCGAGCAGCGCGCCGCTCGCACATAAATTAGTCATGACATCGAATTTCAAATTATGCGCTGCAAATTAAGAGCATGTGTTTAAATAAGCGCACGGCGCTCGGATTGCCGTTGCCACGGGCAGACCTGCAATTTCGTCTTCGTGATTGGGTCAAGCTTTACATATTGAGCGGAGTTATTGCCAAAGTTTGGAAACTAGCCATATAGCAGGCCGTAACTTCTGCGGCGGCCATAAAATCATGGTTAGCGCCCTAGAATTTGCTAATATAATGCCACCTCGTCGAGGGGCCGCTGGATAAAATTCCGGCCGATTCGCAGGATTTACTGGGCCGGCGTGCCGTGCCGTAGTCGGCAAACTGTTCGCGCAGCCCGGCGGGCTCTGTTATTTATTAGGTTTACGCAGCTCTTAAAGGTGCAACTCTCGATATTTCTCCAAGTCTAACCTTCACTGCAGGAGAAAGAAGAACAAGATTTCAATATGAAACCTAAGGAACATTAATAATATCAGAAGTCAAAAATAGAGAACGATTTATTATAAACTCAGTTTATACTTAATATGTAAGTAACAGTAAAGTAATTTCCGATTATTCAACAAAAATGACACATGTATAAAAAATGAAGAAACAAACTTGATTGCCAAGATAGAAACAACTTCTTTAGTGATAGACCTAGAATCTTCCTGTAGAATTGACCAACACATAATCTAGAAGATTCTTGGCCACGAAAGTAAAAAGAAATACCAGATACACTAGACCTAAGATCTGAATCAATCGTAAGCAGATTTTGGGGAGTAAGTGGTCATGTTAAGGGAAATAAGCTTTGTGTACCTGCTAGCAAGAACAAGGAGTTTCACTCAGTCTAACTGACACAAAAGGGAAAGCGTGTTTGAAAATTTAACACTACTCTAGAGAGTAACCTTACATTACAAGTATTTCAGTGTAACAGGGGATCCATCACGTCTTAGATACATCTATTTATACAAAGTGGACTCAAAATATCTTAAAAGGAAACGAGATGACTAAAGAATTTTGAATTTGTCATTTTGGTTCTCTTTTTTCTAAGTGGATATTTATCTTTGGTCTGTTCTTGTCTAGAAGCTACAAAATTCTTCATAATTGCAAATATATTCTAGAACCTTTGAAGTTATAATTACTGGGACAAGCTTTGCTATACAGAGTGAAGGGAGCCAACACTTAAAGGAAAAGGCAACAAAATAATAACGTGCGAGATCGCGCTAAAAGAGTTGGCATTACAAGCCATTTACTATTATAACTTGGTAAGTTGTTTGAACGTTTTACATTTAAAACATTTTCTCGACAGCAACAGACCGAAAACTTCAAATTTTTGATATTTACGGTGGAGTAAAGTGAAACTTTTCTTACCATCTATTTATAAAAGGATATGCGTAGCACGTCAATTTATTTCTTATTTTTCAATACAAGAACACCAAAATGTTACTACTGAAATAGACGCTATTTAAACTGTTTTTAATTGGTGCATCACTAAGATGTATTAAAACTCATCTACGAAAATTAAGGCTTCGGTTACCAAGAGCATATTAAGAAATACTACAGTTTGTTGAAATCGAAGAACAGCTCGTTTTTTAAAAGAGCAATTGCATGTACCATCCTGCGACCTTCTGCCTTTAGTAAATAGAAGCGTCTATACGAGGGCTATTTTTTTCAAGATCCGATTGGTCGCTAAAGGAAAGCTTCGGGGAAAATCCGCTAGGTCTGTGCGCAGACGTCTTGCGCTGTCTGTAGTTGGCCCGGGGAACGCGTCGATTCGCGGTTGCAATTTCCGAGTACGTAGAGGGCACATGAACATGTTTCGAAAAATAGAGTCTCCCGCCAAATGTGAATTGCGTTCAGTCATTCGATTTCTGCATGCTGAAGGAAGCGATGCAGCTAAAATTCATAGACGAATGAGTAAAGTGTACGGAGAAACGTTCATGAGTGACAGCAAAGTGCGGAAATGGTGCAGGAACTTTGATGCTGGACGCACAGATGTTCACGATGCAGGCGGTCAGAGAAGGAAGCCAGTATCAACTGATGATCTTGTTCAGCGCGTGGATCAGGCGATTCGCGATCGTTGGTTCACAATTTCTGGGTTGAGTGATTTATTTCCGGAAATTTCACGGTCAGCTCTCTATACCATTGTGAGTGAAAGACTCGCGTACCGCAAACTCTGCGCGAGATGGGTTCCCAAGGTGCTGTCTGACCATTACAAAACTCAGCGAATGGGCGCCGCATTAATCTTCCTCCAGCGCTGCCATTACGACGGAGATGAGTTTTTGGACAAAATTGTTACAGGAGATGAGACATGGGTCCATTACGAAACTGAAGAAACGAAAGAGCAATCCAAACAGTGGATGCACTCACACTCCCCGAGTGGTAAACCAGTGAAGTTCAAGCGCACGTTCTCCACCAAAAAGTGTATGGCTACATTGTTTTGGGACCGTAAAGGTGTTCTCTTGGTGGAATTTATGCCACGTGGCACAACCATTACTACAGCTTCGTACAGCAAGACTCTTCAACGTCTTCGAAGGGCAATTCAGAACAAGAGAAGAGGAATGTTGTCGTCAGGCATTGTCCTTCTTCATGACAATGCGCGGCCGCACACTGCAGTTGCAACAACGATCCTCCTGCAGCGTTTTGGATGGGAAGTTTTTGATCACCCACCATACAGTTCTGACTTGGCTCTCTCAGATTTTCATCTCTTTGCCCACATGAAACGCTGGCTAGGAGGACAAATTTTTGCCACAGACCAGCGTACAGAATTGGCAGCTTTCTATGATGAAGGTATTGGAAAATTGGTACCACGCTACGACAAATGTATGAATCGGAACGGCGATTACGTCGAAAAGTAGCTTAATGTTGTATCACATTGTTCCATATAAAATTTTCTTGATTCTGACTGTGATTTTCATTTAGCGACCAATCGGATCTTGAAAAAAAATAACCCTCGTAGTATAATACGTTTTCTATTCTCACAAACTTTTTACATAGCATGGAAAATATTGTGGCTATCGCAAATTGGTTCTAATTTCAAATTACTTCTGTATCGCACACTACTTATTTTGGGCAATAGAAGGATTTGCAATTAAAACAGTTGTCATTAGTGTAGCTGAGGTCTTCAGCACAGTATACCATTTAAAAATATAAAATTAGTGTTTAGAAAGTAATATCAGAGAAAATACCGCTAATCCCATACCAAGCCACTTAAAAGGTAGAAAAGGAGGAGGAATCGAAGAGTAACACCTTGATAAAAAAAACCTGGGTTTAGTTGGGTCCGGTCGATAACACCCTACCAAGGCCCCTTGTTCAGAGTTACGAATGAAGTTATGAAAAGAACATAACAATTCATGATTTTAAGGCTAATGTATAATCGATAACCACGTTTGACCCAAAGTGGGAGGCTGCTAATGACGCCTGCAGCCAGAGCATCGGTCGAGAATGGAACTCGCCAACACGCTTGGCCAGCGTTTAATAGCCAAAACCCCTATTTATATTTCCAAATACTTTTGAAACCTTAGGTAAGTAGAACAAAACGTTGCGACCCACATTACCTCTGTAATCTGTCCCAAGAAAAAGCAAAATTTAATAAAAAGACTACTAACAAAATTTAAAAATATACACATACAGCATTGAACATAGGGACAGACATTGTACAAACTTTGAAATCTAACAATAAAATACATGAACTAGAAAAACGGTCAAAAATAAAATGAAGCATGGTGAGCCTGGCAGAAGTTAAAAGAAAAGAAGAAAAAGTCATACAAATAAATTCAGGCAACGTATCACATCACTCATATTACAAATAAAACGGAACAAGAGGCTTTATGGCGGACAGAATAAGAACGTATAAATTAATATCAGAAAGGGTTAAATGTCTTATAATGTTTAAATAATAAAATTCCCCCACAATCAGTTCAGTTATGTGCTTTAAATCAATCATACGAAGACGAGGGATATAACCAACGCACTTAAAGACAATTCAACGGAATATAAAATAATTATTTAATGCAAATTTGGACAAAAGAAAAGACAAAGAAGAGCAAAGAACGAGAAAGTTCGGATATGGCACAAAAAATAAAATAGTAAAACGTTATACAATTTTCTGGAAAATGAGAATTTATTTGCAATGAGTTCATTCTTTAAGAAGAAGCCACAACTTAAATGGACATGGATCAGACCAAACGGCGATATCAAAAAAAAATCGGTTACGTATTATCAAGAAACAAAGAAATGATTACAGATATCAGTGTGCTGAATAACTGTACTGTTGGTAGCCACCACGTATTAATAATGGTACAAATCTCACTCCCTACGTGGGAGCACGGCCTGCGAACTGAGAGGTTCGCATATGTTTGTTTTCTCTGCCAGGTCGTCGTGTACCATCTCTGGGGCGACGTGACAAGCACCATGCCTTAGACGACGGCAATTATTACCCTTTGTTCGAGTGAATCCAAGTACTCAGTTATTTTTAGTGATTGAGTAGAGCACCCGGTCACCCGCCAGGTATCAGAAAACACCGAGGAATGAATACAGGCCAGTCAGCATGGCTACAGTTTTTTTTAGTTAAGGTAAAATTACATATAAAATAAAACTGAAAAGAATAAAAGAATGAGTCGTAATACATATAAAATTAACACTAAAACACTAAAAAATACCAAGAAGGGATAAAAAGCCAGTTACAAGACAACAGCCATACAAACATAGAAACTAAACAGACGAAATTAACAAACACTTTTAACAATTATAGACTCAGCCTAAAAATAACTTAAAAACACAACGAGGAAATTGAAACACTATCCCGCATAGTAAAATATATAAATAGAAAAAGGCAAGCAGCACAACATAACAAAAAAAGACTAAGAATTTGTTGAACTAAATAAATTAATAAGAATAACTCTAAGACAAAATGAAATCATAGAACAGGACGTTATAATTCAGCAAGTTATAGAAAGGAATTAAAATAAAAAAATATTAATACACAACATGGGTAGAAACAAAATATATAATAACAACAGAAGACAAAGAAGGAAAATAAGCAAAAGGTAACAAGTGAAATAATTTTATGAAAAACTGCATAAGTCTCAAAGAGAAGCTTTCCCACATAAAAAAGCAAAGCTAAAAAATAATGAACATAAACTCAAAGGACAAGCCGAAAATAGAAAAAGAAGAAATAATAAGCCCATCAAAAAAATGGAAGACTAGGCTTCCGAAAAATATATTCTACCAAAGAATTCACAATTGAACGAGGAGGAGAAACACACGAGCGTTGAATAAATGTTTAAAAACTGGAAACATAATGTCAAAGTGGAAAGAGATCATAACAATATTATTGTACAAAAAGGCGATAGACTAAATTTAAAAAGTTGTAGACACACAAGTAGTAAACTTTTATGGAGAATAATAGCGAACAGATTAAATAATAAAATAGAAATGTATCTGTGTGATGGACAAGCCGACTTTCGTAAAGAGTGCAGCACAGCATCTTTAAACTCTTAAAATACTAATAAAAAAAGCAAATTAACACCATCTTCCTTTATACATAGCGTTGGTGGGTTATGAGAAAGCATTTAATAGCATTAGAACGTTGGAAATGTAACAGAGTGTATCGAATAGCCGGATAAACCACAAATATAGGATGCTCATCAAAGACATCTACAAAAACACAACAATAACAGTTAACTTGTCAGAAGAAACCGATCAAATTCCGATTTAAAGAGAAATTTGTCGAGGCAATCCAATATCCCCTAAGCTATTCGTACTATCTTTTAAAGATGCTGTCAAATGGCTAAATTGGGAACCAAAAGGTATAAATATAAATGACAAATTTTTGAGTAATCTAAAATACGCAGATGACGTCATACTATCTGCAACAAACGCAAAAAAACTAAATCGAATATTACAAGAACTAAATGAGGCTTCTAAGAAGGTGGGGTTATGGATAAACACCGCAAAACAAGAATTGTGACAAACTCAGAAAAGAAGTAAATATAGAAATAGAACAAAATACTATAAAAAAGTAAAAGCATATACATATTAAGGACAAAAATTTACACTCAATAACAAAAACCAACAGAAATCGCAATAAATTTCAAACTGGAATAGTCCACCTTCGTCAAATTAAGTTATATAATGAAGAACCGGAAGTTACTTCAACACCTTAGCTTAAAAGTGTTCGATGGCTGTATACTACCTGTTATGGTTTATAGAGATCAGACCTGGACCTTGACAAAAAGAAATGTAGACTAGCTCATAAAAACTTAAAGCGCCAAATGTTATAAAGAACTCTAAAAGACAAAAAATGGAATACATAAATAAGAGGGAAGACTTAAGAGAGAGAAAGACAGTTACCAGGCTCAAATGGCAATTCTCAGGACAGATACCAAGTGGAACGCACTAGTTCTAGAATGGAAACCATGATTAAGCAAAAGAGTAAGGAAAAGATCACAAATGCGATGGTTACACGATGTGAAGCGTCACGCCGGTATGACAGAAAAGAATGTTCAAGAATAGAATAAGATGGAAAGAACAAGAGAAAACCTACATCCGAAATATCAAAGAGGCATTCATTTAAGTTTTCCAGCTTCTCTCTCCGTATAATGAGAAAAACAAAAGTAAAAAAGACATCACCGTGGGGAAGAGTAGAATTCCCTTATTTTATAGAAAAGCCTTCAATTGTGAGACGACGTACTTCAGATCTTCTCTTAATAGAACTCATCAGAGTATAAGCGAGACGCCTTAAAATATTTATAAACAGTAAGCTAAACTAAGGCTACAAAGCCCTTCTTAATGTAAATATTAAAAAAAACTAGGGGGAAATCTAGCAGAAAAAAACGTTAAGCAGCGGATAGAGGTTACAAAGAAATTTACTTAGTAGTCTTTTCTCTTCAAATCAATTGCAGTTACCATAAAAAATACATCTTAAGGAAACAACAAAAATGATATCTTTTAATATTAGCGCATAATTTACTCAATAGCCCAAAGCTTTAAACTATTGATCTAAGCTTTTTAGGTGAAGTCATTTTTCAAGCGCGCTACAAAGTATTAATATTCACCTCAACATAAACATTCTGCGCTGTAGTTGATAAATCAATCCTAAGCTCTGATTGAGTTCAGGAACAACCAAACATTTTGTTAAATAAAGACTTAGAAGTATCGCAACATACGGCAGACAAGTCTTACGTTTGTCCGATTAATATAGCGTATTCGTATACAGCACATGAAACGATTCCTTAAACACAATCATTTACTGGGTAGAAAAATCTCAAAGAGGGGTAGTGTAATGAAAGAACCGCTAAACTACCAGAAAAAAATACAGACATATAAACATGTAAGAGTGATAAAGGCGTTATTGAAGACCTCCAGACTACTAAAAGGCATTCTGCTGAATTAAATATTAACTGTGAGTCGACTAAAAAAATTTGCAAGGGAATTGAAATTTTTTTCCATGCAAAATACTGGTCGTCCAGAAACTAAACGCAACAGATCAAGGAGCGATAAGTTGTAGTAAATAAACAGAACTGTGTTGAGGGTCTCCAAAGAATTATAGAATGAGTTATGAAGAACTTCCCGTTTGATTTAAATAAATTGGAACACACTTAAAAACAATTGAAGGCTTTATTTTAAAGTTGTCCGGTTCCATGTGTCATTCTGTATACACTCAGAGTAATTTTAAAATTTTTTGAATCAGCAAAAGTTGCAATTCTCTAAGTTATGAAAATGTAGCCTTGGTGTTTAGAAGTTTCCATGTAGGGTTAAAAGTTTCCCATTGAACGGTTTCCTAGGTGGCGAATTGGGAAATAACTTTCAGATATGAGTGGAAAATATAATATTCCATCTGATACTGCAGATAAAAATCAACAGAAAGCACAATATAATCATTTTTTCTGGTAAAGCCTAATATGGCTAAACTGAGTAAATATTTGGGCTTCAGTTCCCGGCAAACTTTAAATTAACAATGCTGTTAAAGAACTGGAGAGTATCGATATCACAGAAATGCACTGGACAAATTTAGAATACTGCCATATTAGAATCAGGTACCAACAAAGAACGTATATACGGAGGAGAAATTATATTGGCTAGATTTATTGGTAAATATGTCATCAACTCTGTTCCGATATCTTCACACATGTCTTGTTAAGACTAGCATTACACATGCCTATACTCCAACAGAGGATAAATATGGAAAAGGAATAGGAACAATTTACAATAACCTAAAACCTTTGAACAAGTTCACAAAAATGAGACAATGGGTGACTTAAATGGACAAAAATAAGCTAAGAAAGGCGCAAGAAAGTTGTGAGACTTATTGGACTAGAAGACTAGATGCTTTTGCTATAGAGGTGCAGTTATTAGTCAGAACTATTTTTTTTATCTTACTATCTGGACATTTATATACATAAAAATCAATAAAAAAGACTTTAACCCCCGGTGTTACAATTTAAATTAACTATAGTACGATTAACAAAAGGTATTTTAATTTGGTGATTTTAGTGGACACGAGACTCAAGTTAAAGAAAATCAAATATAGCGGTTGCAAGCTGTGGCTTAAAGTTTTTGAGTGAAAGCAAAATAAAGTATGAAATACCGAACCACTTAAAGAACTAAATTGTTGAAAGAAAGAAGCTGGAGGTCGCAAAAGTTTAAATTAAAATCCTCGACAAATCTGTGAGAAAAATCTTGGATGAGTGATAACATTTTGGACATAATAGAGGAAAGAAGAGCGATCAAAATTGTGGATACAAAATAGCATGTAGAGAAGGCGAGAAAACATCATTCCATATAAAGTTTTCGTCTCGTAATCTCTAACTATAAGTAAAATCTGCATTGAAAATCAATTATGGAGAAACAACCTGGCTTGTATCAATATTTAGCATCTACGACAAAGAAATGACGCTGACTGAAATTCACCTTTAAGAAATTTTCGTGAGAAAAGGTGAAGGTTATAATATTATCAACCGTATGCGTTATTTGCTGAAAACCTTTTTAAAAATAAATTATACAAAAATACAGGGCACATCTTAGTAGTACACAGTTTATTTTTGGAAATGCTCTAGTAACCGAAGTTCTTTGTTCAATAATGTATGGGTGTTAAGTATAATCTGTATAATATTAAAAAGCATTTCATACAGTCAAATTTAATAAATTTATCTTGATCTTAAAAACCATAGACCTTAACTACAAAGATCTTAGAATTATTCGTAACATTTGTCTTAGTCAAATAGCTGAAGTTAAAATAGCGTACTAATTAAGTGAAGAGGTTGCAAAGAGAAAGAGCACATCATAAAAGAAGAGCTAAAAAATTTGAAATGTGGATTACCAATAAGGGTTTACTTATAAGGAGCAAAAAATGTGATCACTACAAAGGGGAAGTGCTGTAAACTTGAATGTTTAGGCCATATTATCAAAACTTAAAAAGCAATATAGCATATAACAATTATTCCGCGTTTGAGTGCTGGCGCGAGCAGACGTGTTTTACCGAGCCAGTTGCGGGCGCAGCAACTGAGTTGGAGTGATAAGCACCTAGCAAGCGCATTATCAAGGGATCCGCTTGACTTTCACAACGCGAAGACGCCTACAAAATTAAAGTGAGAAGTGTACAAGTGCACATTCATAGGTGCTAAAAACCTAGTGCCGAACGAAATGTATTCTCAATCTCAGCCAGTGGTTATTTATACAAGGTTCGGTATTTTAATAACAATAATACACAATAGCAACTAACAAACCCTTGCACCTCATATTCAAATCAACATTCTGGATACAATGCAGTTCCCTTTGCAACAACCAGGTTATCAAATAATTCTACCAACATTCCCTCAAATCAGATAATGGTAAAGTATTTAACCCTAATAATTAAAGAAGAACAATACTAATGCACGGCGTTATCTAATGATACAGTAAAACTAAACGTTAATACTTACCGAAAATTAATCAAGCATCTCCAAAAAGACAAAATAGTACATTACACATATCAGGTACGACAAGAAAGGTCGTGTAGGGTAGTATTACGAAACTTACATCATACCAACCGATGAAATAAAAGAGGAATTGCAAAAAAAACAAAGAGCCACTCCCTTTGTACTTTGTTGACACGGACCCTATAAAAACAACAAAAGTATCTATAATATTGAATACCTATGCAACATGAAAATAAATGTGGAAGCACCTAGAAAGAAAAATGGCACAGTCCAACGCATAAGATGCCAGTGTTATGGACACATAAAAACATACTGCTCAAAACTATATGCTTACGTTAAATGTGGCGGCCAACATAATACAACCGTGTGTACAACCCTCAAATACCCCAGCAAAATGTGCACTGTGTGGGGGAAACCACATTACCAACTACCAAAAGTGTGATATCTATAGAACATTGCAAAAAATAAAAGAGAAACCAACAAATCAACCACGTCAAAGCCTCACCCATCATACTACCAATATTTGACAGAAAACAATTGCCTCCAATCAATCCTAATCAACCACAAATGCAAATTCCAATCAATCAACAAACTCACTATCCACAAAAACAAAAAGGCACAAAATCGGCAGTCACCCAACTTATTAGAAAGCTGCAACTCTTCCTGAACGAGTTCAAACCAATATTTAACCAACTCATCAACTAAAACAGCAAGGTACTAAGCATGCTAAGTACTATCATAAGTAAAATTAGCCAATAATGAATAACTCGTTACGTATACTACTTTGGAATACCAACGGGTTATCAAACCTTAAACAGGAATTACAGTATTTTCTACAGATGCACAAAATAGACATTTCTCTAATATTGGAAACACATTTTACTACTAGAACAGTTGTCAAGATATTGAAATTATAAAGGCTACCACACGCTTCACCCAGATGGTTATAATTCAAAACGTATTTAGTCACCACGAATTGCTCTATTACCAAACGGACAAAATAGAAGCTGCTAACGTTTAACTCGACTTCAAGCCATGGCCTTTTACAGTATCTTCAGATGAGTACACAACATTATTCCATTTCCAAGAAATCACCTTCCTGACAGAAGGTGATTGAAATGCCAAACATACCAATTGGAGAGCCAGACTTACTACTCCAAAGGTAAGAAGTCTAAACTCCAGATACCTCAGCACCGGTGAACCAACATAATGGCCAACTGATACCAAAAAATTCCATATTTATTGGACTTTTTGTACTCAACGGTATATCACCAAACTACATGCAAATAGAATCCAACTGCAGGCTATCGTCCGATCATACTCCAATTATTGCCACACTAAGTACACATTTAATAAGCAAACCAAACATTCCAACACTCATCACAAAGGAAACAAACTGGACACTTTTCGTTCATATATAAACGAACACATCGATATGAATTAACGATTAAAACAAACCGATGAATTAGGCAATGCAACCCAATATTTTACTACATTAATACAAGAGAAATCCTGGCACTTGACACACACCCCAACAAGAGGAGAAAGAGGACAGAAAATATTCCTCTCCATATATGCGAGCTAGTAAGTAAAGAACGTAGAGCTCGAAGTAGGTGGCAAATGTCGCGTAACGATGACAAACTGATTAAGAAGAAAACTACACAATGCCCTTACGGAACACTATATTACCACCCTTTCTAAAGAAGATCACAAAATCTGGAAGGCGACAAAGAAATTTAAACTGCCGCAAGTATCAATACCGCCACTAAGGAAAATGGGTAGAAGTTGGGCGAAAACTGATACCGAAAAAGCTACCACCCACATAAACAATAACGACAACGAAATTAAATGTTTTTTAGAAAAGCCCTGCCAGATGTCTGCACCCATCAAACCTTTCTCACCTAGAGAAGTCGTACAAGAAATCAAGAATTTAAATCAGCAGAAAGCACCTGGCTATGACCTAATCACCGGAAAAATACTCAATCAACTGCCAAAAAAAGCAATAGTTCTGCTAAAAACCATTTATAACATGCTCCAAATGTCGTACTACCAGCTAATGTAGAAATTTGCATGGATAATGATTTCCAAACCTGAAAAACCATCTAACGAACAAAGCTCGTATTGTCCGATTTGCTTACTACCCACAACAAATTATACCGTCCTATCAACCATTATTCCATATTATCAATTTGGATTTAACACTCTATAATTTAACAATCTCATAGAATTGTAAACAAGCCTCGAGGAAATGCACAGGCATGCCGCATTATTGTATGAAATTAAAAACACCTTTCCTAATCCATATTACCTACTTGTAAAATTTTACATTACCGAAAAGTACTTCCAAATAACACACAATACTGCCTACTCCAACTACTGCCAAGTAAAATCCGGTGTTCCACAAGAAAGCGTCTTAGGACCACTGCTACACCTAATTTCCACAGCAGACCTACCAACTTCAAACACCACCACCATTGCAACCTTGGCCCAGTTACAGCATCACAACAACTCTAACATCATTTAAACCACTTGCAGCATTGGTTCAACAACTGCAGAATTAAAGTAAACCAAACAAAGTCAGTACACGTTGCTATACCAACTCAAACTGACGCAAAATATATGAGTTTACATCTAGATCAAAAATTAACATGGCAAAACACGTTAAACCAAAACGTCAACAATTAAACTTAAAACTGCTGCTACTCTACAAGAGCATATTAAAACCTATATGCATATATAGAATTCAACTGTGGGGCTGCACTAAGCCCACAAACTGCAAAATCACTTAAAGGTTCCAATCAAAGATCCTGCGCTCCACAGCCAATGCACCCTGGTGTGTTTCCAATTTGGCGCTGCACAACGACCTACAAGTCCCGTTGCACATGAAGAAATTGGGAAACTCAACTCGGTACCATCAAAGACTAGAAAAACATAAAAACGGATATATTGCAGAAATGACATAACAAGACGGCTCAAATGGCAATGGACGAAGATAATTAAAGCTTGCACTACCCCACAACGGCTTGCAAGAGTATCGTCAATGGACGAATTCTCTGCTCACGTCCATATCGCATAGCACACTTATTTTTGACTCAACTTAATAGAGTGTAATGTTGCAAGACAGTTTGCGGCAAGAGAAAACCAGGAAGAATGTCCTACCTGCACAAGTGAAGACAACGGTTATCTTTGCCCACGACATCACCTCAGCTTTTTACAGCTGTCAGTAAATTTTTTATGCTAGTCGACAACCAAAATAGACAGGCACTCCAAGAATAACTTTAGTAGTTTTATCTGTATGCCAAGTTAAGATTTGATAAACTAATATCTCTACACTTGAATTTTGACCTTGAAAGCTAACAAGTAAAGAAACACTAGAATCAAATCGTCTAGGGCATTTCTAGAAATAAAGCTTTCTTGATGAAAGGTAAATAGTTTTGTGCTCCTTAAGCTTTTACGTTTAAGACTGCTGAATTTTTACCAACCACCCGACGAAGCAATATTTTCTATGAGCATCGATATGGCACTCTTTTATAAAGTAATACATTTAATATATTTATTCCTTACAATAGAATCTAACTGGAGATATAGAAAACTGCCACTTGCAACGTATAAAAAGGCATATTCTTCGAAAAAAATGAAATCTGGCTAAGCCTGTGACATTTCATAATTCTATAGATATATAATTGAGGTCGTTGGATGTTACCTGTTCAATCGTAGGGACAATACCTTAAAAAGAAATATTTCAAATACAATTATATGTAAAAATAACAATTTGCACAACTATTCTTGGCAATTACTTCTATTCGAATTTTAAAGTAGGGCCGGCCGTCTTTTGACTCCCTCTGTATACGCGCTTTAGTCTTGTTTTCAGATAGCTGCGGCCAATTTTCCGTTCGCGGTGCGCGGTATATAAGGCCGCGGGGCTCTCGCGCCCTGCCTGGCCTTGCTGGCTCTGCACTCTTTCGCTCGCTGCGTTTTGAATTTAGTTGTGATAGTTTAGAAAGCGGGCGACCGATTTAAAATTTTCCGAGAGCGTTTTGACCGAGACTTCACCGGCGTGTTTGATTGAAGAAACAGAAGTTTCCATTTCCGCGAGGCCGTTTTGTTGAAAGCTAATTTTGTGGCGGAATTCGCTTTTTGCCGACCAGATTAACCTCTTCCTGGAGGTCGTTTTGTTTCCCGATTGCATTTTGGGATTCGAAATTTTTGCCGGTGAGATAACTCGGTCTGACTTCCTTTCTATCTGACTCGGCGAGGAACTAAGAAGAAACCTTGTTGCACCAAGAAAGACGCTACCGATCGCCTCCGCTGTAAAGATCGGGGTAACTTGTCCTATCTTTTCACTCTCACCTTTATTTCCTTTTTATGGATTCATCAGGAGCCACAGCACAGGAACCGATTTCTGCAGGAGAGCGCCGTTTTCCAAAGGTTAGTGTTTCAGCTTTCGCTTTTGTTTAAAGCTCCTTTTTTAAATTTAAAATTACGACATAGTCTACTTTTGGCCGTAACAGCAGTATTGAGTTAGCAAAACCTTGCATTTAGAGATGCCAACATTGCATAGTAAACTGAAAAAGACTACTTAGATATAGGTAGCCTTTTTTAGAAATGGAATTACTCTATATATTTTGCAAATTATTTAATTTGGTTTTTATGTGTTTTACTTAACAGGTACTTAAAATCATTGGAAACATACCAAGGTGTATTGACTATGGAGCGCAAGACCTTTGATTGGAATCTTTGAATGATTCTGTAGTATGTGGCTTAGTGCAGTCCCACAATTGAATTCTATATTTTCATATAGGTTTTAATATGCTCTTGTATAGTAGCAGCAGTTTTAACTTTAATTGTTAACGTTTTATTTTAACGTGATTTTTCCATGTTAATGTACGGTAAATGTTTAACATTTAAGCATTTGAAACAATCCGAAGCAGAAAGCTACTATACAAAAATAATAAAACTTTTCTACACGGATTCTTTGACCGATATGGCTCCTATGCTGGAAACTGTTTATCCTCAATGTATAACCATATTTAGATGGTATTGGAAATTGCAAAGGGGGAATTTTAGTTTGGAAAACATTTTGGGGTCAAAATGATCATTCTTATTTGTTACAGAGTAGAACATCATTATTCAAGTTTAACAGACATGTGACCGATTTTCGATAGAGAACTGTTTGGACATTTTTGGACCAACCTTTTAATCATTCTGCAAAAAGTCCTGAATGACTTGATGCAATCGAAGCTAGAAATCATTCGGAGCACAACAATATGTCGATTATATTAATGCGTTACCAATTAGTGAAGTTATTAAGCTTACAACTAACACGTGCGACTATAAGCGGAATAACTTCTTCAAGGTCATTTCAAGGTCAAGAACCCTCAAAATCTACGTCGAAAAAACGCCCCAACACGGAAAACCCCCTAAATGCAGCAAAACTGATACTGATGCTATCTTAAAATTGAGAACGGTCTGTGAACGTCAACCGCATGAAGATCATCATTGCAACAGCTCACTCTCACAACATGTAGGCAATACGCAAGCGCTTAACTAAAGTGTGAGATCCACACGCGTGCGACAATCAGACGCTGTTACTGCTAGGGACAGTGGCGCAGTAGTTGCTTCTTGAGGAATTCAACATTTTTTTCTTAAATCCTATTTACGGAAAGTTACATTCACATTTCATAGAGACGGTAATGTGGTGCGCCGTTAAGTGATAAATATTTTAATACAATCACAAGCACCGAGGCCGAATCCACTGGTATCTATTTCGAGAAATGACTGCTCTGTTAAGTTCCTTATTATTATGGAAAAATCACCAAAGTGATGCGTGTAACCGATTTGATAAAGCTCCTAGAAAGTACAATACTACTACAAAAAAAAACCTTTACAGATTTTACAAGTAACGGAAGTCATTATTAAGAAATTTAACAAAGCAGTGGATCAAAAATTTATTTTTGATATAAATGAAACACGAGTACTTCTGTCGCACATAGTGGTTGCTTTCTATCTGATAGAGTGCAACTTTAGCGTTGAATAAATGTAAAATAAGCCCTAGAAAAGACTACTAACGCGAGACCAATAGTCATTTTTAATATCTTTATATTATTGAAGCAGCCTGAAGACGATGTGGTCATCTTTGATTGAATAACACCTATGGAGGCAAAATCTTACAGTATCTTTATTTTTATTATTAATAGAAAATCATTTTAACAATTGTAATTATACAAAATGCTTTCCTTTACATTGTTATTATTTTTGTTCCTATGTGGTACAATAAGTAATTGCAAGACATGTTATCGTGCTTTTTATTTTAAAATTTTTTTTATTTCTTCAATATTTTAATTCCTGCTTTTAGATTTCTTCTTCATTTTCCTCTTTTGTTCCTTACCATCAATAATATTTATTTTAATTTTAGTTTGGCTTTTGCTTACTACTTTGGGCTTTTAATTATTATTAATATTTTACTTTCCTTGTTCTTTTGGACTATTTTCGGTTTGTGTTTAATAGTACCTTCTTTTAATTCATTTGCCCTTTATAAAATGCCCACTATTATCTTTTCATTTTTTTTAATTTCTAGTATTTTCTGAATCTGCTAATATTTTCTTTTTCCTTTGTCAACAAAGCTCTTTAAATTTTTTTCTTTGTACACACTACTTTTTGAACAACAAATCTTTGAACAAGATTTAATACAGATTAGCCCATCTCACACCACATATGCTCACTCACTAGTACCTTATGTCAACTGACCCGGGTCTCATTTACGCCTGCGCATTAGCTGACAAATTACATCGCGGTAGTGTAAATTAATTTTAGCACAAGCCTCGTATATTTTGAGATTTAATTAGGTGAGCATTGTGTATTCCAAAATAGTTGCAGTCGGTGTATGGGCTGTTGCTTGTATGGTCAGCAGATTTTATTTTTACAAATTGTAAATCCTTATCACGCCTCAATATTCACTGGCTACTTCTGAATTCGCACTAAACTCAAGTTGTACTCATCTAAGCACTTTAAATGATTACTTGGGAGTGGAATAAATGTTCACAATATTTATTATGTACTTTTTTGGTGTCGCATAAAAATATAAGGACCCTGAATATATTTGTTGCGTTCTACTTTATTCTTTAGACTTGTAACTTAACAAAAATGTAATGCAACATTTTATATGATTTTGCGACTGATTTCTGGTATTTATAATTATTTATTTGCCAGATCAACACTACAATTGTATTATACATGGCATTGTTAATATATTTAAAATGATTATTCTAACTTATGAGGTGACTTGATACCTCGAACAAATCTGTGGTTATTCTTCGTCGTCGGATAAGAATTGATCTTGAGGGAGTCTTCGTTTTAGCCGGGAGTGAATGTTTCGTTTACCTAGGTTATAGTGAACTGCTCCTTCGCACGCCGTGATATTTTTGAAAAACTTCTTAGTGGTTGTTTTAATGTAGTCTTCGATTGTTGGTACACCTAGCTCATCGTGTAGTTGTTTATTTCTAATAAACCATGGCGCGTCCACTGAGATTCTTAGGACTTTGTTCTGTAGTCTTTGTAGCTTGGTTATATTAGTTTTTGATGTTGTACTCCAGATAGGTACCGCATAGAGTGCTAAAGGTCTTATGAGGGAAGTGTACATCATAATTGCACATTTGGTTTTTAACTTTGACTTTCGATTTAATAACGGATATACCGGTTGAGTTTGGAGTTGATATGCTGGTTCCATGATAATTTGGTGTCTAGAAGTACTCCTAGGTATTTTACTGGTTCATCGGGGGTATTCCATAGGACGATTTCATTGTTGACATGAATGCTTGGTGGATTGCGTATTCTCCTGAGTGTGAATATTTTAGCTTGGCATTTTCTCGAGTTGATTTGGATGTTCCAGTTGTTAAACCATTTACATACTTTGTTTATTGCTGTCTGAAGTAATTGAATTGCTTGTGTTAAGTCGTTGCTTAGAGTGATAATGGCCGTGTCGTCAGCAAAGGTTGCTAACGTAGCGTTGAGATTTGGTATGTCAGATGTATATGTATTAAATAACAGAGGTCCCAATATACTGCCCTGAGGGACTCCGGCTCGTATACATTTGGTTTCTGAGACTTCGGTATTAATTTTAACTGCAAAGCTTCTGCTCTCAAGGAAAGAGAATAGTATTGCTGTAAGGTAGTTAGGTATTCTTAGTTTTAATAACTTTCTTTTCAGCCCCTCTAGCCAAACCTTATCGAAGGCTTGAGCTACGTCTAGGAAAATGGCTATTGCAAACTGTTTGTCTTCATATCCGGTTTCTAATACTTCTACTATTCTCTGGAGTTGATGTGTAGTTGAGTGATCTTTTCTGAAGCCAAACTGATGTGGTGGGAGTATGTTAAGTGAAGTCACTTCATTGTTGAGACGAGTGTAGATTATTTTTTCTAACAGCTTGGATAAGGATGTCAGAAGACTTATAGGTCTATAGTTTTTAAGTGGTTTTTGTCTTTTCTTGGCTTGGGGAGTAACAGTATTATAGCATGTTTCCACTGTTTTGGAAAGTAACCCATCCTCAGGCAACCGTTAAATATTGATGCAAGGTAAGCTAGGGATTTAGTTGTTAAATGAGTTAGCACAATGTTAGGTATAAGATCGTAGCCGGGAGTCTTCCGTTTGGGGAGCCTGGCAATTAGGGATTGTAGTTCGTGAGGCAAAGTTGGTTCGATATGTTCAGTGACGACAGGTAAGTTTCTTTCGATGTAGTCAATTGTTGCTGCTACTTCTGTTGGCCTGCAAGTTATTTTTGGTGTAAATACGCGTTTCAAGTGATTGGGGAACGCTACGGCTTTTTCTGCGTCAGTGTAGTAGCTGTTGTTGTCATCTGTTATTGTTGGAATTTCGTTATTCTGTTTTAGGATTCGCTTGGTTGCTCTCCACATACCTGGGTCACTGGGTTCAAGCTCTTCAATGTATCTTTGGTAGGTGGTTATTCTTATCTCGTCTAGTTCTTTTTTGAGATGGTGTGTTAAATGATTGAGCGTTTGCTTGTCCAGTGGGTTTCTGCTTCGTTGCCATTTGCGTGTCGTGTGGCTCTTTTTTTTTATGAGCTCTGTTATGTGGCTTGAGTGGTAATAGTGTCTCGCTTTGCTATATACTTTAGGTTTTTTAGATGTTGCATCGCGAACGCTGCTTACGATGGTTGTTGTAAAGTTAGTTGTTGCTTCGTCAATATCTTCAAGTGATTTTAACTTGGATGGTTGTTGCAGATGGTTATTTAGAGCTATTTGGAATTTGTCCCAATTTATTGCTCCATTTATTAGACGAGGAGCCTGTGGGTTTCTGTGTGGAATGGCTATAAAGGTTATTAGTACCGGAAAGTGATCTGAGTCGAGCTCATCGATGACCGTTTGGTGAATTTCCCTTGAGAAGTTTTTATGAAAGACCATATCCAGGATGTCAGGCTGATGGTCGTTACGATTGGGGTAGTAAGTGTAGTTGGATGGGGTTTGTATTAGGAATCCAAGTTTGATGCCTTCCGGGTTGGTCGCTCTACAGCCCCATAGCGTGTTCTTGCAGTTTGGATCACCAATTGAAAGGGTAGGATCAGTCGAGTTAAATATTGCAAGTAGATCTGAAGGATTTAGCTTTTTTTGGTTGCTTATATATGCTAACTATTGTGTGACTCTGATTATTTAGAGTTATTCTGATACCGACGGCTTCCATGTTTGGTGTAGTTGGATCAGGTATGGGGTTATGCTTGATCTGCTTTTTAACTAGTATGGCTACTCCTCCTGCCGCTTTCTCTGATATTCGGTCATTTCTGTAGACCTGATAACCTGGTATTTTGAGATTGTCTTCTGATGAGAGATGAGTTTCAGTCTTGCTATGAAGGAAATTAATAATGATCGTTGAGTTTTGATACCATTCGAGTTCCAATTTAGGATTGTTAGCTTCTCTATTGTTTTTGGTTCTTTATGGGCCATTGAAAAGGAGAGGAATGAGTGTATTTGTGATAAAAGCTTTAATTTGAGGGATGAATGGGGTTAGGAAGTCTATTAGAATTTTGATTAAATTGTTTGGTTCTGTATTGTTGGTTTGTTGTTGTGACGTAGGATAGGGTGTATTGGTTGTGTTGTGATTTATATTTGGAGGATTATTACGTAGCGCCTGCGTCTGCGATAAATTAAGCGGGGTGTTCCATGCATTTTCTGTATGTAGACGTCTGTTGAGGTTGGGTCGGTTTGCTGTTCGTTTTTGAAGTAATTCTAGGTGATGTTTACAGCCACGATAACTTGCTGCGTGGTTTTCCCCGCAGTTTGCACATGTTGGCGGTTCTTTTGGCTCTTTAGGACACTGATTATGTAGGTGTTTTCCTGCGCATTTCACGCAGCGGGGTTCAAGGGTGCAGTAATTTTTAGTGTGGAAATATTGCTGGCAGCGGTGACATTGGGGAATGTTAGTTGGTTTTTTTCTTATTTCAACTGTTACTATTGAATAAAATATGGATTTTAATTTGAATATTTTTTTTGCGTCTTCGTTATCTGTTAGATCTACCGCGCAAACGGGCAGTGGTTGTTTATCTTTGGTAAGTAATCGCGTTATTTTAATTACTGGTAACGTTTTAAGTTCGTGTTCGAGTTCTTGGATTGTGAGCGAAATTGGGAAATTTTTAATTACAACACTAAGTGGCTTGCTACTGAGGTTTTGAAAGGTGTGAAACTTGATTTGATTTACTCTAAAGTGTTCGGAAACTTTTCTGTAATCTTCTGGTTTGGTTAAATTTATTCTTATCGAATTTGTGTTGCAGAGTGTGGTGAACTCGCCTGTTGCTATCTTTTCGAGGTCAGCGGTCAGCTCTTTGTGATTAATATTGGTTTATAGGTAGATGGGCGGAATTTTGATTGTTGGTGCAACAGTTCAGGTTTCTTGTTAGATGCGTGTGCCTGATTGTCGTTTAATTTGTCTTCTAAACTAGGTGGCAAACAAAAAATGTTTTGTGTTAGTTTTTGAGGTATCCAGGTGTAGCGTTTCCGAACTTCATTTATCGGCGGTGATGTGGCGTCTGCTTTGCGTTTGTTTAGCGTTTGAACTTTCATTGGTAGATCATTGTTGATTGGGAGAGTATGAATTTTAGTAATTTAAAGGCAACTTACTGGTTTAGCTGCGATCTGCGGGTTAATATGATGTAAATTGTATTTGTAACGTAGGCACCAACTTGTTTACACTTCCAGTCGTGGTATACACGTCTTTGCGCTAACCAAGTCAAATGCGAACTCTCTGATTTCTGGTGGCGAACGTTAAATTCAAAACCGCGTACTTCTCGTTATAAGCTGACTACGCTGGTCTGTTCCGAAAGTATCGAATCGCCGTTAAGGTAATGAAAACAGATCGCGCAGCCACGGTGTAACCTGGCAAGCGATGAGGGTAAGTTGTAATACTCATGCATAAATGACGACTTTACTAGCTGGATCAGATGCGAGTTAGACGGTGAGTAAACACATGTAGTGGCGTAATCGCCACGCTTAGAGCGACTAAGCAGAGAATCCGCTTTAAATTTTGTTTGGCGTCCGCGTACACTATTCAGGTGATAAAAAATGATTTCGTACAAAATGTTACGTTTTGTCTCGATTTTGGTTGAATTTCCTTTGTTTGAAATTAAAAACACGATTAAACTTGAACAACTCTTAAAGACGGTTTTGCTTACAGACCACCAGGGCAGTTTTTTGTTCGCAATTAATACGGGTAAAGATCAAAGTTTCAGAAAAATCCTCATCTAAAGCTGCGTGTCCTTTTTTAATCAAAGATTTTTCAGGCATATGTATCAGTAATTTATTTAGATATCTCATTGAGCTGCTTGTTAAGAATGGCTGTAGCTCATTCTCCTATCATAATTAAATTTTGAGGGCGGATTTCAAGCCACACAATTTTAACAAAGTAATATTCGTCTGACTGATTGAGTTCTGATTAAACAAACGTTACAATAAACGTTTATCTGTGTATAAAGAGTGATTTGCAATTTCATCTAAACCCACCCGAGCTTTGTAAACACGAGGCTTAATTTAAAAGCTTGAAACAACAGCAATCGATGTCTGAAGGCCTGTGTAAGTGAAGCTCTTTACCGTCCCTAGAATTAAATTACTTCTACTTTTAATAATCACTTTATGGTAAATATATCATATAAATATGGCTGTATAAAAGGCAAGGTGTTCTAAAATATAAGCTTTTATATCCAATTTACTGACCCTAAACTTTATCTTATCATTGCAAAGTTGATCCTACGAAAAAACCGCAAATACTTCAGTTCAACAGAGTAATCACTGGATATGGAGAAGGAGGAAGGGCAATTCTTGGTATGAAGATGCATATTTTGTGCTGCATGATGATTTTGTTATAATTTTAGGATATCGTTCTTCTAGTGCGCAACCAGAACATCAAATCTTTAAAGTAAGCTGGTGGGAAAGCAAGCTAAAATTGATTTAGAATCTAATAGAATAGTTGACCCTATTGTTGATATGTCTTTCTTGTATTTATATGATTGTGGGCAGCAAAATGGTTTGCTAGCAAAACTTTAATGTAATTTACCTCAATAATTTATGTCCAATTATAATTAGGAGGAAAATAAGTCTTCCAAATTTTGTGTACGTTTGCAATGGACCTCAAGTGATTTTTTTACTCGCTACACAGAGGAGATCTTAAAAGATTCTTTTATCTTATGTTTTGTAATTTATTGAAGAACTATGGAGAGCACTTACTTAAAGATTCCTTAGATTATTAATTTTCTATTGCCACAAATACCCTGCTATGTCGTCCTTGATGATCAATTTTCATTTCCTCCTAATTATAATTTCCTTTTAAACTTGTTACTTCATAAGTAGATGAGCTGCATTTGCTACAAGACCCTACTATTATAGCGATTACATCAGACAAACGAATATTTGTTAGCTTCTCTGAGAAGACCAAGGGAAAGATTAGCCAAATTCTCTGTTGGTACTATCCAAGATAGTCGAGTACGCGTTTGGTTATGTCTTTTCTGTAGAAAATCAATTCTCTAATTCTCCAGGACTTTTCTTGAGCGTAAGGTTCTATTGACGTTAACATTTTCTTAGGAATGGGACGGTTGCAACAATTTTGCTGTATGTGAGGATCATTAAGCTGTCCCCTCTTGGGTTGGATTACGAATGCCGTCATTATGCATATTGGCAACTCCTGGAAACTGTAGAATATTCTTGCTGAGATTACACTCAAATTACCGTTTCAGATAAAGTAGCAAGCCACGCATCTTGCAGGCTAACTGGAAGTTAGCGTGTACGTGGCCGTTAAACATTTTAAGATACCCACAACTGCCGGTTCTTGGATGCGGTAGGAAAAATGCTTGGCATTATGTAAGTGAGTAAATCCAAAGTAAAATTTTGATCTCTAATGCTCAAAGCGGGCTGCAGATTACTAATTCTTAGACACTTCTACTCTCTCTAATTGAAAATTAAATAAGCTTTTTACTTTAATTGGGTACAGAGGGAAAATTAGGCACTACTAGAGATCCGATCTAGAACAGACGTTTTAAGAATACTATTTTTAGTCAACTATAATTAATATGAAGCTAATTTAAAATTAATTAAATTAGTTAACAAAAATACAAAGAAAGAATAGTATAAAAAAGATCTTAGAATAGGGCAGTAAAGTACTCAGATTCTTATTTGCAGTTCCAGGTTGCTTCCTGCTTATGGATGGCTGTAATTAGTCGAAACCTTTAATTTGTCTTTACCTGGAACGTCTTGAGTATTTTTTGTTGCAATGAAATTGCCATAGAATCTTGGCTCCTACTTTTAAAAATTATAATTTTCGGAGTTAGTAGCAATAATTTGTATTAAACTAACTTAGTTGTTGATACGATTTTATGATATCAAGAAAACTAATAGAAATTAATACACTGTAGACGAATTATCATCCTTTATGATTTCAATTGTGTTAAAATCTACTTTTTTACACTAATAGTGGTAATCTTTATATTTAAAGTAATTACTAATTGAATTTTGTGTTGCTAACCACTAGAAGTAAATTGTAATTAATTCTACAATACATTGATGTTAAACTAAACTTCAAAAATATTATTTATATCGTAAGTTATAATCTGCAATTGCTGCTACATTAATAGTTTTTTATCTGCTTGGTTAACGAATTATTGCAACTAACCAAATTAGTTCTTCTTACAAGATTAAGATTGCAACTAATTTTGAAAATACAAAAAAATTAAGTACGCGTTTATGATTTTTGCTTAATAAATGATCCACAGTCAAGCATACTTAATTAACAATATTTTCATAATTATTGTACATTAAATTAATTTAAAAATAATCGTAAGTAAAGTTTTACGCTAATTATTTCACAATAACATCATAAAAATTATACATTAGTTAGCGTTGCCATATCGATTAAATTAAAAGTTGTTCACTAATTAATTAGTTATTTCTACTATGCTGATGTGAAAATTAGAGATCATCTTAATTGCAGACAGCCTATAAATTAATTGATACTTTTTTCTTGAATTGTGGGTTTTAATCACACAACAGATTAAGCACCCTTCTACTTAATTAGTAAATCTGTGATCAAAAGCTACTTACTTCTTGGTTTCGCACCCATAATAGGCCACAGTCTCCCAAGTCCAGTTTTCACAGCGATCATCTGTTTCCCAATGCTCTTAAAATTAGTTTAGGGGGTGTTCTTATTTCAAATGCAACTTCTTCACGTTTTTCATATCACTATTTCCACTCGTTCCGATTTTTTGTCTTTCATATCTCTTCTAACCTCTTCCATTTATCTTTTTAGGGCTGAATTTTCTCTTTTACTTTCTGGTTTTCTCATTAGTACCTTATTTGCTTTTATTTTGCTAATTATGCTTGGTTAGTATTTTTTACCTCCAACTTTCTGATATTCATTGCTCGTGAAGCATTTCTAGCTTGAGAACTGTTCTATCAACTTAATTAATTAAACCCACACAAGTTATTAAGCCAATATAATTAAATTAAATTAAGTTACCAGAGTTAACCAATTTAATTTCTTTTAATTTTCTTAAAGTCCACTTTAATTTGTTTGTATTTAGTAGTGACCATTTCATTTCCTTATAATTTGAATTAATTACACTTGCAAGCTGTTCTGTATTTAAAATTGATTTTACATGTACTGTAGTTGTTCCTGTGTGCTCTAATAGATTTCTGCTGGCTTAATTATAGAGAAAAGGGCCAAATGGCTATTGATTGCGATTAGGGTAGCTATTAGTGCCATCATTAGAACAAGAGCCACGCAAACAGATAAAATCGTTACAGTAGCCCTAGTTACATTTCCACCTGATATAATATTCCCCGTTCGTTTCTTAAACGCAGCTATTACAGCAGTGCACGTTTAAAATAAACACGCGCCGCCCTGCGCCCCCGCTCGCGAGGCACTCCGCTAATTAGCTCCACTGTTATTAATTGCTAATTGTGCGTTTACTTTAATTAATTACCGTGTTTTTACTAATTAAACTTTGATTATCGGCGGCCGCCGTCACCGGCTGCAGAGCCGGAGTCGAAATCCGCGGACTTTGCTGTTCCTGCAGGGCGCGGATTGAAACGTTCCGCTTTAATTGGTTATTAATTACTCATATCGCGCAGCAGGGCGGCGACGCACGCGGGGAGCCGGGGGTGCATCGCTAATTAAGCCGCGATACCGATACGTGTGTTTACATTATCCTTATTTGTTTGCCCGTCTTCGGCGCGCGCCGAACGCGGCTGATGCGTTGCCGGCTAAATTGCCCCCTGTAAACCGGCGCATCAACAAATGGGTTGTAACGGCATTAAATATGTGTACCCATTAATATTCGGGTTGTGCCTGCCAGGCGAAATTAATTAGCCGCCCTTCCCCGATCCGTTATGTCGGAATTTTTGGTGAAAGCTGCTTCGGAACAAATTGAATAAAATCGCCATTAGCGTCCCAGCAGGAACGGCGCTGTTCGTATCAATCAAGCCGGCGCAGTAATGTTTCTTTTATCATGTCCCTGTAAGACGCTTATCTGCCCGGATCTCCTGAAAACTGTTGTATTTAGCATTTCTTTCGCTGTCGTACTACACTTTTATCTGTTTATTATGTCCTGAGGCGGGTATTTGCTACAGATTGGCGTCTCCGGGAGGATTCTGTTGTTCTTACACTGCCATTTATTGTCGCAGTAGCTTTCTTATTTTAGGTAGATGGCTATTAAGATATAGTAGCCATGTAGAGCAATTTTTTAAAAACTAAACCAAAAGTATACAAAATATTTTATAACTACAGGTAGTATTTCAGCTAACATTATGCTGGCAGGTTAGATTGTAAAGTACATAATTACGCATGAAATTGTAGCTAATTAAGGTTTAGGACTGTTTAATTTCGCAATCGATGTTTGCTATGGATTTATGATGATGTTGTATGAAAGGGAGTGTTCTTAGGCTGAATTAAATTAGCGCACATTAATTGAATGTATAGTAAACATATACCTGCCTGTTATGTTTAAGTAGAAATACAAGGCAGTGTTTTAGTAGAGACATGAGAGGCATGTATAGTTATGCACCAGTTGTAAATGCGTGTTAACAGTACTAACTCTATTAACTTGCAGAAACTTTGAATGAAGTTTAGATCGTTGTACATCAAGTAAACGCTCTTTGTTTTTAAAGATTTTCATTTTTTTTCTTATAATTGTGTTCAAGCTGAAAGTATTTTAGACTTGGCGAGTCAGTAGACAAAAGATTTTTTTATTAACACTCGTAGAGTGTTTAATGTATCATAATCGATTAAGAATGATCAATCATTAAATTTTTTGATAGAAACTTTAGCAGGAAGGTTAAATATACTTTAGTACTTCTAGTGACGTTCTAACTTTAGCGACAACTAGTACACTTAAATCTATCCCGGTCTACTTCTTATTTTGTCCTTGTTAAAGAGATGATAAATATCTTTTTTGTGTACCTACAATGCCACATGATACAGCTTTAGAATTATATACCATGTAACCAGTTCAGTTTTAAAATTTTTATTTGTATCGAGTTTCTGTCACAGGGCAGTATTTTGCTTAAAATTAATGTCAAGTTTTTACTTCTTAACATGTTCTTTCCACATTAACTTCGCATTCAAGGCCACACTTAGGTGCCTTTGTTATAAAAATCGTCATGATTTAAGCTCATTAAAAAAGCTCAGTAAAAAAATCTATCGTAATTTTTCTGTGAGCTTCGCAATATTTTGGAGTACTGCAAGCAGCGAAAGTAGCTATTCTAATTTTTTGGAATATTGCTGATATAACAGGTATAGAACTGGTCCTAGTACATTGCCCTGAGGTATACCAGTATGGATTTCTTTAACATTAGAATATCAACCTTCCCGTTTTACATATCAGAAATATTTTTTTATTAATATCTTTATTTGATAAGCAATCAGAATATTAGTACATTTTATTAGCTAATGGTATCTATTAATTAGGCGGGGGTGAGTGACTCCCAGTGGAGTCACTCTACTGTTAGTAGTTAGTTAAGTCTTTTGGCCATTTGTTTTTAAGACGTCTGAGGGGAGGATCTTCGTTTAGTGGTGCGGTGGTTTCGTTTGGGTAGCGTTCTAATGTTGATTAATGTTTAGTGGCGTACTGTTTGATTACCTTACTCACATATGGGATGGTATGGTCTGAGTGGAGTGTTTGGTTGCTCACAAACTATGGAGCGGCTGCCATGTTGCAAATTATTTTGGACTGAAAACGTTGAATAATTTGGATGTTTGATTTACTTGTGCAGCCCTACAGTTGACAGCCATAGGTCCAGATTTGTCGAATAATAGTCTTGTATAATAGGAGTTTGTTAGCGAAGAGGTTTTCGCGATGATTCTTTAGTCTGATTTTCATTTCCTTTCGTTTCTTAGTGGGTTTTCCAAGTCAATCTTCTGCTAATGTGAAGCCCTAGATATTTGACTGGGAAATGTGCTTGTGTTGAGAGTGAGTGGTGGACATTCTTGGTGTTTAGTCGTAAAGTGACGTGTGTAGATTTATTCTCATTTACCTTAATCCTTCATTTAGACAGCCATTGTTCTATTTGGTTTAGATGAGTTTGTAGTCCTGCTGAATCGGCATGCCAGAATCGCCGTGTCATTGGCGAATGTACCTATTTTCGGATGATCTGTTATGGGTATGTCCCAGATAAATAAGAGGTATAGCATAGGTCCCAAGACACTTCCCTGGGAAACTCCTGCTCTTATTTCTTTGATTTGGAATACTTCGTTACCAATTTTGGTTTGACAGTTTCTGCATGTAAGATTCGATTGTAGTAATCGGTAGTATTCATGGGGAAGAAGTTTCTTGATTTTATATAGTAGTCCTCTGTGCCACACTCGGTCGAAAGCTTGAGTTACGTCTAGGAAGACTGCGGAGCAGAAGGCTTTGTTTTGTAAAGCGGTTTAGATTGTGTTTGTCAGGCGGTGGAACTGTTGGATTGTCGAGTGTTGCTGCTTAAAACCAAACTGGTGATTGGGTAGTCATGTTTCTTGTAACGACACTTTATTGAGTCAACGAGTCTTTATAGATACGCTTTAGCATCAATTTCTCCAGCAACGTGGACACTACCGGGAGTAAGCTGATTGGGCAGTAAGAAGTAATTTTGTTGGTTGGTTTCCCAGGTTTGTGTGTAAGAATTATTTGTGCAAATTCTTTGCTTCGTTAGAGTTTGGTTGGAAGACATCTGCCAGGTGGTCTGCGAATGCTTCTGCATTTCCTTTGTCCGATCTCAGCCATGAATTATTTTGATCACGGATAGGTGAATTTTGTATTTGGGGTCTCTTGATTCCCTGGGTGGCAGTCCACAAACGGTTGTCATGAACTATTAATGATTGAAGGTAGATTTGAAAGGATTCGTTACGGGCAGACTTTAGTTTGTTTCTGTGTTTATTGTTTAGTTGGTTGAATCTTCGTCTGTCTTCTATGTTGTGGATACGTTGCCATTTTGCTTTTTTATTTCACAATCTCCATGATCTCACATGATATATTGGGACTGTTAATTTCTGTGTGGGTTGCCTGCGGAGTAGAGTTCCACCCTGCTTTCTGATTCGTAGTTATAAAGTAGTTTGTAGCGAGTTCTACTTCTGTTGTAGTTTTTAAGCTTATGTTCGTGTTCATTTGGTCTTGGAAGGTGTCCCAGTTCGTTTCCTCATTGCTGAGAGAAGGCTCAGATGTTCTGTAGATTATGGTTGAGCTGATTGTGGCTATTAGCGGAGAATCGTCAGACATTTTAGTTTGAAGAGAGTCCGTTTGAAATAAAAAAGTCCAAGTACATCAGGAATCTTATCCGGGTCGGAGGGCCCATAGGAGACAGGAAACTGTAGTTATTGTCAGTAATTAGTTTGTATAGTGCTTTTCCTCTAGTAGAGGTTAGCTGAGAATCCTAGTAGGTGTGCTTGTAACTAAAGTCACCGTCTCCTACAAATTTCGGTCCTAAAGTTTCGAAAAACGGTTGTAAGATTTGTTGCGTTAGTTTATGCTTTGATGGACAGTAGATATCTGAAACATTTAGTGGAGTTGTGAGTTTATCAACTTTAATTGTTGTGGCTTGTAAGAAGTTTGTCTTGTATTCTGGTTGTTCGTGGTGGGAAACAGAGCTGCGAATTATTATTGCTGATCCTCTATGCGCCGTGCCGTCAGGGTGTTCTGTGTGATAAATAGAATAGTGGAGTATCTTTAGGTGGGTTCTATCTGTAAAGTGAACCTCTAAACCTCTAAACCTCTATGTTGTTTACTTGCAAGAAGTTCTCAATTTCTAGTTTTTTGTATGCATTCCGTTGGCGTTCCACAACTAGTCTAAAGAAGTTAGCCATTATTGGGCTATTTTGTTTATAACGGTGTTTAGCATGTTTAGTATTATATTGTTTTGTTGTAGTAGTTAATTAAACAGGGCTTTAAATTCATCTAAAATTTGCGGAAGTATCAAGTCTTGATTTTGGTTGGTTTGATTTGTTACCTTTTGTGCATAGGTTAAATTGGATGGATGTGTATTAAAGGGCTGGTGACTGGGTTGTTGGCGATATAGTAGTAGAAAGCTTCGATCGATTAATTGAGTAAGAAGTTTGGGTGTTGCTTGGACGGTAGGTTGTTATTTCTTTTGTAGTTCTTTGTAGTTGGCAGGGTGGGGCCCTTCGCATAGTACACGTTGTACACGTAAAGTATCTTGAGTACGTTTGCTTTTTATATTTATTATGTTCTGTATTTTATGGCCTAACTTATCGAGGGTTGATTTTATTTCTTCAGTGTGGGTTGAGTGGTTGACGTGTTTTAGTACTACTTTAAACGGTCTGTCCTGTTTTATCTGGTAGGAGTGGTAGATGATATTGTTCTCATACATGTGTTTTATTAATTGCCTGTAGGTATCAGAATTTTAGGATTTTTCACTACATTGTCAGCTAAACTTTTTGTTGAGTATTGTTCTATTTCAGCCTACTGCTCTTAGCCTTTTTACGATTTTGTCATAACTGACTACGCCTTGTACGGAGATGGGAGATGGCTTGTTTACTAACGAGTTTGTTTGTTTTTTATTTGTCACTACATTAATTGCATCTAGAGTACTTGAAGTTTCTGTTAGTATCGAGTATTTATTGCTTAACGAGCTTTTTTTTGAGCAAGTTCCGTTGTAGACGTGGTGAACCTTATTCTTTTGCGTTTGTGACCTTTGACTATTTGCCAGCTGTTGGAATTGGTAATATTGCTGGCATCGTCACTTTCCGATTCGTCTAGGTCAATAGTTTGGTCTTCTTAGTTTTTTGTTTGAGACTGATGCTGCGGGGGAGTTAAAAGTGGCTGTGGCAATGGGCGGTACTGAACCTTTGGGATTGCTTGGTAATGTGGGAATGAGAATTGTGGATTAACAAGTTGTAGCATCGCTTGATATGCAAGGTTGGAATTTTGTGGCGTCATACTTGTGTAATTTATTTATGAGTTATTCGCGAGTGGATTATTTGAGAATTGTACCTGATGTTGGTGAGTGCGTTGTAGCTGTTAATTATGGCTGTTACCGATAGGCAGCATGGCTGCCTAAACAGCAATTTCGACTTTGTAAGTTAGATTGTTACTTACAGTACAGGATTAGTTATAAGATGTACTTTTATTGTCGTCGCGCAGTGCTCTTGACTTTGTGCCTTTGCGGCTTTATGACGCCAGATCAATAATGCACTTGAAATTCTTCTTCTTCTTCTTTGTCGATCCCTTATACCCTAAGGTGTCGGGTCCTCTATCCACTTGAAATTAAATTAATAAATAAATAACTTTGCCTGACCTTAAGGAAGGTTGCGGCTCCGCCGTTGTGATAACGCAGGTATTTTATTTGGTGTATAGTTTAAATTAGACCCTCATACCAAATTTGTTTAACGTTTGAGCTACGTCGAGAAAGGCACAAAGCACAACTGATCAATGGTAACATGTTTCCCCCAGAACACGAATTGGTAATATGGAATTAAGTTTTTATCGTCTAGATTAATTCTAAGCCTTTTGAAGGAAGTCTCGAAAAGTTTGGAGATGGTAGGGAACAGTGACATTCTGAAAGAATGTTTTATTATGATATCTTGCACCATCTTTCAGATGAAGGAAACATGCTTCAATTTAAATACCGTATTTAACATAATTGCACCTTTTATGGTTAACTGAATGATAAACCGAATCGCAGATCCAAATTTGCTACATCATTTGGAGTACCAGCAATGCTTTTAAGATATGATTTTATAAGCCTCAAATGTGGTTCGAACTTGCATCTGAGTAGAGTGAAAGATTTCTGTTAGATAGTCAGCAAAAATTTTAGCTTTTTTTAGCATTCCTGCCCCAAAAACTATTACTTTTCCTTATTGGAGCAATGGATGTTCCTGGACTTGTAATTTTTGTGGTCCTTTTAAAAAGACTGTTTTTGCAACAAATGTTTTTTACAGTAAATTCATAAAGAATAGTATTCCAGGCGACCCTTGTTTCGGTAAACTCGTAGTGGTATACGAGACTATAAAGTATGCTTAGAACAAGATACTTACTCTACGCAGATTTCTAAAATGGATGCCATTAAGTAGAACACGCAATAATTTAAAATGATATTACTTTGTAAAAAAATATTCTATTTGAATTTAGTAATGAATAATAGGATAACTTGTAGTAATGACTTGAAATAATGGTTCTGTGGAAATTATTCTACTATTGTAGCTACTACACATTACTTTATGTACAAGACAACACCTACAGCTATGATCTGTACTTACACTTTATGCTTCAGATTTTTAATAATTATTGTAAACATAATTTTTAGTAATTTGTGGATTGTGCATAAAGTACGTGAACTTGCAAATAGTTAATTATTATATTTGTTTGTAAGCACCGCTATATTATTTTCTATTTTTTTCTTATGTTTTTCAGTGAAGAACTTGAATTTCCACTTGGATTTCTCATGCGATGTGCATGTGCACTCATTTTTGAGTGCAAGTCACATTAATTGTTTTAGTTTTAGGCAAAGTTTCAACAGTAGTCTTTTAAAGACTATAATTACCTTGAAAGGAAATTCTGAAACAGTGAAATAGCGAGCCATTACAGACAATGCATACTTGCACCTATTCTGCAATGCTGCGACACATATTAACATCAACAAATCTGCGATGAGCTAAATATTTTAAATCTTTGCCTATGTACTGCATGCTGTGTGACGTTCCAGAACAAAAAATAGGATTATAAAGCCGGGAGTTTGAAAAGAGCATTCAATAATACTGTCGTGATCACGTAACGTTTCATTCAGCCATCCACATAAGTGTAGTCTATAATGATATGAGGTACCGTTTAGCTCAAATAAGAACATTTGTCTGTGTTCTTTTCTATGATAAATATTTTATAAAAAATTATAGACCGGTAGTACTGCTGCGCACACAATTATTTCTGATCAGTAAAAGCAAAAACTTTTGAAGTTAAATTTTGTCTCTTATAACCATCATATTTTATAGGAACTGAGTTTCATATTTCTGATAGATTATATTATTTTCTTTTGTTACATTTTTGGTAACCACATCGAGGAGAATAAGATATAGGGTAATTGTTTCAAAATTTCATTACAATGGCTTGGCAAAAATGGGATCCAGCTATGTCTTGCTTGTCTTACTAAGTCAAAATGTCATGTTTGCTTGGCACGACATAACCATATAAATCATGTACTTATAAAAAAATTAATCAAAACTTTTAAAGAACAGTGGTACATTCATTTTTTATTTTGTTATAGTGGTTAGGGTTTGCGAGTCTCTTTATCGAGAGAGTAAGAAAAAATTTCTGAAACGCTCACACGTAGTAAAATGCCTTTAAATATCAAAATTTGCTCAGCGATCTTTTTGTTGCAGAAATCCCTTAGGCATTTTTGCAGCTTTTTATACAGGGTAGTGCGTAAAATGGGACCTTTTAAAATAAAAATTTTGGGATTCAAAGAAAATTGTATTAAAAAAATTATACGAAATATTCACAGAAAGATAAAAAAAAATTGAGTAATCAGTGGGCAGCAACTGCTGTATACTTTGAATTTCATAGGGGTAAAAATTTAAGTCATTGCACAAAATCCGGCCCAGGGAACGACGAGACAGTCCAATGTTTGCGCATGTCTCCGTGCAGACCGGTTAGGGTTTTGCAAAAAAGCGCCTCTCACAGCTGCGACTGCCTCGGTTGTTTTGACGGATCTCGGACGGCCTGCAGGTTTCGGTACAAAACAGAACCTGTTTCTTCAAAGCGTTAAACCCACAAACCGATTACATTACGAGATGGAACTCACTCGGTAGCACGAAGATGAAAATGCCCCCGAAATGCACAGCTACAAAACTATCGTTTAAAGTAATACGCTTTGCTAGCGAAAGCCCGCTGTGGGCCTGTCCAACAACTAATTTTAGGTTTCGATGGATCGGAACATGAGGCACCCAGTGTGACCACCCCACCAACCACCGCTCAAAAGGTCCCGTGTTAACGCGCCACCCTGTATTAATCTGTTTTCTAGCACTTCGACAGATTCCGTCTTTCTTTTCAAAGAAATACTGGTCATGTCCCAGATGCCAATAGCGCTTCAGGCCTTCTAGGCCCATGGCTTCTTTGCCCTTAAGAGCTGGTACTTTCTATCTGTAACACCATCTTCTTCCATACATTCCTGTCCTGGGCTTCAATCCAACTCTTCACTCCGGCCTCTCTTAAATCTTCTTCTACCGCTTCTAGCCACTTCTTCTTGGGTCTACCTCTCTTCCTCTTCCCCCCTTTCCCTAGTAGTATTTTTTTTGAAATTCTATTCGGCTGCATTCTTCCCATATGTCCTAACCACCGGACCCTTTGGGCCCTAATCTTTGTACTATAGTGGGTTTCCCATAGACTTCTATAATTTCTTTATTTGTTCGCCTCCTCCAGTTTCTTTCGTTATCCTTAATTCCTCGGTAAATACCCTCTAACATCTTTTCCTCCCAAGCTTCCAATTTCTTTTCCTCTTGCTTGTTCATTGCCCAGAGTTCGGAACCGTACAGGACTGTAGGACATACTACCGTTCTATACAACCGTATCTTAGCTGCCAAGGAGACGTATTTGGATTTCAGCAGTTTTCTCAGTGCCCCAGTTGCTTTACTTCCTTTTCCTAACTTTTCTCTATTTCTGTTTTTTCATCACTTTTGTTGGTTATTGTCACTCCTAGATATTTAAATTGCTTAACTTCTTCAAAATAATTCGTCTTCCTTCTGCCGTAGTAACTTCTAAATGTTGTCCTTCTCTTACTTCCCGACCATCTGTCATTTTCATGTACTTCGTTTTGTCGATATTCACCTGTAACCTATATTCTCTTGAGTTTCTTTCCAAATTGTTAAATACTGCTTTTAGTTCCTCTGGTGACCTAGTGATTAGCGCAACATCGTCAACAAATGTAATACGTTGGTGCTTATTTTGATATATAATTGATGCAGTTTTAATTTTACTTTCTCTTATTATGGCTCCAAGTACTATATTGAAAAGTGTTGTCGAGAGTGGGTCCTTGTCTCAGCCCTATCTCCACTCCAAACTCTCTCGATAGTTTATCTCCCACCATTACTCTACTTTTCGAGTTATTCAGCGTCCTACGGACTAGTCGAATTATTTTCTCAGTATTATTGAATCTCTTCATATATTTTTTGTCTTATACTTGTCGAAAATCAATGAACAGAATGTGCAATGGTAAGCCTTGTTCATATCTTGTACGTTATATCAAGTAACGCAACCCCTCTAAAATTACTACATATGGTGGTATTCCCTTTTTTATCGCCTCCTCCCACACTTCTTTTATAATGTCTGTTATCCAGGTCCACAACAGTGGGCCTCCTGCTTTCAGGTATTCCGTGGGTATAGTATTTCCCCTGGGCTTTTATTTTTTGCTAATTTTGCTATTATTTCTTCTATTTCTTGTTGTGTTGATTTTCTTACTTCTTGTTCTTCTGTTACTATATCTTATAGGTTTGTGGGATTAGTCTCTCCTTTTCTTTCTTTTCTCCTAATAACTTTTCGAAGTACTGTGCCCACACTTACGCTTTTTCTTTCGTATATTTACTAGCTGCCTTGCTTGTTTCTACAGTATTCTAGAGTTCCACTTTCTTTCGTCTACTTCTTTTGGCTTCTTGATAGAAATTTCTTATCTCTTTGTTTCTGTAATGTTCCTTCCCTTAAGATATTAGTATTGTTAACATTTATATTAGTTGGCTGAGGTATAAAATTTACCGATCTCGTTTTGTACTGCATTTATAAAATAGTTTGCAGAATATTCTAATTCTTCTGTGGCGTTGGACTTATGTTTCTGTCTGAATGGTTTGACATAAACCTTGAAGTATACCAATTTGTATTTCTGTTACCGCTCAAAGATTTAAACGTCTTGTAAATAATGTTAGTGCTAACTCTTGTTAGAGAATGGTTAGACATAAGGTCGCAAATAGAAGTAACATCTGCGTAATTTAATTTTAAGCTCTTTTGTAATGGAAAGTCTAACAGGTTTGGAATAAAACAACTAATAAGTAGGACTTCTGGTAAATAAAGGGTTATATTTATAATAAGTTCAAGTAATGCTATACCTTTAATTGTTAAGGTCGCCCGCTACAAATGTTTAACAAATAATATTTGTGACATGTGGTACATTAAATTGTGTCTTGGAAGAGAGCGAAGGGTTGAAAAAATCAATGTGAGTTTTTAAATTGTGTGAGTAAAGATTGCTGAACCACTGCTTGTCGTATCATCAAGTTATCTTTGTGTACGTCTTGTCAGTGAAATGACTTTTTGAGACAAACAGAAAGTCTGTTTTATTTTATTATTACTTTTAAATTTACCGAGAAATTGCGGAAAATTTAAATCTTGGTTTAGAAATAGCTGATGTGATGCCTTTTGTGAGTAGATTAAATTAGATGGACACAGTTGGTTAAAAAACTGTTGGAAATTTTGTTGGCGATATACGTATAGAAGGTTTTGTTCCATTGATTGAAGTTAAGAAGATCTGTTTCCTGCTTGTTGGTTATTTAGCTATATTTTTGGTAGTTTTTGCTCAACCTGGCATTCCTTAGTCGGTTGCGTTTTATGTGACCCTAGTTATAGGTATTGTGAGGTCAATTACAATATGTTAGTGTATGTTTATCATCCATCATTTAATTTTACACAAAACTGTGCCCATTTTGAACAAACGCTGTTCAACTGCAACTAGGGCCTAACTGAGATTCTTGTGTCCTTAGACAATTTCTCCACAGTTTTCTCTCAAGTTTTTGCATGTTTGGGCCTTTATCAAATATTGAAAAAAAACTGATTACTTAGACAAAACACATCAGTGAGGAAAAATAAAAAATATATCTAAGGATTTTTATTTAACCCTAGGATGCATAAACCGGGCCTTTCAGGCCCGGAGAAATTTCAGTAACTTATAATTTGCTTGAAATAATTTCAATTAGCTTGAGCATTTAGATGCGCTCTAAGCAGGTCTTTATTTAACATGCACTTGATTCAAGTGTATTGATAAATTGAAAAAAAAAATTTTCCGTTAGCACCTCGTATTTACATAAACCGGGTCTCCGAAGCCCGTCTACTTATAGTTTCAATAAAGCAAGTATAGACTTCTTCATAGCCGGCTAAGAGTTAGCTAATATTGTCATTCGGTTGAAATAAAAGTTGCATTGAGTGAACTTGTGAGACACATATGATAATGGCATCAAAGAAGAGTGTGAAAAGGGTGAGAGTTGGTAGTGTCGGCTATGAAGAAATACTGTTGCAGTGGGCAGGTGAAGATGATGGAAAGTGATGTTTCAGAAGCAGCAAATGATAATACAAACTTCGAATTGTCTTCTGGTGAGTATTCTAACTCCAGTACTGATGATGAGTACGATAATTCAGAGGATGATGCTGACTATGTTGGTAATCCGACCTTTCCTTCAACGAGTGGTTACATTTCTCCAAGTGGTCTGGATTGGAGTTTGGAATCAATCACATAATATTATTCGGCGTGGACCAGAACTGGCAAGAAAGAATATGGCTGCAACACCAAAAGAAGCGTTTCAATTATTTGTAGCTTCAGTTACGATACAACAAATTGTGAACTGTGCTAATTTAGAGGGAAAAAGTGGTTACGGAGCAAAAGGAAAACCGTGGAAAGATGTGGCCGTTGATAAACTTCTTTACTTATTCATGCGGGAGTTAACAGAAGCTGGGATTATCAGATTTGACGATAAGAGAACTCGAAATACGCGTTTGGTAACCGATAAATTAGTAATGATATCCTATGTTTGTTGATTCATTCAACACTGCACAACCTGCGTCATACCAGATACTAATGTAACTATAGATGAACAACTAACTTGTTGGGTTTAGAGGTAGGTGCAGATTCGTTCAATATAATCCAAGTAAACCGGAAATTTACCCTAAGATTTTTATTTATTTATTTTTTATTTATTTTTTTGTAATGCATATGTATAAATAAATAAAGTTCTACTTTAATATCTGTGTTTTTGTTATGACTATACACGAATTTGCATACCGGGCCTCAGAAGCCCGGATTATGTAAATGCCGATATTTTATTGGATAAGTATCCTAGGGTTAAAAAATAATTCCTTTTGCTGGCTTCAGAATTAGCAAAGCTTTGGACTACGTCATCAAAAGAGGGACTCTGTACACACTCATTATTAATAAATAAAACTGCAACGCTTGTAATTTTTTTGTGCTGAGGTTGATTATAAAGAGCATTTCATTCTTTTAAGAGCTAAAAAACCATTCTCCAGTGCAATTAAGAAGTGCCACACTTAGAAATCCTCTCAGAACAATGCAAGTACGTCATGACTACTACCACAGAAGTTTTGGTTCGGTATTCTTATCTAGTTTGGCGATACTTTTATTAATTCTTGCAAATACTGCTAAATGCACACTCTAGGAAAAGTGTTATTTAATTCAGAAGTATACGTATTCAATGGCTGATTTTTCATACAAATCCAAAATCCAAAATTCTTATGCAATTTCGTGCAGATTATCCTTTTTTGTATCAAGATGAGCTTCAGAAAATTAATCGCAGCATATGTTTCTGCCGCGATAGACAGTCACCAAAGAATTTATAATTTCCATCTTTATTTTCACCGATAGCAACTTTTGGTTTCCTTTTTTTAATGTCTGTTTTAAAAACCTCAGTTTTAAACATTAATTTTGGATTGTTTGCTGGTCTTACAAACCCATATTTGTTTTTAACTGTGTTTTTAAAAGCTAACGTATCGTACAGAGTAATGACCTTTAGTGTGTCCGTATTTATCCCTGCAGCCTTTATTTCTTTTTGAGACTTTACAAAAAGATTGTTCCAGAAACGTACTATTAGTACCAGCCATTTCAAGACCAAAAAAGTTTTTAAAAATCACATTTTCCTCATATTGTGCGTCCTCAATCTGATTACTATCGTGACTAGTGTGTATCAGAACACCAAGAACCTTCTGGTAGGAATTATGAAATGCTCAGTTGGTGTCAACACGGGCGTTAGCGTAGTTTTTAAAGTTAAGGAGTGCTTTTTAAGGCGAGACTGTAAGACATCTCATCTTTTGTAGAAGAACCACAAATGGTTTGTGTTTTAACAGAATACATGCTGCTTTTCGTAGTTGAGTGGTCAACTAGTTGTAAAGAATGGTCCGCGCAAGAGATCAATATGGTCAGAGGACTTACTTTTGTTATTCTAGCATTAAGACCTTTGTTGCTAGCAGTGTCGTAGCTCGACCCTCAACATTTATTTAGATTAAGACCTAGAAAATCGGCAGTGGACATTACAATATTTGTCATCTCGTCAACTTTATAGTCACAGTTAAAAATTAAAGTTAACAATTGTTCAACAGGAGTTCCTGCAGGTAACACTTTGTGTGCCACAAAGAATAGTTGGTCTGCGTGCGACACATGTGGTGTTGAACCCATAATTATGAAATAATTCCTAGCATTTACAATTTCTTGGGTAATATCTGCCTTAACTTAGATGAATTCGTTAAGAGTTATGCTTGATAACAATGAGAAAACACTTCTTCTTTTATTTTTACATCTTGCCAGATGTTCGACCATAAAAGGATCAAATTTGAAATCAGTTTTACACATTTCCATTTCTTACAAAGCTTAATATTTCATTACCATCATAAATTGTCAATCAGCAGAAAGCTAAAGGCTATTCCGCATTAAAAACTCTTAAAAGCTTCTTCTTTGCACTGTTCTGGTACTTTACAATCCATTTTTCATGAAACTCGACTTCTACCAATAAATTTTAAAATGAACTCCCCGCGTACATTAGTTGCTTGCAACGTCATTTCTTCATAGTTTGCACGATCGGTTGATTTGGAACTAATTTTGCTTGCTGCGTCCTCCATTTATTATCTTGTATAAAACAAATTTTTTTAAGTGGAATATTGCATTTTAGTCTTTTTAAAATCAGTCATTGTGCTGGTGCATACCATTGTAGGCCACCACTTCATGAAGTTCATCTTTCACGCACTACAATGCAGGGTCGTCGAGTGATACAATTGGATCCGCCGCTTTGAGAGTATTTTCGAAGCTCTGTGAGCTCGAAATCTCTTGCAGTTGTATTGCATTGGAATTTGGGCTTAAAGTTGCTGAAGTCGATTACGAAGATTGCAGTTACTGTACACTACCTGAGAAAAAGTGCCTAGTTTTGGTATTTGCTTGATCACAACATCCTGCCGTTCAAGACGCTCTTTGGCTGTATGACACTATATGACTTCTCCTATTCGACTGCGGTGAAGGCCCATTTGATCCGCTATTCTAGATCGAATTAGGGTATTCTTGAATTTGAACTCAAGGACACCGTTAGAAATGACACGGGTGATAGTTGATCGTTTTGGAAAATCCATAAATAGTTTTTTCTTGTGTTATTGCTTTTAAATTATTTTTTTAAATTTATTGTACGTTTATGAACGATGGATGTACAATCCTAAAGTTTATTAGTTATAATCTATTTAAACCTTCTCTGAGCTTACTTCTCGTACTTTATTTACTCCCGAATCCTGGCGCCCTAAACTGCAGCTTTCTCAACCTTTAGGTTAATTAGACCCTGACGGCAACAATAAACTATACCATCACGAATACATAAAAATTGTACATTTCCAATCCGAGCCATAAACTAGCTTCTATATTGATGTTTGGTATTTTTCAATTGACAAAAGCAAAAATTCTGCTAGAAAACTTAAGAGACCTAATAAACTAGGAAAACTACCCAATATTTATATTATACATTAGACTCGTCAATAGAGAGTTGATAGATTTCTTATTAATAACTGTCTGTACCTCTTTGTAGGTCTTAAATAAATTAAAGGGTATTTCCCTAGCACCCCACATATATTTTTAAAATAACTCGCGACGCTGCTTCTGGCAGCTTCGCCAACATAACGAATTCATGGGGCGACCCGGCGCGCGAAGCGCTGGGGCGCAACCACATGTTTGCTTGTTTGGGAAGTAATTATAAAATAAATAATCCAATCTGCCGAAAACGGCGCCAGCCTTCGGCGCGGAGCGCGCGCCGCGAGCGACGCGCTCAGCGCCGCTGCGAGCGCGCAACGACCCCTTATTCAAATTTATGGAAAAATACGACAGCTATATGGGAAATTGGCTGGAACCTGCAGTTTGCGGAGTGCGCTCTCTCAGAACCAATTTCGACCGATGTAAATTTGTCCATTCGATAGCGAGTTATTATCGGCCTGTTGTGCCGGCTCACGAGGCGAGCCGGGGCGCGGGGCCTGCCGGCGCTGCAGGACGCCTCGTGAGCTTCGCCGCCGCCATAAATTTGAAGTGCGATCAGATTTGCATTAAAAGCTCGTTAAAAATGGGCCGCTTGGAATGCCGGTCTGCAACAGATTTGTTTTCAATAATGCGATTGTCTAAGCGGGGCATCAATCTCTGTCTTGCAAGATCCCACGCACTGAATAACCTGCCCCCATAAAAACCAACTGGAATTGCAAGATTTACACAAAAAATAAATGTAAGGCGTAATCTGTTGATGGAACTGAGTTTTCTGAAATTTGATTTCTCTATAATAAATAAGTACCATCACTTAACCAGCGTTAGCGTGGAGGTGCAGCTGCAGGCTTGCATAAGGTCAGGCCTATTATTTACCAATTTTAATTTTAAATTTTTTAGTTACTTATTATTATAAGTGATCAACTCACAAGCTATTAACATGGCATTTAACAACAGCAATGTCTATCACCAGGCAAACCAATCACCTATTCAATTGATGCCTCAGCCTCATTTTGGAATCACGTTAGTATATGGCCAGGTAACACCCCAATCTTCTATTCCATATTTATGTAATAACCAAAAATATATACCTAATATGCAAATCCCGAATGTACTAACTCAGATGCCTATCAAAGCACCCAATATTACTACACCAATGCAAACAAACTGGTCAGTGCCGGTCAATAACTGAACAAATAATATGAGCACGTCTGATTATGAAACTGATAATGAATCTTCTTCTACAACTCAAAATAATGAATGGCAAAGCCAAAGAGTGGGAGCCAGAAAAAGGCGGAGAACATCAATTCACCCAACACAGAGCGATACAGAGCATGTCTCGCATGATAACAGATATATATTATTGACAACACAAATAATGCACAACAACAAATTAGGGTTCCTAAACCACCACCAATATTTGTACACGGTGTCACGGACTACAATAAAATGATAAATGCACTAACAGCTGTTGTAGAAGCAGAACAATACAAAAAAAATATTGGCTGATAATGTAGTTAAAATAACCCCTTATACTGCTGAATTTAAAGCATTCGAGTGGTAATCCGCAATCTACACCATATTGTAACCACAGAAGAAATAGCTGAGTCATTAGAGGAGAAGGGATTCAAAGTGAGAACTATAACAAACATTAAGCACAGAATTGATAAAACGCTTCTCCCAATGCTCCTTGTGGACTTGGAACCTGCAGTAAATAATAAGGAGATTTATAATCTACAGTACTTAAATAACCAAGTAATCAAGGTTGAAATGCCACACAGAAATACAACAATTGTACAGTGCATGAGGTGTCAACAATATAACCACACCAAAACGTATTGTAATCACCCGTACATATGCGTAAAATTTGGAGGTTTTCATGACATTAAAACCTGCAAGAAGACCAAAGAAACTCCAGCCAGATGCGCATTATTCGGTGAAGATCATCCAGCAAATTATGGAGGTTGTACTGTACATAAAGAACTTTAAAACAAATTAAGGTCAATCTTGCACTAACAAAATCCTCATACACATAAAATACATCTCAACAACAACCACATCAATGCAAAAGAACACTACAGTCACCGTATATTCTGCTTACATATAGTCAGGCTGCGCAGAGAGACACAGAGCAAGTACAAAACCAGGATGTAACATTACAAAAGTTCCTAGAAGAATTTAAATTCATGTTTGCTCAATTAATGCAACAAAACAACACGCTAATAAATATGTTGTCCACAGTTATAAGTAAACTAGTCCAGTAATGTCTAAATCGTTACGTATATCTTTATGGAATGCCAATGGCATCCGATCAAAAATATATGAAGTCAAGACGTTTTTAAAACTGAATAATAGATATATTACTTATAGCTGAAACACACTTTACTGACAAATCTTACTTAAGAATACCCTATTATACTTGTTATCACACGGAGCATCCTGACGGTACAGCTCATGGAGGCACAGCTATTCTAATAAGGAGTTCAGTTGTCCATCATGAATTAGAAAAGCACGTAAAACTATTTCTACAAGCAACCACTATTCAAGTTTGCAAATTACCAAATTCGATCACAATATCAGCTGTATGCTGTCCACCGAAATATAAAATCACCACAGAAGATCTTAAACCATTATTTCAGTCACTTGGTAGCAATTTTGTATGTGGTGGCGACTACAACTGCAAACATACATACTGGGGTTCACGACTAATCACCACAAGTGATCGAGTACTATTTAAACTTTTACGTAAAAAAAAACTATAACTATCTATCAACTGGGGAGCCTACATATTGGCCCACGGACCCTGATAAGGAGCCAGACCTGTTGGACTTTTTTGTAACACATGGTATTTCATCTAACTATATGACTATAGCTAGTAGCTTTGACCTGTCATCTGACCATAAGCCAATCATCTCCACAATAAGCACCACGATTATCAAAAGACAACCTAGGCCATCACTGTACAACACAGAAACAGACTAGGAGGCATATAGATGTTTTCTGCAGGGGGACTTACAAACCAGTATCAATCTACATACCCGTCAAGAAATAGAGAGGATGCGACGAACCACTTTATCACAACTGTGTAATATGCAGCTTGGCACTCAACGCCAAAGATTACAAATGTGGTACGTGAGAATGGAAATATTCCCAAAACAATACTTGACCTAATATGGCTAAAGTGACAGGCAAGATACAAATGGCACAGAACACACAATCCTGCTGATAAAAACATATATAACAGGTTAACCAACACCATAAAGAAAAAAATTAAAATGTTGAACCAAGAAACTTTTTAACACTACTAACTACACTCTCCCGCGCAGATAATAGCATCTGGAAATTTTCTAAAGCAAATAAGAGGCTACAGACCGTGAATCCACCAATAAGAAAACAAAATAATGAATGGACAAGAACAGACCAGGAAAAGGCAGATCGGTTCTTGCAATATTTTACTGAAGTCTTTACTCCCCATTTCAGTGAACCAGATGATGAGATCCAAACTTTCTTCAGGCACCTCTACAATTGTCACTGCTCATAAAAAGCTTTACTTATACCGAGGTTCTTGAAGAAATTAGGCATTTAGATAATAAGAAAGCCCGACTTAATAACGGCAAAGGTGCTTATTGGACTACCCAAAAGCGGCCTACTGTTTTTACAAAATATTTTTAACTCTATACTGTGACTTTATTATTGGCCATCATCACTAAAGTTTGCTTAAATTATTCTAACATTAAAACCTGGAAAACCCGCTGAAGAAGTTTCATCTTAAAGACTCATAAGTTTATTGCCTCTATTGTTTAAACTATTAGGAAAGCTTATAATTAGAAGATTATATAATACCGATATGTGGGAAAATTGCGCCCCTGCCCATCAATTTGGGTTCAGGAGGTACCACTCTACCATACAACAATGTCATCGAGTTGTAAACATTATTAACACGGCTCTCGATTCTAAATCCTATTGTCCAGCAGTATTTATTGATAAAAAACAAGCTTTTGATAAAGTGTTGCATGATGGTCTACTGTACAAGATCAAGGCCTTGCTTCCTAGTGTATACTACCTTCTTTTTAGATCTTACTTGTCAGATCGCTACTTTCAAATAAAACACGGACAAGAGTATTCTAAACTCTACCCAAGCAAATCTGGAGTGCCACAAGAAAGCGTCTTTGGACCTTTGCTCTATATATTATACACTGCAGATATACCTACAACATCAGATACACACATTGCAACTTTTGCTGACGACACTGTCCTCCTCTCTAGCGACACCAATCCCAATACAGCCTCCTTAAAACTGCAAAACTACTTAACTATCCTACAGACCTGGCTAAATAAATGGCGAATCAAAGTAAACGAAACGAAAAGCATTCTTGTTAACTTTACTAAAAATTGTTCAGAGTGCCCACCAGTGTATCTGAATAATATACCTATCCCATAAGCAAATGAGGCCCGTTACTTAGGTCTTCACTTAGATAAACGACTCACATGGAAGTCCCATATACTAAAGAAGAGAAAGGAAATTGATTTACGAATCAAAAAAATGTATTGGACTTACGGAATTAAATTTTGGGGTTGCTTCTGCAAGTCAACTGTCAATATTATTCGACGAATACAGTCTAAAACCCTACGAATGCTTGCAAATTCCCCGAAGTATGTCAGCAATTTGACATTGCATAATGACCTTAACATAACAACGGTAGAAGATGAGCGCACGGTAAGAAGTAACAGTCACTTCCTACGACTTCAAGTCTAGCCAAATAGTCTCGTCTTCAACCTGCATCAGGACCCCCCTCCAAGAAGACTAAAAAAGAAATGATCTACAAGGAGGATAGCTCGATAACATCGAAGGATGGATTCCCCCTCACGCCAATAAATGTGATAACATTAACTCATAGAACGTATATTGTATTTATATTTAGTTCTGATTGTTAATTGCTAGTAAACCAATAAAAAATCACTTATCCAAAGACTAGAAAGTCTCTCAGTTGCTCTCCGTAACAGGGCATCAAATTTTGAGATCCTCCGTGCCAAAGTACCAACCAATTCGTCTCAACATTTACAGATTAAACCTTTATTTGGTCACAAATTGGGATTCTCTTAAAGAACCAATTATTTAAGTTATTAATTCTGCCATCTGTCATATATAGTCTGTATAATAACAACAAAAATTGAAGAAGATTGCAAATTATTCTGTGTTGTGCACAATTTTGTTTACTTAGTGGACGAGTTTGTTGTACATAATTAAATTTTATCTACATTCTTTTTTTGTCATATATATCACAAACCTTTTATACTTTTAGGTCATAATGCGTGCTTCTGTTTGCAAGACTGTAATTATACCGTAAATTTCGCAGTTGACGAGAGCAGTCATTGGCAGTCGGGCTTATTCAGCTGTTATGTGTGCAGAACTAAGTTAAATTAACTATAAGCTAACAATTACCAATATAACCGTATTATCGAATTTCATAGGCGACCCATTATTTTGCAAGTTAATCAGAGTTTCTTTAAATATGGGTTAGTTCGAAATAGTTGTCTCAATTTTGTAAGTTTACAATTCAAAATCAGGGCTAGTGACAAGTATCATGCAAATTATATTTTATTGCACTCACATTTAAGCAGCCCCCGGCTCCACATCTAGAGGGTAGTAGAATTTATCCTACATATAATGAAAGATATTTTGCATCACTGAGTTTACCGCAGATGTGATACGGTTTCTCGTCGTCAAAAGCTTTTAGCAGAAACTGCTTTTTACGAACTTTTAAAAAAATCGCATGGTGTGAGATCTGCAGGTCTTGGGGGCCAAACCATAAATGCCCAGTATTGGTTCCGCATGCGACCTATCCATAGTCGAAATAGAAACAGAAAACATCAAATACCCAGTGGAGTGGAGTTGGAAAATTAGTTTCACAATTTTTTTATTAACTTAATACGTTACAGTGTTGTATAAGGATTATATAGCCTTCAAATCTAAACTTTATGTTGGTCCACTTTCTTACTTAGATGGGAAGTTGACTTGTTACTAAAAATTAAATGTTGTGGAAAGTATCATCTCCATGCCATTAGAAAATTCTACGCGCTTAGCTTATTTGCGCGAATAGTCTGTACTAGTTCTAGGCGGTATGGTTTAAACATTAAATAGTGTCTCAATACATATCAGATAGTTGTTTATGGCAGTGAAAGTTTTCTGTTCACTCTACAAGTTAGTTTTACTGAGCTCCTCTTTAAACTCTCCCGATTACATGGTCGGCCCATAATTTTGTCTTTACACAGTCAGTTTGATCAAACTGATGATTGCAACGACAAATGTTCTTCCTCGTTAATAGTTCAATGCGACAATGATCACAAAATTGGTGTTACACGACGTTTGCCGACTTTTTTCTACTGAACTTACAAATGCACTGCTGCACTGTAGCGACCCCGTTTAAAACTGACGCTCACAACTAACGATGATGCATGACTGTTCGCTAGTGGTTTTATAAGAAACTTTAGGGCCTCTTTGAAATGTTACGTAAATCATTAATATATAGAGAGGCTCTTTTGTATAGCTCTCTGGCCTTAGATTTCTTCGCCTAGTTGCAGGAATCTGAGGCTTGTAAGGCCTTCATAGTAGCACAAAATGTGGCCTGCAGTATTTTAAATTAAGATTCTAATTTTTTATTAGTTTCCTTCCAAACTCAGCTGCAATTTTTTTAAATTTTAATTTGTACGGATTATTTTCAGACTCAACGTTTACTTAATCTTCAGAAACACTCTATGCAATGCCCCAAAAGCACTTGCGACGACTTTAAGTACCAAGTTTCCACCATCAAACTTGGCAATGAGTTTGTCTTGTATGAAACTGCTTTTGCAAGGAAATGGTCGCTGTGGTACGCATTAAAACACGATACACCGCTTCAAGTATAAAGAGATCTTGAAAAAAGAGTTGATGTTATACCCATAGACGGACATTTTTTTCAACAAGACAATGATCCTAAGCACAAGGGTAGGACGGTTTCAAAGCGATTCCATCAGAAGACGATCATTGTTTTCGACTAGTCCCGCCATCCCCAAAGAAAATTGGCTTTTTTGATTTACTATCAGTAATAATAAATCATGTTATGTGGTTTATTTTATCTAAGTCTTGCTCTGCATTTTTATTTGACTAGGTCTATCACATTTTATTGTTTTTAATATTTTACTTTGTTTTTCATGTAGACATCCCAGCTGCATTTTGTGCTATTGTAATAAAAAGGTTTGCTATTTTTCATTTTAATAGAGTTTCTAACTGATTTTTGTTAACTGATTCCTTAAATTAGGTTAGGTTTATTGCTAATCAACTAAGGTTTTAGAATTATTTTCATGATAGTTGTATTAACTGTAGCTATAAAAAACGTTTAGTTTGAGAATATATTACAGTTACTATCAATATTTGTATAATTGACCTCTGTATCCTCGACGACAAGAAAAAAACAGAAAGTTGGGGATTATCTTAGGATCACTGAGATAGTAGATAGTTTTGGCATAAGATAGTATGTGCTCTCTTTTTAAATGTAATTAGTCTCCTACCTTAATGTTTATTATAAAAATTATACACGCCAGTTAAGGTATAAAAATGTATATAAAGGTATAAAAAATTAAGAAAGATTTGCGGGACCTTAAAAATGTTCCAAGTTCGTTTTTGTAAGGTTATATTTAGGTGAGAAACATGTAGATGTTAAAGTTCTTAACGATGTTAAAGACAGCCGCGAGACAAAAGCTTTGGCCTGTCACACTAGCGCGCAACGAGCCCTGGGTTCGACTCCCAGGTCAAAAGCAACGGCAGACATTAAATGTTCTCCGGCCGTCATACAAACACCTTCAGCGGTCATAAAGTACATTTTTCTTCTTCTAACGGGTAGACTAATCACCTGCTTAGGGTACGCCCAATGTGGCTCATAGAACTACGCGAAATGTGTAGTTAGAAACAGGCTAATAGGCCCATATATATAAGAGTAGAAGAAAAATATTGACTTGATTATTGCGTGTAAGGCTACACCAACTCCAACACCTGTTTTGCCCAAATTAGCAATATACCATTGCATGTCCGAGAGCTTCTTATTGCAAAACTGTAAAAACATGGGAAAAGAGCAGAAACGTGCAAGATAAAACTACACATAATCGGCTTACCCACCAGTTATATTAAGAGATACTAGAAACGAAACCTTTATGCAGTACATTACCAAGCTTTTGCCTAACGACAAATTGGTGTATAAAGCAACAAAAACACTAAAACGACCAACTACAGCAATCTCAATAAAAACAACCAGATGGTAATTAGGCTAGATCTGATAAACTAAAAGCAAACACTTTTGCTGTACACCTCGAAAATGTTTTTACAGCTCTACCATACCAACCCCAATAAAGTTTTTGATATTAAAGCATTTCTTGACGCCTCCTGCCAACTTTCACTTCCTCTAAAAGCGTTTTCACTGAAGGTCGGAACCAAATGAAACTAATTAATACTTGTAAAGCACCAGGCTACAATCTCATAGTAGGAGACATTCTTCAAAATCCTCCAAGAAAGGCAGTAGTTCTACGAACTCTGTAATATAAGAGCATATTGAAACTAGACTATTACCCCTCACAATAGAAGTTCGCTCAAGTTATTATGCTAGCTAAGCCTGGGAAACCCTCCTCACAAACTTCTTGTAGACAAATAAGCTTCTTATGTCAAAAATCTTCGAAAAATGACTCCTTAGGCTAAACCATGAAACAGTTGACCTAAATGATATGCTTCCTCTTTCTTAGTTTGGATTTCAACTAGACCACTCAAAACAAAGCTTCGAAACCAGAAGAGTTTGTGCAACGGCGTTTTTGGGCATACAACAAGCTTTCAATAAGGTATGGCATACGGACTTTCTTTATAAACTAAATTGACACTTCTGTGGTCAACTCTACATAGTACCGAAGTCACATCTTAGTGAAAAGGTGTTTCAAGTCAAACTGAACAACTCTGTATCAAGCTATTGCCAAATTAACCCCAGAGTGCCACAGGGAAAGGTGTTGTGACCACTTTTGATAAGGTTTCCCAAACCAAGAAATATCAATCTAAATAATTTAAAACCTTACGAATTATGACAAACGCCTCCGGGTACATAACTAATGAAACACTCCACACAGATCTAAACATAGCTTATGTATCTGAAGAAGTACAAAGATTTTCCCGTGCACATAATTAAAAATTAGCTAACCTTAAAAATGAATTAGTACAGCAGTTTGCCAACACCTCAGCAGCCAGAAAACTGAAGCGTCATTAACCACAAGATCTTATTTAGTGCAATTTCCCGGGGTACCAGCACTGACCGAGTCCGCACTAATGTTATAATACTAAATAATTTGCTCATTATTCAAATACTAAGTAGAATACAAATATGTAAATTATCAAGAAAAAATTATTTGCTTGAATTATTGTTTTAAGAAATATTTAATGATCAACAAAGCTTCTTTTCCCATGACCAGTGTTGTCTAAGTGTTGAGTGTTTGGAATTTTTTGTTTGACTTGTAAAATGAGCTTTTGTGCTAAGAGGATATCTATGCTATTTATTTTTTGGATAGTTCAACTTTAAGTGTTTTTTACTTGAGTTCATTTGCATTTCAAGATGCTATCGCTAAAGATTTAGCAATTCGTTTACTACTAGCAATAATTTTTGTAGTATCATATTATTCTGCAGGATTAGTTGGTTAAACATACTTTTAAACTTATTTATAAACATTTATAACTAAGCTCATCGACAATAATATCGTAAATGTTTCCTGTGCAAATTTCCGATTGAATTCCACTAACATGGCGCGTCCTCCAGCTTTCCAACCAAGCCTTTCGACCATGTCTTGTTTCCTACGCTACCCAGTACTTTATAATAGGCTTAACGTGCGCAAACTCTTTGTACATGGGAAGAACACGAGACACCGCTTGAGCTAAACCCATGCGAGGTGGGATAGAAGTGGGGTCGGAGAAAAACAAATGTATGATGTTCATGAATGATAGACTGGCATAGATCCGACACCTCATAGCACCCGCAACAACCCTAAGTAGCAAACTTGGCGATAAAAGTGTCATGGTATGCGGTTGCTTATCCTTCAAGGAAATGGGCTCCGTTAGCACGGCACGATAGACTGCTTCAAATGCTAGGAAATTTTTGAGAGTGGGTTGCTTCCTTGGGAACGTCATACCTATTGTATAGGCATTTACTTTTCAACAAAATAATGATCCAAACCACAAAGCAAGGCAAGAAGTTTCAGTAACTAAAAATGGAAAATGACGACGCCATCCCTCAGCCGGTCATTAATAAGCTTCTCGACTCACTCCTGAGTAGATTTCAGGCACTTATTAATGCTAAGGAATTTGCAACGAAGTACTAACTTGTTCATTATTGTTTACTAGCCATAAAAATGTTTTTGTGGATTTTTTATAGTTGTTACAAATCACCTTGTCGTATTTGTAGAAAAAATTGACTTTTTGGTTTATTACCTGTAATAGTTTAAGGTAATTTGTGATTTAATTTTTTTAATAGAGTTTCTAAGTAATTTCAGTTTAAATACTTCTATTAAATGATTACCTGAAGCGTTAGAGTTAGATTTACTGTTAAACAATGAAGGTGTTTGGGTTATCTTGGTAACGATTGTGCTAACTGTAGCTAAAATAGCCGTGTGATCTGAGAATAAGTAAAGTTACTCTCAATATATGTATAATTGGTTTGTATGTCCTTGGTGACAAAAAAATCACTAACTCAGAGCTTTTATTAGGATCACTGAGCTAGTAGAAGTAGCTTCTTGTTTGACGATGTATAGTGTTCTATTTTAAATATAATTTAAATATAATTAATTTGAGTACCGTAGGCTCTAGATTGTAGCAGATCCATCCTGTTACGACCCCAAAAGGCCTTCAAGGCCTGTTACGGGGAACTATTATTATTATTAATTTGCTGCCCCACTGAATGTGTTCACTATTAAAATTACCTAGTGTTGCTTGTACGAAAGTTCTGATGATCAATGGAGCTTTTTCTCCCATGGGCAGTGTCATCTTAGTGTTCAGTGTGATAAATAAGAAAATTTGTAATTTTTATGAATTTTCGTGTTGTGAAATATACTTTTGCTACTAAGAGAATATTTATGTTATTTAACTTTTAGAAATACTTTTACTTCAAGTGTTTTTTACTTGATGTCATTTGTATTAAAAAATACTATGGATAAATATTTAATCCATTATTTACCAATTTGTTTATGACTACAGGCTCCGGCCCTGGTCATAGTGATAATAACATTAACTAAATTGGGAGTGGAATGTAAAAGCTTTTAGGGAGTAAAATAGTAAAGTTATATTTACGAAACGAAAGGAGGGAGATAAAGAAATAAGCTGACATAACAGCATCAAAACCAAAGGCAGAAGTAGGATTAAGTATGGATAGATATTAATAAAGCGAACGCACTGATAAGCAGACGACCTTCGACGGGTAGACCGGGGGAACCTGCTTTGCGCGGTGAGAAGTAAACACTGTACAGGCACGTATTAAGGAACGAGAAGTCAACGCGCGAAATTTGAATTTGGAGTTGAGTTTGAAGTTGGAACTTGGAGTTTAAATCCGGAATCTGAATCGGTAATTTGAATTTGGGAATTGAATTTGGAGTTTGAATTCGAAATTTGAAATTGAATTGGAACGAATTTAAAATGGCGGAGGGCGAAGAACCAACTCTAAGAGACATTATAAATTAATTGATAGGAATGGAAAGGAAAATAGATGAGACGAACAAAAACTTAAACCAACAAACAAAACAAATAGAGAAACTAGAGGAAATAATAAATGAGCAGGCCCAAAAAATTGAAAGATTGGAGAATGAATCACAGAAAAGAAATTTGATCATTTTTGGCATCACGGAGGAGAGCAGAGAAAACCAAACAACCTTGAAAGAGAAGTTTCTAAATGAAACCATAAGGCAGAAGGGAATGGACAACGATATAGACTTCATCTTCAGATTGAGAGCGAAAGGGGGAGAAGCAAACAGACGGATAAAAGTTGGACTCACAACATTATGGAAAAAGCAGGAAATACTACGAAACACCTACAGACTAGAAGGCACAAAAATAGGCGTGAGCGAGGACTTAGATAAGAAAACAAGAGACACAAAAAAGCAATTACTCTCACACATGAGAGAGGCCAAGAACAAAGGAATAAAAGCAACCATAAGAAGAGGAAAGCTAATCATAAACGGAGAAGAATGGAACTTAGAAGAGCTCTAACAAAAGAAAAAGTAACGGAAGAAAGAAATAAGCGGGGAAGACCAACAGATGAAGAGGAAACAAACTCTCCAAGAGGGGCAACACCAAAGCGGAAAACTGGGAGCAAACTATTCTAACTCCTTTAAGAACAGATAGGAAGGTAACGAGTGAAGAGGATCTGAACAAGACGCTCACAGCAATCACGAGAACAACTTGAAAACAAACCATTTCAAAAAACTAACACGATTGCAAAACCGGACGGAAATAACGATGACAAAACGCAATGAAAAGGAACACGAGAAAACTAATAGCAGACGAATACAGGAGTATGAAACACAAAAGCAGACCAAGCAAGAAAAAAACAGCATAATCTCAATAGGGATCTGGAATACAAACAATTTAGCTAGTAAGGAGATGGAGTTAATAGAAGAGATGGAAAACAACGGTCTACGCATCTTGGGCATCAGTGAAACTAAGAAAAAAGGAAAAGGAACAGTAAAGGTCACAAATAAACACACAATGTACTATTCAGGAGTAAAGAAGGAAAACAGAGCAAAAGAAGGAGTCGGAATAGTAATGGATGAAGACATGAACAGGCGCGTCATAAGATATAAAGCGGTAAACCCAAAAATATTGGTGCTAACGATAAAACTAGATCAGATGGTAAACTTAATACTGATTTACGCATCAGTAGAAGGCACACTAGATATAGAAATGGGGGAGTTCTATAAGGCACTCCAAGAAACGCTAGATGAAGCAAATGAGGAAGCGGAAGCAACAATGATTTTAGGGGACTGGAATGCAAGGGTAGGAAGAGACACAAACAGAGGATTGGGATGTATTGGAAAATGGGGAGAGCGGACGCTCAACAGGAATGGAATAAAAATGTTAGACTTCTGCCAAAACACCGACATGATAATAGGCAACACCTTCTGGAGGCAACAAGAAGAAGAAGAAGATATTTACACTTTTGTGGATTTCTCTACACTTATATGTCCTTGTTTTTTTTACTTATTTATAAATGCCGGGAAACATTAATATTTTGAAATATTTTCTATTGGTTAGTTTTAGATGTTTTAGCTTTACTGAATATCATGCGATTCTCCACAATTAATGCTTTTGTATAGGCGTTTATGTGTTGCTATAATTATTTTGTCGGTACCTTATGCATTGTACACTGGAATAGGTTTTTCTTGAGCTGGTAGGGTAAACATATCTTATTATTTTCGCCTAGTATTAGGCTCATGTAAAACATTAGATTTTATGTTTATTTCAGACTTCAAATCCGGTTTTTGAAAGTATGTCTACAATTGGCGTTATGGCACATATGTTTTGAATAATTATTCTTCCGTCATTTATTGTGTTTAATTAATGATTATGTTTGATAGTTTTTTGTGTGTGCCAGAAGTGATCTCATGAATTTTTACTATATTATTGTTCTATTTTTGCAATGTCTGGTAACGCTATTATTTTTTTATATTATTCTGACTTCTATGGATAAACATTGGCGCAAATTTGGTATTTCGTTTAGTTAATCACTGGCTATATTTTTGTAAAATTGAGTATGCAATGGCATTCTTTCTTCTTCCAATACTATCAAAAACAATTTGCTATTTATTAGTTTTACTGCAGTCTTCAGATTTATTTTTGTTCCAGCTGCTATTTATATTATAGATTTCTTTTGAAGGTTGGCTGATTTTGAATTTGCGGTTGAGTACAGAATGACGGTAGTTATATATTTGGTATTGAAATGTTGTCGATACATATTTATACTCTGTTATTTGTTGGGTGTGTATTCTACAATTTCATATTTAAAAGTACGTACATAAAATATGCGGGCTCAATATAGGAATTGTTTGTTATTGTTTAGTTTAATCTTCAACCACTTACTGTATGCTTGAGTATAATAAAAAAATTTAATATTTTAATAATGTGACATCCTTTTTATAAGCACACACAAGGTCAAATATCGTATGACGCCTACAGACATTAGACTCTCAACAACCGCTTAGTCAAGATGTTATTCAGGGATTGTGCTTGATGTTATCATTTTATTCATTTTCATTGTGTTTAACAATTATTACGCCTTAAATGTTTGTATTGAAAAGTGCTGCTTTAAACAAAACTCAAATTCAATGAATATTTAAATTAGGGGCGATGCAAATAAAATAATATTTATGCATTTAATAATTCAAAGATAATCCAAATTTTATAAAAGCCTACTAAATTATCCAAAAAGTTTAAAATAATAAATAAAGTAACAACGCTTTCACCAGACCTCGTTGGCGCAATTTTTAAATTTTTAACACTTGGTGGTGAATTCTTTTAAGGCAACATATAGATGGAGTCGCATTTGAAGCTTACAAAACACAAAATTCCAAAGCAACAGAGGAAAACCAGGATAACTAACATCACAAATTTTAGACTAACAAACAACAAGGAGACATAGACACTTATGAAATTTTAATCTAAAAAGTAGACACTACTAAAATAACAGAACTTTGGCTAAAGCATTAGCTCCAGAAATAAACTTAAATATGGTAACTTATAGATAAATCTTTTTTAGTCATTTACAAACAGATCTTAATGAATTCTTAGAAAAATATAGAAAAAATACCCCTACAAGATAATGCTAAAAAAAGAAAAAGAATACTTTTATGATGTTAAAGAGAATAATTTTACAAAGGTCGCATTCTACTTTTTAACATAGCCTTCTCTTAGTCCTTAGTAGGTTCCTCTAGCTTCTGTTTGCTGTTTATGACGTTATCGGATCAACATCTTTGACTTGACAGCTTTTAAGACTTTGTCTTTTTTGCTAGATGTTATCATCTTTACCCAACCGTAACGGTTCAGTATGCGGACAACACAATATTAACAATAAATTTCTTAAGGTTCTTCCTAATAGCTCGGTAAAGATGTAAAGGTCTAAATATCTTAGAATACTAATGTGGTTGGTAAAGAATGTCAATCAACCTAGAAAAAGCTACAGATTTTACAGAATCATTAATTCTAAAAATCAGAAAAATTAAAATTGTATAAAAAGTTATGAGACCTTGGCTATGTTTGGAAAGCTGCAACTAAGTCAAGATCTCTTATTTAAAAAAGGTAATTTATTTCAGGGTTTGCGTAACAGAAATTGGACTTGACCAACGCGCAGAAATAAAACGCATTAAGGCACTCTTCGAAAACAAGACCTAAAATTAGTTCACAAAACATGACTTTAATTATAAAGAGCTTTAAGATTTATTTTTAATAATCCGTAGTTCGCAAGGAACACATCCTCTCACGATGTCTAGCTAACCATTAGTTCAGAATTTCAATTTATCATGCCTTTAAGCTTAAATGTTGACTTTTTATAATGTTACTATTTACCGAAGCTGCTACAGTCTTCCATATAGCTCTAACACCTCCCCTGAAAGCTGCAGTAAGTAACATACTTCTAATGCACTAGGATGTTAGATTAAAACAGATATAAAGGGGAAATTGACACTTTATAGCTATGAATCATTCCTCAACACCTGTAGAAAGTTTAGTGTTGTTTGAACTACGTCACGTTTAGTCAATTGCAAAAATGTATATGATTACAGTTGCACACCTATCACAGGCTAGGCTGAACATAGTACCTCGCAACTAGAAATAAATATGCCTTGTCAGCAGCAAATTTTAAAAATGGTTTAAGCAATCAGTACTATCATCTCTCGGGCTCCTGTAGCACTTGAAACGAACAAAACAAGCAGTGGCAAGAGAATAACATGAGGATTTTTAAAAGAATAGGAAAATGAGTTCAAGTATCAGAAAAAGGCAGTAATACTATTTATATTATAGAAGAGAAAATTCTACTATTTTAAAAAGAAGATCGACAGAATTGGATAACGTCGCAAAAGCTAATATTGCCTATTAACAGTGATCGAACCAAGATGTAGAATCATTTATCCAACCAATTAACTACTTTTAAATAACTGTCCGTTATTGACCGGTTGGAAAAAGTGCGGGTACTTCAGTACTCAGCTACACACTGACCAATTTTTGGGCACTCGTGTGTTAATGCTGCGAATAACTTGTTGTGTTTATAAGTGGTGATTTTATTTGTATTTTACGATTAATCATAGTGTGCATTGTAAAAGTGAGTTTTCAAATTTTGATCCATCTGTTTAACGCAAAGAGGTCAACGTAAAATATTGTTAGAAATGCTACATTGTAAACCTGGCTTTGGCGCACATCTTTCTGCATTTCAGGGGCTATTTAGGGGTGTGTTATAATAATTTATTACCATGTATTTTTGCTGAACGTATAATAGTAAAGATAAGCTAACCACTTTTACACGAGTCAACTTGGTTTTATAATTAGAAGTGCTATTTACTTTACTTGACCATATGCGCCTTGATCTATTGCTAACTCGCCTCGTGACAACGGGGCTAATCACCCATTCTTCATTGTCTTCATCGTCCTTTTTTTAAGATACTTTATTGTCATCGTATGCGTTTGAGTTTTACCGAGTTTACAAAGCCAAACGTAAGTGGTATCATTTACGCGAGATGATATCAGCCGGTCCGCGGTCGATAAGCTATCACTGGAGTAAAATATGTATCAGCAACAGCAGATAACACCGTATGGTATTAATTAGCAAAATAGTGCTGTCTTAATCGAATCATCGCCAATCTGCATCTACAATTAGGGCAGGCTTTGGACGAATTCAAACAGCTGAAAGGGTAAGTATTAACTTTACAAGAACAAAACAAGAAATTATTACAACTACAAGGAACAAATTCTACAATCCAGCAAACTCAAATGAAGAGGAGCAACTTGTCGCCAGAGAAAGCGATTGGCTTTTACCCACATTCAGAAACAGGAAAAGTGCAAGCCTGAAAAAGCAGCAGAAAGCCCTGAAAAGCAAACGGACAAAACCTCAGAAACCATCGATCATCCTGAGTAACGTAGATTTTTTGAAGAGTACAGAAACTTGACAACCTTAATAAACGGCACCAGCATCGAATGGCACTCATATGAAAATAAAGCTAGAGATATATTAAAGTAATGCTTAGGAACTTAAGTTACATCCTACAAATAAAGCGGAAGAAATATCCGAGGAACTAAAGAAAAATAAATTTAAGATTATAGCAGTAACACAAAACTCAAGAGAACTATCTCTAATAATGAGGTAAAACATATTTCCTTACCATTGTATATGCTAGTCTTTGAGATCTAAATAATAAAATCTACGGAATCCAATACAATAACAACATAAAAGTCAAAATAGAGACATTAAGGAATAGCAAGCTTATTTCACAATGTAAAAGATGTCAAAGATATGAACATACAAATAAATTCTCTAAAATAACTCCAACTTGTGTTAAATGTACAGGAGAACACCTAACTACCTAACTGCTCTGAAGCACACCCAACTAACTACAGGGCTGCACAATTGCAAAGGTCTGCAGAAAAGAAGGAATGGTACGGTTAATGCCAAGAAAAAACACTTTAACAAAAACCAGCTGCATATATATCTTAAACCAAAGCTACCCAACAAACATCAACTGAATCGACATCTTCAACATCATCAAAACCATCCATAATGCAGCGTATGCAAAATATGATAAAAACATTGGGTCAAGTCAACGAAAGACAAGAAAATAGAAGCTAGAAGTATTGGAACCATATCCAAGGTTAAAGTAAGATAATAAAGCAACAAGACTTACGCATTACCACGTGGAATGCCGACGGCATTCTAAACAGAAAACACGAACTTGAAGTCTTCCTGAACACTCAACACATCGATGTCTCCCTCAATTCTGAAACACACATGGCAAACCAATCTTACCTTAAAATAAATGGATACAAAACATATCACACCATCCACCCGGACAACCAAGCCAGGGGTGCGATAATAATAGAAGAAAAGATCAACCACTATGAAGAATGTCATCTGCAAAGAGATGATATTCAACTAACAGTGGTTGGAACCATGCCTCAGTCTTCCATAAATATCTTTTTTTCAAGGACCTTCTTGGGACACCTGGAAGCTCGGTTTCAGCTAATCTACCTTTAGCACCTCTAACCATGATATTAACTATTTAAGAGATCTCTCCTTCCTTACATTGGTTGAAGAAAGAAGCCGAAAAGTGTCTTCATTTACAGGACGTGTCAGAAGGTCGGTACGTCCGCTCATGTCTATAAAAGAAACTACTTTCGAGTTAGTCATACTCGCTTTGGAAAAGGACTAACAGATGCAAGAATTACCACGTGTTGCACGTTATGTGTTACGTTACACCCCAACATCCTTTATCCTGCTTTGCTGGTTCATATGGTGCATATTAAGCGTCTAGTTGTTAAAGGAATGGATCTTGAAGTAAAATATAAAAAGTATTCAGTTCCCTTTCTGTCCTCTTCTTTAATATTAGAGAAATCAGGTCGTTAAATCGGTGAGTAGCGTCATCCCTATTGTGGTTTTTTTTTTATTTAGAAATCGTCCTAACCGAGTCGCAAATCGGCCGAATCAAAAATTCTACTTGGTAATATGCGCTTGTAAGAAGATTTTAAATATCTCTACTTTTTTGTGCTATACTCTGACATTTTATGGCCCTATTAAATGCGGATAATAAAAATTTTCTATAAACCCACAAAGATAAAATGTCTGCTTTAAAGCAAAATTAATTTTACCGAGGAAAAGCTGGAATTTCTTATTTAAAACAGCTCCCTGCTCAATGTACATATTTAGATTAATCAGTACTTACTCCGCTTATACAAGATGATCCTAAATTATTTCGGAATCTGACATCTCCGTAACAACATTATTAATCAGGGTACACGTAGCTAATTCGCGCGACACATCCTTAAGGTCCCTATAATTGGGCGAGGCGCGCGGGCCTTCTAAATCGCCTAATTAAGAGCTGTCGACCTTTGCAGCGAAAGAAGGGCGCCGTAATAGCTTCCGAATCCGCACCGCCCTGGAAAATTAAATTTCAGGAGCGTTTAAAACCTAATCCCGCTTTATCTCCCTTAGCGCAGCGTTAAAGAACTCGCTACACGGCCCTAATTTATACCGGCTTCAAGGTGTCGCGCGCCGCCGCCGCCCCGCGCCCCGCGGCGGTTATCATACTCTCAGACAAACCGCAAGCAGGGGCGCAGGCCGTTTAATTAAATCCGGCATAATTAAAACGTTCCACATATTCGGGGGCGGCGGCCGTCCGCGACCCTCTTCGCCGGGCGGCCGGCCGCCTCGCGCCGCGGCTTTCGCCGAAACGGAGCGCGTGCATTCTAACTACCCCTTCACTTACTTGCTTTCCGGCAGTAATGCGAGTGCGTTCGGCGGCCAGCGCAACCGCAACAAATACAAATCGGCGGCTGACAAATTGACAAAATGACAAAATGCATGGGTTAATAGTTCAACGGACGGGCAGGCTGACGTTTTAATATATTGGTAAATTGATGAGCTAATATATTAATAAAATCATTTATTTGCGGACGCAATATTCTAATAAATCACCGAAAGTTTAGGAATTGACGTTTTGTCAGCCCATTAAAAAGCCGATTGGTAAAAAGATAGAGTTTTTCATGACAGCTATTTTAGCAACGCAAATGCTTATTAACATAGATTAGTACAGTTGCTAAAGTTAACATTTAAGAGGCCAACAAATGTGACTTATTAATTATTATCTTAATGTTATGAGTTTATTTGTACTGTATAAAATATTGCTAATGTACGTTTACTCAAGTGCAAAAGTTAGCTCTACAAGTGTTGTAACACTGTTTATGCTATAGAGAGCCCTTTGATATATTGTTTGAGTACCTTAAACATTTATATGAACGTGTTTTCACTAGCAGAAAATAAACCTTTGACTCAAAATACCCGCGTATCCCTTACGACATTATTACATCAATACTGAAGAATATATTACCAACGGTGACATTGGCTTCACTGAAGAATCAAAGATTCTTGCTTTCAGATCCCCTGATGTGCCCTAGCGTGGATAGTGGTGAGTCAACCTACTAAAAGATCGGGATCATGGGGATTTTTGTTGACCTTGTAGCTATAGAAACCACGGAAGTTGGAATTTTCGTAATCCTGATTGTTCTTATACACGTCTTTAGCGCTTTAGTGTATAAACTCTTGGATCGTGGGATTATTTGCGTCACGGTGGTAGTCATAGTTCTTTAAGAACCACGAGGCACCAAAGACGGATCTTAAGGTCCTATTTGGATGACTTGTAGTTTATTGATGTATGTAGCTGCATACAACAGCTTACTCTCAGTAGATAATTAGCTTTCGGAGTGTGTTCTACCAAGTCAACATTCTATCCAGAGGTACCATATGAAAATCCTAAGATTAACTCTGTCGTCTTGGTAGACCTCTAGTCTTCTAGTGGAGAACAAGGCTGTCGTACCCTCTTCAGATTTTCTTGTAACTATGCGGTTATGAAGGATAGTTTAGTTATGTTGTTTTCATACTGGATCATTATAGTGAAAAGCGCCACTGATATGTTTCAGATATATTGGTTTTAAAATCTTAGAAACAAGATAGAGCCTTAGAAGGCGCCTCTTCGATGACCTTACGTTACTAAGTGTGACGCGAAATTTTGTTTTAGAAAGAAAGCACCAAACAAGCTGAACTATCGGTACTGAAATTGTGGTGGAGGCCATTTTATACACCACTTTGTTGTGTTACACCTTGTTGAAGAGGCTGGCCACATAGAGAAAGACTGCTCCGTTGGTATAGCCTTCGATAATAAGTTCCACTACTTTAAGAAGCTGAAGAATAATGAACTAGCCCGAGTGGAATCCAAACTGACTCTTTGTAATCAGTTGGAAGTCTTTTAGAGCAGAACTAAGATGATTCTCCATGGTCAGTAGGAGATTAAAAAGTTTGTAGTCCTGAGGAAACTTACGAAGACTCGAAAAGTGATGAAAGTGGAGGACAGCGTTGGTAATGACAGTGATGCAATGCGCGGTTTGAGATGCCATCCGGACCGCGTAGTTAAAAGGATTTACGTGGTTGGAAACAAGATGGTCATGGTAAAATTCAACATTGTCATATTTAATTGGGGTCACACTTATGTGCCAGGCTGTCAGCAAATACCTCAGGTTTGTCCTAGATTGCACAGATGACGCTACCCTTCCCAAGATTGGTCAGTGGCGTAAAAATAAAGTTACATAAGACTTTTGCAATTAACATGACCTTAGTAATAGTGTGTTTAGACGAATTTGTTGCCTTAGCTTTTAGTACATTTGTGGGTCGTCCTTCCAAAATTTAAATAATAAAAGGGGGTAAAGTGGGACAGAATAAAGTCTTTGAGAGTACTTGTTCGTTGCAGTGCTATTTTTATGAAGTTAATTTTCAAGTTTTTGGGTGCTATAGTACTTGAATATTAGTATTTAATAATTTCATATTGAAAATAAGACAATGAAAACGATAAAGAAACGGGTGATTAATCAATCCTTTTGTCGCGAGGTGAGTCAAAATTAAATCAGGACTCACATGGCCAAAGAGTCATGATGAATTATGGTATTTTGGGCAATAGCGATAAAGTATAAGTTTGAAGTGGCGTTTTTTATTTACTACCCTTTATTACCCCTTCTTCTAACCATTAATTACGCTGTAAAAGTTATACCTTGTCATCGATATTTCTCGATTATATTTGTCTGTTGATTTATCTTTAATGCTTATTGGAGTATAATTTTGTTTCTTATCCACTGAAAATATTGTGCCCATTATTCGCTGGATGTATTTGTAAGTATTTTTCTATATCTACATTTCTTATTAAGCCTAATATTATACATCCCTTCAGCAATGCGGCATAGATTTGTGTCTTAAAAATTACGTGCCTATACAGTGTTAAAACTGCAAGTAATTTCCATTGTTACCTAACAAGTGCTGCTCTTTGGAACCTTTCGCTAGATGTATGAGCGTGTAAACTTGCTTGCATATCGCACAAGAACGAGTGTGAGGTGAGTTTACAGTCTCTCGCAATTAACTAAAAGTAGTTTAAAGACACACAAAAGGAAAGTGTCACAAATTAGTAGTACAAATCATAGGAGGGTAGCAATTAATTTACATTACACCTCTATAAGCAAAATGCATATGCAAGTTGCAAACCTGTTTTATACAGCTACATAATATACCGATCCTGACAATAAGATGTGTAGTAGCGGAATAAGTGAAAACGTCACTGAACTAGAGAACACTTGCTTGAAGTGTTAGTTGTAATTAGTAATTAATGGAAAACTGAGCATCTTACAATAATAACTGCCGTTACAGTTATTGTAATTAGGCTACGGATAGATTGATAAGTAACTGGTATTCAAGAAGAAACCTGTATACATCTTTTTCACAAAAGTGTAATTTGCTTTTTGGCTTACTCTTGCCTTAGCTGCTTGCGGTAGCTGTTAACTACTACTATTTAAAATAAATTGTTTAAATGCGTCTCGTAAAAATTTGAAAATGGGAAACTGAAGGATTTGTGGCAATATTAGAAGGATTAAAGTCAAAAAGAGTCTAAAAATCAAAAGTCATTGGAAAAATGTCAGAAACTAAGCACTTGGGGACCAAGATATAGGTAAAATTGGTCAGTTCTATATAAGACTGGGAAAAACATGCAAATTGACGCATGAGTATATCAGCGAAATATTAAAGAACCTAGACATTAGTAAAAAAAATTGGAAATCCAAAAATCCCTGCTTCAAAAGTTTAGAAATGGTCTCTTGAAATTTAATACATTGAATGGATAACTTCTTCATCTTCTTCATCAGCTTTTTTGGCCATAACTCACCACGCTGGCCAGACGGGTTGGTAAGTATTAGTGGCAGCCGTCCATTCTGGATACAGACGCTGTTTGCAGCCGCCCACTCTGGGTCAGACGCTGCTAGTTCACCATATCTGGTTACCCTCACTTGGTTTAGCCTGTGGGTCAACACAGTGTATCAGGGTGTGGCGCTTGGAGCCATCAAGTGAGAGTTGATGTCTCGTGAGGACCAGTTATCCGAACCTCCGCCCGTCCATAACGTTTGTAGTGACCGTTCGAAATAAAAGGTACTACCTCTCCGACACATCCGAATGGATAACAACTTCTACATATTGAAAGATGTTACCAACTAAAGCAATAAACATAGATTAGTAGTAAAACTTTACTAATTCAAATTTAGTCACTTTAAGAATTCAATAGTTCGAATTACAAAAATACTGACGCAAACCCTTTAACTGTTGCACCAATTTTCTTATCTTACAGTAAAATTAATAACACTTTAATAAATTACAATATTAGCATTTTGTAAAGTGTTAACAATCAAATTAACACTATTTCCAAGATAAATAATATTTTATTTATCAGCAAAGGTTCCATTCAGGGCTATGCATTTAGTCCAACAAGACTACAATTTTTTAAGCCGCCGGAAAAGTACTTAAGGACTGCGAAGTATTCTATCACGGCAATGCTAATTTCAGAACAAAAAGAAGTGGAGCTAAATCTAGAGAATGAAAGTGATAAGAAGCTTGATTAACTGCAAGTTGAATTGGTGAGCGAGCACTTTCGCTCTACTTATTAATGTTTATATTAAATTTATTGTTATTATTTGTCTCTAGTATATATTGGTAAATCCAGGCTTTGCTTAAGATAATAAGTGGTTGTAAAAAGCCCTTCGGATTGTGATTTAACATTGTCACTACGTCAAGAGTCATTACTTCCATCTTACCCTGAGTTTTTGCATGCCGAATATTGTGAATATGCCTACCACATCAGCAACCTTGCGTAGCTGCGCAGCTTTCCATAACTATACCAACTATATCCCTTCTAAATTTAACGTTAAATCTATTTACCTTAAGCAGGACAGCCTTTCACATTTTTTTATCACTGTACGAAACTTATTTATCTCCACGTCTCTGGCAATTTTTGCAATAAATATAACGCCTTTAACTAAAATGGTGTGCTTTTATTTGAAGAGTGACTCTTAGCTTTCATTTTGTCAGCAAACAAGCTAATTAGAGATTGATTCTCGTAGATAAAAATGCAGGGGTAATAAAGTAACCAAAAAAGGAAAGCATAATTTGGAGCGTGTAATTAAGAAGTAAAAATAGTGCCAAACCTGGTAGAGGTAGAATTAAAGAGAAGAAAGATACAAATTAAAAAAAAATTGTTGCTGATGATAAAGTGTTACAAATTGGTCTGAGAATATTGAGACAATTAGTAACATTTATCGTGAGAGCCTCACAACTTCTGTATTTAATGCAAGCACTGCAACTGGAATATTCGAATAAGGTGTCAGAAGAATTCTGTGTTCTTATAAAATTCAGATGCAAAAATCTTTAAGCTAAAAAAATTTGATCAAAGGTTTGTAAAGCAAATTTTGGTAAAGATCAAAGATGTGCAAATTGCTATCGGAAAAATGCAGTTCACTGAACAACCCTAATTTCTAATGGTGAACATGTAGGTAAGTAAAGATTTTTCATTTAAGGTAGCCAAACCCCGCATCTGTCTGTAATACGCTCACTATGTCCCAAGACTGATATGGTGCGTAGTCCCTTCTAATGGAATTATAGATCTGGTATTCTGGACGAAGACTGTCGGTAGTCAATTACAAATAAGTTCTGGAGATGTTTACTTCTATTACAAGATAAAGAATAAAAATAAGTTTTTTTGTTCCCGGGAAGACTGAGCCCACTACACATTCAACTCTAATTTCATTTGTAGGACACTCGGGGAGAAAATAATGGCATTGGATTCAAAAGTAAAATCTAAGGAGGAGTTGATTGGTTAAGTTGTTCATCTGATCTGAATCCTTGTGATTTTTTTCTGTAGGGTTATCATAAGGACAGATTGAGTATATAAATATCAACCCGAGATTTTTGATAAATTAAAACAGAACACTAAAATTTAAATCAATATTATTAATTATTTTGTAATTAAAAATCTCTTTGAGCAGAGACAAGATAAATTTTTTTTGTTACAACATTAAAGAAAAAAATATATAAATATTTAAGTAAGCTAAATCTTAAGAGGTTTTAGCGATAATGAAGTTAAGGAAAATGTAACTCTGCAATAAACTCGTCAAGGACACACAATGGCTCTTACATGAGATAATAAATATAGCAGTTTCTGTTCCACAGTTATCAATAATACGTCCATACACTAGGCCCTAGATTCATCTCGGGTGGAGACTTTAACGCCATACACGAATACTGGGGTTGTAGACTAAGCATCAAAGGAATAGAAATGATGAAAGCAGTAAACAACTTAGGGTTACGACCTCTGTCCACAGGTGAGCCTACCTATTGGCCATCTGACCTCAGAAAACAACCTGATTTGCTAGATCTGTGTTTCGTGAAAAACATTAACCCGAACTTACTAAAAGCAAACTCCTGTCTCGACCTCTCGACGGACCATTCCCCAGTAATAGTGACATTAGGCGCAAACGTAAAGGTCAATGTCAGATCACCATCCCTCACCAATAAAGCCACAAACTGGAATCTCTTCCAAGAACTAGTCAATGAATCCTTGCAAATGCAAATACCTTTAAAAACAATAAAAGACCTTGAAGAAGCAACAGAACATTTCAATCAGGTTGTCCAAGATGCGGCCCGTCAGGCTACACCAGAACTCGTTCAGCACATCCAATCGGAAAATTGTCCTATCATAGTGAAGAAGAAAGTCGCAGAGAAACGCAGACTAAGAAGAATCTGGCACACAACAAGACATCCAAACGATAAAAGATCGCTCAATCATGCTACCTCCGAGCTCAAAGATCTTCTGTGCAACATTAAAAATCAACAAGTACAAAACTACCTGAAACACTTATCTCCAACAGAAACAAATGATTATTCTCTCTGGCGAGCTACAAAACACCTAAAACATCCGAAACAACACAAAGCACCAATTCGCGCCAAAAACAATACCTGGGCAAAAAGTGACCGAGAAAAGGCGGAACCCTTCGCAAAATATCTAGAAAAAGTTTTCGAACCATTCCCGCCGATAGTAAACAATGAAGAAGTCCACAGATCTTTAGAAACGCCGTACCAGATGAGCCTGCCGATTAAAAAGTTCAACGCCTACCAGATAGAGACTACTGTACTTAAAAAAGTGAACTCCAATAAAGCTGCAGGTCAAGATCTAATCACTGGAAAAATACTAAAAGAACTACCAGATAAGGGATATCAATTCATAACTTATCTATTCAACTCAGTCTTAAGACTACGGCATTTTCCTGACCAAGGGAAGAGTGCTATAGTTATTTTAATACAAAAGCCAGGTAAGTCTAGTGACCAACCTGCGTCCTACAGACCCATCAGTCTTCTACCGGTGTTATCCAAGGTTTTTGAGAAAATGCTCATAGAAAAGCTATATGCGATTCTCCTAGACAAACATGTCATACCCGATCACCAATTCGGCTTCAGAAAAAACCATGCTACAATAGAGCAGGTACACAGGGTAGTGAATAAAATCTCCAAGGACTTCGAAGAGCGAAGATACTGCGCTGCGGTGTTCCTCGACATTACGCAGGCCTTTGACAAGGTCTCGCACCAAGGGCTGCTATACAAAGTTAAGGAAACTCTACCCACGGATTACTACGAAATATTCAAATCATACCTAACTGATAGGCATTTCTCCGTCAAATATGGCAGCGAAATAACACACCTCCATCCTATCGCATCAGGAGTACCCCAAGGCAGTGTTCTGGGCCCTATTTTGTACTTGATATTTACGCGAGACCTCCCAACATCTACAGGAAACATGGTTGCTACCTTTGCCGATGACACGGTTATCCTTACATCGCACACAGATCCAAACCAAGCATCTCAAAAGTTTCAAACTCACCTAGATAAAATACAAAATAGCAAATCGGTCCAGGTAACCTTCACACTCAGAAGAGGCAACTGTCCATCTGATCCCTCAAGCAGATAGCGCTAAATACCTGGGCATCCACCTAGACAGGAAACTAACCTGGAGACCACATATATGGGCAAAGCGTAAACAACTAGGGCTTAAGCTACAAAAAATGCATTGGCTAATCGGGAGTAAATCGCAACTTTCTCTGGGAAGCAAAATACTTCTCTATAAAGCCATGCTTAAACCCATATGGTGTTATGGAATTCAGTTATGGGGCACTGCTAAAACTTCAAATATTGAAATACTGCGAAGATTTCAATCCAAAGTGTTAAGATCATTAGTTAATGCACCGTGGTACATTCCCAACGAAACCATTAGACGCGATCTTGGAGTTTCAACAGTTAACCAAGAGATACAAAAGTTTAGTGCGCGCTATTACGATCGTATCAGTGATCACCCAAACATCTTAGTGGAATGCTTACTAGACAATGACGACGAAGTGCAACCACGCAGACCTAATTGTCAGATTCGTGCAGTAATGTGTCGGTTAATCAACAGTTCTAACAGTGTATAGGATAAACTAGTTTAAGAGTAATAGAGGAGTGTCATCAGTGGATGCACTTCCTTCATGTTTATTATGTTCTTTAACCATATATGTCATATCAACTACAGAATGTCTAAAGACAGATTATAGTGTAATAATAAATTTAAAAAAAAAATAATAATACGTGAAAATTTACTTAAGTTACTTAAATTGATTAATACTATTTATATACACAACACAAAGAATTACTAACGTAACATTACATTATATTTATGTGTAACACTATTTATGGCTCCCGAAAACGCCTAGAATGCTCTCGATCATGCACACGTGCGGATACATTCCTGGTAGGCCAAAGATTGCATCGTTTACAGAGATCTAAAAACAGGTACAATACAAATCGGACGTCAGCCAACATACCCAACGAAAACATTCCACCCACACTCCCAATAAATCTTCACCAACCCTTACATAATCGCACCCCACCCACCTCCTACGCACAAATCACAACCAGAAAAACTGACAAAAATGACGACATTACAGGCAAACTTAACTACGCTTACTACTGCCATTAACAAATAGCACAATAATGGCTCGCTCACTACGAATAACGACATGAAACTCAAACGGGCTACAGAATCACATTCACGAAATCAACATATGTTCAATACAACAAAATTGATGTATTGCTAATATCAGAAAGCCATTCTACACCCTATACGCATACAAAGATACCACATTATAACGTATATTACGCAAATCATTTCGACGGAACTGCCCATGCAGGATCTGCAATCATAATTAGATCAGCCATCGACTACTATCCGTCACCATCCTATACAACTAACAAAATTCAATGTGCTTTAGTTAAAGTCAACCTACTCCCCTGGTCATTGACTGTAGGAGCTATCTACTGCTTACCTAGACATACCATTACTACTGATGAATTCGAAGACTTTTTCCGCCCACTAGACTAGAATGCTAAGCACACCACCTGGGAATCCAGACTAATATCACCTAAGGGGCACGTCCTGTTCCGTGCTATACAACTAAATCAACTGAGTTACATGTCGACCGGCAAACCAACTTATTGGCCAACGGACCTGGATAAAATCCCTGACCTGCTTGACTTTGGGATTATCAAAATAATTTCCGATGTCTATATCAAACTCAGTTCAGATCATTCTCCTATAGTAATAACTTTAAACACAACGGTTATCTGAATAACCGTATCACTCAAACTATGCGCTAATAAAACGAATTCAATCTAGAGTACAAAATGCACACACCTCGCGAAATCGATAATGCAGTAGAGTACATCACAACTCTTATTCAAGAATTATACAGGATAACACCTGAAATACACAATATACTGCTACACATAAGAACTTCTAGCAGAAAAACGTAGAACTCGTGCCAAATAGCAAAGATCCAAGAAATAAGACTGCATTGAATGCTATCACTCACCGTCTCCGAAGAGTTATCCAAGATAACAGAAATGCAACATTTAGTCACTACATTTCTAATCTGCCTCCCGAAAATCACAAAATATGGAAAGCTACCAAAAAATCTAATAGGTCTATCACTCTAATATCACCTCTGAAAAAACCAGATAGGAGCTGGGCCCGCTCCAAAGAAGAAAAGATTAATATCTTCGGTGAACATCTTGCAAGTATTTTCATCTTATTTCCATCCAATAACGTCGCTTTTGACGCGCAAGTAGAAGACATTCTCAACTCCGCCGGACAGCTATCCCTACCTCTAAGACCTACCTCACCAGCCGAAGTATATAACCAATTTAAACTAATCAACTCTTTCAAAGTCCCTGGCTACGACCTTATCGTAGGAAATATTCTCCCCAGAAAAGCATTAGCGCTCATCAATACTGCCACCTTTTCCGGACCAACAGGCAAATAACTATAGCGTCGGTTCTAATATCGGGCGTGTGCACCCAGATTGGGCGACTGTTAAAAAATTTAAAAAAACACCAGGAAACCGCCTTAAAATTATTCTCATAAAAACCTAATAAATACTTTCAAAGCTAAACTATGCGGAGGCAAAAAGAGTTTCCCAATCGGATCTCCAGGAGGAAACACATTAAGCACGCTCAAAAATAAAACGAACTATAGATACATGAAATGTACGAGGTCTGTTACAACCGAAAAAGACTTATATATTAGAACAAGGACTTCAAAGGAATATGTGAAACCTATTGGAAGTAATCGGGGCACTACACATCTACAAATATCAATATTTATTTCTCGGGACAGAATACACTGAGTACAAATGGAGTAGCAATAATTACAACTAAACAAATTGCCAAACGTGTTACAGGGTACAATCCCATAAATGATAAAATGATATCGATTAAGATAAACACTAAACCCGTAATTATAAATATAATACAAACATATGCCCCCACTACTAACGCAGATGAGGAAACCATCGAGAATTTTTACACAACCTTAGAGAAGGTAGCAAACTCTACTCCAAATAGAGAAGTGCTTATTATTATGGGAAACTTCAATGTAAAAGTGGGAAAAATAGAAGACGAGACACATATCACAAACATAGGAAAACATGGACTAGGACAAACAAATGCAAGAGGAGAAAAGCTCATAAATGTCAATTGACAATACCTAATACCATATTTAAACAACATACAAGACATAATTAAAAATATCCAACTCAGATAAATCAGCATTTGAAGAAAGAATTCAACAATCGCTAGAAGCTTTAGCTGCGGACCCTAAAAAACACACATCTGTAGAAAAACTGTGCACAGAAACAAAAACCATAATATCCAAGGCAATCAAAGAAACACCAAATAATTCCAGGAAAAAAACAACGGAAACCATGGCTAACAGGTTGTACATAGAAACTAATCATACAGAGAAGACAATTAAATAACACAACTAAAAATGGAGAAACCAAAATACATAGATTATATCCAAAGAGAATGTAGAGAAGACAATAACAAAAATATATCTACAGACACAATCATACTAAAGAATATGGCAGTTAAAAATCTAACTCGCAATGTGAAGTTACAGACGTATCTGATATGCTAGAAAGATGGAAAGAATACTGTGAAAAACTGTTTAAAAACAATGCAACTGACATAGAAGAAAACATAAGTATGACAGAAAATTATGAAAAAATCTATATATCTTAAAAGAAAAATTTAAAGATGCAATAAAGAAACTAAAGGGACACAAGGCTGTTGGATGCAACGGAATCACAGCTGAAATTATAAAAGCCATAGGAGAATAATAATAGTTACCCGTAATAGGCCTCGAAGGCCCTTTGGGGTCGTAACAGGATAGATCTGCTACAGTCTAGAGCCTACGGTACACAAAGGTAGTAACGTGGCTAGCGCTACGTACCGACCGCCTATTATTACCCCAGAGTTTGACTTCCAGGTACTCATTTATTGCAGCCTGAGTCGAGCTGGGCCGTAAAAATGCCAGCGATCGAATTGGCGAGAGCGGGATTCGAACCTGCAACTCCACTAAGTTACCACTAAGGAGAAAACGGGATTAAAATCTGGGAGTTGACCAGGAATGGCCAGGAATGAACAACATCCATCCTACTTCCCTTCCATAAGAAAGAGCCAAAAAGCACCTGAAGCAATTACAGTTTAATCACATTAATTTCCCATACACGTTATCAGTTAAGGTCTCAAAATAAATTGGCAAATAGCTGCAGAGCAAGTTGATTTCAGAGAAATGGAACAAATCTTTAACTTACGATTAATTTCAGAAAAGGCAAGTGAACTTAATACCCCTGTACACATTTGCTTTGTCGACTACACCAAAGCCTTTAGCATTAACTGGCAGAAATTATGGCAAATATTATCTGAGATGGGTGTTCCAAAATACCTGATATGTCTAATGAAAGGACTATATGAGCAAAATAATGCAGTAATAAAATTGGATAATCAAATATCAATCCCATGTAATATAAAAAAGGGAACTAGACAATTCTATTCAATATTTACAGCGAATTCATAATGAGAAAGGTCTTAGAAGGTTGAAGTGAAGGATTCACAATCAACGGAGTTAAAATAAATGATTTAAGTTATGCCGATGATACGGCTATTCTTGCTAATGATGTTGAAGAACTAACACACTTAAATTGAAAATTAGAAACAGAAAGTGGTAAATTTGGATTGAAGCTTAACTATGAAAAAGCAAAATGATGATAGTTGACAAAAGATAGCAAAATTGATCTGAGATTATATATATCTATAACCGCAAGATAGTGCATCATTACATATATCTGGAATCCCTAATGACGGATATTGTACATCTGAAATTAGAAGACGCTTATAATAGCTAGAAGCGCTGTTATAAAACTAAATAAAATTTGGGCTGATCGCAATATTACTATTAATACTAAGAAAATACTTATCAAAATGCTGTTATTTGCCATACTACTCTAGGCTTCAAAAACGTGAATAATGCGAAAAATGGATTCCAGACAAACGGTGCTGGCGAAAATTACTTAGAGTGTCATGGGCGGAGAGAAAAACTAATGTGTCCATCATTGAAGAAATCCAAGAACCTATAAGGTTATCCAAACTCATATACGGAAGAATTACAAGATACTTTGGCCATGTTCAACAAAAAAATTCCGACAATCTCAAAAAATTAGTTGTACGGGGCAGAACTCAAGAACCAAGACCTCAGAAACGATCACCAAAAAGGTGGACGGACCAGATCAGAAAGGTCACCTGCCATACTATCAAACAAGTCACAAGAACAGCCCGAAACAGAAGTCGATGGCGAGACATCGTAAAAAGAAGCTTGCAGAACAAGTAGTTTTTGGGTCACGACGCTTCTGACAAGAAGCCTACAACGGAAGAAGATTTGCCATCTCCCACTCTCCCACTCAATAGAAATTTGCACGAATCACAATGATTGTTAAACCGGGAAAACCATCACAAGAACCCATATCTTACCAACCCGCAAGCTTATTACCTCTCCACTCCAAAATATTCGAACGCTTATTATTACGCCGTATAATAAAACAACGTTTTCAGAAGTAATTCTCACGCTCAAGTTTGGCTTCTGTGAATGCCATTTAATTATCTAGCAGTGCCACAGACTTTCCAAGCAAATCAAGGATTGTCTGGAAGGGAAAAATTTTTGCGCCTCAATTTTCTTGGGCATATAGCAAGCCTTCGACGCGGTGTGGCACCCCAATCTACTTTATAAAATAAAAATAATACTTTCCCATCCACTATTTGTCCTTCTCAAACTCTATCAACTCTAATGTCTTGCAAGGAAGCGTACTTGGTCTTTTTCTGCACCTCCTCTACACTGTAGACATCCCAACCACCGATAGTATATAAATCGCAACTTTCGCCGATGATACGGCAATTTCATTATTTGACACCAATGCAAATTGCGTCTCCGAAAAATTCCGGTCCCATCTAAATCTACCACAAATCTGGTGAGTTAAAATTAACAACACTAAGTCAACTCAAATTACTTTTACCACCAAGCACTCTACCTGTCCACAAATTACCACCTATAATCACCCTATCCCAATCAAAACTGAGGTGAAGTACTTGTAGATCCACTTAGATCAACGACTAACCTAAAGATCTCATATTAAAGTCAAAAATAACAATTATTGACGTCAGTCTCAACAGATTCTGGAAAACTAGCTTTTGCTCTGCAAGATTATACTAATACACATTTGGTCCTATGGTATAGAAATCTGGGAATGTAGCAAGCCATCGAGCATCAAAATCTTCCAATCCTACCAATCAAAAATCCTTTGTATTATTGCCAACGCTCCCTGGTATGTAAACAATCAAACCATCTACATCGATCTCCAAATTTTCTTTCTCGCTGAAGTCATCAGGACCTCCGCTACCAAAATCAAAGAGAGCAACTTAAACCACGCAAGCCAACTTGTTGCCGATCTCTACTCGCACTAGTCCGAAGAAAGACGACTACACCTACTTTAGCCGGAATCCTATCAGTGTATGATACCCTACTTGTACCAAATACCTATACTGTCAAAATATTTACTTATTACTCCAATTGAGTACTATAGATTGTAAATTAGCAGTTGAATTAATAATAAGAAGCCTCGGTAGACATTATTATATCAGTCGCGCGCAAAAAAAAACTGCGGCCGTGGATGTCTACGCGACGGTGCATCTACGGGGGTCTTTCAAAAAATCGTTACATTATCACTGTATAGTAAAAATCAAGTAAAAAGAAAGAAAATATAAATCAAAACAAGGAACAAGAAGTGAAGACGACAATTGCAACTAGTAGTTGAAGGTGACGGAAGTAAATCCAGATTATCTGAATAGAGTTGTGTCTGTTAAAACAAAACACACCCCGTAAGATATTAAAAATTGGACTTTTGCTTAAAATACTCAATTAATTTGGCGTTCTGCTTGGTTGGTTCGGTATTTCAGCTATTTCGCCGCCCGAGCGATTTATTACGGATTAAAATGGAGTTGCCGCTGTCGCGGGCCCTTTCATCTCGCTCCTGTCAATGTGGCCGTGCCTTGATGTTGCTGTGAGGCGTTTTTATCTTAGGCTCGCATTTCTGCCGCTTTCGGCGAATCAATTTGCCGAGTTATTGCGTCCGCTTACGTCGAGCAGGCTGGCGTCTCCGCCGCCTCCCGCGCCTTTGTTCGCGCCGACTATGGAAATCTGCGGGCCTCGGCTTCGATGGGCACAAATTTGGGTAATTTAATTTGCCGCGCGGAATTGCGAGCCCAGCGGCGCGGCGCGCCGCGGCCGCCCCCTGATTCAAATAACCTGCGTCTAACTTTTGACGTGCACTCCGAAATCTGATTTCAACTTGGAAATCTGACAAATGTGTGTCGAAGTTTGTGTGTTTACAGAGGCGTCAGCGCGGGCCGAAGTTGGAAGCTCCTTGCCGGGCGGCGGCGTCCTTTGACGCTAATAGGGCCGGGCGGGCCGGCCCGAGGCTGATTTTTATCGGGCTCTCCGCGGAGGCCGCGTCATTAAGCCGCGGTAATGACAAATTGGCCGCGATTACGGCGTAACGCGTCGCGGCGCGCGCCGCCCCCGGCTTCGCGGAATTAATAACCTGCTCAATAAAAGTTCCCAAAGTAAATTTCCGGTGCCGTTCGGCGCCATATTTATTGCTCGATGTTTCCTCTGTTCGGCAGATATCGGAGCTCATTGTTTAATTTATTTATCTTCCGCCCTCCCCTTGTTAACTCGGGCGATATGAAATTTCGAGTTCGAATCGCTCAGCGCAAACACGAAACAGATTAAAACAATTCTCGAGTGCTCGGATTTAATGCGCGGCGATCGCTCGTGACGTCAAAGCGCCGGATAAAGACGCTGCAGCGCGGAAGGAGCCCGGGCGCGCTATTAAATATTTGGCTCTCTACTTCTGCCCGTAATTTACAATTTCGGAGCACGAAACTTGCAGCTCACTCGTGGAAATAAGAGCGAGGCGAGTGGGAAGTGAATTACGGAAGAAAGATTTGCAGGTACTTGGCAACTGAGTCGATTAACTTGTTATGTGCTTTTTCATGCTCGCGCCGGGGCCGAGGCAATTTTTTTTGTTAACGAACGCTCCAAAATATTTTGCTGCAGAACCGGCAGAAGCCTTCAATTATGTCGCTGTCTACTTCTACTCTTTTCCAAGGCTCGTTCTGCGCCAATTTGGACAAAATTTGTTTTCATTTTTGCGTTGTGTTATCCAAAAATACTTCAAACAGACAACTTCTGTTGATTTGTATTGAAAGCTTACTCTGAAGGCACCTTCTTCTCCTTCTCGAATATCGTTATACGCTCTGGCTGTCGGATGTTTAACTCTACCAGATGCATTCCTTAAATTTTTCTTGTCTCTTGCCTTTTGTCTCAATTCTTTTATATTGCTTCCTCTGATTAAGCTCAACTTCATATATCCATATTTTTTGGGGCTTTGTTTCCTTTTCCTACTCCTTGTTGCCTTGCCTTTCATTTTAATTTTTTGCGTTTTTGATACCATTTTATTATTTTATTTTAATGTTCCTTCACTATTTGTACTTATTTTTTTTTATTTATTCATTTGCTAATTTACAATCTACTCCTATAACTAACAGAGTAATGAGTAAATATGAGGCAAGGTTCATGGCAAGCGTTGGGTACCGTCCCTTGACGGTTCTCCACTTTCTCCTAGTTAACTAGGTCTTCTGGCCATTGTCTTTTAAGTCTTCTTTCAATTTGTGGTTGGGTGTATAGTTCACTTATGAGTTGGTTGCTGTGGTTGGTGCTGCGTTGTTTGGATTTGTTGGCGTGGTGGTTGATCACTTCTTTTATAAAGGATATTCCAAAATCGTTGTGGAGGGTTTGATTGGACACGTACCAGGGAGCGTCGGCCATCATGCGAAGTGTCTTCGACTGAAAGGTTTGTAGGATTTTTGTGTTGGAGGGCTTACTGCATCCCCACAGTTCGATACCGTATGTCCAGACTGGTGTTAGAATTATTTTGTAGATGATCAGTTTGTTCTCCAGAGATAGTTGAGATTTCCTGCCTAGTAGCCAGTTCATTTTTTTCACTTTTAGGTCCAATTGTGTCCTTTTTGCCTTAATGTGCTCTTTCCATGTGAGTCTCTGGTCTAAATGTAGGCCCAAATATTTGACTGTGGCTTTCCGTGGGATCAGAGTGTTATTTATGTTAACTTGTGGAAAGTTGCTTCGTTTTGTGGTGAACGTAATCTGGGCGGACTTTTCGGTGTTGACCTGGATCTTCCATCGTTTTAGCCAGTCTTGTAGTTCGTTTAGGTGATCTTGCAGTTTATTAGAAGCTCTTGCTGGATCGATATCGGACGACAAGATTGCTGTGTCGTCAGCAAATGTGGCCATCATAGTGCTCTCTGTGACGAGAATGTCAGCAGTGTATATTAAGTAGAGTAGTGGCCCAAGGACGCTGCCTTGCGGCACTCCAGCTTTAATTGGGTGGTAGTCGGAGAGTGAGTTGTTTACTTTTACTTGGTAGGATCTTTCATTAAGGTAAGATTTTAGGAGTAGGTATATGGGACTGGGAAAATGCCTTTTAATTTATATAATAATCCGTTGGTCCAAACCTTATCAAAGGACTGCTGTACGTCAAGGAACGCCGCAGCACACATCTTCTTCTCTTCGAGACTTTCTTTGATTTTGTTCACAATTCGGTGGCATTGCTGTGTTGTGGAATACTTTTGTCTGAATCAAATTGGTGTTGAGGGATTATGTCGTCTGTGAGTGTTGATTGGGTTATTCTGTCGAGAAGAAGTTTTCAAATATTTTTGACATTTGTGGCAGCAGGCTTATTGGATGGTACGATGAAGGTTCGGTAGGCGGTTTACCTGGTTTTCCAATCATAATTATTTGCGCGTGTTTCCACTGAACTGGGAAATAGCATAATCGAAGGATGCTGTTGAATATAGTAGTTAATAGCACGATTGCCTTTCTTGGTAGATGTTTTAAGATCTCCCCGACTATGAGGTCATACCCAGGGTCTTGTACGAATTTGTATTGTTGATTTGTTTTCAATTTCTGCTGGTGTAAAAGGCTTAACGGGCAGTGATAGTTGACAGGGGCGTTAATATAGTCTTCAATTTCTTCATCTTGGTTGTCATTGTCTGAGACTGGAGAACACTTTTGAAAGATGATCCGCGAATACATTGCTCTTTTCTATGTCTGACTGCGCCCAGTTTCGATCAGGTTTTCTTATGGGTGGGGTTTGTATTACTGGCCTCTTAAATCTTTTTGCTGCTTTCCACAACGAATGGTCTTCGGGGGATATATTCGTGATGTAGTGTTTGAAGGTGTCGTTGCGGGCTTGGTTTAAAACAGAGTGGAGTTGGTGTGTTATCCTGTTAAGGTCAGTTTTGTCCTGAGGGTTTCTTGACCTTTGTCATTTCCCACGTGCTCTTCTTCTTTTTGTGCGATCAATTTTTTAATATTCAGAGGAATATTATCATTTCCCTGGTTTGCTTTCCATGCTGCGGTTTGTATTGTATTCGTTAGATGCTGTACCACCTCTTCGATTTCGAATTGCTCTTTGATACGATGATCCAGTCTGATTTCTTCATTTATTAAGTTTTGGAACATTTGCCAATTGGTATCTTTTGTGCACAAGGTAGGCATTGGCTCTCTGTAGATAACATTGGTACTGAGGGTTAATATTTTGGCGCTATGGTCATGGCATAGATCTAAACTAGACTTAATATCAATGTAAGTATTTGATATGCCTTTTGATATAGCGAAATCAAGTAGGTCCGGAATTTTATTCCTCTCCGTGGGCCAGTAGGTTGGCTCTCCCGTAGAAATATAAGTGAGGTTGTTTAGTTGTATTGATTCTAGTTTTAATAACGTCGCTTGGATTTTGGCTGTTTTAAAGGGTTGGAGGACATGGTGGTTAATAGTCGATCTATTTATGATGGCTGAGCCTGCATGCGCCGTACCGTCAGGGTGATGAGTATAGTAAATGGTGTAGTATGGGATTCTGATAAACGTTCTTTCAGTTGAGTGGCTTTCAGAGATTAGGAGAATATCAATTTTATTGTAGTTTAAGTATAGGGTGATTTCTGGAACGTGATTTGATAGCCCGTTTGCATTCCAGGCAGCTATTCGAATTGAGGAGGTCATTGTTTGGTCAAATTGCTTATGACCGTGGTAAGCATGGTGAGAATCATGCTGTTTTGGTTTAGTAGCTGGTTGAATAGGTTTTAAATTCGTATAAAAAGTTTTGCATTGTATTAGTAAGGTTGTCATTATTATTATTATTTTATTTTGATTACTTGTTGCTCCTGCGGCTACATGGGCATAACTATCTCTAGTTTGAGGAGGCTGTTGTGTTATCTGTTGAAAAGCTGGATTTGTACTTGAATGTAATTCGAGGATTGGTTTATTTGTGAGGTTTGGATTGTGTTTATTTCTGGACTTTAATAGATCTCTGTAAGTTGTGCAGCCCTTGTAGTTGGCAGGGTGCCCTCCGCCACATAGTGCACAGGTAGCCGGGGTGTCTTTGGTTTTATTACAGCTTTTTGAATCGTGTGGTTTGCCGCATTTAACGCAGTTGCATGCTTTCATACAATACGATTTGGAGTGTCCATAGGCCTGGCATCGGGTGCATTGTATTATAGTGTTTTTATGTTTTGGTGGTTCAACTCTTATTTATGTATTTTGTAGGAATTCTACGTTATAAATTTCTTTATTATTACTTTGCGGACTTATATCGACGAAAAATAGTGGTAGCGGATTTTTTGTAACTCTGTGCCGTGCGTTGATGATATTTCTCACTTTATGTCCTTTTTCAGCTAGTTCTGTTGTTATATCTTCTAACGGGATTGAATGATGAAGACCGCGTATGACAACTCTATAGGCCCTGTCTTGTTTTAGTTGGTAAGTATGATATACTATTTTTTCGTCCTTCATGTGCTGGATTAATTTTCTGTAGGTGTCGGGTGTCCGTGCATTTATTTTTAGTGTATTATCTGGGAAGGTTTTAGTGTCGTAAGTTTCGTCATCTGTGACAAGGGATAGATTTTCGGTCATAGCTTTGTAGTTGGTAACTCCATAAACGTAAATTGGGGGTGGTTTCGGGTCTTGCGGCTGAGTATTGTTCTTCATATTGTTAGAATTGTTAGTATGAGTTTGAATGGCATTAGTATCTGCTTCGGCGAGTTATTGAAATCTGTTTGTTGTTATAGTTTGAGGGGTATTTACGGAGACTGTTTGGATATTAAACCTTTTTCTCTTGTTTGTGACGTTTTGTCAGGGATGAGAGTTTGTAATTTCAGAGTCATTCTCCATTTGTTCGTCTTCGCTGGTCGTGCAATCGAAAGTTTCTTGCGTTAATTTTGTGTCGTTGTAGTTATTATTTGGCGGCATTAAAGGCTGTATGTTATTTAAAGGAGCGAGGTTAATAGGAAGTGGTGGGAATTGTTCTGTTGTTACTTGATTTTGGTAAAATTGTGGAAGTTGCATATTTATAACTGCTGGATTTAATTGGTAATTGTGTTCATGCGGCATTTGTGCTGGTATTTGATTTTGAAGTAATGTAGGTGGTTGCATAAGGGTGTAATTATACATATTGGTGTTTAAACCGGGCCCATTCCCGATGGGAACATCTTTGCGAGGTATAATGTGTTTTAAAATTATAAATTCTTACGGTTTTTAAAGGTGAAACAGTTGTTTATCACTTGAGTTAAACGTTGAAATTAAATTAATAAATATATAAATTTGCCTGATCTTAAGCAAGGCTGCGGCTGCGGCTCCGCCGTTGTGATAACTCAGGTATAGCTCGGCACGCACGTTCGGTCTGCTTGAAGGCACTAGCAAGAATGACTATTTGTACTTGTAGAGGTTGATTTCTGATAGCTTCATTTCCAATTTTGTACTTTCTGAGATTTCTCAGAAATTTTATTATATGCATATAATAGTTGTGGAACCGCGATAGTATTACCAACTATTAGCTTGGTTTTCTCCTTAATTTATTTTTTACCAAAAATTGTATTTTCAGGGCTCTTTTTATTTTGTTGGATTTTTTTGCCTTAATGTTGCCCTCGTTTGTTATTGTCAAGCCTAGAAATTAAAGCGATGTAACTTCTTCTAACTGTACTTTCAGATGGTTTATTTCTAAGTCAATGTTCGCCTCCCTCTTGTTCATTACCATTACTTGGCTTTTGTTTGATTAATTTCCATTTTTAGTTTACTTATTTTTGTTGTCAGTGTTTATCTGCACTCAATAGTTGTCTGTAATCTTTCTATTTTATTTTTATTATTTTTTAATATTCTATCGAAAGCTATTATAAATAAGAGGGCACTTAAAGTGTTGCCTTGTTTCACTCATCTTTTCAGGAGAAAATTTTCTGAGCGTTGTCTATTCAGTTGTATTCTTTTGTAAAGTACCTTAATGATTTGTATTCATTTCTTTAACTGTCTTAGGCAGTTTTGTAAGTCTTTTCTGCATACCGCTTCGAAGCTCCTGTCAGGTCTATAAAATAATTGTGGCATAACCATCTATTGCCTGTCTGTCTTTGCTAAATGCTGTCTGTTCGTCTTCTAACTTTTCCTCCTCGCACCTTCTTAGTTTCTGTTCAGTTATTCTTCTAAATGTTTTATATGCTACAAAAAAAACTTATTGCTCCATAGCTTGTCCAAATTAATCTATCGCCTTTCTTATATATAGAAAATATATTAGATTACTGCCCAAACTTGGAAAATTATATTTGTATTCCACATTTCCCAAGACCAATTTATCCCAACCTTCCCTAGATATTTTAGCATTTCTGTGTAGATGTTGTCCTTCCAATATGCTTTCCCATTTTTATTTTGGATAATGCGTCTATCACTTCCTCTCGATTGATGGTGTCATTTAGGTCATAGTCTTTATTTTCTTCTATCATTAGCTGAAATTTACTTTCTTGGTTCCGCATGTTTGATAATTCATTAATACTTTAAATATCTTCTGTTTATTTTCCAATTCCATTTGGCCTTTCAATACTTCTTTTTGTGAGAGTTTGAAGCTTACTTTTTCAATATATATTTCAGTATATTTGCTTCCTTCTTTGCCTATTTCTTCTAACCTGTGACTTTGTTGGATTTTGCTGTGCACTAAATTGCGCTGAAAGCTTATTTCCGTTTTTTATTGATCCTTATTTTTTGAATGTTGTTTCTTAATCTATAGTTATATACGATGTAGTCTATTATACTTCCAACGGTTTTTCCGGTGCCTCAAATGTATATTTCTCCTCTAATGGTTGGTGCCAGAAGGAGTTTCTTATACAAAAATACCTAGAAATTATGATTAACAAGGACAGTAAAATAGATGAAGAAATAGAAACAGAATTTCCAAAGCAAGTAGAGTTTACTACCACATAAACAATACCATACAAAATTAAACCTATATAAAACCAACTACACACACTTAACTACGGGCCGGTGATGAATAAGCATAAATCAAAAATAACAGCTGCGGAAATGAGATACCTCCGAAAGATAGTAGGTAAAATTAAAAGAAACGGGGTACGCAACAGTAGCGTTAGAGACGAACTACACCTAAAAACCCTAGTAGAAAAAATATAGAAAAAACAACTAAGGTGGCTCGGGCCATTAGGTTCGAATGGAGGAACGAATACCCATGAATATGTTCGACATGATACCCGAAGGAAGAAGAAAACAGGATCATGTTATACCACTTTCACTAAAACCACTTCCACTAAACCATTTCCACTAAAAGACAATTTCCACTAAAATCAGTTTCACTAAAATGCCATTTCCACTAAAAGCTAAACATTCTGTAATTTGGCTGTAGATAATTCAAATCTTTTACATTTCAGTACATTTTAGTCCTAATATAAAAATGTGAAAGAAAATTCTTGACACTGCGGCGACCGCGTCACTTCTTCTTCTTAAAGTGCTATATCCTATCGGAGGTTAGCAATCATCATAGCTATTCTAATTTTTGATGTAGCTGCTCTGAATAGATCTATTGATGAACATCCAAACCATTCCCGGAGGTTCCTCATCCACGACATCCTTCTTCTGCCTCTCGATCTTTGTCCTGAGATCTTGCCCTGTATGAGCAATTGCAGCAAGCAATATCTTTCACCTCGCATGACATGTCCGAAATATTCCAATTTGCGTTTTTTCAATGTCAGTAGTAACTCTCGTTCTTTGTTCATGCGATGGAGGACTTCTTCATTGGAAACGTGTTCTGTCCATCATATTTTAAGTATGCGTCTGTATATCCAGAGCTCAAAGGCTTCCAGTTTTTTCATTTGCTGTTGTTTAAGGGTCCAAGCCTCCATTCCGTGCAACAGAATCGAGAAGACGTAGCATCGTACCATGCGCATTCTCAGATCTAGCGAGATTGCGATTAGAGAAGAATAGCCTCATTTTTACAAACGCTGCCCTCGCCATTTCGATTCTTCTATTGATTTCAGTAGCTTGGTCATTACAATTGTTTATTATGGTCCCTAAATATTGGTATTTGTGCACTCTTTTGATTTCGGTGTTTTCGATTTTTATTTTTATATTGTTGATGTTATTATTTCCTATTTTCTTGATGACCATGAATTTAGTTTTCTTACAGTTCATTTTGAGACCATACTCTTTGCTAACTCTCTTGATATTTTCTAGCATGTTTTGTAGGTCTTCGGGATTGCAAGCTATTATTACAGTGTCATCCGCATATCGCAGATTATTGATCACTTGCCCATTCACTTTTATCCCTCCTTGTTGGTCCTCTAGAGCCTCCCGGAATATACACTCAGAGTACATGTTAAAGAGAGCAGGTGATAGTACACATCCCTGTCTAACGCCCCTAAGGATCTCAATATTTTCGGACAACTGGCCATTAACATTGATCGCCGCATGTTGTTTCCAATAAAGATTACGAATGATGCGGATATCACAAGGATCCAAGCCTTTTTGTCTCAAAATTGCTATTAACCTATCGTGTTTTACCTTATCAAAGCCTTTTTCATAATCTATGAATCCTATATACAAATCCACATTCATGTCGAGACATCGCTGTATTAGAACATTTATCCCAAAGAGTGCTTCTCTTGTCCCCATGTTGTTTCGGAATCCGAATTGTGTGTCGCTAATATCTGCCTCTAATTTTCTGTAGATCCTTTTATGTATGATTTTCAAAAATACCTTTAGAGTATGGCTCATAATGCTTATTGTTCTAAATTCTGAGCAGTCTTTGGGGTTGTTCTTTTTGGGTAGAGGTACAAACACCGATCGTAACCAATCGTTTGGAATACTCCCTTTTTTATATATATATATTATTGTATAGATCTACAAGTAAGTGTAGATTTTCGTCCTCTATTAGCTTTAGAAATTCTACAGGTACGTTATCTGGGCCTACGGCTTTATTGTCTTTGGAGTTGTATATAGCATGTTTAACCTCCTCTAGCGTTATAGCCGGGCTATCCGAGCTGATTTGGTTATTTTCCATTTCTATTTCTGACGTCCTGTCGTCGTCAAAGAGTTCTTTTATGTATCTCTTCCATATTTCTATTTGCTTCGTTATGTCTATAATTATGTTGCCATTCTTGTCTTTCATAATTCTCATCTTTGCTACTCCCGTCATCTCCTTAACTTTTTTATTCAAATTGAATGTATCATGTTTCGTCTGAAGCTCCTCTATTTCGTTACATCTGTCGGTCATATATTTTTCTTTGGCTTTTATAATTTCTTTTTTAATAATCTTATGTATTTCTTTATACTTGTTGTCATCTATGTTTTTATATTTCCTTCTCGTCTCCATTAATTTAAGGATTTCAGGTGTCATCCATTCCTGTTTTGCGTATTGGGTTATTTCTGAAGAATTTTGGTTGGCTGCGTCTATTATTACTGTTTTGATATTTAGCCACTGCTTCTCGATAGTTGTTTCTTTTGAATTCTTTAGTGTTTCTAATTTTATATTAATATCTTTCGTTATATCAGCTTTTACCGTAGCATTTTCTAAAATTCGGGTCACAACAAACATCAAACGCCCACAACGTGCTCGGTCCTCGGATCATCCCCGGGTTTTTTTCCCAAATAATAACAAACGCCCGGTTAGATGGGGCGACCCAACACGTGCTCCTTCCCTACTTTTCTGTCTGGGAGAAAAGCTCGCAGGGAGGTCGAAAAAAGGACCGTTCGTGCCGAGGGCAAGAAAGGACGAGGTAGTTCCCTTCCAGACGCGACAGCGACCGCCTCGCTCCTCTACGCCCTGACGCATTACTAATAAAGCGTTCGTTCATTTTCCCTTTCTGCTCTTTCATATTTCTTTACAAATTCAAAATGCACCAGCAATGAAATCAACTAATCTCTTCCAAGAAATTTCTTTTAGTTTTCTTTGCTTTCTAATTTGGACATTGAAAGAAATTTTGGTCGCATTTCTCTGCGAGAACTCCCAACTAATCCCATACCTCTCTCTCTCTCTCTCTCTCTCTCTCTCTCTCTCTCTCTCTCTCTCTACATCATCTCAGTTTTCAGTCAGTTAGTTTCAAAATTTTTTCATTTGCCTAACAATACTTTGCGTCAGCTTTCTTCATAAATATTACTTCAACTTTTTACCATGGTTACTTCCGGAACCTATCTCCAGACTTCTAAAAATTCCAAAGGACAGACTCAACTGGTCCACGGAGGATACATCCATGAGAAAAATGATAAGTAAATTTATTTCTATTAAATGTAATTGCTACAATTTATTGATTTCACAGGGTCTTATATCTGGGTGGGTAGAACACCTGTCCGTTATTGGATATGTGCAGACTACAACACTACAAACTGTTGCCACCGTCTAACTACAGATATTGGATCTGACAATGACCGAAATCAAGATGAAAACCAAAGAAAGCAAGGACACTCCTCTATTCATCGTCTCCACTTATATCTCAAAACTCGAGGAAATAGTTGCGGCTCTTCCAACCGACAAAAGCATGGCGCGAGCAGCTGCTCCATCTCGAAAACAAGCGGCTGGAAATCCAAACAATCCACACTCAGCCAGTGAACTCATCGTCTTGGACTCCGATAAGGCGATTAATCTTGGTGGCAAGGAGGAGAATTTTCTTCTCTACGACAATCAACGCGAGGATCGAATTCTTGTTTTCTCTACAGAGCAAAATCTTTGCCAACTACACTCATCTCCTCACTGACTTGACGATTGAACATTCAAGATTGTTCTTAATATCTTCAAACAATTATGGACAATTCACGTCATGACTGACTCAGGTAAGAATTTGCTAAATATCTTCTTTTTTCCTGTCTTCTTTCTCTTTCCAAACACTGACTTTTACTTTTTTCTACCTACAAAACTTCATTCCAACAGCAAAAAGGGCTGCGCCCCCTTTGAAACTCCCGCGCTCGAGTATCCGCAGAGCTCGCTTGCACCTCCTTATACTAATATGGGGGGCTTAACCCCCCAAACTCCCCTTACGGCGAGCGTCGCTCCTACACTCCCTTTTACTTGCTAACTAAATATCTAACAGAAATTGCATTTTCAGCTGTACGTATTCCTTTTGTTTATGCTCTCCTTTGTAACAAATCGAAGGGAACTTATACTGAAGTATTGGAACAAATAAAGAAAATTATTCCGATGGCAGCTCCTTCAAGCGTACGTGTGAATTTTGAACAAGCCGAACACAAGGCATTCAAGTCGGTTTTTCCTTCTATCACGATTAGATGATGCTACTTCCACATGGGTTAAGCTCTTTTCCAATTCTTAAGAAATTCTACAGTGACAGAGCAAATCCTAGATTTTCTCGTAGGCTTAAATCTCTTGGTGCTTTTGCTTTCGTTCTAGTAGATGAAGTTTTGGAAGAATATGATGCCATTATACACAGTGATTTTTCGATGAGCGAAGAAGATGAGGAAGTTTCCAAGCTTTGGAGGAATTTTTACACTATTTTGAACGAACTTGGTTTGGAAGACGCAAAAGAGCTATGTTTCCAATTGATATTTAGAATCAATATTGAGCGATCAACAATAAACTTCCTCTCACTAATAACTCGATGGAAGGTTGGCATCATCAATTTCTCGATCCTATGGGGGCATATCACCCGACTTTCCACATCTTCATGGAAGGACTTTGCAAGGAACAAGGTACCATTCGAGGTCGCATCATTTCTAATGGAGTCGGATCTCTTAAAAATACTCTGCATCATCGCTATGTGATTGCAAATGAGCAACTACTGGTGGTAATTTCTCGTGCTGCTGGGAAGAAATTGATTAAGAATGATATCTATGAACACCGTCTTAAGATTGCTTTCACCATTTTTTATCATTAATTTCTAAAATACTCACCAATCAAGCGCCATTTCCCTTACTTTTTCTTAGTTTTTCAACTTGTCAACTTTTAATTTGCGCATTTTCAAAGAAATTTGTTAAAAATATCGCTTCGTGGGAATTTGTTTCATTATGTTTTATTTTTTAGTGAAAATGGTTTTTAGTGGAAGTGGTGATTCGTGGGAGTGGCTTCAGTGGAACTAGTTTCAGTGGAAGTCGTTTAGTGGAACTGTGGTAGTACCCCCAAGGTCAAAACCTTTCCATTGATTTTAAATTTGAAAATAGTCTACGCGAGAAAGTATAAGTATACTACATTTTTATTTCAGTCTCCTATAAAGTGACCGCGGGATTATTGCATATGAAATAAAATATAAATAAGAATCTCTTTAATTTTTATCGCGCATATCATAGTACCAACAGAATCTTGTGGCTTAAAACTCATTCTGAAGTAGATTTCCTGTCGTAGCCCTTCAGTTTTTCTATATCTCCAATTGTTTTCATTTAGCAAAAATTGGAAAAGGAAGAAAAAATATTTTAGAGTATAAAAATGTGGACAGAATAAAATTCCTATATTCAAAAAAGCAGTGAGGCTGAAACAAAGACTAAGAAATCTATATTTTCATTTTGTATAAAAAATCCTAAAAAATTAGCTAACTTTACTATTTATTGTAACAAACGTTTAAGTTCTTTAATCACTCGATATGAAATATATTAATGTTGACGAACTATTTTTCTAGAAACAGCACAACAAATAGAACTAGTTTTTAAGTGTCTTAACAAACTTGTAGTTATATAATACAAAACAAATTATTATTATCTTTAACAAAAAATATCTCTTAGAGGTCTAAAGACTAAAGTACAGATATAGATAGCGGTTAGGTGACATTCTCGATTTAAATATTCTTGATAAAATATAAAATAATGCCAGTTACCAATGTTGGTGTGGCGGCCTTTTCGCCCTTGAACCGCTTGTATATCGCGGCGGCATGCTGGTGGCTTTGATATCTGCCGCCACGTTTTGCTATCGCACGCAAAACGGCATATGGGCTTTTGCTCAGCCGGCGATTCTGCACACGCCGTCGGCGGCACCTTTTGAGACAAAAGTGCTGTCGAATTAAGATTTCCCGCAAATGACCTACCGCTAAGCCAGGCGCGAAGTCCGGCGACATACTCGCACCGCATCGCGTCCAGTGCGGCCGCATTTAACCAACCCGTAGATAACTAGCCCGCAAGAGATATACTCGCATCGCAACACGGCCAGTGCGGTCGCATTTAACCAACCCGCAATATATGCTCACACTGCAACGCGGCCAATTCGGTCGTGTTTTACCATCCCGCAAGAAAGACTCGCACCGCAACGTGGGCAGTGCGGCCCCATTTAACCAACCCGCAATACATATACTCGATCCGCATCGCATCTCAGCCAGAGCGGTCGTGTTCTAGGCACGAAGACATCGCAACAAGGTGGCCACCGTGAAACCAACGCCGCCGAAGCCGAAGCCGATTACAGGTAAGCGATTTGGCAATTACTCATCGGTTGATATCGGCAGCCGCCCCCATCCGCTTTCGCGCCGGCCCTTTTAGGGACGATTTGGGCCTCAACGTTTTACTTTTCAAAACGGGCCGTACTTAGTTCCCCACACCGCACCACGAGGGCACGGCTATTTACACGCCTGCCTCTCCAAATGTGAGCACAGCAAGTTCGTCCTATACAATCCAAATTTATTCTGAATCACAGTTCTTATTACAACTTGTGAAGTAACTTAGAGGTACTGGGTGTTCTGGTTTGTTGTTGAAATAATACTGGTCACCAAAAACAGAAATCTAAAAGTTCTTACCAATCGAAACAAACTCTTTGATGAATCTACTGTATAAAATGATAAAAACCGCTAATTTGGTCGATAATGGAGAACCTCTTAAATTAATGCATATCATTTATTCCGTAAGGTTACTTGTATGTTGTATATGTTGCTCTACAATTAACTCTTGTGCTTATTAGTCAGTGAGAAATTTCTAAATTGTAAAGACTAGTGTTTACCACTACAAACAAAACTCCAAAATACTGTACTGTTTCTGTGGATAAATGAATACTTATTTAGTACACAAATTACCAGTGTTGTGATTGCCGCAAACTAATTATAACTTTTGTTATAACTTTCTCTCTCTTCACACTATCAGCATACCAATTTTAAATTTATTATGTCAACTCTATATTAGTTGGATATAAAAATCTACGCATGCAAAGAAAAACTTCTGGAAAAGGTGACAAACAGAAAAAGTTTTTGGAAAGATTCTATCTTTTACATTTGTCTACTTAGATAAAAACTGAAAAAATCTACACCTTGGTGTAAAATTAACATAGTGTTAAGTTAGAAATATAAGAGAATCTTAAAGAACGTGATAATAGGCAAGGAATCTAACAGTAGGGAGAAAAGGACGAAATAGGCTTGCTAATGATCAAAACTTAACTTCTAGTGCCACGCGTAATTAATGCGTTACACTGTGACGTAGCCCGCTGACGTTTAATACGTACCTGGGCGAAGCGTCCGGGCGCTCTACAAACAAAGCTTTGCAGTACTGACCTGGAACAAATAAATTATGAATTAGCGACGCTTTAACTGCGCACGCTGCAAAGGTGCCGCAATTAATTTTAAAAGGTTTTTTATGTTCAGCTTTAGCTCGCCGCTGAAATCAGAGCGCGCCGAGCGCCGCACACAAATGTGCGCGCTTCAGGACCTAATTTTTCAAACGCTTTGCCTTTGTCCAAGTTTTAACGACAACATTGTAAACGGATCCGAAACGGCTCCGGCGCGCTACTTTCCGTTTATAGCGTTTGTTTAATTTGGATTGTTGTGCGCGTTGAGCTGCGAGGGGAAGAATACAAATGCAACAAGGTTTAGTGGTGTACTTAGCAATCTAAAGGAGCTACTTCCGAAGTATTTTTCTAATTGTTGAATTTTACGTTGTCAAAATTTAACTCTTTAACCGTTCACGCTCCTATACTCTTCTAATATTGAGGGTATTTATAGTGGTGGATAACAAATCTATGGTAAGTTCTGAGGTTGTCGTTAAGTGGGTCCTCAGAACCCCAGATTAGTAAACACATGTCAAGTTTTATTTGTTAACTACATTAAAAGCGTGATAATATAACTACAATTTTGTATCTTTGGTAAGTCATATTCCCATTCCTTTACGTAATCACTTAAATATAGGTTTTAGTAAAAAATAAAGTCTTGCTCAACATATTTATCAGACCAACAGATACAACAAATACTGAATTCTGACGAATTTTGGAAAAATGAATTGGAAACCAATGAATCAATAGCAAAAAAATACAAAGGCGGTGAAAAAAAGAAACTTCATTACCTGGGAGAACTGATACATTGAATCAAACTGATAACGAAGATGAAGGTAATGAACTACTTAGTGATTAAGTAAACAGGAATACTCTAATTTTGACGTAGAGCGAGTTAGAGACCCTGTCGTTAGAAACGCGTGGTATGGAAATACTAAATGGGCGGAAACAAAAGTCCTTAGGGGACGAATTTCAGCGCAAAATTGAATAACTGTATTATCTTTTCTAAAAAATTTTGCTCGAGGTTATCCTCTAAGGGCACCTCTTCATGCCTGGCATTTGCTGTTTAGTAACGAGATGTTAAAACAATTGCTGACTGTACAAATAAAAAAATGTCGTTGTGTAAAGAAAAATATGCAAAATTTCGACGATTTCCTGGTTTTAAAGTATAGCGCAGACGTACCTTTGTAGAATAATACAAATTTAGTTGAAATAAAAATCTTTCTAGGGCTTTTAAGTTTACAAGGCATTTTTAAATCTGGTCACAAAGATCTTCGGTCACTGTGAGCCACTAATGGTTCAGGAAGACCTATCTTTCGGATTACGATGAGCCTTGCCCGATTTTATTTTTTACTTAGTTGTATTCGGTTTGACAATATTAGTACTTGAAAAGACACAGTTAAAACTAATAAACCATCTCAAATACATATTACGAGTTTGTTTCCCCACCCAAATTTTGCTATTCTCCTGGGCGTTGCACAACAATTAACAAAATGCTAATTCCGTTTCGGGGAAGAGGTGCATTTCGTATGTACATTCTCAATAAGACGGCCAAGTACGACATTAAAATGCAGATTCTTGCCGATGCAAAGACCCACTACATGGTGAATACGGAAATCTATGCTGGCGCCGAGATAAATGTCCTTCCTTCTAAAAATAAATTATTGAACCCAATAAAAGTGTATTGGGATTACCCGATTGTATTGAAAGGTCCAGGAGAAACATAACGGGGGACAATTGGTACACCTCTATAGAACTCCTCGATGAATTAAGAAAGAAAAATCTCACTTAGAACTATAGAACTATAAAAAAATAATAAGAGAATTACTACCTGAGTTTCTCCTAAACAGATAGTGCCCAAAAAAGGATAAAATGTCATATTGGTATCCAATATGCAACATAGCCCTTCAATTGACAATAGCAACAAAAAACCGGAAATTATTATGATGTATAACGACACAAAATCAGGTGTGGATGCGTTGGATCCAAAATGTGCATTATACTCAACATCTAGACGTACAAATAGATCGCCGATGGCAATTTTTCATGTCATTTTAAATATTGCAGGTGTTAATTTCCGCATTATCTATCAATTTACCATTATTATTATTATTATTATTATTATTATGAGTCTTCAGGGCCCGTCGGTAGTAAATGTTAAACGTTAACTGCTCAATAGTAGCTGCGGGTTATAACAATCTTATTAAACTTACTTTTCTCTAGAATTTAAACAGCTTAATGTTTTTGTGTATTTAGGGCTAATTTAACGCAATTATGTAATTTTGATTTTCCTTTTGATGGGTGTGTCTACTTTGTGGGGTTTAAATATTGCTAATAAAACGCTTTTCGGCATATGTAAGGCTTAATATTTAGAGAAAGTAGCCTTTTACCAATGATCATCTAAATATTATGTACTTTCTTAGATGGTAAAGACTTCTCTTCAGTTGTTTAGATGTCCACAATCAAAATTATAGATAGCTCAAAAATTTTATAATTGTTTTGCAATTATACGAGTACTAAGATTAATAATTAGATGTATCGCAGTTATACAACTTTTTTGAAAATAATAAATCAAATTTTTAATATTATACTATACTGGTCAGTTTTTTAATATCTAAACTGCAGAGAAAGAATAGAAAACATGAGCAATGCGGATTGGAGAAAATAAAAGTAGCAGCAAGAAGACAAAATATCAGGGGTTTCTATTAAGAGGTAAAAAACAAGAAGCCGGTTTCCAACCAAGAAGGAGGAAAAACTGCTGGGTGGTAAGCAAGAAATAATCGTAAGAATTCTTCGAGAAATTACTGAACCCAACGCAGGATAAATTTTACTCAATAAACGATTGGGATGAAAAGATTCGGTAAACTCACCTTCAAAGGAAGAATTGGATCAAGTTATAAAACATTAAAAAACTGCAAGCCATGAGACGAGGACGGTATGATTGCGGAAATGTTCAAATCGGAATAACAGCGGCAAGAAAAGCAATACATGCCTTAGTAGTAAGTATCCGGAAACAAGAAACAATCTCACAATGATATAATACGGCGATCATATGCCCAATATTTAAAAAAGGTTATAAGACAGTATGCGATAACTATAGGGACATAGTCTTTATGAGATATAAGGTGCTAAGCTAATAGAAAAAAAATTAGATGGCTGATTGAAAAACAGTGGGGGAATACCAATGCGCTTTCAGAGAAGCGGACCAACTACCGATCAGATATTCATAATTAGGCAAATCATAGAAAAATTTGGTAGTTTCTACAGGTTTATGATACAATAATAAGTTTAGAGCTGCTCAAAGAGTTGAAAGGATTCGGAATAGCTAAAAAGTTGATAAGACTAGTAAAAATGTGTTTGCTTGACACGAAGGCAAACGTTAGAGAATATAAGAAATGGATTGAGACAAGGACATGTAATGTCAACTACACTGTTTAATTTCGCTTTAGAAAGAAGAATAGAAAATGTTGTTATTAACCCTGAAGCCACAATTTATAATAGACCATATAAAGTACTAGCACATACAGACGACATTGACATAGTAAGTAGGATTATAGAAGAAATGAAAGACGTCGTTAAATATATAAAAGACGCAGCGGACACTCAAGACCTAAAGATTAACATATCAAAAACAAAATATAAGGTAACCACCAGATTTAAAAATGTCAAAGAAATTACAGTAACGAAAACCGATACAAGCAAATTACAAATTTCAAATATTTAGGCTCTGTAATTCACGAAAGAAATTATATATAAAAGAAATTTAGGTCCAGAATAGGAGTATAATTACATCAAAAGTGCTGTTAATTAAAAATTAAAGTGTGTAAGACGGAAATAAAACCGGTAGTGGCTTACGGAACAGAATCTTGGTATCTTACCCAAAATTAGTAGGAAGCAGCTGAACAAGTGGGAATGCAAAATATTAAGAAAAGTGTATGGGCCAGTAAATAAGAACGAAATATGGCGCACTTTAACAAATACATAAATCGGAACACGGTAATGAGAAATCAAGCTTATCTAACTATGTTAAAAGCATGCGTGTAAGATGGCTGGAGCATATTAAGAAGATGCAATCAAACAGAGGACCACAGAAGGCCCTGCAAACAAACCGAAAGGTAGAAGAAGCAGAGGCAGACCAAGACTAAGATGAAAGAAAGAAGCAGAAAACGATCCAAGAACAGTAGAAGTTACCCAAGAAAAACAAAAAGCAGCTAACTGAAAAGAGTGGAGAACAACCCAAAGGTTGAGACTTGAGTGACGACCGCATCTTGTAAGTCGGTAGCCTAAACACCCTTCCGGGACGCCATGACCCCTGGCTCGTTGCACCCAGGGGTAAGTAAGTTTTACTTTAATGAAATGCAAGGAAATGTTTATGACGTTAAAGTTGGGCCAGACGTACTTCTTTAATTGTTGGATGTTCAACCCTTTGAAAACTTGATCATTGCATTTGTATAGAATATAATCATTGCAGCAGGTAAGTACTAAAATATTAACAAGACATGTTTCGGGACGGGATTATCAAGAGATTTTCTTATAATTTATTTTAAGCGATTTCGTCTAATTATCCAATTCTAATTTATTACAATGTACCTAGTAAGGAACAATGCTTAATATTACGTATTATACGATACCATGTGATATCACTTAATCTTTTCGTCACAGCCTTATAACACGTAAATTGAGATAATATAAGTGTGAATATCGATGGGCAAAGGTTAAACATGAGGCATACATACATTTGATCTGGTAATATACACTTGTAGCCAAAAGTATGACACACCCTCATGTTTGTATATTATCTTAAAAATTAAAATATGGAGACGCATCTGTTGTCCTTATAGTGTGGCCAATAACTATAAACCAAAATGTAAATGGTGCATGCTTTTGTGCAAGATCAAAAGAAACTCTAATCAGCAAAACTTTCATGTGATTTTTTTGTGTTTAGTCGCGACAAAGCATCGTGTAGTGATTTTCGACTTGAAGCTGCAAAGAGTTCTTGATGCTGCTCCGTGTCAGTCTACTGGACCATCCAACTGTACAAGGAAACTGGCGGTATTAAGGATCGTAAAAGAGTGGTTACTGTTTTGACTCCGCAGAAGGTGAAGATCACCCGGGAATAGATACGTCGAAATCCTCACCGCTCGATGCGGAAAATGACCCAGTACCTGAAGATCTCTTCAACGTCGATCAGGAGGATCATCAAAGAGAAGCTGGGACCCTTTCTCTATCGTGTCAGAAAATCAGCCATACTATCGGAACAGAATCGTGAGGCACGTCTCACAAAATGCCGTGCTCTCCTTGTCCGCACCTCATCCGGAAAGCACCTTCGCACCGTCTTCTCCAACGAGAAGCTCTTCATCGTAGGGGCGGCTTTCAACCCCAAAAATTACCTGTGCTCGCCAAGGATACTAAGAGGTTGATCAGAAAGGGAGGATCGTCTACAAAGGCAGCTCATCCCGCACAAGTGATGGTTTGGGCCGCGGTGTGCTATACCGGCAAGACCCTCTGTTCTTCGTCGATCTCGTCGTCAAAGTCAACAAGAATACTACTTGAAGGCTGTTTTGAAGGAGCAGCTAATACCCTGGACCGTTTCACTTTGGCACGGACTATTGGATCTTCCAACGAGACGGAGCCTCTGCCAACAAAGCAAATATCGTCTAGTGTCAAGCAGAATGGCCTGCCGGCTTCCCGACCTCAACCCCTTCGACTACGCGGTTTGGAGATATTTGAACGAGAAGGCTTGCGCTCGTCCCTTAAAACATCCCTTCGCGTAGAATGGGACAAGACCGACGTCAACTACCTCCGTGCCGTGATGGTCGCGTATCCCCGTCGTCTCTATGATGTCATCAAGAATCGACGCGGCAGAATCGAAAAATAATCACAGGCATTGATTGTTGATTGTGAAAAATAAATTATAAATTTCTGCAGTTGCGCTTCGTTTTGAAAAAGATATTCGGAATTTTTCGTGCCTCGATATTTTAGGCGCGCCCTGTAAAGAAAGATAGATCGCAGGTTGAAATTGGGAAATATTTTAAATATTCTCGTTGGGCTAATTAAAGTACCATGAAATATATTGAGAACACGTAAAATGGAAGAGAGCAGATCGAAAAGGGATAACTTCCGAAGGCAGAGAACGAACATTTATTTAAGAATTGCTTAAACATTTCTTTCTAGCTCACGTTCATAAAGTCTACAGCAATTGAATGGCCCCTTAATGCTAGGACTGTAAACAGAAGACTCAAAAAAGCAGGACATGAAGGCGCAGATCTGGAAATCTTCCCTAGTATTTGGTGCCTAAAGTCAAACACGGAGAGGTCAGTCTAATTATGTTATAGGTATGTACAAAGATTTTTAATAGCAGCAATGTAAATAATATAAATTTCCGCAAGATAACGCGCCCTATACAAATCTGCAAATAACATGCAGTAATTTTAAAGAAGAAGACTCTTTGACTTCCCCAAGAAAAATTATGAGCCAAAGAAGAAGACTTCTGTTCGGGCTTTACTACCGGGCGCCCGTGCGCCTTTACAAAAGATACTTAACTTGGCGCCGCCGCTGTATCGGAGACGCTGGACCCCTCTCTCGGGCCACTGGGCCTTAGCGAGAATGGGGTGCACGCGCTCGCGTATGGCGCCGCGCTACATTTTTTCAACGCCGAGACTTGACTCGAGCCCGTTGAGCCTTCCAGACGTTAGCGTCAGTACGGTGCTTTCAAGGGAAAGAGGACTGCGTGACAGGGAAACAGGTCAGTGTAGAATCGTGATGATTGATGTGTATGCGTCCTCTTGTGTTGTAAGGGCAGTATGTGTGCCTTGGGGAAGGAGTCACGGAATGCCGTGGCCCTTCTGCGGCGTAGAGCTTTGCGGCAGCCCTGTGTAGCCCGAGCCTGCGTGACAAGGACACAGCTCAGTGCACAATCTGTACGTTTGTTGCGTATGCGTCCTATTGTGTTGTAAGGGCGGTGTGTGACCTGGGAAGGAAGCACGGAGTGCCGTGGCCCTTCCATGGAGCCCCGTGGGGGCAAGAACGCCTAGCTGGACACCCTCACATGGGAGCGGTGTCCGTGGGGGCAGGAAACGCCTAGCTGGTCATCCTCACTGTGGAGCGGTGTCCGTGGGGGCTGGTCGGGACGGCGCATACACTCGCCCAGGTAGAGAGCTCTCATTGCGTGCGGAAAGGTACCTTGCGGCTTGCGTAATTGCGTTCGCGCCACTAGCGGCGTTGCGACACGATGATTTGTATTGTCGTTTACTATTGTTTCTTGTATGAATTGTATTTAGCTTAAGTTTACAACTACCAATAAAGCCTACTCTTGCCCCGGCTTTCCTCTCTAATCGCGAGAGGTTTTATGCCTAGGCAAGTAGTAACTTTCGCGTAACCCTTTGTGTTTTATTGATTGGACCTGCGCTCACTCCACCCTTACTAAATCTCACCCTTACAGTAATTCTAATTAACCATTTTTAACTTTCACTGTATCTTGGTCATTTGGAATCTAAACAATTTAATTGTGTATCATACACGACAAACTTGAATAAAAACACAACAAAGCATGAAAAGAATAATCTGGAGCAAAACACTTACTCAAGACAACCAGTAAGTCGTTGATATGATAGAACATGATCAAAATGAAAACTAAATAATGAGGACACAACAACAGATATACAATAATTTCTTTTATTGACAAATTTACTCTCTTTACAGTATGTTTTAATTAGCATTAAGTGAATTATTTACACACGATGTGGTTGAACATGGCGAAGCAGCCATCCAGTGACATTTTTTAAGTATTATCTTGCATAATATAAGTTCGTCTAAGTAATTCATTACACAGCTATTGGAGTTCACCGCAGGATGTAGGTCTCACTTGAAAGTCTATTCCTTCTATCCTGTGCCGCTCTCTGCCATTGACATGCTGTTCTTTCCAGGTAGTCGCTCCATCGTGTCGGGGGTTTTACACTGCTTTTTGGTCGGCACAGGGTCTTCAGCTTGTTATTCTGGATATCCATTTATCATACGTGACCTGCCCTATTCCGTTTGAGAATGATAATTCGTTTTAAGGTGTCTTCAACTCCTGTTCCTTTCGTGTTTCGGAATTGCTTATCATATCTTGTAGTTTAATGTCTAGCATGGGCATTTCCACATTTTTCTGGCCTATTAGTGCAAGAGTCTCTGCTCTGTAAGTCATTACAGGCAAAACCAATTGATTGGAGATCTTCCCTCTTATACTATTAGGTAGTTTATTATCTTTTAATACCTTGCGAAGATTCCCAGGTTTATTCTTCTTTTCAACTCGTGTGTTTGATTGTCCCTATTGATTTGGATTTTGCAACCTAAGTATTTGTATTTCGCTGCTTCTTCTATAGTATCACCGTCTAGCGCTATTGCTCCTTCAAGCACCAAGTTGGTCATAATTTTTATTTTTTGTTTGTTTATGCGTAGTCCGACCTTTTCCATTTCTCATTTTAGTTGTTCTAGTATATTCACGGCTTTTTTGATGTCATCTGTTATAAGAACGATGTCGTCAGCGAAGCTATATTAATTCCCATAGCATCCCAGTTGAGGTGTTTGAAAGCGTATTCTAACAAGATAAAAAGTTTAGAAGACAGAGTACCTCCCTGTCTAATTCTCTTTTCTAATTAGAATTTTTTACTTCATTTATTACTGTTACTCACGCTGTAGAGTTTTTATATACGTTATATTAGCCTGGTGTATCTGTAATTTACAGGACATTGCGTTCATTTCAATCGTGTCAAATCCTTTTTCAAAGTCAATGAAGATTAGTATTAGTGACCTATTGTATTATAATTTTATCTACTAATACTTTTATAGTATGCAGATGGTCATTAGTACCATATCCCGCACTGAACTTTTTCTCTGGCCATTTATTGATTATTTTGTTGAACATTTTGTATAAGTGAGAAAGTAGACTTATTGGTCTATAGTTTTTAATTTCCGTTTGTATCACCTTTCTTACGTATTTGAATTATGGTACTATTATACCAATGGCTTAGAAGAGAGCTGTAAAACAGGCATATATTAAATAGGCCTTTATTTTTTCTGTTAGTAGATCTCCTTCTTGTTTTATGCTCTCGATGATGATTCCGTCTTCTTCAGGTGTCTTATTGTTTTTCATTTTCCGTAAGGCATTCCTTTATCTCACTTAGGGTGGTTTCCGGGAGGTTCTCTGACCCTTCGTTCGTTATATTTTTTATCTTGTTTATTTTATGATGGAATATATTTCGATTATTATAACTCGCTACAAAATTTTTTAACCATCTGAAATCACTCTTCTTTGTTGCTAGTTGTTGTTCCTCTTTTAATTTTTAGTTTTAGAATTCCTTTTGTGCTGTGGCCGAGTTTTTTTAATACTTTTAAACTTTTGTTTTTTTCTATTATGCGCCTAATTCGTTCATTATTGTAGGGTTTTATATTTTTTGAGATCTTTTTGTTGATTTCTCTTATATCTGAGAGGTTGGTAGATTCTTGACTTAAAAGTTGCGTTCTGTTCTTTGGTGATGTTCTTGCATCTGCAGTAAGTTTACTTTCTTTCTTCTGTTTTGGACAACATCTTTTTGTAGATTTAGTTGTAGCATTGGTTATTGTTTCATCTAGCTTATCTATATGTGTATTTGTGTTTTTGGGTTGAGTCTTTCTTCAGTTATATGACGTTACCTTTTGGGATTCTAATATATTTAGCTAATTGTGCCATATTGGTGCAGGCTTGCTTTGTGCCACTTTATACCTTTCTTGTTCTATGTTAATATTCACTATGGCTCTAATCAGACGGTGGAGAATTGGTTGAGGACGGTTCCATTCGGTATAATAGATTTTTTGTCGGTTATTATAGAACCTATCTCATTCTGGTTTTTTTATCTGGACTCCTCCACGTTTATTTTCTTTGCGGTTTCTTACAGAAAAAACTGTTTATTATAAATAAATTGTTTTCTAGCATATAGTTCAATAGTGTTTTACTTCGTGGACTTCTCATGCCATAGCCGAAGCTTCCCGAAGCTGTTTCCGCTTCGTCTGTCTTAAAACCTACTTTTGCATTAAAATCTCCACCAATTACAGTGTAATGTGTGTAAGTGTTTTCTAGTGAAGTTTTTATGCCGTAGAACTGTGAAATTTCTTCATCTGAGTGGTAAGATATGGGTGCGTATGCTTCTATGAATTTATTGCTGTAAGTAATTCGTGTTGATATGCTTCTTACATTTGTAATATTTTTAATATGTCTTTTGCGGATAAATAATCTTGTGCCACCTGTTACTTTACCTTTGTTTCTAGTATAATATGGTCATTCCTCATTCTTCACCTAGTTGTCTTACTTCACATATTTCCACGACATCCCACTTTATTGTGTGTGTTGCGGTTTTTAGCTTTAACGATTTTCTTTATTGTTTTCCGCCCTCAGAATTTTTGGAACAGGCTATAGTTTTAGCGTGAGATTTTAAGCCTATTGCTCTACTCACCTGGGATAATTTTACTTTCGCAATTGTTTTCATATTTGAAGTTTTTATAGTTTTGCCTTCTGGGGGATGTATGGAGGATAAGAGTATGTAGATTATGGGTAGGTTTAAGATTGGGACACGACTTTTCCTTGGCGTTAGAGAGTGGAGAAGAGTTGAAGCACGCGTGGGCAGGGTCGCTTCCCTGAAGTAGACATATCCTCTATCTAACCGCTAAAAATATCTAATTATTTAACAGTTAGTTATTGATAAAGTTCTATATACGTATTTTTGTAAATTTCCACATGATTTATATAAACTAAACCACTTAAGTCTTTTGTCTAAATGCATATGTAGGTATTTAAGTTTATCACTTCGTTGTATTACATTTCCATGGAGCGTAACTGACGGACATGGAACTTTTGTAAACTTCTTCTTATTTCTTTTTCAATGCCACATTTTAAATCAAGCTTTAATAGAATAAAAACCTTCTTGTAGTTCTCCTGAGGCTAAAATTCAGTCCTTGTCAGTAAAAAACACTGGCGCATCACCTGCAGAAATAATTATGGTAGTATCTTCTTTAGTAGGCAGCTCAAATGTAGTACGGGAGTACGGCAGTGGTCCCAAGAAGCTGCCTTATGGCAATTTTTTATCGTATTTTACAAGAAAATGCCTCTTATGCAGAAATAATTTTAGTGTAAAGTAAGAATTATAGGGTAGGCGCTGTTTTAGCTTGCACAAGTGATTCTTGTACCTGACTTTGGCGAAAGCTGGATTACATCGATAAAGGCAGTGTAATGTTTTTGTTCCTTAAGGTTTACAACATCTATATGTTGTGAAACCATGTTTTCGCCACTTTCCACCTCTGAAAATAAACAAAATGATTTTCATTTTGTTATTAAATCACAACCGGATACTTTTTTAATATGTAGTTGTAACTGCATTAGTAATAAAGAGTTTCATTAGTAGCTGAAGTTTATCTGCATCATATTCACTTGAAAGTGACTAAAAACGTTTTTAAGGTTAAGTCTTTTAATACTTTTTAGGTTTCTAATTGCTTTGCCTTCAACTTTATTTGCAGACATTAGACAGACGTTATCCAAACGTACAACTAAACCATACCATGGAGGAACAAAACGAAAAGTTGTACAGCAATATATAACAGAGACAGCAGAATTTACATCATTGCAATACAAAAATATGCAACTTCCAACGACACCACTAGCGATAAGTAACCAACTTCAAAAATCATATTAATTATCCACAATTAAAATTTCTACAAGGTTAAGTCTTTCAATACTTATTAGGTTTCTATTGCTTTGCCTTCAACTTTATTTGCAGACATTAGACAGACGTTATCCAAGACTACAACTGTAGACGGCATACTCATGGAGTAACAAAATCAAAGTTGTACTAGCAATGTATAACACTTGAGACAGCATTTACATCGTTGCAATATCAAAAATATGCAACTTCCAACGACACCACTAGCGATTAAAGTTGATACCGTACTTCAAAAATCAATTAAATCACAATACACATTTCTACTAAACTGCTTGCAACATTATAAAGTTCTTTAGGACTTTAATGCACCCGAACGAGTATAAGATGAACTGTAGACGGCATCTCAATATAAAATAGTCACTAGAAATTTAAACACTTGGCACTACATCGTCAAGACATCATAGCATTTTTAAACATTAATTAACCTGGATAGCCACTACTTATTTAATAGAAGCACATTTTACTAAATGCGAACCACTCACTAAAGTATCCAGGACATTAGACTATCGTAACAAGGCTAATACCAGAGCTGCTATAATCACTACTAACAAAATTAAAAACTACAAACTAACTAAATATGTCTAATAGAGACGGAGGCTGGACAGCCACTAGGGGCAATTTTAAGTAGAAGTCACACGAAAATGGACCACTCACTGTATCAAAACATACTATCGTAACAAGGCTGTTGAGTCGAAAATTTATATTAAAAGAATACTACAATGCTAAATATGTCTAATAGAGACGGAGGCTGGACAATCCTAGGGGCAATTTTAAGTGAAGTCACACAAAAAGAACACGTGGGACACTTCTAGCACGGTGAACGTAACAGAAGGACACCCTAGATTAAACAGGTGATAACCTCGAGAAATATGCAGGTTTAAGTTGAAGGAAAGAGTAGCAAATAGAAGAAAAATGAAAAAGTCAAAGAAGGTATACTTAGTTATATTTTAGAAATACAGTCGAAGATAAATTAGTAGAACAAGATGCTCTTTTAAATACTAATTACTCTAAAAGAGCACAGATTTAAAGAAAAGATAAATATTGCAATACATCAAAAAAATAGAGTTTAATACTCGAAAGAGCGTTAAGAACATTTTAAAATCTTAACAATTAGATGTATGGCAAAGGTCCAAAAGTTATAATAAAATGTATCACAAGAGAAAAAACTCCCGCAATTCTAAAAATTCTCATTCAAGTGCGAATGACTTGCCATCACCTCTAGTAACATTTCAATGGCAAATTTATTGAACTGCTACTATGAGAGCCTTATTTTTTAAATTCAATTATTGTTTATAAAGACACTTGAGCGAATTAAAATTTGCATGCACTACCCAGGAACAAAGAGCAATGATCCGTACTCTCTAGTTGAAAAGTATGTCAAAGGCTGAAATTCATGAAGGCTTACAACTTAACACGGATGCAGTGCTCTACTACGTGAAAGTGTGTTTTAATGGACCGAAATGTTTAAAAATGGCTAAGCAAAGAGAAAACAGGATGTCCGTCAACCACAACTACTGTGGTACTCACAAACCGGCAAGTTATCATCGACAGTGTAGCGTGTTCTCTGCAGATTAGTCGTGGTTCTGCCAATAAAATAACCCACTCTCAGCTCGGTTTTCATAAAGTTTGTGCTAGGCGGGTACTAAGATTTGTCAACCCTTACTCAACTGCTGCAACAGTGAAAGCGAAGGAGTATTGAGGAAAACAATCACAGAAGATAAAAGTGAGTCCATCACTATAAACGAGAATCTATAATAAAATATAAAAATTCAATTTTTGGGAAAGGTGAAGTTAACCGTTTTCTGAGTAACTTCAGAGGCCTATAGTAGAATACTACGATTTACATTGGAGGACACAGCAATTTGTTGGCCAATTTCAATTAATCACCAACGTTTACTGTCGAAGAAAGTGCTGCTGTTTTATGACAGTGTACTTCCACATATAGTCGGCAAGATAGTTAATGCCATTTGGGCTTTGATGTACTGGAACATCTTACTAAGAGCTTCTGACTATAATTTCTTATACTGCTTTAAGATGCCTTACAATATCGTGCAGAAATGATTGGGTAATCAGCCAAAAAGTGTATTTTTAAAGAGAACACACAAGTGCATTGAAAAGGAATAAGACTATGTAGAAAACTCTACATTAAGTTGAAGTACAAATATTTTTTACTATTTCTCGTACACATCTGCATTAAAGACAACAATTGTCTTTTTGACTCTCAATTCTATTATAAGGTACATTAGCTTGTCTATCAAACCTAGAATAAGCAAGGTACGAATTAGGAAATTTCTTCCAAAAATTGTAACTTGGTTTACTGTTGTGATAGTAATAAAGTGAGGTACTTTAGTGGTAGTGGTGGTGCTCTAACGCATAGCTTATGAACTGAGAAGTTAAGGCTCTCATATCTTTGTTTTTCTACCTGGTCGTCGCGCACCATCTCTGATGCGGGGCGATGTGGCAAGCACCCCGCGCCTTAGAAGACCGCCATTATTACCCCTTGCTCGAGTAAATGCAGGTACTCATTTTTTTAAGTAGACTACCCTCCAGGCTTCAGAGAGCTCCGGGAATAAAATCTGGATCCATCCACATCGCAGTCCATACCTCAACCACTGAACCACGGTAGCCATAGATACTTTAGTAGGTCTACTAATTATTTCCGAATTTATTTGTAAACGTCTGGTTGCTATATTCATAAATGCAATCCTAGAGAGTGAAAACTAGATCTCTTCTCACTGCTCTATAGAAAATGCAGATGTTGTGAGTTTGTAGTAGAAAACACGTAGATGAAAAATGTAAGTCCGGTTATAACAGGTAACAATGCAATGCTTACTGCATTAATTGGATGAGCCCATCAAACTGTTTTCCTTCGCAGTAACTTTCTGATACTACGATTACAAAAGCGAAAACTCGCTTAATTTTTAAAAAATTTTGTTCTGAAGATGTCACCCGCAGTTGTGGACGAAACGTCAAGAGTTTCTAAACTCCGACCACAACCCTATAACCCGAGAACAACTACACGATGCGTCGCGTAACAAGTATTTTGCAATAGTCTCAGGGTTTACTGCCAAAATATATTGCAAAGTTAGAGAAACCTACTTATCTTAGCTAAACTATAAGTACTCATATAAAAATAGAACAAGTACCTTAGCAAACTGAGAACAATAAAATTATAGTTATACAGGGTATTAATAACTGCATTAAAATATTTGGTGAATTTGTTGTAGAAATTGCCAAAATTGTTTTTATTTTAGAAATTAGTATTTAATAATTGTTACTGTAGACATTTCTATATCAGAAATGGATCTAATTAATTGCGAAACAAAGTGATATGTGTGATATACGTTCTAGTAGACCACGTTATGGTAGGAAACAGGATAACAACAAAGAATCGAAGCGAAAATCGTAGCAGTAAAACTGATTATTGAAACATTGAAAAGAACAGAAGGTTATATTACGTTCACTGATGCAAAAACGGCATTGACAACGTAAAATAAAATATACTTTTTGAATATTTAAAAGAACTGTAAAGGGAATGATATTGGTTAATGGCGAAGAAAGAAAAAAGGGTTTTCAGTGGGGATGTGGTTTATTCTTTCTACTTTTCAATTTGTACACCCAGGAAGCAATTGATGAAGTTAATGATTTACGCAACGCGGGAATACAACATACACGGAGAGAAAATTAAAATGTTACATTTTGCCGGTGATATAGCCCTACTCTCTATCAGTAAAGAAGAAATGGAACAGTCACTCAATAGCATACAAAGTTAGTGAAAAGAAAAAGATCAAGACACAAAACTACAACTGAAGTAAGAATCTATGGGAAGAAATCGGTAGAGGTAAATGAATATGCATATCTAGACAGCATGATTAGAAATGACGGGAAAAGCAAGAAAAAGTTAAATCATCAAATTAACAAATCAAAAGTGCTTTTCTAAACTGCAACAATATCTCGCTAAAGATTGAAGCTCTTGAATAATGGTGTTATAAAAATATATTCGTACAAAAATTAAATCAAGCGCGGTAACGTTTTGCTATTACATTTCTTTAAAACACATAGTCATACTGTTCAAAAAGTTTAGAGCCCTCAACATTGCTTTTAATCCACGCGTCAAACTTCTCAATCATTTTCTTGGGCATTTCCCTTTTATAGCGCCCAGTAATGCCAGAGCGGATAAAGCAGGCATCCTTTGGGGTTCCAAAGTACACCTTGTTGCGCTCCACTACTTCCAAATTCACTGCCTTGTTAGCCTCATAGACTCAAAGCGCAAATGGTCACACAACTCTTTAAGCCTGGTCTCTGTGAGGGTTTTCGCTAGGAACTTCTCCACCTTCCTAACAACGGACGGCAAATCTCGTTGCATGTCTTCGTATGTAATGAGGAGCAAGTTCGGCAGGTGCTTCCGCTGCCAGTAGCCCAACAGATGTTTCCAGTAGGAGCCGTATATAACTAGAAGCTGACAATTAGACTACAATTAATAAAAATTTGCACCTACGTACATTTGCCGGCTAAGAACACTTCACAGAAGTTTTCAAGGGTGGTGTTGCTGGCGTAGAACGCCGTAACGAAGTGATAGAAGGACACGCAGGTGTCTTTGGGGTTTCGAAAGATATAGATGATCTAGAACTGGTATACTAAGACAGCCTCATAAAAGAGTTAGTCAAAAATTGATACCTTCGGATTTGTTTTGCCGTTTTTTACTTGGTCGGGTAATAAAGAGAACGGCAAGTGCGTCTTAATGTACCTAGGGCTCTGCATGTTTTTTACATATTCTATAGAGTTGTACAGAGATTCGTCTAGCTGCCTTCCTGTGGTTGCATGCTGGTTCTTGTAGTTCATTGTTCCGCAATCTCTAATCAAACAAATGAAGCAGGTTGAATTATTTTGATCTTCATTCAGCTCTGTATAGTTATAAAAGTATACCAAGGTGCTTCAAGGAGTTGTAGAGCATAAGGCTGTTATAATTTAGCAAAAAAGTAGGCAAGATGAAGTACGTACATAAATTGTAGCGAGGTAAAAAGAAAAGTTCACTGCAAGAGTTATATTCTAAATTTTATCATTCTACTATCGGAGAAAAAAGCTTTTGGGTGAATTAAAAGTTTACTACCTCTACGTAGTTTTAAAAAGTTTGAATTTTTTCTTATTACCTTGGCGGACTTAAATCAGTTACCTTATAAAAATAGTTGTACTACAAAAATATTCGTTATCAGTCAGAACGCATTCTACCCCTGTAGCTCATTGGCAAACTCTGCACCCTTTAAAATTTGGCATTTAGAAAGTTTTCAAATTGCCTTGCAAATTGACTGGAGTGAACTCCTGCCACTTTTTTTTTTTTACAAAATAAGACTATCGCCTTCACATTAGCTTGCTTGGCCAGCTACACATAGATGGAAGCGTTTAAGGTATTTCCACACGAAGTTCGTTTGCTGCTTGTTCTCAACTCTCAAATGGGCCATGTGCTATCTAAACACTTATGACATGCATACAAAAGATTTGTCATAAGCCCCTTGTAGTTTTTCAAAGTCACAGTAGAGGATTTGGGAGGCCTTACACAAAATTTCATAGCTGAACTTTGCTGATACATTTGCTGATCAATTTTCGTAACGCAGCTTCACTTCAGATATTATCAACAGCCATATAACAACTATAACGACTTCAAATTTGAAATTATATAATTGAGTTTATTGAAGGCGTTGTTCTAATTGCAATGTGAAGAGAGGAGCAACGGGGCTGTGGGTTTTTAGCTTATATTAATAAACAACAATTTGGTTATCGTGTTGCCGAATTGTCATTCATCAAAAGATGCTGCAAAATGTGTAGCACCGAAGGGCTGTAAAATAAACTAGTGGGGCTGTAAACGAGTATTATAAATTCACAATTTTACAGCAGTTGTAGACTGCAGATGAGCTACGGAGGAGAAGTGGTAATACGCCCTTTGAGTGATAACATTTGTTAACAAAAATTTAAAAATACTTCTTAGTGCATGTATAATAATTTTATTTTATAATTTTTGTTCGTAAATTAGAGACTTACTCAAGAAACGGAAATCGACTTGGCAGACTAGCTTTAGCCCCCTCATAATCTAGGTCGTTTGCGATCAACCAGACCATTTCCTGCGTCCAAGTAGTACCTTCAAGCAAACGTTACGTAAAAACCATTCCGTAACTGTATGCGGAATCGTACCGGATCTCGGATACGAAGCCACTATTACGTCGCTGTCTCGCACCTCGAGGTTCTTAATCGACTCGGCCACATCAGCAAATATGTCAGGCATACGCGTGTGCTCCTCCCCAACGTCAACATACCCGGTAAGCAGCACGCTAGTCAATTCCTCGTTTACAATTCGCTCAACCTCTTCATAATCCTGCCGTTCACTTTCAAACATAATTATAAAATCACCTAATACTTAGAAATGTGGTTACGAACCTTCATTCTGCCCCCTGAAATTTGTTATGCTTAAATGTCTGAATCGACTGCATGCGACGCACAATGTTCTGTAGTTAAATGTCATCACAAACATAAGTTATCAAAGGGGCTATTAATAATACTTTATGATCAATGGATTGACCTAGAAGATATCCGACAACTTAAGTAAATAAAGCAATGATAAGCACGATCTACGAGGGTGATTTAACAGTTTTGAAGCCCTCGGGAATGTCAAAAGGTCCTGTTGGCCTGTTAGCATTTTCTGACTTCTGACCTTAGTTATTTCTTAGATATTTTTAATTGTTTTTCTAATTAACATTAGTAGTCTACTATTTTTATAGATAGCTCATAGAATTTTTTTTATTGCCTTGCAGAGTTGATACTACCATAATTCCAGTTAAGTGAAACTTCTTACCTTCTTCAAAACTAATTTACCACATCCACTTCAGTTTTAAATTTATAGAAAGGATTTGGTAAATCCATATCTGTAAGTTGTAATTTTTATTTCAAAGAAATAAAAATACTGGATTTATGTTCAATTTTTGCCGTTAGAGCGACCAAGATATTAATTTGAATAACAGTCGTTTGATCAACAAGGCTAATTGATTTGATCGACACGACCTTTTGATCGACAGCAGTGGGTACTTTAAAATAGGACAAAAATGACATAGAAGGTTGAAATCAACATTGGTGTCATATTTCTTTTTAAAGCCAATCCCTTGAATTTTACGGTAATTGGTTTGATACAAATGAAAGAGGCAACCATTATTTTGTGCAGAGAACGCGATGAAATCCGGCACAAGAACAACATCAATTTCAGTGGCCATTTTATCGATGGTTTCAAATAATTTTTGACACAACTCTCGACTTTATGATGTGAATGATGGCAAAATACGCTTGTCTTTTTTTGCTCAGATTTGGCCATGGATAATGTACACTGGGTGTAATAGTCTTAGAGTTGTCTTGAAGGTGCCATCCATTAATCATATCTTGGCTTTCACCTAGTAATTTCAGGTTTTGAGACGTCGTAAACAGTAAAACTGTATCATCGCTTGTATCAAGAGGAATGACATCTCTACACTCGGCACCGTTGAACTTCGTTTTGATTCTGGTTCAGCTGCGAGATAGTCGCGTCGAATGCGTTGGAAGTTTTCCTGGTAGCATTAGTGGAAGGAAGAAAAGTTGAGACTTAATATTTTGGCCAATTTGGGAAGATACATGTCTGGGTTCTTTGGAGTATCGAATTGTATATTGGGCATTATTTATCTCGGTCATTAGATTGTACGTGCCATTAGTGGTTCTAAATTTAACTTCTTTCTTTCTGTAAAAAAAAAAAAATCTGATCTTATCTTTGTTCCGCTTTAAAGCAACAACTTTCAATTGATTTGCCATTTATAAATGCAACTGAGGATATGGCAAAAACCAACAAGAAAGTACAGCAACAACAATAGAAAACCCATCTTAAGAGGTTAGGAAGCTCTTCGCTCGAAATCAAAACTCGAATTGAGTTTTGATTGTCAGTGCAAGTCTTCATACGCGACTTATAGTGAGGATACGAGAGCTTACTTACACGCTATTGGCTGTTTATCAACAACCAATAGCCTGCAAGTGTGCTCACGACCCTCTCTTTGTCGATAAAACGATACTGTTGATTTACTGTCCGTCGATGAAATGGCCGTGTCGATCAACAGGCTGTCGATCAAATGGCTGTATATTTTTATTTGTTATGATCATTTTAAGCAACACATTATTAAAAAACGAAAAATGTTTCTAAACAAATCTGTAATAATTATGAAAAGGTTAAAGCAGTTTGCGTAAGAGCAAATAATACAGAACTATCAAAGACATCCAGGATTTTATAATATACAAATTGACCTAATAGTGGTTAATACGTAATCAAATAAGTTATTTTATTGTTAGCTATGCAATACTATTTTCCCAAAGTTATTAAATATAAACCGAAGATAAAATGAACGTGTAGGTGGAGACACGTTCTTCCCCCGTAGAGTATCTGCAACAAACGCTGCAAGGAGCATTTTCGCCCACTGTGCAGTGGGTTATTAAGTTTCTCACGACAAGAGGGAAACTTAAGACATAGTTTGTACACCAGTGCGCTTGGCTGAGGTCTAGACGGGCCAAGCTTTAACCGTAAGCTCATATTCTAGCGGGTGGCATACATAGCCATTAAAAGTAACTAAGCACCTTGATTCACTTAGAACAAGGGCTAATAATGCGGTCATCTAAGAGGAGCTGTTTTTCGCATATCAGTAGTTCGTATAAAAGATGGTGCGCGACTATCGGAGAGCGCGGGCAAACATATGCTAGCCTTAATCTTTCAGTTCGCAGACCATGCCTCTACACATAGCGTTAGAATTTTACCACCACCTTAAGATACACAGTTTTAAAACAATACCCTAAAAAAGACTTAAGTTTGCGCATTGCTTAACGTTTTTGTAGGATGAAAAGTTGTTGAAGAGAAAAGCCAGCGAAGTTGCCAGAAATCTAGCATAACCGAAGAGAATATGTGAACAGTTTGTCGTCTTCTCACGAATGACCGCCGATTAATGATTGCCGAAATTATTTCTGCCAATTTTTGGGCAAAATAAAACTCACGAAAATAGAAAATTTACGCTCCTTTGCGATAATCAGCCATGCAGCCGCACAAAATCGACAAAAATTGAGAATATGTTTTAGATTATACTCAAAAACGTCTTCTGATTATTATTCGAATACATAAAATAAGCCTGGGAATCGGACAGATGTTTTTTTGTAACTTTAATAAGTTAAACATTAATAACTGTAATTTATACTTAATTCACTCGCGCTCTTTTAATAACTATTTTGTAACTGAGTCTCAATATGCCAGTAACGTAAGCGAGTCTCTTAAAGAGTAATAATTTTTATTGCATTTGTAAATAAGATCTGACTCCTGCAAATCAACTAAAAACAGTTAATAATGTAACAACTTTATAGGCTAAGGTTACAAAATATGTATTTTTCTATAGGCTTAACATGAATAAGGTTGCTAATAACCAATTCACAAAACTACCTAGGTAACAAATTGCCTACAATTTCACACACTAAATAAAATAAACAACAATCTGTGACTAATTGGGCCCTTTAAATTGGTTAACAAATCCTTATTTGTTATTGTCCTTAAGTTAAAAAGGAAACTAAAAGTTACAACTTAGGTTGCTTGAAAACTAGTCTAGTCTGAAAAGTTACCATTAGAGTTAGAGAAGTAAAATAGCTAAATTCAAAAAATTGCATTACACAAAAACATCATAGTTGCTATACCAAAAGCAGCTCTTACTGTAGTAACAACAAAATATTTAACAATATTATAATTGAACTAATGAGCCCGTGGTTGAGGGACGGGCTGCGATGCTGACGGACCCGGGTTCAATTCCCGGTGCTTTCTGATGTCTGGCGGGTGGCCTACTCAGTCACTAAAAATAATTGAGTACCTGCGTTCATTCGAACAAGGGGTAATAATGGCGGTCGTCTTAGGCGCGATGCTTGCCATATCGCCCCGCATCAGAGATGGTGCGCGACGACCGGGCAGAGAGAGCGAACGTATGAGAGCCTTAACCTCTTAGTTATATTATTATAATTGAACTAATACCTGCATACTCCAAGTATTCGTACTACAACTATATTACAGAAGTATATATATATATATATATATATATATATATATATTATCAAGACCTTTCCTACCATACAGTGTAAAGGTATGTATTTACAAAATAAAACTAAACTAATTCTTGACATAATATTTAAAACTAAAATTATTCTTGATTTCTACTCGTATGTACTAATCTGGTCCACTCCTTTTTGTTCTGTGCCATTACCTTCGCTTCTTGCCACGTTATTCCTTTCTGAAGAAGTTTTCTTCTATTGTTCTTGTCCATGTTTTCGTGGTCTTCCTCTTGTTCTACTAGTACCTACTTTCGATTCCCATATTTTCTTAACCTGTCTATCTTTGTCCATTCTAAGTAGATGTCCTAACCATTGTAGCTGTCGTGTTTCTATTTTTTCCAGTGGTTCTACTTTAAGTTCTTCTCGAATTATTTGATTTCGTATTTTATCTCTTCTGGTTACTCCTAGTACTTTCCTCAGATATTTCATTTCCATACTTTGTAGTTTACTTTCCTGTCTCTTCGTTGTTACCCACGATTCCCCAAATGTCAATGTCGGTAGATAAATTGTTTTATATATGGTGAGTTTTGTTTTCCTAGAAATCTCTTTGTTGTTCAAGAATGTCTTTCCTAGTGCGTAGTACAACTTGGCAGTGTTTTCTATTTCGTTTGTTTAGTTCAGCTTCGTGTCCTCCTTTGCTGTCTATAGTAACTCTAAATATGTGAAACTTTTGACTTGTTCTAATTTACTGTTGTTGATTTTTATGTTTGTCTGTTCTTCTTGTTTACCAATTGCCATGACCTTAGTTTTGCCTATGTTAATTTTCATGTTGTAGTCCTCTAACGTTTCTTTCCATATTTCCAGATTGTATTGTAGGTCCCTCTCCTTTGGTGCGAATATCACAACGTCATCAGCAAACGCACATTCCGAGATGTTTATTCGTTGCATGTTTCTGTATCCTACACATAATTTCGCTACTTTTGACCTACATGCGTTAATAATGTCGTCCATGAGTAGTATGAACAGCAGAGGCTTAGTACACCACCTTGTCTTAGGCCATTGCTTGTTATGAACTCTTCCGATTGTGAGTATCTAGTTCTTACATAGTTCCTGCAGTTTTGGTACATGCTTTTGGTGGCATTAAGCAATTGTTTTCCTACACCCCTTCTAATTAGGCTCTTCCAGATCTTTTTTCTTGGTGCGCGGTCAAAAGCTTTTTCTAAATCAATGAAGGCTAGGTAAACTTTTCTGTCTTGTTTTAGTGTTCTTTCTATTACTTCTTTTAAGCTAAATATGTGGTCTTGTATACTATGTCTGAATCCCTTTGAGAGTCTATTAGTTGTCTTGCTAGGACTTTTCTTAGTTTCTGTTCTAAAATTCTTTCATAAACCTTGCGTGCTATGCTCAACAGTGTTATTCCTCGGTAGTTATGACAACTAAGTCTATCTCCTTTTTGTACAGTGGTAATATGATTCCCACTTCCCACTCTTTTGGCATTCTACCGGTTCTCCAAGCCTCTTTGCAAATGTCTAAGAATATTTGTGCTCCATATTTTCCCATAGTTTTCAGCATTTCTGCCTCTACTCCGTCGTGTCCAGGTGTTTTCCCATTCTTAACGTTTTTTATTGCTTCACATAGTTCCTTCATTGTGAGTTCTTCATCCGTTATTACTTCCATTCTTTCTGCTCTTTGTTCTCCTTCTTCATCTTCTCTTGAATTTTGTGTTACTGTTTCATCTACTGTTAGGATTTCTTGGAAGTGTTCTTTCCATATCTTTATCACTTCATTTTCTTCGGTTATGAGTTTACCTCTTTTATTCTTGACTTGGTTTAGTATTGTTTTCTTCTCTGTTCTACAATTTTTGAGCACCCTATAAAATAGCTTCTGGTTTTCTTTGCTGTTATGTTCCATTCTGTGTCCGAACTTCTCCCATGACTTTTCTTTAGCTGTCTTTATTATTTCTTTAACTTTCTTCCTTTGTTTCTTGTATTCTTGGTATGCTATTTCAGTTTTCTTATTTAAATAATTTTTCCATTTCCGTTTCTTTGTTTTAATTTCGTTTTTAATATCTTCATTCCACCAATCTGTTTGTTTATTTTGGTTATTTATTTTGGCTACCCCACATACTGCCTTTACAGAAGTATATTCCAATACTAAATTTGAGAAGTTACTACAATACAGAAACCTTATACTGACACAGAAAAATTGTGTTAAAAACTTCAAACGAGAGTTTAGATAGTTGTCGAGGACGACTCCGAAAAATTTTATATATTTTTTTTAAATTTTTGAAATGTCTATATTCTTGGTGAGCAGAGGCAAAACTTAAATTAACTACATTTCCGTATATGTAACATCCCGCAACATTTTGTTATTAACTAAACATATTAAATATTATAAAATACACCACAGAAGGTGAGTCAACAATGTGTGTGGATTTTGAATCACTCCAAAACAACTGTAGGAAATGCACAGGCTACTAAAAATTTACGATGGCCAGAGTAGTCCAAGCGGTTGAGGCGCGGACTGCGATCCGAACGGACCCGAGCTCCATCCCCGGAGCTCTCTGATGCCTGGCGGGTGGCCTACTCAGTCACTAAAAATAATTGAGTGTCTGAGTTTACCCGAAAAAGTGGTAATAATTGCTTCTAAGGCGCGGTGCTTGCCATATCGCCCCGCATCAGAGATGGTGCGCGACGACTGGGCAGTAAAGTTGAACACATGAGCGTCTTAACCTCTCAGTTCGCAGTTAGCTCCTTACCATAGCACGATACCCTGAATGATAGCTTATGGGCTAACACTTCTCAAAGGTAACAATAGTTAAGTATTTACCAAAAATTGGTAAAACATGCAATGGACAATAATTTATTGAGCAGATTATTAACTAAAAGTAGACATTTTCCTGGTTGACTTTTAAGCTTATAGCTAATCATGGAAAATTTTAACAAAATACTTAAATAATTGAGGTATACAATGACTTGAATTAGTTCATCTGTTACAACTTAATTATAACTAATACACATTAACTTAAAATAGTTCAATTGGCCACAGTTTTTTTGAGTCTTTTGTTGAGCACTGGTTCGAGAAGTTGTTCCATTAGCGAATTAGGATGGTTGTCTAAAACGGCTTGATGTTTGATGGCTTTTTGCGGATTTCTTCATGTACTGTTGGAACATGAAGATCGGTATGTAGTGTATGGTTCGTTACGTACCAGGGAGCGTCTGCAATTTGTCGAAGTATCTTGGATTGACCCCTTTGTATAATTTCTATGTTTGATTTGGAGGCACACCCCCAGAGTTCTAGTCCATACGCCCATATTGGTTTAATGACTGCTTTATATATCAAGATTTTATATTCCAAGGATATCCGTGGTTTCCTTCCTATCAGCCTGTAGTTCTCTTGTCTTGATATCTATGTGTTTTCTCTTGTTTGTAATATGATGTTTCCAATTTAGTTTGGTGTTTAAATGCAGTCCCAAATATCGTACCGATTGTGTTTGTGGTATGGTCACATTGTTTATTGTGACTGCGGGGCATGTTTCTTTGCGTAGTGTAAAAGTAGCATGCGCAGATTTGTTCTCGTTCACTTTTATTTTCCATTTTTCCAGCCATTGTTGAAGGTTATTTAAATAGTTTTGGGTAATGTTTGAGGCTGCTTGAGGATCTTCATGGCAAGAAATAATAGCTGTATCATCGGCAAAAGTCCCTATTGTTGCATTTTGTGCTATCGGTAGATTGGACGTGTACAAGACTTACAGTAGCGGTCCAAGGACACTGCCTTGAGGCACTCCTGAGTTGATTGGAATGTAGGCAGATTTCTCTTCATTTACCTTGGTTTGAAATTTTCTCTCGTTCAAATATGATTTTAAGAGGTTGAAGTAGGCTGGAGGAAAACTACACTTGATTTTGTGAATCAGTCCGAGCTGCCAGACTTTGTCAAAAGCCTGGCTGATGTCAATGAAAACTCCACTACAGTATTGTTTCTTTTCGAATGCTTTGTTTATGGTTTGTAAAATTCTACTATTTCAGCAGTTGGCATAGAGTTGTGTAGATGTTTAATAACCACTCTGTAGGCTCGATCCTCTTTCAGTTGGTAAGTGTGGTGAATGATATTTTCTTCTTTTAAATATTTGATTAATTTACGGTAATTTTCTACAATTAAACAATTTATCTTGATGGTATTATTTGCTAAGATCTTCGTGGTGTACTGTTCGTCTTCTAGGCAGTTTCTTATTTGTTTTATCATTTTTGGATAGTCGGTTACTGCATATATGTAAATGGGAGGGGGTTTCCTGATCTTTACACTAGGATCAGTATTGTGATTGTTGTTTTCTTCAACTGCTAATGTGCTGTACTTAGTGATGATTATATTATTGTTTACAGAATTATTTGTAGTTCTTGAAATCTCATTTTGTTTTGTACTTCTTACTTGTTGCCATGGGATGTTATTAGTTCCCTGTATGTCATCTGGTTCATCTTCACTGGTCGATGACATTCTTGTAATTTGTTGAGGGTGATATCCCTGTTGTGATATATTAGTTGACATAGTAGGTGATGCTTGGTATTGCGTTTGTTGGCTATATACTGGCGTGACTCCAAAATGCGACTGAGCTGTCAATTGTGTAAGTGATTGGTTTGCCTAGTGATAGACACTGCTGTTGTTAAATGCCATGTTAATAGCTTGCGACTTGATTACTTATATTAATAAGTAACTGAAAAATTTAATATTAAGATTGGTAAATAATAGGCTTGACCTTATGCAAGCCTGCAGCTGCGCCGGCACGATAACGCAGGTAAAGTCAGCCCATGCGCGTCTGCTCTGCTTCGATGCACAAGGCTAACTGTCCAAATAATTGTAGTACGGTTACACGATTAATAGGTGGCAGTACAACTCCTAACTGACTTAGCCAGTCAAGTAGTACTCATTCGCGCATGCGCATTACAATCGAGTCATGTACACTAATTTTTTTTTTGTTTAGCTCTTGTATATATTGCAAACAATTAAAAACAAATTTTTCTAAAAATATGAAGGATAAACAAAACAGATGAGTTTGATAGGACAAAGCTACTGCTTTTATATTTCAAGTAACCTAATAAATGTTTAGGACATGAGTATACCTAAAATTATAAGGGCTTTTTATATAGAAAATTAAAACAAAATTTCACTCTACAGGGTATAATCGTAAATATCGGCAAACCCAGTGCCTTCAGTGTTCAGTCTGATCCATTCGTTGAACTTGCTTATGGTTTCCTCAGACAGTTCTTCTTTATACTGCCCAACAACGCCGGAGCGCATGAAGTGGCTTTTTTCCGGAGTACCAAAGCTCTTCGGTTCGTGCTCCACGGCCGTCGTGTAATTCACCGCATTGTTGTTCTTCATAGCGCCGAAGTCCAAATGATCGCAGAGCTGTTGGATTTGGCCATCGGTGACTGCTGTTCCCAAAAATTGTGCAACCCTCCTAATTACAGACGGTAGATCTTTATGCATGTCTTCGTAAGTAATGCAAAGTATATTCGGTTGCTTCTCCGCTCCCAGTACCCCAACACGTGCTTCCAGTAAGAGCCGTACATAACTGCAAAATGGGACTAAACTACAGCCGATTTAATTCTCACCAATCAATTACTTTTGTCAGCTAGAAATGCTTCGGAGAAGTTCTCCAGCGTGCTGCTAAAGCCGTACGTTTTTGTAGAGAAATGGAAGAACGAAACGCAAACGTCTTTCGGGTTTCGAAACACGTAGATGATCTGTAATTTACATGATTGAGAGCTTTTTATAAAAAATCAGTTAATTTTTATTACCTTTGGAATCTTTTTACCGCTTTGTATTTCTTCAGGCAGCAATGAGAACGGCAAATGCGTCTTTATAAATCGTGGGCTAGTCTGCTTTCTGGCATATTCCAGTGATTTTTTATGCGCTTCGTGAGTTGTTCTCTTCAAAATTTCATCATTCTTATAGTCCCGTAGGCCGCAGCATCTGAGCAAATAGACAGCTCGGGCAAAATGACAGCGCGAAGTAATTGAACTACTCACTCAATGAAAGGAAATCGACTCGGCAGAAAAACCTTTGCCCCTTCAAAATCTAACGCGTTTCCTATTAGCCACACCATCTCTTGAGTCCATGTAGTACCTAATTGGTTTATTTTTAGTGCATGATTATTGTGGAACAAAAAATGCTGCGCGTACCAGATCTCGGATACGAAGCTACTATAATGTCACTATCTTTCATTTCGAAGCTCTTGATTGATTCCCAAGTGTCAGTAAACGTGATTGGCATAATTGTTTTTTCAACTCCTATATAAATATAGTCTGTGACAAGTATGCTGGTTAGTTCTTCTTTAAGAATGCGCTCGACTTCTTTGTTATGTTTTGTATTATTTTGGTCCTTCATTGTTAATGTAGTTAAAGCGTGGATTTTTCTGTGTGATAAACAATTATTAAATCTCAACATGATTATTAGACATTTTTCAAAATAATTTTAAATTTAAAACTAAAATGATCTTAAAAATTATTTTTTTATGTAAAGGAAACGAAAGTTATTTGGCAATCTGAAAACATTACTTTGAAATCATTTAGAGTATTGGTCTGCTACTGTTATGTGTGCCGTGGCACCACTTTGTTGAACACAGGTTTAGTTTAGGTTCCGGATAAAAATAAATAGTACACTATACACTACGCTTAGCTAAAGAGGATAATGATAGCCCTTTGTCAGAACCTGTTTTCCAGTTTCGTTATGAAATCATAATAATTTCAAAACCCAGCAAATGCTAAAATTGTATTCAACTATAAAGTGGTTTTGTAATATGTAGTGAAAGCAACTTTATTTGTAATTGGAACGAGAATGCACCAATTGTTTAGCAAAAGTTTAATATATGATAAGATCCATCAAAACGCAATTCAACTCAAACTTCAAAGTACACAAAGGCCTTAGCAAAAATCTTTCTGCAGAATGGAACATAATTCTATATTATGGAAAACATTGCACCAATTAGTTTATAACAGGAAAGCCAATTAGGTTTGCAAATGGGGGTTTATTTGCCTTTTTACTTTACCATCTAAGAAAAAAAGTGAATTTCGTTGCGCTGTCCATGTTCTTACAAGACACATAGAAGCACCAGAAGCCTCCCTTAATCAAAGACGTAAAATCTATTTGAAAACTATTTCAAGCCCATCGAACTGCTATGTAATAGCAATAACAACGTTAAGGAACAGCTGCACAAAAAAGGCCTTAAAAGCGCAAAAATCAAGAAAAAGTTTAAGAAAGTTTCCACTTCGGAATAACAGAAGAAAAGAAAATGTAACTGGTGAATTGATAGGAGACTAAAGTGGTGACAGTCGGAACGAATTTTTGCAAATTTCAGAATCCCCTTCAACAAATTAACAGGGAAAATTCCATTTTATTAGCCACCATTAATAACAAATTCAAGCCTTTCTATTGCTTTTTATAAGTGAAGTAAATAACTTGAACGACCATAACCAACACGCTATGTTAGTCTAAATTATTTTGAGCCACCTTAATTGGTCATATTTAAGTCACTGCTTTTTCTGTTCCATATTTTAATCATAAAATGTGTACTCTATCCGAAAACATTAGGTGGTAAGTAACCAGAGGTCAAGCTTGTTCGCTCAAGTAAAAATATAAACGCATTTTGCACAGAAAGAGTGTAGGACATCGATAAGTTGCATACACGTAGAAATTTATCTTAATAAACAAATTCCAGTAATTTTATTAACTGGTTAATTGGTTTAAAATCACCCAACTCAAATAAACAAACCCATGGATATTAGAATTTGTGATTATGTTTCGGTGAACCAAAATTTTTTGATATTTCACCCTTAAGAGTATCAGAAAGAAGTTTTAGGTCAATTTTGAATGCAAATGATCATATGACATTGGATTTTGGTACGTAGACTCTTGGTTAAAATTTTATAGATTTTTGATTGTCGACCTTTAAGAGAATAACACGTGTAAAAGTATTGTTAAGGTGCATTTTAAATTTTTATCTATGCCGAAAAACGTTTATAACGCTAAGTTTTTAAAACTTAAACCTTTGCTGAATATTGAGAGATTAGAATTATTTGTGTTTTTAATTCAGCTATTAGAAGGAAATAAATAATAAACAAAACTAACTCTTTATTTCCTCGTTTAGTGGATATTAGGCTGGTTGTAGCGAGCGCAGGCGAATGAAAAACTTCCCGAAAAACCTAGCATGCGATACATCGTTGGATAGCAAGTGGACGAACATGTTTGTTTTCGTTTAAACTTTTTTGCTAAATTCATCCCATATTCATTGCTGAATGACATGTATAAAGTTTTTTTTATATAATGATGAAAATGATGAAAAAGAATGAAAAGAAGCTTAGAGATATCAGAGAGCAAATAAGAAGGAACGCTCCTAAGAAAAATAAGTAAGAAGCATACAAAGCAAGTGATATAGTAGTAGATGAGGAAAACAAAGAGAGATAAGAAAAGAAGAAACGTTAAGTTAGAAACAAGAAGGAATATGGGGAATAGATAGAAAGAAGGAATGAGCAAAGTATTTGAGTGGATGAAATATAGTTAGCCAATATCGAAGAAGAAACTGTAAGTTTGCAGGAAAGTCATCAGTACCTTCAGCTAGCATTTAATCGTTGATTAAAAAAAACACTATTTAAGCTTCACTGTGTACGTAAGTGAGGTCAGCTTGTTAATTTATAAATGCAAGCGTTAGCGTTTAAGGCTACCCTTACAAGGGAGCTAATAACCTGTATATGATGTCAATTTGAAGTTCTTAACGAATAAAATCAGAATAAATAAACACATAGCCTTAGGTTAGGTTAAATAGACGGAGTAAATAAATGTTGCGGTTAAACATTAATCTTAACAGCAAACATGCGATACACAAGATAGCAGAATTGGTATCAAAGAGGAAGACACGGGTTCTAATCACGAATCTATGCATTAGGGCACGTTTAACACAAGATAAGTGCCTACCGGTTCAATGGTTAAGACTGTTCATTAATCCCCACTGTTCTCATCTCTTAACAATCGAGTACAGTTGATCTGTTCCTGTACTGCTCTCCTCAACATGGAAGAAAGGTCAGAAGCGCGTTTTTGGCTGCCAATCTACCAGCCTGATAAACGTGACACCCGTCATGCGAGCTCAAGTGATGTTGACACTGGAAATGCTGGTCCTGTATAAGGCCCAAATGTGCGATGATGATCAGACAGCAGAAAATTTCAGTAAGAACGCAATCGACGTTTTGGCTTCTGGTGCACATTTTGTGGAAGAAGATGTTGAGTTAACTGGCCACCAAGTAACTTCCTTCTTAACAGACAGAAGAAACGCGTACCACAAAGCTGCGGCCAAAACATTATAGAAAAATTATCAATCCTTAACTGGAACGCTAATGGCATCTTAAGCCAGAGATCAATATTTATAACATCGATATTGCTTGCGTAACGGAAACTCACCTATCCGAAACAGACATGTTAAAAATATCTGGATATCATGTGTATCGCAACGATAGAGTATCCCGTAAAGCAGCCAGAGGAGTGGCAATTTTTATTAATAACAGAATTATCCATAACCCTATCCCCAACCCTCCCAGTCAAACCCTTGAAACAACAGGAATCAAAATCAAACTCAGCGAGTTGTATCTCACAATAATAAGTGCTTATCGTCAACCGAATAAAAAGCTAAGTGAAGAAGATTTTAAAGACACATTCAACTCAACCGAACCACTACTGATGATAGGAGACTTAAATTCCAAAAACCAAATATGGGGCTGTCGAGGAAACAACCCAGAAGGAATCAAAATGGAAGGCTACGCAACAAAATATTCCTTTCAAGTAACAGCTCCTGAGAGATACACATACTAGCCTTACCGCTCCGATCACCTACCCGACATATCAGACATAATGCTACAAAAGAACTTTGACAAGTAAATACGTCAAAATGTAATAGATGAACTTGACTCTAACCATCTACCGGTTATCATATTGCATCCTTGCATCCCCCAAATAGTACAGCCTCCACCACGACTTGCAACTGGGATAATCAAATGGGGGAACTTTCAAAACATCCTCAAAAACCAACTAAAGTGCCCACTCAGTCTGAATAACAAAGAAGATATAACAACGCAATAGACAACTTAACATCTACAATTTCAGCCAGCGCTCGTCAAGCAACGCAAGCTAACAAACGCAACCGCAAACCCAATCACCATCACCTTCCCACAGAAATAACTGATTTAATTGAGAAGAAAAGTCAAGCTAGGCGTGATTTACAAAGAAATCGTAATCAGGGCTCAAAACGTTTATTAAATCAACTTACCCACAGATTAAAACAAGTCTTGAGACGAACTGCGAATCTCCAACTACCAAAGGTACATTAAGGACTTGGAACCAAATGACCATGGAATGTGGAGAGCCACAAACGTATATTAAAACAACGCAAGGAATTACCAACTATAACAGCAGCTAATATACCTTACGCCACAGATGCTGAAAATTCAGCAGCCTTTGCGGACTACTACGAAAAAGTTTTCACCCCCAAATCCACTTGTCTCCCAAACCACTTTGTTTATATAATCAACCATATTGAAAAGATATCCTCCATTGACAATCTTCCAATTAAAAAATCTCATTACAAATTTAGTGCTTAAACACCTTACCTTAAAAACCCTAGCCTATCTTGCAACCATATATAAAGCATGCTTTCGACTATGCTATTATCCTCCGACTTGGAAGCATGCACATATCTTAGTATTTCCTAAGCCGGGAAAAGACAAAAAGAAAATTGATAGTTACAGGCCAATAAGCTTGTTGCCAACGTTATCAAAAATACTAGAGAAAATTATATATTCCCACTTAATGAAAGAACTAACTCCTCTCAATGTAATACCACCGTTCCAGCTTGGCTTTAGAAAAACTTACTCGACTCTACATAAGCTACAGCTTATCTCTGAAACAATAGAAGAAAAGTTCGAAAACAAGAGTTATACAGTTGCAGTCTTCCTTGACATTGCCCAGGCCTTCGATAAGGTTTGGATCGAAGGTCTGAAAAGCAAAATCATTAATCTCCGAATAACCAACTACATTAAAGCAATAATCTTCTCTTTTCTTAAAGAAAGGACTTTCGCTGTTCGCACCAATTCCGTAATTTCTGAATCGAAAACAATCAAAGCTGGTGTTTCGCAAGGAAGCGTGCTAGGACCGCTGCTATTTCCCATCTTCACTTCTGACATTTCGCCTACTAAAGCAACATTAGCAACCTTCGCTGACGCCACAGCCGTCTTAACCCAGCACATCGATCTCACTCTAGCGATCAGTCAACTACAGAAGACGATTCACCAACTGTGCTCGTGGTATAACAAATGGAGCATACAAATCAATCCAAGCAAATGCCAAGCAAAAATCTTCTCGTTAAGACGCATCATAAACCCTCCTAACCTCACAAACAACCCAAACATTATCCCATGGAACCCCACTGGTGCCGCAGTCAAGTACCTAGGGATACTTCTTGATACACAACTCACATGGAAACTTCATATAAACCTCAAATTAAACCAAGCATACGCGATACTAGCCCAACTGTAGCCTATCATAAACAGGAAATCTCCACATAAGCCAAAATGTGCCACCCTGATATAAAAATCTATTGTCAGGCCGTTGATTCTCTACGCCTCACCGGTCGGGAGTAACACAGCAAAATCCAATATTCAAAAAATTCAACGTCTTCAAAACAAAATACTCAGAATAGCAGTGAACGCACCATGGTACACCAGGAACGAACAAGTCCGCTATGAACTTGAAATTCCTACAGTTGAAGAGTTTATCAGTGAAAGTTCAAGCAAATTATTTAAAAACATCCGCGAGTGCGATGGCGCAGTCTACTACAATATCGGTAGACAAAACATACACCACAGGTTCAAGCGCAAACTTCCTCAAGGCTTGTGTATTTTCGAACCCGATAGTGAATAACGAACAAAGCAAGATCAAATTAAACATGCAAATCTTATTAACATTATAATCATTGTCCTAGCAATAAGTTTCTGTTATTGTTTAATTAGCTATAAATATCGATGTCATGAATAACATGTATTTGTTGAACTGGCAATTATATTTATTAGAAAAAAGATTTTAAAAGCACCTACAAAATCAACAACAAGAAAAATATCTCAAAACAAAGTGACAGAGGCAAAAGAACAGTGTAAAGAGATAGAAGAACTTGAAGCAAAATGAAATGGAATGAATGGAAGTAAACAATTATTAACAAATATTCAAGAAAAATTAGTTTAATGGACAAATCACACAAAAAACATCTTCAATGACACAAAACTTTGCTCACATTGTAGTTTCAAACGATGGTGTTGATATTACCAGAGCAGAAATTGAACGCGCTCTAACTGGAGCAAAAAGTGGAAAGGTACCGGGGCCAGATGATATACGTGTTGACGTCCTAAAAGTATTTCTCAAAATTATACATGTCAGAATATGTCACAAATGTGACTAAAATATTTGTGACTCTCAATTTGGTTTTAGAAGTGGATTTGGGACACGAGAGTGTTTATTTAACATACGGGTGCTTCCTCAACTCTGTCGAGATCTCAATGTGGATATGAATATGTGCTTCGTGGACTATAAAAAACATTTGTCACCGTTCAGCGCGATAAATTACTTTAAGTTATCAAGAAAATTGTTCTAGACGGTAGAAGTATACGTATAATAGCCAACCTATAATGGGGTTAAACGGCGTTTGTTAATGTGTACGGTCAGCTATTACAAGACATGCCTATACAGAGAGAAGTAAGACAAGGGTGTGTTTTCTCCCCCTTGTTGTTTAATTTTTACTCTGAAAAATATTTCCTGAGGCTTTCGAAAAAAGAGCAGAAGGGGTCCTAATCAACGGAGTTGTAATAAACAATTTGAGAATGTTGGTGACACTATTCTGCTAGCCACAAGCATGCAAGATCTACAAATACTCTTATCAGCAGTGGCAAACCATAGTGAATAAATGGAGCTGAAACTCATCGTTAAAAGAAACAAATAGCTAATCGTTAGTAAACAACATAATGATATACAGAATAATATACTTATGGGAGAGGAGTTGATAGAGAGAGTCACATCGTATAAATGCTTTGGCTGCTATGTCAACGAAAATTGGAGTTGAACACAAGAATTTAGATGTAGAATAGAGCAATAAGGACAAGCCTTTTAAAAGATGAAACGTTTTTGACCTGTAGAGCCTTGTTTATTTCCTTACGTATTCGATTATTAAGATGTTACGTCTTCTATGGCGTTGAATAATGAGCTTTTGAGGTGTGGGCCTATCGCAGAATTTTGAAGATTCGATGGATGGACCAGGTCACAAATGAAGAAATACTAAGACGCATAAACAAATAACTTAAAATTTTTAATACCATCAAAAAAAGAAAACTTGCATATCTGGGCCATGTTGTGAGGAATGATAAATACAAACCACTTTATATCATTATTCAAAGAACAATTGAAGGCAAACACGGCCCAGGAAAACCCAAAATTTACGTCAGCGCTATGGACTCAACGCCACAGCACTCTTTAGAACAGCAGTTGATAAAGTGAAAACTATGTTCCTGAGTGCCAATGTTCTCGAATAGCAAGACACTTAAAGAAAAATGGGACCAAATTCTGTGAACCGTAATTTTACTCAAGTTTAACATAGCAACATAACAATAGAACCTCAGCGAACTTTTATATTGAAAAATAATATTATTATTATCAATTAACTAATGTAAAGTAATAATGCCGAAATGTTAAAAAATACAACTTAGAGATGGAAGAAGAGCAATCCTTTCACAGATGTCCTAAAACACATGCATTATTCCACAAATATAAATCTACTTAAATCCTAAAGGCAGAAGACAACAAAATAGTAAGTATTGCTAGCGCTGTCAACAAAGAAACCAACCAACAACTTATTTTTTCGTTGATATCAATCGTAATGCGAACATTATAAAAAAATACCAAGCAGCCACGTTGTCTGAAAAATCGTGAAGTTCTTAAACCAGCAAAACCAGTATTTTATGGCGGTGCTGATTCTGCCAATTGCAAAGCTAACAAAGCTAATTTGGATGTTTTGGGCTAAAACTATCTTAAAGCCATGCTGTTCTCATTCGACAATAATCTGCACAACTATTAACACAACAATCACCACATTATTAGTTAATTATATACTCAATCAGCACGGTGCCTGGTTGTAAGTACTCAAACGGTGCAATGAACAAAACCATTTCACATTGTAATTCATCATGTCCAAGAAGCTTGGCCATTTTCTCAAACAGCCAAACAACTGTTAAGCAACTAGCAGGAAATCTCATCTTTATAATAATTTCTCTCCATAATTTTTTAAACAACATTTGAGTCCAAAATATAAAATTATCAGGCTACTAAGAAGAAGTTTTAATATTATCTTAAATAATAATATTCTACTGTCAAGCTGTTAGTTAACAACGGATTGACAGAAGACACCAGCGGCTACAGAAATACGACAGGGCTACTCAGTCTTGTGATGGATAAAATAAAGTAATTTGCTACGTGGACAATGTAGTAATAGTATCTGAAAGCAAAGTTGAATTACAAAGATAATTACAGAATTTCTATCTGGCCGCCACAAATATAACATGTGAATATCGGCACACAAAGCAAAGGCTATGGTAATATCAAAAGACCCAATCAGATGTAAATTGGTCATAGATGACAGTACAGTTGAACAAGTCGTTCCATTGCAGTACCTGGGGTAAATCAAGAATATCTGCAGCATTGAAAGACACTATGAGACAATAAAAATATGCAAAAAAAAGTAAGATACGTATTATGTATAAAATCTGTATACGATCAATAATGACATTCGCTGTCGAAACCTCAAAAAATGAAATTCCCACTAAGAACAACCGAAATGAAGGTTTTAAGAAGAATAACTAGACACACCCTAAGAGACATAAACCCAAATGTGGTAATACAACAAACATGTGACATATAGTAAGATGGGCCCAGGAAAGAAGGGGTGTCAGAATGGGAATAGCAAGAGTTGGGAAGCCTCTAACGCGCATACAACCTGGTAGACCGTCGAAACGATGGCTATGCATTTTTAAAAATTAAAGTCGAAGGCGTAATTAGATAAATAAACAAGCTGTGGGCTTATTTTAAGAAGAAGAAAGAGAATATTTATTATTTAATTTATACCAGAAGTGCCAGCGTGGTCCCGTGGTTGAGGGACGGGCTGCGATGCTGACGGACCCGGGTTCAATTCCCGGTGCTCTCTGATGCCTGGCGGGTGGCCTACTCAGTCACTAAAAATAATTGAGTACCTTGTATCAGGAACTTCAGTTGAGTCATTTGCCTGCATATAAACCAATCTACTTTTCAAGAGATGCAAATAAAATACTTTGCTGGATGTTTTTATCACTGAACATATTACTCCAGGATGTCAGAATATTTGTTCGCCTTTGATCATACCTCTGTTTGTAAACATTTCTATTACTATTAGAAATAAGTCTGCCCCATTGATTATTAGCAGAATGTAGTTAATTTTAATCGATAACGTTGAAGCGACTGTTAGATATCTCGCCACAATAATTCAGAAATCGTATTAGGTGGCTACACTTGAGTTTACTTCTAAAAACTTACAGTAATGGTGCCAAACTTCTGTAAAAAATGTTGACTAGAAAGAGACGAATTGGATGATTTTGGCAAAATACCAGATATCCATTAGGGAAACGGAGATATGATCAAGTTTTTAAAAAATAAAATAATCCAATCAAAGATTTAAAAAACCAAGGCCTTCGCGAATACCTTAAAAATTTAAGCGCTTTAGAGACCACATCTCTTTTGGAGACCAACTAAAAGAATCAAACATCAAAAAGGGCCAATTTCCCCCCTACGCAAGGAAAATGACAGCTGAGCGCACGCAGACTTGGAAAACGCTAACACCTTTAACTCAATATCTAATGCAAATGTTTCGAACTGAGCTAAAAATAAAGAATACCCTTAGCTTTGATTTTGTGAGAGGTCAACTCATCGAGAAACTTTTGGCTAGAAAGATTGCTCTACAAATATAAATATAAAGGTCCCATTCTGCAAAATACTCTCTACTATGTAGAACAATGGACAAAAAGATGGAAGATAAAAATTAAGTAAGCCAAACGGTGCCATAAAATGTAAAAAAAAGTCGTAGAGATGAAGTACCTATCCATTAAATTAGAGTATGGTCTAATATGAAAAAATCGCTTATGAGAAAAAAGAAGCAACTGGTCTAAACTTCGGCAAATGCGAATAATTATTAGGAAGAACATCTAAATGTTCACTTTTCAAGAAATTTCAGGGACGCCCGCTTGTACCAACACTCAAATTCAAGTCTCAGAAACATAGACATGCTAATCTAAAAACGCATAATAAAATTATTATTTGATTATAATTTGTTTAGTTTTTAGAACAAAAGTTCAATATTGTGTAAAATTAAGCTATTAGGCTTACCTCATATACTGATGCAGTGGTTTACGCCCACGAAATGCCTGCTATATAAGTTAATTGTTAAATAAATATTTGTATAAGCAATCTCAAAATTGGGATTAACGATTTTTAACTCATATCTAACTGTTATCTTCATAATAAGCCACTATTTGATTCTTTTGTTGTTTCCTATTTTTTTTGTAAACGAGGGGACGTTAAAAAGCTTTTTGTTATTTTTTATGTGAGAGCGCTACAATATTCTTGGTAAAATTAAACTGATAATTAATTCCACTTGATAACCTGATTATTTTTAATTAACGTATTATTAAATCATACTAATTTAAAATTGCAATATTCAGCTTCCTTCTTGAAAAGTCATCACCTTTTCTACTTCTGTTTAATGGTGCTTTGTTAAATACTTTTAGACAACAAATCCGAATAATCAAAACTAATAATTTACATTCCCAAGCAACCTGCTTTTGTAGTACAAAAATTCGTCTTTAAACTTACTACATATATATTTCGGTGCCCTAAATATTGGGGTCAAATACGCACAAATGAGTTGTTTTTAAATGACGTTGTGATAAGATTAGGCTCGCAGTTCACTACACTTAATGTTTCATTGACAAGTACTGATAAGCTGAATTAAGAGCATTTAATAAACATTTAAATACTATCTGATTTGATAAAAATGAATATTTTCGGTTCCTGAGCAACAACGGAAAATATATAGACCTTTAATCGTCTTCACTAGGTACTTCACGTTCGATTTGTATTGCAGATTTAGCCTATGCTAGCGTCACTAGTAAATTTAATTACTTTCCTAGCGCTAGTGACGTGTTGGACTGTTTGTTACCTAATAAATATCGGCGGAAATGTGACCTACCCAGTTTTTCACATTTCTGGACGAATTATATCCTCAGGACACCAAAAAAGTTGGTTTGGGCCATTGGTTCGTGTGTGTGTCTGTCTGTCTGTCAGTAAACATGATATCTCAAGAATCGTAAGAGCCAGAGACTTGAAATTTGGTAAACCAGTTACTTGTAGGTAGGGGACGCAGTGCAAAACTTTTGGTAAAAATCGGCCGAGTCGTTTGGTCGAAGGTTGCAAAATCGGTCGCAAAGCGGTCGCGAATCTAAACGGTTGAAGAATCAAAAAATTTATGAGAATAAAAATGATTTGTTATCATGAGATAAACATGAATTTAAAATAAAAGTTGGTAAAATAGGAACTCGAAAAAAATTGAAGCTCAGGATTTTTAATATACCGGGTGTTCATAAAATGTTTCGGGAAATATATTACCCGATAGATCAGACCGAGACGAACAAAAAATTACAAGAAAATTTCTTGATCCGAGGTCAAATACATAAGTTATATCCGATTAAAAATTAATTAAACAGACCAATCACAGCGCGCTCGGAGAGCTTCCTGGCCGACTGCTGGAGGAGGACGGGGGGAGGGGGCGCTTGGCCGCTAGGAGGAAGCACGTAGGTGATAATGGGGAAGGCCGTGCGGCCGAGCTCGCACGGTTACCTTCAGTGATGTAGCAAAATTGTAAGTACGAGTCAATTATTGTCTTGTGCTGTTTATTTTAATCAGCTTTCGAGTGTTGGACTCGCGCCTCGTCCTTTTTTAAAATAACAAGTTCCGGGACGATAGCAGCGCAGGGCCGAGACGATGGACACGGTATAATATATAGTAATAGGATAAGGAAAGTCGTGTGATGTTCACACCAGATTTTTTTTACAATAGCATCAAAAGGTGCAGCTTCATATCATAATCGGGCATATGATGGTGTTGTGGTGTATTAGTTTAGATGTTCACACCAGATTTTTTTTATTATTTAGTTTATTAGCAATCAGAAAGATACAACATACATTCTATGAGCTAATTTTATCACTAGGTATATGTCGTGGAGAGGAAGACTCCCATTGAAGTCACCTCTTTATTGGGCTAAATATTTTGGCCATTTCTTATTCAAGCGTCGAGTCATGGAATCTTCTCTTAATGGAAATATTGTTTTCGTTGGGATGAGTTGCTAGTGAGTCGTGGTGTTTTATGGCTTTTTGCTTGATTGCGCCCTTCACGTATGGTACATTGAGGTCGGTGTGCAGGGTTCTATTAGAGACATACCATGGAGCTCCAGTTATGCTTCGTAATGTCTTTGATTGGAATCGTTGTATCATTTTTGTTTGGTGTTTATCTCTAAACCCGTGTCCTATCTTTACGATAACCTTTGCTGTCCGCCGGCCGACCCTCGCCGCAACACAACGACTCTTACCGCAGCCCGGCACATTCCGATTTGGGCCATCATGAGCGAAGGAACAAGCCAACCGACCAGATGCTCTAGTGCGCTGTGCTTGCACGCTGTCGCTTCATATTGTACGTTCCGCCCGTCCGTGGTGCCCCAAGATTGAACATTCCGATTTGAGCCATCGTGGGCAACAGAGCAAGCCAGCTGACCGATTGAAGCCGTTGGTAAGTTGTTGTTGCCTGTTGCAAGATTCAAGCCGCCAGCCAGTCGACCTAGGTGCTCTATTGCGCTGTGTTGGTACGCTGTCGTTGCCTGCTGTACGTTCCGCCCCGTCCGTAGTGCCCCAGGATTGAAGCCGCCAACGAAGAGCACGCCGAAATCTGCCGTCCATGTTACCAGAAACCATTACTTGCGTCGGGAGAGCGCCCAACTAACCTGCCGCCCACCATATTTGCAGTTATTCAAATATAGTTGTATTGTTCGTTTATTTTTCTCAGTTTCGTTGTTTGCTTAATTGTTACTTTAGGATTAATTATAATTTTGCCCAATATATATAGTTTACACAGCTCCGCTTAGTTTTATTTCCTGTTTTGCTTATCGAGTCACCTTATTGCGCTTAAATATCAAACAATTTCTATCGTTGAATTTCTTGCACAACCGTAGAGCCATCTAGGTCGGGTTATGGTCTTGTATATAAGTAATTTGTTGTCCAAAGAGAGATTTGATTTTTTGCCATCTAGCCAATACATTTTTCTAATTTTGATGTCCATCTACTTCCTTTTTTGGATACGCGCATTCTCCAGGTTAGACGTTTGTCAAGCTGAAGGCCGAGGTAAGTAACTTCGTTCGCTTGGGGGATGGGGTAATCGTTGATGTAAACTGGAGCGCAGGTTGATTGTTTCATGGTGACGTGGGAAGATTTATTTCAATTAATTTTTATCCTCCATTTATGTGCCCATTCCTCAATTAAGGTTAGATGATCTTGAGTTCTATTCGTTGCTACGACTGGATCCTCACTACTTGTTCGTATTGCTATGTCACCGGCAAAAGTTCCCATAGTATTATGTTCCAGGGTTGGGATATCATGCAAATACAGAAGGTAGAATACAGGTCCTAACACACTACCTTGAGGTACGCCTGCTTGAATTTGCCTTATTTGTAATGTTTTATCACCTACTATGACTTGGAAGTGACGATTTTCAAGGTAAGACCGTAACAATAGGTAGTAGTGGTTAGGAAATGTATTCTTGATTTTGTACAAAATGCCTATTTAACATCTAAGAATACTGCGGAGTAGTATTTTTTATTTTCAAGAGTAGTTTGAATTTTATTAACTGGACAGACGAGTGTTGAGTCCGGAAGCCAAATTGATGATTTGGAAGCCAGCCTTGTAGTATTTCACTTTGATTTATTCTCTTTAGGATTAGTTTTTCAAGCAACTTAGACAGCAGCGGAAGAAGGCTGATAGGGCGATAGCAGGTAACATCATTAGGAGCTTTACCGGGTTTAAGGATGAGAATGATGTGGGCAAATTTTAACTACAGTGGTCAGTGAGTAAGGCGAAGAATTCCATTAAATAGTAACTGGATATACTGTATTCCCCTTTCTGGAAGCTCTTTTAAGACAGCCGCTGCTATTAGATCAAACCCTGGGGATTTTCTATTACACAGGTAGTTTATTTCCTCCTGGATTTCTTTCTTAGTGAAGTTACATATTGGTGGTGACATTTGTAACGGGGCATTTAAGTAAGTTTCAATGCCTGGTGTGGCGGCCTTTTCGCCCTTGAACCGCTTTATATCGAGGCGGCATGCTGGGCGGCTTTGACATCTGCCGCTACGTTTTGCCGTCGTACACAAAACGGCATATGGGCTTTGCTTAGCCGACAAGCATATACGCACCGCAGCGCGGCCAATTCGGTCGTGTCTTAACACCTCGCATATACGTTCCGCAGCGCGGCCAATTCAGTCGTGTCTTAACACCCCGCATATACGCAAAACACAGCGCGACCAATTCGGTCGTGTCTTAACACCCCGCAAATACGCACTCCGCAATGCGGCCAATTCGGTCGTGCTTAACAACCCGCTTGTACTCACACCGCATCACGTCCAGTACGGCCGCATTTAACATCCCGCAACATACAAGAAGACAGCGCATCAAGGTGGCTACCCTGGAACCATCGCCGACGAAGCCGAAGCCGATTCAGGTGAGCGATTTGGCTTTACTTTCGGTGGATATCGGTAGCTGCCCCCATCCGCTTTCGCGCTGGCCGTTTAAGGGACGATTTGGGCCTTATCGGTTGACGTTCCAAAACGGGCCGTACTACGTATTCCACACCGCACCACGAGATCGGCTATTTACACGCCTGCCTCTCCAATGCCCTCATCAATTTCTTCTGAATTAGGAGTAAAAACAGATTGAAGTTGTTGAGCGAACTCTTCTGCTTTTTCTTTATCAGTTCTTGCCCAGGTTTCTGTTTGATTCTGTAGGGGTGCTATGTGTGTTTTAGGTTGCTTGATTCCTCTAGTAGCTCTCCAGATTGTGTTATCATGTACTGATAGTGAACTTAGGTAAGCTTGAAAGGTGTGATTGTGGTTTTCTTTTAATTTACTTCTCAGCTTATTGTTTAATCGGTTGAGTTCCCTTCTATATACAATGTTGTGGGTTCGCTGCCATTTTGCTCTCGCCTTGCGTTTTTCTCTAACTATCTCCATTATTTCATTGGGAATATTAGGAGAGGTGGGTTTTAAATTCTTTGTTTGCTGAGTCGCGTGCCATCCTGCTGATTGAATGGTGGTAAGTGGTAAGTGATTCGTTGCGCTCTCGATGTCTTCTATCGTTTTTAACCTAACATTAGTGTTTATTTATGTTCATTTATGTATCCTTTAAATGTTTCCCAATTGGTTCTACTGTTGCTTAGGACTGGTTTAGGTATTTTATGTATTGTCGTTGCACTTACAGTTGCAATCACTGCAGAATGATCGGATATTAAATCGTAGTTGGAAGAGATATTTATATAATTTGAAGATAGGCCATTGATTACAAAGTAATCTAACAAATCGGGGGTTTTGTTAGAGTTCGTGGGCCAGTAGGTGGGAGTGCCTGTAGACAAACAGTTGTATCCTCTGTCGGAAATAACTTTCAGCATTTCTCTGCCTTTTGTTGTTGTTAATCGGCATCCAAAGTGCGTGTGTTTGGCGTTGAAATCACTCCCTGCAATAAATGTTGCTCCAATAGAATCAAAGAAGACTTGTAGTAGGTCTTTTGTGAGATTGCGTTTTGGAGGACAGTAGACAGCTGAGATGTTGATCGGCATAGGAAGTTTTGTACTTGAATTGTTGCTGCTTGTAGGAAATTTTTTTTAAAAGGGGGTAATTCGTGGTGTACAATGGAGTTTCGAATCTCTGCCGAGCTACCATGGGCTGTCCCGCCAGGGTGTTGGGTATTTTTATAAACGTTCTTTCAGTGAAATGTGTTTCCGAGATAAGCATGACGTCTATATTATGCAACTGTAAAAATGTTTCGAGTTCGAGTTTAATATGTTGTAGTCCATTAGAATTTCACAGACCGATTTTTAAAAATTTAGCCATTTTTTAGTGTATGACTTTGTTAATGACAGTAGTTAACAAATTCATGATCATAGAGTTTTGCTGCAATAATTGGTTAAAAAGGTTTTTAAACTCATCGAGGAACTGGCCGAGATTTATGTCTTGTGCTTGGGAAGCTTGTTTTTTTAAGACTTGCAAGTAAAGGTTTCTATTTTGTTCAGGTTGATTGGTATGGGTCAGATTAGCTCTCTGCAAGGGCAGTGGTGGAAAATTATGCGTTCGGAGTCTACTGCTTAGAGGTTGATTATTTGGATAATTATTCTTTTGTAATTCTTGATAAATTGGACGCCCCTAGTAGTAAGCTGGGTGGGGTCCATCGCACAGTCCACAGGTAGCTTTTGTTTATCTTGTCTTGGTGCATATCCTGGTATCATGGGCTCCACTACGTTTGACGCATGCGTATGGGCTATTGCAGTAAGTTTTGGTGTGGTTATAGTTTTGACACCTGGTGCGCTGTACTAAATCTGTATTAAATCTGTATTAGCTCTTGGAGGTTCAACTAGTATGTGTTTGTTGTTTATATAACGTAGCTTGTAAATTTCTTTGTTATTTTCGGCGGGCTCAAGATCCACAAAGAATATGTGTAATGGTTCTTTACTTATTCTCCCTTTTACATTTATGATGTTGCGTACAAGATGACCTGCGTCAGTTATGACCTTCTTTGTTTCTTCTAGAGGAGTGGAAAAGTGCAGTTGTTTTAGTATAACGCGATATGATCGTCCTTGTTTCATTTGGTAGGTGTGATGAATGACATTCTTTTCTACCATGTATTTGATCATTCTCCGATAGACATCAGGTTTTTTTTTATTAATTTTCACTACATTGTTTGCTAGGCATTTCGTTGTATACTGTTCCTGTTCAGCAACTTCTAGGAGACTTTCTACCATTTTTTGATAGTCGATAACATCGTGAACAAATATGGGCGGTGGTTTAGGTATAGCTGGTTCTTTTTGCTCTTTTTGTTGGGACATATCGGTATCTTCGTTTTCATTTTCACCTTCATGATTAAGTACCGAGTATGGATTTAAATTAGATGGGGTTGATTGTTCCTCTCTAATAGGTAGTTGTTCAAAGGATTTACTGTATCGTTTCCTCTTGTGGGATTTAACTCTTTGCCAACTATTCTCAGGGGTTTTCTCAGTTCCCGCTTCACTGTCATCATCTTCTTGATCATTTGCATTTCTTTTATTTGGTTCACTGCAGTTGTATTGTTGGGATAAGTTAGATATATCCATGTGTGGTGATAATGCTAGTTGATTTGGTGGAAAATTTGGAAGATTACGTGGAGATTGAGATATTAATTGATTTTGAAATTTGAAGAAAATATGTGTTACAGTTGATTTTACTTTCCTCACCGTTCCATCTTCAAACTTAGTAGTACTACTGCTCTAATGACAGCAGCTTGTAAAGAATTAGTATAAAAGTTAAATTCCTCTCTTAACACGCGCTTGGAAAAAGAGGTTATCATGCTTGGGATTTTCATCTTCATTTTCTTATCCCAATTTTTTGACAATGGGGGCTACTTTGAATGTACCTCTAATCCATTCTCGTCACGCCTCCCGCCCATCTTAGCATCCTCATTTTGTTAAACTGCTGTTCATGAGATTTCTAACTGCCCAGCACTCGCTACCATACAGCATTGCAGGTTTAACTGTCGTTTTATATACCTTCCTCTTTAGTTTTATAGGCATCCGTGGGTCACACAAGATACCAGTGAGGGTTCTTTATTTCAACCAGACGACATTTATTGTACAGACTATATCTTTGTCTACGTTAGCATCTTGAGTCAATATGATAGCCTAGGTATTTGAACTTAGGGATTTCTGGCACGGGTATTTGGTTTATAGATAATACGTTGATTGTTGGGGACGTGATCCTGATATAGCAGCACTCTAGATATTTGGTTTTATTTCTGTTTATCTGTAAGCTAAATTTTTCAAGCTCAGCCATCCAGGTATTCGATGTACTTTGCAGATCTTCGGCACTTCTGGCAGATAGTACTATGTCATCAGCATATAATGTGCACCGTGGGAGTGGACCCTAAAAGTCTCTGGTAAGATAATCTATCGACAGATTAAAGAAAAGTGGGCTCTGTACCGAGCCCTGGTAAACTCCCACCTTTACTTCAAATGTATCACTGCCAGGCTCTTGACTCTAGCACGTGTGTCTCTACGTATCTTGTATCAGGCTAACATAAAGTTTTGGAGTTATCACGCAATACTCGCCACACTAATTGCCGGGGGATGCCATCGAATACTTTTTCCAGATCTATAAAAGCCATGTGAAGATCTTGCTGGTTTATGCGATATTTTTCCATCAGGATTCTAATAACTTGGATGGCATTGCTAGTAGAGCGCGATGGCGTAAATCAAAACTGATTTGGGTATATATCCAAAAGAGCCGTCAGTCGCTTGTTCATAATTTGCTCCCAAAGTATGAGTGTATGGAAGGTTAATTTTATGTCTCTGTAGTTCTCTTATTGAGCAACATCTCCCTTGTTTTTGTAAAACGGCGCTAAAATACTTTCTCTCCACGAATTTAAAATTCCTCTTGTTTCAAAAACAGTGTTAAAAGTAAAATATTAGGATCTTATCAGGACCCATTGCTTTATGGTTCTTCATCGTTGGTAGGGCGATTTTCACTTCTTTGTGACTTACTTTGAGAATAAGGCCAGCGACGGGTGCTAATGATGTAAATGCCTGGTTGAGAATTTTTTGTTTAAAAGCTCGTTATAGTACTTGCACCATCGCATACATATTTGTTGATCAGATGTTAATAAGGTGTTATTTTTATCCTTGATATATCTATTGACTTTTATGTCAGTCGTGGACCAATTTCTTTGTTTTGCATTCTTGAAATATCAGCATCCGTTGTGGTTTTTTCAAGTTTATCGTAAAAACATTCATTTGACTTGGCTCGCTCTTGGTATACTACCTTTTTTGCCGTGTTTTTGGTTTCTTTGTATTTAACGTCTTCTGTTTTGAGTTTGCTGCAATATTTTGAAGAGAGTAGTTTTAATGCCGATTATGTCCTTAACTTTATCATTCCACCATGAAGGGTTTTTGTCATTTGAGTGTCCACCTTTAGTTACAGCCAAAATGTTCTTTGCTGCCTTTTTGGCGTGCTTCTCAAACTTAGACCACATATCATTTCGTTATCAAATGTTTTATCTAGGTTATTTTCTATGTAGCTTTTTAAGGTGTTTATCAAAATCTCTCATTTTGGGCCACCCAATTGATTCCATTTAATAGCCTCTACTCTTTTCACAACAATTTCGATAGGTTTGGGCAGTTTTTAAAAAGCAACGGGAAGTCTGTGGTGTGACGTGAGAGGTATGACTTTGCAGTCCTTAAATTTGCCCGCACCAACTATAGGTTGTAAGATGACTTGTATTTATGACAGACAAAGTATGACGATTTGCAAATTCAAGGATTTATTTTCCTTGTCTGTTTATTTCACCATATCCATATCCACCGTGGGCATTTGTTTGTGTTGTATTTGTTCTACCTACATATCCGTTAAGGTCTCTTGCAATTATTTTAGTCTTACCTTATGGCATTGAGAAAAGAAGATTTTCAAAATCGTCCTAAAACTCCTTGTCCTTATTTGAGCATCCAGTTTGAGTAGCATAAGCAGTTATTACATTTAGGATATTTTGCTTGTCTGTTGCGAGCTTAATAGCTATGAGATGATCACTGGTTCTAGTAATGTTTATAACTTTGGTTTTGTAGTTGCTGTCGAAGATCATGCCCACTCCATTGCGCTTAGTGGTAGTTTCATGGTATATTAGCTGGTATCCGTTGCCAAAGTCTTTAGATTTAAATCTTCGCCATTTTGTTTCTTGGATATAGCATATTAGGATGTTACGTAGCTTAAGGATGTTACTAAACTCCTAAAGTCTACCTCTCAAGGATCCCAAGTTCCAAATAGTCTTAGTCTATCCTGCAAACATGTATTCTTGCCCAGATGTTTGTCGCTTTGGGGAGATACCGTAACATGGTCTTCTTTCTACGAATCCTTCGTATTTGCGTCGCTTCCGGGGTACGCCCTAACATTTACGCCAATTCCTTTACTTTGCTTATTCGTGTTTTGAAGAAAAGAATTTTTGGCTATGTAGTTTTACGGCCGGTTGCCACCTGACGCTAAGGTTGTCATCCCCTTGGGGGATATAGGTCCCGTCGTTGACTCAACATGCTTGGGATGATCCTTAATATTCTTTCCAGTATTCAAATGAAGAGATACAGGATCACATTTGATATAAATTAGGCCTTTTTCCAAAAAATCAAGATTTTCTACGGTTCTTGTGTTATAATTCCTCCACTCCCCTAAGAGTGGCGTTTGGAGTCGAATAAAATCTTTTGCTTTTAGTTGTCACTGCATTGAATCCACTGTAGAAGAAAAAAATTATTACAGGTAAGAATTGAAATAGTTGCTTTACGCGGATAATTGAGTAACTAGCAAGTTAGCGAAAAAAAACGTCTTAAATTTCAGAAGAAAGCATCAGATATAATATGCTGTAAAAAGCATTTTGGCACCTGACATGTAAACGCGTACGAAGAAGAGCATCCTTTCTATTACTCACAAGATATTCTAGGAGACTTTCTACCATTTTTGATAGTCGATAACATCGTGAACAAATATGGGCGGTGGTTTAGGTATAGCTGGTTCTTTTTGCTCTTTTTGTTGGGGCATATCGGTATCTTCGTTTTCATTTTAACTTTCATGACTGAGTACAGAGTACGGATTTAAATTAGATGGGGTTGATTGTTCCTATCTAGTAGGTAGTTGTTCAAAGGATTTATTGTATCGTTTCCTCTTGTGGGATTTTACTCTTTGCCAACTATTCACAGGGGTTTTCTCAATTCCCGCTTCACTGTCATCATCTTCTTGATCATTTGCATTTCTTTTATTTAGTTCACTGCAGTTGAGTGCTGTAGACACATTCTTGTAGAAATTAACCCAGCTGATGTTCTTTCCAGACGAGCAACTGTGAAGAAGCTAAAAGGAGCTTCCCATGACAAAGAAAGTAAATGGTCTTCCAATAGGGACTTCCAAACTTTGGCACTTGATAGCGGCCATATTGTTGAAGCTACATCTGTCAAATTGGCTGTCATTTATTCAGTATGTTTTGCCAATCATCATGGACGGATATAGCGTTCAACAAAACGTGCAAATGATAAAATTGCTTTATCAAAATGGGTGTTCCGTTCGGGCAACGTTCCGCGCACTTTGCTCATTTTACGGTCGCCATAATCGCTTTATCGAGAGGACTATTCACATTTTGGTGCATAAATTTGAGTCCAGTGGTTCAGTAAACAATCAATCAACACCCGTACGACGACGAAACGCAAAATCTGACGAAAATATCGCCGCTGTCCGTGAGAGTGTGCAGGAGAATCCGAGGCAGTCGATTTCGCGCCGCTCACAAAAACTCGGCCTTTCGCAGACCACAACTTAGCAAATTTTGCGTCGTCACTTGGGCCTGCACCCGTACAAAATTCAACTGACCCAGGAGCTGAAGGTAAGCGACCATAGACAACGGCGTGTGTTCCCTGAATGGGCCCTTAAGCAGTTGGAAACTGACCCTAGTTTTCATCGAAAAATCATCTTGAGCGATGAGGCCCATTTCTGGATGAATGAAACAAACAAAATTGTCGAATTTGGGACGATTCCAATCCACATGAGATCCAAGGGCGCCCAATGCATCCCGAAAAAGTCACTGTTTGGTGTGGATTTTGGGCTGGCGGCGTCATCGGCCCATATTTCTTTGAGAACGACGTTGGTCACGCCATCACAGTCGACGGCGAGCGCTATAGGTCGATGATTACCAACTTCTTTTGGTCTGAATTGGATGATATGGACAACACCGACATGTGGTTTCAACAAGACGGCACTGCGTGCCACGCAGCTCATGCCACATTAGACATTCTGCATGAGCGATTTGAGGGCATGGTCATCTTACCTGGAGGTGATGTGAACTGGCCACCGAGATTGTGCGATTTGACCCCGTTAGACTTTTTCCTGTGGGGTTTTCTTAAGTTGCAGGTCTATACGCACAAACCAAAGAGGTCTTAATGAAAGACCCTTTAGATGAGGACGGCGTAAATTCCTCGTTAAGTAAGCTTAAATCAGATATACCTTCCAAATACTTGTGTTATTCCGATTTTGAGAGAATTCTGACGACAGTAGCATGAATACTTTGTTTTACAGCATATAAGTACTTGAATTCCCTTCAACATGGTATTTTACATGCTGATGTACATCAGTTAGTCGACTGTCTAACAACTAAATTTCTACTCTTGATGACATTAGAAAATCTGTTGGGTCTAAAAGTTAAATTTTATTGAAACACAAAATTATTAGTAGATTACATGGCAATTATAATGTACTGTAGTGCCAGTATAAAAGATAACTAATTAAGTTTACAATTAAACAGTAATGTTGCAATTGCTTTGTCTCTCGCTAATTACAAATACTTTTTCCAAATTTTGAATTTTCAAATAATTTATAAAACTAATGAATTGCTAACAACTTAACAAGTATAGTTCTTAGTTGATTTGTTATTTAATTAAAACAAGGTAATTTATTTAGAAAATGTAGCCATAAGCTTCTTTAAAGGTGCTGCCCTCAAGGTTGCATTTAATCCAAGCGTCAAACTTTTCATTCATCTCCCGCGACATCTCCTCCTTATGTTTTCCAATGGTTCCAGATCGAATGAAATATGCATCTGGAGGCGCTGTCGGATTCCAACGCTGTATTGTGCTTTCTCTATTTACTGCACTATTGTTTTGCATGGTTTTAAAATCCAAATGGTTGCATAGTCTCTCCATATTAGATTCTGATACGCCCTTTCCCAAGAAATGTGCCACCTTCTTTACAACCGAGGGTAAGTTTTTTATCATGTCATCGTAGGTAATAAAAAGCAAATTTGGCATCTCCCTTTGCTCCCAGTACCCTAACACATGCTTCCAGTACGATCCGTACATAACTAAAAACTATATATGATAACAAATGCTTTAAGAAGTCTCACTTCCTTACATTTCCTGCTAAGTACACCTTGCCAAAGTTTTCTAAGTCGGATTTGTAAGTAAATAGTCCTTTGCTCAGGTGATAGAAAGAAACGCAAGAATCTTTTGGATTCCTAATAACATAAATGATCTGAAAATTAACCGATTAATATTTTTAAATAAATTATAGCAACCAAAGCAACTTTAGGAGATTTTTTTCGACTCTGTATATCAATGGGTAAAAGCGAGAACGGCAGATGTGTCTTGATAAACCTGGGAGGATTCATAGCTCTAGTATATTCTATAGAGTCATAATATGCTTCAGTGGATGCTTTACCTACAACTTCATCCCGGTTTTTAAAGTTAAAAATGCCGGACATCCTATTAGAATAACCAAATATATTTTTTGGAAAGCTTCATTTTCTCGCAAACTAAAAAGCGACTTACTCTAGAAATGGAAAGCGCTTTGTTAGAGGAACTTTAGCGCTCTTAAAATCAAAGTTGTTTGCTATCAGCCACACCATTTCCTGAGTCCATGTAGTGCCTAATTTGTTTAAATTATAGATAAGGTTAAGGATAAGTAAAATGTATTCATACCAGATCTTGGATATGTCGCTACCACCACGTCGCTGTCGTGCATCTCAAATGTTTTGATATATTCCGCAATATCAGCAAACATTTCTGGCATCGTAGTGTTTTCTGTTCCTATATTAATAAAGCCTGTAACGAGAGGGGCAATAAACTCCTTTTTTACGATGTGGTCAATCGTGACTTCTTCTGCCTCTTTTTGAAGCTCCATATCCTTCACTAGTCGCGCCACAGAAAAATTGTGCGACCAGGGCAAAAAACGAAACACTTGTGTTAACACTAGCAGCACACTTTAATACGAGACATATTTTTATTTAATATTTGCGCCTGATTTATTTATTATTATCTGTTTTGTACGATATAAAATATACTGACAAATATTTCCAGCAAATCTAGTACCTCTATCTAATTTGAACAACAAGTTAAAAAATTGTCAATATTTAATGTATGCTTTCGCAACACCTTCATTTTTTATATACTCGCTTGACTGTAATTATAAAAATACCTTAATAGGGGCGATGTAGCAAGCACTGCATCTTAAACCACCCCATTATTACACCTTCCTTATTTTTACTGATAGAAAAGTCCACCTGCGAAGCATCGGAGTCCGGGTCTATCCGTATCGTAGCCAAGCATCTCAACCTCGTGGCCATACTGGCGTCCAATCTAACTTTAGAAAACATATATAGGAAAGAACCAAGGCATAGCTGATACAAGAAGAATTTTAAGAATCTTCTGAGCTCACTAAGAGGCTCCAAACTCGAAAATTTGACCTTTTTTGTAGCAGGTCCGTAGACCCGACACTCTCGTGGCCCACACCAGTCAATTTATATAGATGGGTGAGCCAAGCTTACAGACTGGAGCACTATCTTCCAGTGCGAGCTCATAGCCATACGAAGTGCCTGAGATATTTGCAAGTTCAAGTTTGGTCTAAATGGAGATCCATTTCTATTGACCCAAAGCCCACGTCGGGACTCTTTGGAACACATGGAAAGCAGATAACTGAAGAAGCAGCGATAGGACCAGGACCTTATAAAGAACCGCTTACGAAATAGAGCTACAGAAAAATAGAAATGGAAATAACGACGAAAATGAGCGGGTATTTACCCCCGCTGGACTTCTATTCCGATCGTACCTCGTAAGAATCTGGAAGCTGACGGAAGACCAAAACATGCTGCTGACGCTCGACATAACGGCAGATACTAAAACCAAAACGAAGAGGGCCTCCATAGCAAGCTTAAGGAGACGTCCACGAATACAGGAGAAGATCTAGCAACTTTCAGGAATGTGAGAGTGATGGATGGCTATTGCACTGTTCGCGGAACTGTGCGAAATATCATGCATGAACACGCGAGGGTTGGGTGAATTAGTGGTGCTGTTTGATGCGTTTTCTGGGACCTTAAAGACTAAACAGATAAAGGTTGCAGCGTAGATTAAGGTAGACTAGTCTGTTTCTTTGGGTAAAATTTGCAGTTCTAAGAGGACTCGGATCTATTAGATGTTTTGAGTTGACTGTCCTGACCTTTGGTGGTTTTCCTGAGCTCTGTACCAAAACAACTGCTGAAGCAGGTAAATTGGCGGCTACGATAAGTTTATTTAACTAATTGTTGTAAAATTCAAGTTTAGGGTGTAAGAGTAATTAATGTATTTGAGGCAATGCTGGTGTAGTGTTATAAGACAGGACACCAGTCAAATATTATGCACATTGCCTGAATGTACGTACATATTTCCACATACAAGTTATATTTTGACACACTTTGGTTAAAACCCAACACATAAAGTTAATTAAAAGTATTTTGCCATCTCCAAGGTTTTGAAATCATCACACACTCGCGCTTGCCATAGCAGAGTATGTAAATTTACAAATCAATTGATGATCCTGGCAAATCAACAAATAAAAAACACCAAGTTAAAATATTAAAGCACTGATTCTGATTGCGCTTGTAATGATTGCTGTCTCAAACATGTTTTCAATTAACAACATTATATAGTAAAAAAAAGAATTTTTAACCAAATACGCGATTGAAATATCAGCAAATTGGATAATTGTATGTCACAGCTTTGCACATTTGATTGATAATCGAATTCCAAATTTACCAATGTCAACCTGTCGGTTTTTAATAATGATTACACTCCCAAAAGCAAGAGAATATGTGAATCACACAATGACAATGCTAAATCAATATAAAGTCATTGGGGATTCCATCGAAAAATATTTTTGCCTGAAATAGACTGGACAGACAAAGTAATCAACCTACTATGATACTAAAAACTCCCTATTAGATGGTGTCTCATAGTCAATACAAAAAATTTGGATTTTTAAAGAAGGGCATAACGGTTATAAAGGAAAGAATCTTTACAAGTCGTTTCTTGGTATTGCAAACATCGCTTACAAGTTGTGCAGCGCTGGTCGTGAGCCTCGTCTGCTTTTTGTCGAATCTTGGCGCCAGCCGGATCAAATACAAACTTTAATAATTCTGGTTAGATGGCGGTAGGTCCACGACGACTTATAAAACTTAGTGATTATAAATCATATTTAAAAATATTTGCGAGTGCTTGACCAATATGAAATGTATGGTTAATTAATCGAGTATACGGAAACAGATAATTTAAACATAATGATAATGCATTATCTGTGATTTTTTTTTCCATGAAATCCTACGTTGCTTTGCATTTAAGCCTGATTGCATAACCTTATCCGTTAATCGAAAGACAAATATTTTAACATTAAGATTAAAAAGTCACAGATCATTCATCCAAAGCGGTCAAAATGTGAGTCAAAAATTAAACGCCGAGCGAGTTTACTGCTTAATATTTTCAATTTGCGCACGTGCTTATTTGGGAGTTTTATATAAATCCAACGTTTATCTGCATTTTATAGAGTAGGTGTAGCGTTCAACCTGTTATTACATTAAAATGAACCGAGAAGAGTTACATGAGGTGGCAAAGGCCTCGGTGAAATTGGGCTTAAACAACCGATGATTCTGTAAGCAACTATTTCCCTGGCGTTCTCCTGCATCCGGAAACTGCTCATCAAAAGACCGATACTAGACTAAGTTTCATTGAACTACTGAAGCGCAAGAAAATTATCGCAGGCGTAACCGTTAACCGTGGGATTATTTTATTGCACGGATGAAACAACGCGACTACTGCTGAGGGTTTGTAGGTCGTTCCCTATTTCAGCAGCACATTGGATGAGATTTTAATATTGTAGGACTTGATAATCTGTGTGAACGTTACATGCAATATTATAAAACCTGTTGTCAGGCAGGCGGTCTTGTGCCGCTCGTCGAACCTCAAGTGCAGAAAGAAGGGAACCACGACTTGCTAAAGGCACAGGAAGTCACGGAAGCTGCCATGACTGTTATCTACAAAGCTCTTCATGATTAAGGAGTTTTCATTGAAGGGTACTGTTTTGAAGGCCAGCATGGTTCTACCTGGCCAATCGAATCCTGGGAAATGCAGGGCGGCAGACATTGCTAAAGCAACCGCCACTGCTTTTTTACGGCCGTACCGGCTGCCGCTCCAAGGTTACTGTCTGGGGGTTAAACGCCGGATTAAGCTACACTGAATTTACTAGCCATCAATAGGTAATTATTAGTCAGTTTTTTGTGATAAAACTAATTGCAAATCTGAAGGTGCGATAAGAAGAAGCTTGGTCTCTGACTTTTATATATACCGAAGGTTTGGGCTGGAAGAGAAAGAACGTGACGAAGGCTCAGATGAAACTTTTAAAGCGTGCAAAGGTTTGTTAATTATAGTAAAATAGCCAATAAATAAGCAAACTTATGATTATAGGAGAACAGCAATGCTTCCATGGATGTTTAAAAGAATTGAAAATATAACATGAATAATTTTTTGTAGTATTTGTGAATATTGTATATAGCAAATAAATTGCTTTATGTTTGCCTTGGTGTGTAAACATACAATTTTTGTAAGGTAAAGGTTTATGTTTCTTCGTGACCTTCAAATGTTATGAGAAATTTATGTTGACAATCTGTATCAACTCTGTGAAATGTTTATCGTAGGGCATTTGAATATGATACTCTCATTAACTCAATACTGTGCTTTAAAATTCTATGCATTGAGTGTCTAATTGCCATTATCACCCATAAGGTGTTTTCTAACAACTTATAATAGTAATGAGGAGCTGCTGATAAAACTACAGTAGAATTAGGGCACATCATACTTCTACAGTACTATAATTAAAACGTAGCATTCATTGCGCTTATAAAAGCTTCTGTAGGTCAAGAACACACACTGGATCAAATATTTACCCTGAAAATAATTCAAGAAAAATGTCTAAGAAGAGAAATCGACGTCCATTGCCTATTTATAGACTTCCAACGGATATACGATAAAATTATTAGAAGGGAGGTTTTCAGAACGATGCCCGAATTGCAAGCTCCATCAAAGATAATAAAACTGACCATAATGACGCTTCAGAGAACAATAAATTAAGTTAATCAGTAGGCTAAGCAAGGGCATCTACTCTCCACCACACTGTTTAATATAGTTCTGGGGCAAGTTATTAGAAAAAGCGACATTAATAGGGAAGGAACGATATTAAAAATACACACCAAATAATGGCATTTGCAGGCGATGTAGTATTACTCACACAAACACAAAACGAACTAGAAAGTATTACAAAACGACTGGAAGTGGAGGCTAGAAAAGTCGGCTTAATCTTTAATGAAACAAAAACAAATATCATTATGGGAAGAGCAAATCAATTCCCAGATACGTTAGACTTAAGAACAAAGGAAAGGAAAAGATATAGTTTTAGAAAAGAAGACGCCATCACATACTTAGGGTGTGAATTTAGTAGTCAAGGGGACCAGTCAAGTAAGATAGATAGAGAAATAGTATCGGCAAAGAGAAGTGCTAGTGCATTCAGAAGGATTTTCAGTGCAAAGAAAATATCGTGGTCGGTGAAAGTGCGGCTGTATAAAGCTGTAGTGAGACCAGAGCTTTGTTGGAAGTGAAATATGATCAAAACCCATAAACATTAAAAAATTCTAAAGATCACCACATTGACTTATCATACAGGACGAAATATCTTTACTTTCATAATAGTAATGGTCGAATTAGTGGGCATTTATATACATATATGTATTCAACTTTTTAACTCCGGGCACCTCAACGTCCAATGTTACAAGAGGTATCTCTTTTAACCCTTAGTAGTCACTGTGGGTCCAGGTGATACAACCCCTTTCTTGACCTCGTAAAATGGACCAGTAAAATAGAAATAATGGGACTTGTAGCGCCATCCTACAGTAGTTTGGGTCTTAAACTTTAAGTACAGGGGGATAGAATTAGAATTGGTTAGTTAGTAGGAGTCTGGCAGCTGTTCGAAAAAGTTTCAGAGTAGTTTTTTTTTGTTTTTCACCTCCCACATGATGGCCACGATTCAGTTGACTATACGAACTTTCATTAGAAATATTTTGGGCCTGAGCGGTGAATTGCGACACACTGGAGAGCATGAGAAGCTTGAAAAGAAAAGAGATACCTGGTATGTGCAGCGAAGGCCGACCGAAAAACGTGACAACAGTACCCCAGCTGCAAACGCCCGATGTGCAATGGCCATCGAGCGTATTTATGCACAGAATGCGCTATGGGAATAGAATAAGCTAATAATTGGTTGCTCAATATGTTCGTACATGCTACCTATCATTACGAATTGTTTTCAAGGTTTTTTCAAAATATATACACCGATTTATCCTAATCAAATAGTCATTTCTTGATACGCGTTAGCGTCTCATTTTTTCCTTCAAAATCGCTCCTTCATCCTTCTAAATAAATACACTTTTTGAAACGGCCACAAAAAGCATTGAATTCCCTTGAAGGTATATAGTTTCAAGATTGTAAAACGATTTTTTTTGTTTTTTTAAGTTAAAAATTACAAAAGTTATTGCAATTTTTGTGAAAAAAGCCATTCTTCGAAAGTTTTTTTTGCTCATTTTTTGCATTGTTAAAAATTTATTTTTCGTTTGAAACCGACTTTCTTCCATTAAAATAGGTTCAAATTATACCCAGAAATTTTTAAAATGTTTAAAATGCGTTATTCAATGATTTATAACAATTTAAAGACGTCTGGGTCCAATAGACCCAGTCTGACTATTACGCAATTCTGGGAAACTGTGACTACCAAGGGTTAAAGACATGTCGTTTTAGCTAATGTTTTTTCATAGAAATGAACATAGAGGCTAGCTTTTTTCCTTCATTTCATACACCAATTGCACACATGATAATTTTACTAGAAGAACATAGCATGAGTGCGAAAAACTTGTAGACAAAATATAAAATGCTAATGACAACGTTTTTGCTCTTATTATAACCTTTATTTGCAATTTTTATTTTATTTGCTAATTCTGATTACCTCTGTACAACCTTTTAGATATTTATTTGAAACTTCTAAATGGTGTATAGGTTTTTAATCTTACATTCTATAAGTTTTGGAATATTCAGTGATCCTTCGAGGTGTGGGGTTACGCAGCAGAGGTAGCAATTTTGCCGTGCTACATTAACTTGTAGGCTAAACTAAGTGAGGGTGAACTAAGATATGGTGAACAATAGTGAGTAACAGGAGCTTTACCGTAAGTCGTTGTTGGCGATGATTAATTTGAATCAAATCGGCTATAATGAGGCATACTTACAAGCGTCGCCATAATGGCATCATCGGTTGTGACACTGCGGTGTGGAAAGCAAAAGGAAACAACCACACTATTTTCCAACAATAACCATGCAAACAGAAACCATTAGAAAGGGCCTTAGTTCACGGTAAACCTTAGATGATAAGGGAGTGTTAGGAATCACCTCGGAGAGGTGCCACCCGAAAATGGATATGAGCTTAAAAAAACCAATGTTAGTATGTTTGAGGCTGGTAAAATCCATAATACCAACTAAGATATGGAAAGACCAGAACTTAAAATTCTGGGCATAAGTGAAATGCGTTGGTCTCAATCAGAAAAAAAACACATTGAAAAACACATTTTTCTGGATGAAATAGTGCGAATCACTGGAATGTAGTTAAAATTAATGGACGAAAGACGACAGTATAGAAACAGGAACACAAAAAAGTATAAAAGAAATAAGACAACAAATTAAGGAAGTCAAAGAGAGTTGCGCCAAAGAAGCATGCAAAAAATGGGAAGTTTATGGAAAAAGCATGGCGAATACACACCTTGTATAAAATGATAAATAATATAGCTGAATTGTTTAAAAGTAAAACTCATAGTATACGATAAATGTAAAACAATAAACAGTGAAGAGACAATAAGAGTAGTATGGACAAATATATCAATGATTTATTCGGTGGCAATAGAACAGAGCCAACAGGCTATAGAGTACAGAAAGACAAAATTCCGCCAATCTTGTACTCGGAAGAAATATTTTCTAAGGCACTAAAGGAGGGTTATCAAGACGTCAAATAAATGGTGAAATTGTGTACAATGTGAGGTACGCTGATAATAGCGAAAAAATCTGCAAACTGTTGAATAAATTTGTTAGAGGATAAGACAAATGCGATCTAAATATTAACGCCAAAAAAATTAAAGTAATGGTTTTCTCTAAACAGTCTAAAATTCAAGTAAATTTGGCTATAAATGTACAAATCCTGTAGTAAATTAAAAAATTTAAGTGTCTAGGCAACTGGATAACGTACAATCTTAATACTGGGGTAAAAAGTTTTCAGTTTCAGAGCATAAAGCAATTTCAATGTAATGGTACACTGAATCTGAAACTTAGGTATCACATGGTGAAGACTTACGTGTACTCTATCCTTCTGTATACAATAGAGGCGTGGATAGTGAGAGTAAATGTCATAAGGCGATTGGAGGAATTTGAAATGTGAGTATTCCAACGTTTACAAAAAATTCCATAGACAAACAGAATAACCAACAATAAGAAATTACGAAAAGTAAAAAGAGACCGTAAATTAATCTGTCAAAAGGTGGAAAACAGCTTATCTAGACCACATATTGCGCAATAATAAATAGGAATTGTCCAAACTAATGCGGCGAATAGAAAGACGAACATCCGAGAATGGACTGATTTGAACGACGAAAACCTAATCAGATGTTGCAAAAAACGGAGGAAAATGTGCTGTGCTTGTAGCCAACTTCAGTTAGTAAGAAAGCACCGGAAGAAGTGAAGTGATCCTTCCACCTGTAACAAACCTCCGAACGCTCCCCGTAGCGTTACGCTCGGCGTCCGACACTTCTATGAATGCAGCTAGCGCGCACCTGTTCCCGACTATTCCACCAGGTTTGAGTGCGGCGTTCTCGAAGGTTCGCGGCTATTCGGGTATGTCGGGAAAGTAGAATTAAATATTGCGCGGCGAACCACCAGGCAGATTCCGAATTCAGAATAATGTGGAGTTAGTTGTATATAGTGCGTGCACATTAATATTGTTATAAATTGGTATAATTGTAAGTACAATAAATAAGCAATTTTATGCAAATTAGTACGTTTTGTTTACCACTTACAAGAATAGAAACGCTACACTTCATTTAGTTTCTCTTCTTTATCTCTAGCCTAAACTACTTGTTCCTTTTTTTACCTCTGCTATTTAGTTGCATGGTATTTTATTTATTTATACAGCTTGTCTTGGTCGCCTATTTTGTTGCATACTTTTTTTCAGACTCATATATGTAGAATGCACCATTTTTGCTGTGATCCGACTGACTAGTGTACCTTTAAACTAGAATTTATGGCTGAGTTGGCAGATCGTCTATTTCTTTCCGTGCTTAAGAGTCTCTGAAGTATCCTCAAATTAAACAAAATGACCAGTGATTACCATAGGTGGGACTATCTCAGTATGTTAAGATGTAAATGTATTACGATTACATTTACTTAGTTTTATCTTCTAATGTATGTTTCTCCATTCTTCCTGAGAAACTATAAATGGATCACGGTACTTCAGTATAGTACGACTCATATAATGCAAACACCGTATTTATTCGCATCCCACATTTTTTATGACTTGTTAGATTAATCCAGACTTTAATAATTTAGTTCTAAAATTTTTTAATGCCGATCAGAGCTACTTTATGCAGTTTGATTCAACGAAACTTCACAAAAAGAAATAGTTTATAGAAGAAGAAAGGTAGCTAACATTAACGGTTGTCCTTTTATTTATTGCTTACAAATTAATGCATTAATCACTAACAGTTTTCTTCTGTAGTACCTCCAGCAAAGAAATTAAAGCTGGACTTCAGGATTGACATTATCCTTTATTATTGTGCTCCCAGATATATGAAGAGACATTTGCAAGACCAACATTTTTATTTTGGAAGAAACAATACCGTTTTTTCTTATTAAGTTTCATTAAAGTAATTACAGAGCAGAAAACCCCGTTTCCTCTTTTTCAAGTCAAATAAAGAACTACAAAAAATTTATTTTTACAAAGAGTTTTATTTCAATGGCTTTTAAAGAGATGTCCCATTTTGAAGTTTTTTTACTCTTTCAAACATGTATTTAGAAAGCTGATTTCTTGATGCATTTTGTAGGGATCGGAGTGCTCTAGGGTGATATTTGTACACCCCAGCCTTTAGTTATTCTCATAGAAAGATGTCACGCAGTGCGTGATCGGTCAGCAACTTGGCCAAGCGACGCAACCGCTTCGAGGGATTAGGATTAAATATATATTTGTATAAGTAATATCGAAATTGGCATTGGCGGTTTCTAACTCATATCTAACTGCGATTTTTATAATAGTTGTTTTTATGGTATTTGTATTTTAGATAGTAAACAAGTTAAAACGACATTCTAGCCGGCGTGGTTATTTTAATTAACTTACTATCACATCACATACATTTACATCGAATTATCATAGTCAGTTTTTTCTTGAAAGGTTGTTAGCATTTCCCCACCTTTTTTATCTCTGCAAAAATATTTCTATAAACATATTACGTGTATACTTTGCTATCATAAACAATTAAGCGACACAAACACCTATAACTTGTTTTTAAAGGCTGTTGTGATGCCATTAGGCATTAACGTACTGTTTTGTTAATCATAACGTGTTGATAAAATAAGTTATGAGTACTTAATGAATATTTGAGGAGTGTCCGTATGGATAAAAATGAGTGTTTGTGTATTTACATAAGAATATTATTACAAATTGAGTGGCCTGTGTGGCGCCACTAAAAAATCTATGATTTGTTTAGCGCTGTTGAAACGTTAAAATGTTTGTTATCTGATAAGCATTTGATGTCGAAAATCGTAGGGGAAAATCGAGTGTCTCTAACAAATTAGGGAAAAATTGTGATAAAATTTTAATTTCAACTTAATTACAGAAATAAAGATTTAGACTTTTTATGCTTTTGATACACCTGTTAATAGGTTAGGCCACTCTAGGATTTCAAAAAGTTAAATTTTTTTTTGGCTTAAAAGAGACTTTGAACCCTCTAAAATATGATGCAAAAAGTCCTATGTGTGAAAACAATTTTTATCTTTCATAGCTAGCGCCTCTAACGTCTATGACACGACTATTTGCTTAAAATATGTACCTGCTTGAAAGGTAATGTGTAATTTATTAAATATGCCAACTACATCGGCGACAGGGATAGTAAAACATTTAAGGGAATCGTAGATAATCATCCACACGAAAATTTTGAGGTAAAAAAAAGAGTGCATCGATCATGTGCAAAAACGTATGGGTTCAAGATTGAGAACTTTAAAAAAAATGTGAAAGGCCTCGGAGGTAAAGGCATATTAACTGCCAAATTGATTGATGAGTTGACGATGTATTATGGACTTGCGATATGGGGAAATTCGGACTCTGTGGAAAACATGAAAAGGCACCTTGAAAGATTTTCAGCACAAGCCGCCACTTTTGAAGGAGTTTTCGAGGCCATCAAGCCAATACACGACGATTTAAGTCAAGAAGAATTGTTGAGCCGTTGTTTGGGTGGACTTACTCAAAATTCAAATGAAAGTTTCAACGCAACCGTCTGGAACTTGGCTCCAAAAACCTATTGAAGTGGAAAACAGTCTTAGATATTGCAGTTAGCATTGCCACTTGCAACTTTAATGATGGTAAGACAAGTATTTTACAAATTATGAAGGTCTTGGAGATTGATATTGGTGCTCAAGCGTACAATTTTTGCGTTGAAACCGATGCTGATCGCATCAAACTCGCAGAATGCTCATTGACGGACGCAGGATAAAAGAAGAAGAAGAGCAAAATTTGCATTCAGAAGAGCATCTTTATGAACCTGGGATAGCAGATTAATGGTAAAAAATTTTATACAGTTGAATTTCTCACTTTTTCATATGTGAAACTCGTTTTGAAACTTTGCAAGCATTTTCTCAAAACACGTTTTTGAAAACGGCACGCAGCATAATCAAGCAATTTTTATATTTTCACTTGCAATTTTGAACAGATCTTTAGAACATTATTCCGCACTGAAATACGTACGGATTTTTTGATTAATTAATTAGAAAAATATTTATAAACAATTAACGTTGCCATTTTTGAGTGAAAAATCGACTTGTAACTTCAAATGCGTGCCAAATACCCAAATTTTAATATTTTCAAAATCCCGTACGTATTTCTCTAGTTATATTCATGTAGATTAAGAAGAATTTTTATTTTGTTTGAAGTGGACATTTACTTCAGCTGTACTGCGTGCCGTGGAGCGCCTTTTTAGCAAGGCGAGTCCAGAGATTCACTGTAGAGACGCCATTTTGTAATATTTTTTATACAAATTTTTGTAATTACACTTAATTACATCCTTAATAATATACTTAAAAAGTATTTGGCTACCACTTTTCTTACAAGGTAAAAAAAATCCTAAAGAACGCGTCTTTTAAGCTGCTAGAGTGTCCTAACCCCTTAAGACAGGGTAAGACTAAGGTCAATAATCAGCCAAAGTGGAACTAACGTAAATGCAAAAGTTAAAAGTGATTTGCTGCAACCCTATTTATACTTATAATTGGAGTTGGGTCAAAGATTTCAGGCTAAGTAAAGCAAAGAACGCAAAAACGCGGAAAAGAAACTGGAAGGCAAATTAGGAAGGGTCGAGCCTGACATGAATTTATTAGTCTACTTACAATTTTCAAATTTGTAAATAACGAACTCATTTCAGTCTACAACATAAAAAAGTTGAAATCTAAAAAAGTCACTGATGAAGAATACGCCCTAAAAGTACATCGTTAAACGAAGGCCAGACTAAACATAGGAATCTTAACTAACAAGCTTTCCAAGGAGTTTCCAAAGCAAATAAAAAATCTTATTGTCATTCCAGCACAATTGGTTTGGAAGAATACATATCAGGATACAAGTTAACGTAATGGGAGGTCTTCACGTTTTTGGAAAAAATTGAATTGTTGCCTTTCTGGAGACAATTCTTAAAGATCTACCGGAACTAAAAAATCAAAGACACAAATCGACTTAAAACGGATCGGTAACTTATGAGATTGTTAAAAGGTACCATTTTACATCAAACCAATATTCCAAAAAAGCGATATGGTCGGAAAGACCTTTAAGTACCCTTTTACGAAAAGATCTCGGTTTAGTGATTTGTAACACATCCTCTTCTATAGCTTGCCTTTACATTAATTAGACTAAAACTTGTGAGTACTGGAAATTTTAAAGGTTATAAAGGACAAATGTATTAACCTGTTCCACTCTCTCCCTAATGATGTCATAATAGTGTGGAAGAGACATAGAAGCCAGTATGAGATAAAAAAAAACAGTAAAGATGAGCTGGAAAACCTCAGTTCATGCAATATAAAATTAGGCAAAAGATAACAGAAAGACAGTCAAGATAGCAAACGAGGTATGACCAAGGAGTATCCGCAGCAGTAGGATTGTTTATGTAACAATTTTCTGCCAGTAATAAGAAGACGATATGTGGATTCTGCTAGAGGAATCATTTGATTTAAAAATGTTGAAGCACAAGTGGGCTATCATAAGCGGACAAACATAAAACAATTAAAAACAATCATCTATGCTATACTTGCCAGTAACTGAATCGCATGTCATTCTAATTAATGAAGGTTTGTAAAATATAGTGTATGTGAGAAAAAGCATTACCCAATTTTTTTCTCATAAAAAATTTATTAATTAATATAACGAATTAAAACCAAAGCTGGAAGATACATAAGTGATGGTGACAGCCTCTGAAACAGAGACTCTTGAAGTTTTGTTGCAAAGACTAGTCGTCAACCATTTAGGATAAGATCAGTTCGAGCAAGGTTATCAGATGTCATACATGTCAAACGATGTAGCTGAATATATCAAAGAAACTTAATGAAGAGCGCTCGTACCATATCTTGTTCGGTGGAATAATCACCATCATTCTATAATTTGGACAACAAACATGGCTTTGCATTGTTTGTATCTAATATGCCGGTCACCGCCAGTACTATTTAACATGTATTTAGGAATGAATAAAAAGGTACGGTGTAACTGATTAACGGTGAAAATAAAGTCGACGTTGTTCTGCATTATTTAGAGTTAATTTTGTAGAAAAACTGTGAAAAAAGATGGATATGTAAATTTGTACCAGTATATACTAAGCTGAGATAGCCCCTAATAGAAATGTTGTCTGTTGCGAGAAATAAAAAGAAGGATAATTTATTCTTCAAGGTAGTTCAATGTAACAAAAAGCATGCAAAGAAGAGACACTGTTGTCCAATAAAAACATGATTGATGCGCAGCATACTTATCCTGAGTAAATTGTTATTTACCACTAACGATCAACAGACATGGTTTTGTGCAAATTTAAAACTGCAACACAGAATCTAGAAGATAATGAAGTATTAGAGGAATATTGTCAGATTTTCATCGATTGGCAAGACTGGCAAGAACAAGAAATATTTGAGATGCTACTAGACAAAGACATGTTTAACAGTTGCTTCTACCTTCTTCACCACCTTGTTTGCAAACCTCGAAGATCAATCCTTAAAGCTTTAGCTAAGAAATATTAAATCGCTTTCGCAATTCGTGCTTGAAAAAGGGACTCAATGTGCTTGGGATAATTCTTGATATTCAAATCAGATTTTGAATAAAGGGTGATTAGGTATCATATATGGTTATAGAAGGCTCTCCTTCAAAATAGTGTACGTTCAAAAAAATGATTCTTGTGGTACGACTCTTTCATGAACCGAAGAGTTGTACTGTCATTGCAAAGGACTCACATCGGCCCCTTAAAAAAAATAACGTGTAACACAGGAATTTAAAAGTCAACAAAAGAAGAATGTTTTGAACTATACAAAACAGCTATGGCTTTACTCCGAAAGAAAGATTTGAGTTTTATTTGATTGGGGTGCACTTACGGGTACTTTAACTTAGGCTTCCGGTTATGAGGATAAGAATTCTAATTCTTTATGGCGTAAAAAGCGTTTATCTATCTGGTACAGAAGCTCTTAAGATATTAGATCCATCCCCTGGAATTTATTGTACCATTGGTTATTAGAGTTAAAATAATCTTAGAGCAAACATCGACACTCAAGGAGGATTATGACGAAGAGCTACTCGGAGATAAACATGTATTCAAGAAATGGCCGGATCAAATTACAAAACGTCATTTATTACGCTGAACTGCTTCCAACATAATCCCTGACGAAAATTGCTTTTTGCATGCATTTGTAGATGTCAGTCAGGATGCATGTGATGTAGTGATCTATCTGCGAAATTAAAAAAAAGACAAGCTTTAGAAGAATGTTTCTTATACCAAGACTGAAACTAATCGCATGCTTGATTAGAGCTCGATTGACATATTTTGTGTTCACAGCTATGGGCCTCAATATTTCTGTTTGGAATTGGACAAAATAAACGGTAGCGTGAGGAGCAATAAAATACTTTTATTAAAAATTAAGTTTAAGAGATAAAGAGGTTTATTGAGGTTCATGTCCCTTGAGAAAAATAACTGTAAAGAAGGTGAAAGGGATGACTGAAAGTAGCACAGGAAGAACTGCCTCACAGAACAAAGAAAGTAGATGAGAAAGCTTTAAATTTAGACCATAACATCATTCATGTTTAACGAAGTCTAAACCAGATGTCAATGCCAAATTCTCTTGTTACTTTAATTTTGGAAAATGCCACGGGACGTCTTTTTGCAGCTTGCAAGTACTTGAAATCCCGTCCACGTAGCTCTTTGCATGTATAAAACGCAGACAAAGCAGGAAAGTTATTGATTCGTTATGTATAGTAGGATGCATTTGAAGGAATAAAATCCAATGCAGTCCTTTTTAGATGAAAATTGACTAATTAGGAGGATAGCAAAAATCGGACAGAAAGTTCTTGAGGTGCTAGACACGCTACTCCCAAAATCTGAAATAGTTATCCAAATGATCAAACGTTACTATGTGGAGCATCAACATGGTTTGCAAAAAAATATTGGATTCTAAAAAGTAGGTAAGCTATAAAGAAAGTCGTCCAGTCATGTGCGAAGTGTTCACGTTAATTGGAATGCCTAGTACTCTTTTACCCAAAGGCAACACTGACCAATATCGATCATTTGAAGTAGTGGTGATGTATATAACGGGACCATTATTTATCAAGACAGGTAAAAAAGTTTGGATAATACTTTTGCATCTACCGTTTACCGTGTCATACATTCGGAGAGCCTCTCAACTGATGATTTATAAAATGGGGCGGCCACCTGTAGCCTACTCAGACAATAGTACTAACTTTAGAGAAACCTACAATATATTCCACAAAATAAAGTGAAATCTCGTACCTGATCATGCAACCGTAGAACCAATTAAGTGGTCATTCAATTCTATAACTGCTGTATGGTGGAGAGGTTAGCTTAAGACTGATAGAGTTACTTGTGGTGATCACGAAAGTTGAAACCATAGTAAATCGCTTACATATTTATTCAAGGATAACGATGACACACTACATTCAACTCCAACATATTTTTGAGCAAATTGCCCTATAAAATAGTTTCTAAAGCAGATATAGACAAAAAACTCAACTTCAAAACTGTGACAATACCATCAAGCCGCTTAATAACAATTGAAGAACTTCTGCAGGAAGAAGTATAAATGTGAAAGAAGAACATGTGATCAAACATGAAGATATAGTGTTTCTAAGACAAAAAAATTGAAAACGTTTATCTAGCCGAGATGGAAACTCGCGGGTTTTAAAAGCCAAGACCAAAACGGAAATCGTACATCCTTACTTCTTGGAGATCAACGAAGGTGAAAGCAGTCTCTGATAAATTTTGACAAAAAAATTTGTGCTGTATCACAATTTCTTTTATATTTGTTAAAACATTTATTCGATAGTAAATTCCATGATCTTCATGCTAGACTGAGAGCAGAATAGGAGTGGGATATTCATCCCCACTTACTCATTACTAAACATGTTAACTTTTTGTAGAAGATCAAAACGTCCCGCTAACTCCCAATGTAATGAAGACTATAACTAAAGGGAAGAGAGCCCTTGTTACGAGCTGGTGTAGATGTTTACAAATACAAGAGTAGATCAAGGGACCTTCAGAAGAGAGCGAGTGGCGAATGGCTGTTGCAAGATTTCCACCACGGCGGAGAAGATTATGCATAGACTCAAACCTGTAAGTAGCGCACGAGGTTATAGAAATTAATGCAGACTTCAAAGGCTAAACAGATAGAGATTAGTTTCTTTCTTTGTATAGAAGTGTAAATGATAGGATGTCTCAGTACTATAAGCGATTTTAAGTCGCCCGCCCTGACTGTGGTTTTCTAAAGTCTTGCACTAAGGTAAATGGCAATCGCGGAAATCTGAAGCCATAATAGATTTGAATGAATCGAGGATTGTGCATTTTAGGCCCAGAAGGTAAGATTGATATATGAATTTGACCAGTCAAATGGTCTGAATGTATGAACATATTTCAATTAATGAATTATATTATACACCCGACGCTCTAAAAAGCATGAAGGATTAGAGAAGAAGAAAAAGAATTATATTATGAAACATTTTCGTTGAAACTCATAAGGCTCTTGATATGTTATTGGTCGTTGTCCGATAGGTGAGCAACAACAAAATTAATGTGAGTTAATTGAGTGTATTTTACCATCCCTGAACCTCTAACGTCAACCACTCACTGTTGTTTACTACAGACGGTTTACTATAGAAAGTAAAATTATAATTATGAGAGGTTAGGAAGGATACGTAAAGTGAGCTGGGAGTAGCAAGAAATGAAAGCTCCATAAAAAATTTACCCTTCTGGTTACAGCAGACCTATTCTTTGTTCAGGCGGTGAGTGTGCCGATCACTGCTACACTGCCGGTTAGAGGTACATGCCTCCAAGCGTGGCAAATTATAACCAAAAGACATTGCATTGAATATAATGAAGCTACTCCAAATCACGTTTTCAAAGGAAATTTGTATTAAATCATAGCAAAAGAAATAAAAGCAATTAACGACTAAAATGTCAGTAGTTCGGAAAATGTACGCCGTTGTTTTTGTATGTTTGGTTGCAAACCGAGTTCTAAGTTATCCAATATTCCAAATTGAATTAAATTCAGTCTGTCGGTTCTCTATAATTATTACATTCCCAAACATACAAAAATTGGTAAGTCAAATCAAACGAGACATAAAAACTACTTCACCACTGAACAAATCGACTATATAGTGTTTTGATAGAGAAAATTTGACGGTTATTACTAAACATTGATTATAATTTAATGAATAAAATTTGACTATTGGATTGAGTTAAGCAAAGCCAATTTTACATAACTAATGACACTTATATCTGCTAATCTTCTAATGATAAAATATTTTACGTCATATACCTATTTGTCAAAACTTCACACCAAAGAAACATTTGAGGGACTGACCCTAATGTTGCGCTGATAAAGACCTTATCATTTATCTGAATATTTATTTACTCACAAATACTGAATAGCCATATGCGATGTTACTTATCATTCAATATAAAAAAATAGTGGTTTTAAATTTCAAAAAAGGAAATAGAGGCCCACAAAGGAACCTTTAGAAACCGTTCCGCTTATATAGTGCCAGGCTAATAAAGGAATGCCACCATTACACAATTGATCAATTCAAGCTTTCTCTCAAATGGTAATTATCATCTAGCAGATGGAGGGTGTAGAAGTTTTATCCAAACATTTCTTCTTCTTGTTTCGCCGTCTCCTTTTTCTTTCAGAAAGTTCAATTAATGACACCCAGAACCACTCCTTCAGCCCACTCGCACCGCTTCTCCATCTAAGTGTTGCCCCGGGCTAGGGGCCATCTTATTGTAGTTTTCAGACATTACGATTATCTCGGAGAATATAAATTAGGCTGGAGGTAGTTTCTTTGCTTTCCTGAGTCGGACTAAGATATGAAAACGAAAAAATAAGATAAGTTATGGGTAGGGCTTAAGGAACTCGGTTTCCTCCCAGTATTAAAAGTTGAAAGAAGACTAAGACTCACTTAGGCAGGGTTGCTCCCCCAAAGCAGACCTGTCCCTTACCGGGATCCTAAAAGAGTGCCCACACGTTACATAGTGTCCAAACATTTGAAAGCAAAATATTACGTTCAAATGAGAGGAATGATTGAGTTCGTCCTTGAGAGACAGCGGTTATTTAACAAGTTTTTAAGTGATTTGTTAATGCCTATTTTTCACCACTAAACATGGAAAAACGTGGAAAATAGAATTATAATTACTAATTATTTAACAAAACCAATAACTTCTTACGATAGGTAAGGAGAGAAAACTTCAATTGATAAAAAATGGGATTTTATCAATCCTTAAGTTGACGTTTTATTTCTAGCTCTTGACGTTGGTGAATTATATTTGTTTGCAGTTGGAACCCACTAATTGAAAATGGTGGAACGATATTTATAAACTAGGGAAATTTTTGAAATTGCAATTCACTCTGGTTTCTTTAATTAAAGCAAAGTAAACTCAAGGCATTCTTCAAATGCACTTTACTCTTACGTTCTTTAAGACTTGAAAAAATAGGCACTAATGAATACTATCAATGTAAAAATAGATCTGGGAAGTTAGATGTTGTTCTTATGTAATGATAATTCTTTGGAATGTTGAATATTATCACTAGAGTGGTCTAAGCGATTGACGCACGGACGGCGATGCGGACGGACCAAAATTCCATTCCCAAAGCTCTCTGATGCCTGTCGGATGGCCTACTCAGTCACTAAAAATAATTGAGTACCTGCGTTCACTTCGAACAAGGGGAAATAATGGCGGTCTTCTAAGACGCGGTGCTTAGCACATCGCTACGGATGAGAGATGATGCGCGACGACCGGGTGGTAAAGTCGGACATATGAAAGCTTTAATCTCTCAGTTTGCAGGCCATGGTCCCAAGAGTTTAAACCAAACGATTTATTAACACATGTAATTCCTGCCTTCTGTGATCAGCTTATTAACTCAAAAATGACACTTTGCACGATAATTAATATTTATAATCATCTATTTGTATTTTATATAAATACAGACATTCTTTTTTAGTATTTGAGCTTTTCTGAATTTGAATTGGTCTTCTAATTTGGTGTAGAATTTTAGTTTTTGATTATTGAGTGAATGTTCTTCTTCATTTAACTATTCTTTGTATGTGTCGTTTCGTTTGCTTAATATTTATTTTTATCTTTTTCGTTCTGTTGCATGTTTTTTTACTTGGTCAGCTTGTTTTGGTTTTTTGTTATTGTTTTTGTCGAAAGAAGAAGGTAGTAAATTGTTTAGGCAGATATAACTGTATAAAATGCGCTATCGGTACATTAAAATTCTTTTGATCTGACTAATGTTTGCAACTTAAAAGCTAAACTCATATCTCAATTGGCAAGTCGGCTATTTTCTTCGATGTTTATGCCTGTGTATAAATATGTATAAATTTTTCAATTTCATTGTCTAATCTATTTTTCACTTTAACAAAAAACAAAATTCTAACTAAACTGTTACTTTTTTATTTTTCCAGCCCTTCCTCTGAAGTACCCTCAAATTGAAATTTTAGTTTTAGAATTAAGCTCTTATAAATAGAGGTAATGCTATATTGTAATTTTTGAGTGCAAACTAAAGACAATTAACACAAAATATAAACTTGTATCCTTACAATACATTGAGAACCAGATAATTAGTAAAAGTAATAAAGTTATTTATGGCGCTCAAGCTCAAGTTGTCAAATCCTGACTAACGTTACATCAATACAAATGGTGAGTCGGTAACAATGGGTGGGACTATTCCAGCGTGTTAAAATGTAGGAACATTAGGAGTACATTAACTGCTCTTACTTTCAAGTGTATTTTTCTCCTTTTCGCCTAACAAAGTATAAATGGAAATACTGTCCTTTAGTATTATGACTCATATATTTCTTTGGATAAACAGTTCATCCCCTATATAATACTTCTAAATTTTTGATCATTTCTTTCGGGAGTTAATTCAACGGCTTCAATAATTCTGTTCTGGAATTTTTAAATGCCGATCGGAATTAATTTTATGTAAATAGTCGTAAGTGCATACAAAAGCATTAAACACTAACGGTTCGTTTCTGCAGTAATTCACAGTAAAGAAGCTGCACTTCAGGATTGCTTCTGTTCCTTTAGAAAGTCTCACTGACATTATTATTGTCGAGCAAGCAATACCTTCAGATATAAAATAGCATTTGCAAGTCAAAAATTTTTATTTAAAAGAACAGTACATTTTTGCTTGTTAACGTTTAATCAAGTTATACTGTAGGAAAAATTAAAAAAAAAAGAACAAAACAATAGGAGGAATAGAAAGTATATTTTTAACAAAGAAAGTTATAGAACTAAACGTTTGATTTTAATACCTTCTAAGAAGGGTGGTGACCAAGAGGTGTCCCTTATTTTTGATGCACTGTTGTAGTTATTTATTACTCCTTCCGACATTTGCAGGGCTTGAAGTGTCCTGGAGTCCTTTAACATATTTCCATAAGAAGATGTCGCGTAGAGTAAGATCCGTAGAGCGACTTGGCCAAGTGGCGTAAATAAGTTGAGGAATTAAGTGTCCATGAAACATCGTGTGAAAAAAAGTGTGAAAATCTTCCATTTTTTTGGAACAAAATATTTTCTAGTTGGTATAAAAAATAGTTAAATTATTTCCACACAATCAACAACAGTGATCTCCTTTCTTAGACAACTAGGGACAAACAATCCCACTTTACTTACAGCATATCAAATAATAAGACGTGTGCATTAGAGAGGCCTTTCTTATCTCATGGGTTGTTATCATTCAAATTTTAAAAGTATTTTTTATTAGACACTTCAACAAGTGGAAATGTGCTTCGTTATTAAAGAAAAGTTTACGGGATGTTCCACACATTTTCAGACTATGTTGCCAACCATCTTGTATGGACGAAATTCAAGATTTGTTACAAAATTGGTCAAGAGCAACGGCATATTTTCTCGCAGATGACCTAGGAGACTGCTAATTGGAATGCCTCCTTGTGTCTTTGAGTACTCAAAGAACTTATTCCTCTCCTTCTTACTACAAAATCAGGACACCAGCTTCTTACTCACAAAAAATATATTTTTGATCGAAAAGAGATGAGAGCAGAGTCATTACTTCGAAAGCAAAAGTCGTTGATGAGCTTCTCTAGACAAAATCTTTCTACCATCTGTGTCTAACGAAATCACTTCTCCCACCCGTGGGTCACTTCTCGTGTCAAATTTTTGAATTTAGGGGGAGCAGGGTAGCTTTGGCTTACCTCATACAAACACCAATTTAATGAGTGGATTAAATATAATTCTTAACATTATTATCTTTATAAAATTGGTAGATGCACGCTTTTGTATTATTTATACTGCAGTAGCTGAATTGTAACACACAATGTAAAGCAAAATTTAAACCAAGTAAAGAAATAAAATTTCAGTCGATTTGACTACTGATGGCACAAAATAACACAATAATAATGTTTTAGACGGTGTTAAGTGATGACAAACTCTATGTTAATTTTTTCAGGTAGCAATAGTGGATAAAATTACAATTTTTTAACTACAAATATGATGTACTATCTGATTTGGAGTGCAGTATAAAAGATTAGAAGTTTAGACACTACTGTTAAAGTCACCAATGAATCGTCATGTCAAATCAGTCTTCCAACTTGGTCACCCTTGTTCACTATCACTTATTGCACAAAAGCAAAGAAAAGTAAAAGAGAGAATATATTTAAAATTAAAAGGTGAACAAACATCTTTTGATGTAACTTCCTCAAAGTTTAACGAACTTATCTCAGTTGAATCGCGCTGTCATCGATAGATCAAGAATAAGCGTTCTTCTGGGCCTGCGCGGGCGTGTTGGAGACTCTTTAGGAACTCATGGATGTCTGTACATTTTAGGCTGAAGTTATTAGTCAAAAAAGTTCGGGACTCATCTGTGGAAGTTTCTTCAGTGCCTTAGAAATACTCGTTTACGGTCTGTACTACCCCTCTTCGTTTCAAATTTTTGTTTGGCCATATAAAACAAATATCATATTTGCTTAGTTGAGCAAATTCTGCTGAACTGAAGGCCAAAAGCATGTCATAGACATTGCCGATAATTTATGATGTCACAAGCGTGTTTTTAGACCTGCTCGCTTTTGTAGTTTTTATTCAAGGTTGAATGGCATCATAGAAAGGGCCGCCAGTAGAGGAAAAATTCTTTTACTTGTTTTTCCAAAAAAGTATTGGACTGCAATTTTGTACTGTAATTCTGAACTCTTGTGTTCAGGCAAGCATTTATTAGACAAAGTATTGTTAGAATTTTTATCTATAAGGACATTACTTAATCATATGTTAAGATAACTAAAGATATATATTATAATAAGCTGCATTATACTTATAAAAAATTCCGGCTTAATTGAGTGAATTTTGAAATTTTGTAATGCAACTACATATACCTATGTATATAAAATAGTTTTTCTTAATTTGATGATTAACAGATATGACTTAATTATATGATGCAATTGTAACTGATATACATACATTAGAAAATGTAACCATAAGCATTACTGAAAGTAGTATCCTCAATATGATCCTTAATCCACGAGTCAAACTTTTCAATCATCTTTTGAGACATAACCTCCGTATATTTTCCGACGGTTCCAGAACGAATAAAATAAGCATCCTGCGGAGCTGCGGGATTCCAGCAGTGTAAATGGCTGTCTCTATTTACTGCACTATTGTTTCGCATAGATTTAAAGGTCAAATGTGCGCATAGTTGCTTTATGTGCACTTCCGATACGTTTTTCCCCAAGAACCGTGCTACCTTCCTTATGACCGACGGCAAGTCCCTTATCATGTCTTCATAGGTAATGAAAAGCAAGTTAGGCATATCTTTTTGCGCCCAGTACCCCAACACGTGCTTCCAATAAGAGCCGTACAAATCTGCAAAACGTACGTCAGCGCAAAGACAATTACAGCTTTCACCTCTATACATTTGCCTGCCAGGAACACTTCGCAGAAGTTTTCCAGATCCACTTTGCAAGAGAATAGCGCTTTGCTAATATGGTACAAAGAAACGCAAACGTCCTTTGGATTTCTAAAGACGTAGATCATCTGGAAGTTGTGCTTTTAAGGTTTCTTTAACAATCTAGAATACGTAACTTACTTTTGGAACTTTTTTCCGACTCTGTATATCAATGGGTAACAGCGAGAATGGTAGATGTGTCTTGATGAACCTAGGATGACCCAAGGCTCTAGTATACTCCATAGAATCATAGTATATCTCAGTAGGCATCTTTCCCACAACTTCGTCTCGATTTTTAAAGTTAAAAACGGCACCCATTCTATCAGAAAACAAAATGGTGTGATTATAAAATGTTCCAGTGTTGTCTAATAATTTAGTGATTGTGGTATAATAAACTCACTCTAAATACGGAAAGCGCTTTGTCAGAGGAACCTTAGCTCCGTCCAAATCAAAATTGTTTGCTATTAACCAGACCATTTCCTGGGTCCATGTAGTGCCTAATTTAAAAAATTTTAAATACATTGTACACGTTTTAATGTGGCAAGTGTACCAGATCTCGGATATGTGGCCACTATTACGTCACTGTCGTGAAACTCGAAATCTTTAATCGATTCGGCATATCTGCTAAACAGTTCTGGCATGCTAGTGTTTTCCTTTCCTGCATTGATGTACCCGGTGAGAAGTGGGCCGGTTAGTTCTTCTCTCAGAATACGATCAATTACAGCTTCTTTTGGATTCTCTTGAAACTCCATTGTTACTTATAATTGAACTAAAAAAATATTTAACACAATATGACACTATCATAAGTGAGGAGATTTAGGGACAACTAAATGTTAGTGTTGAACGCAATATAAATAAATACACTAATAATAATAGACAGGTCAAGTAAAGTAAATTACAAATTAGAAAATATTCTTTATTTGGTGTCTTTTTAAATTAGTAAATCAAAATAAATAAAAATTATTATTAGGAACTCTATGAAAGTTCTGTATGCACTCCATGTAATTAGTATAAGAAAGATATTGTGTGTCAGAAAAAAACTATAGTAATAAAATTGATGAGCTCCTTACATTTTTTGATTTGTTTGGACTAGTTATCAAAACCCTTTTTTATAACGAATAATGGCCTACACTAACTAATTTCTAGTAACCAAAGCCCTGCTGTTGACAACCTACCACTTGGAGTCCACAAGCATTTGCCTCTAGGCGAAAAATCAGGAAGTAATACGGGAGTTATGCTATTATAGCCTCCTCCCTGATACCTTAGACTCCATATTTGAAGACAACATTGCCACAGTCTCAGTAGATGACCTTAGCACCAACAATCCTTCGTGAACCAGTTGGATGGCAAACAACAGAAAGACGTTGCATTGTTTTGTTCATCCCTGTAACCTGCATTTATAAGATCAACCGAACGCGACGGTGTACAAAGCACACTCTCTGTCCTGATGACTAATGGAAGTCCAGACAGAGGGCTAAAGGTCTTGGACGTACCCGACATTAATTTCTGCAGTAATGGTCATAACAAACTATTCTTGATGTGGCCCATTTATGGGAAGACTGGTGCTGTGAATACCGTCGCCGACAAATTCGAGGTATTTGCTGAGAGCTTAGAGCGCTAATGCACATTCGATTACACTCATCCTGATTTTGATTATATTACCATCGTTGGACTACTTAAAGCCGGTGTCTTATAACAAAGCCCTTCAACTTATCCGAAATCGTGAGCTACGGGCCTTTCCAAGGAAGTCAGTCGTCTACGTCACAGCTCTTGCCAACGTTGTCCTGCGCCTTCGCTATTTTTAGTGTCTGTGAATACTTTATAAGGCTGGAAGGTTTGGCAAGAAAAACTGTCGGACCAGGTAATACACTGCTACCTACGGAACATCTGTTTGGATTCACCTACAAACTTCTCTAGCTGATAGGTAAAGCAAGGAAAGCCTTAATACCAACACAGTCTTCCTTAATGCCTCTACTAGAAGGTAGCTTTAGCATCCATTCTGCTAATTTAATTCTTTTTTCCAACCGAAGGTAAGAAGGACATCTAAGAGTAAACCGACTAAACTCTGGCTTTGTTCAACCTATACGTTCGGAACAGCCTGGCATCATCTTCCACGATAATTGCCTAATACACAGCTTGATCCAGTCTTATTTGGAGATTCGGCTTGTCCAGGGGTTTTAAAATTGGTGCAGCACATGGACAATCGGACTCAATTCTGAAAAAGTGCTAATATCCTGTTCTTCACGAAAAACCGACTTCGTTCGCGAATCTCTGTTTTTCAGAGTGGTCTTTGACAAGCATCTTACCTGGAAGTCTCTTGTTGCGAGGACAAAGATAGCCTAAAAGACTCTAGGCTTTCTTTCCTACCCTTGCAGCCAGCTGTTTATTTATAATAAACTAATACACCACAACACCATCATATGCCCGATTATGATATGAAGCTGCACCTTTGATGCTATTGCAAAAATTATTTAAGTGGTCCAAAATTAATTCTTCAAGATTTTTTGGCGCCAACGTAATAACCATCCAGAAGTTCATCTTCCAGAGCGTTCTCTAGCATCAAATGTGTCATCATTAGCGCCGTCTACAACTACAAGTTAAATAGCTATGGAGATAGTATAACATTCACTAAGCAAATTTCGTAGTTACTGAAGACGAAGGAGGTTAAGAATTAGACTTAAAAATTTTTTATCATTACCAAGTTAATGCAAAGCACCTCAAAAATAATGTTTCAATAGCGTTCAACTGTCTATTTAGGTGACTAGAACATTTATTTTTAGATATTCACATTTTATATATATGGGACGATGCTCCTCCGCCAAGGCGTTTAAAATTTATTCAATTAGACGATCCAGTTTTCACATGCAAGTCAAATGTGAAAAATTCAACGCCAACATTCACATTCAAGCAGTCATGCAAAATTGAATATACCGGGCTCTTCCAAATTCTTTATTTGCTTGTAGAGAATTTATTTTATCAGATCAGCCATCACGACAGAGCTGCCATGCAGAAGTCGCCCTTCACTGTAACTATTATTGCAAGAAGAAAACGGTGAGTAGCCGGACATCTTTTAAGCTTTTACCACCGCGTTATCTCTTTCGATGAGTCATCCTGCACTCAGTTTCACTAGAGCAGCTCAAGAAATATTCTACCCTGTTTATAAGAGGTAGCGTTTTTGCCCCACTTCCAAGATGAAACGCAATTTGGAAGCGTTTAAGGATAATAAAAGGAAAAACGTTCCCATACCACAATAAAATTAACTTTTGGAAATCAGCAATTCTGGGAACAACCAGGTATTTTTGTCACCATTCTCCACACAACAATTCCATGTTTAGCCTATTGACCACTTAGCAATACAATAATTCTGTAACTAATGCACAACCATCGAAATCTAGCCTCAATACCATGCCTGCAGAAAATACTGTGAGGATACAGTCGGATAAAAAAAATATTTGAACTTTATTCCTTAGCAACGATGTCTATGGGACGCCGACATACGTGCTGTCGCGCTAGAGCTAAGAGTGCTCCCTGCTCCAAACGACGCCGCTAAAACTATTTAGAAACCCAGACGGTCCGTCGCCTACTTGAAACAAGTAGACTATTTCTATTCTTAAGCAGCCAACCACATCAAAGGTCTCTAACGTAAGTCGCCCACGTGTGGTCAACTTCCGGTGAAACCAAAGACCTATATAAGACTTTCGGATTATCTGGACCACCCACTACTTGAGTAAAGAGCTCAAATATGCAACTTCACAAGCGAAGACTACTCGCAGTTGCAGCCAACCGAATGTGTCTTCTAAATGTCGTCTCATTTGAGGAAATCAAAGCTTCAATCAAAAAAGGAAAATTTGAAGAAGCTAAAGCAAAGTCTAGCACTTTTAATAGTTTAAAAGTGTCTAAACCAAAATTGTTATAACTTACTAATAACCTTTCGAACAGAACCTAAATTACAAGTACTGCATCCCGAGCTCAAAAAATCACTCTCAAATTTATGCACACAGTTAACAACTTTACAGAACTGATCTTACACAATTGAGAGGTTTCAAATTAAGAATTTGGAAGGCGAGAACATCGTTTACAACATCAAACAAAGAAAGAAAATGGTTGCTATTTTAAAACTAGCAATAATTGTAAATAAACAAGAAAATATGTCCACAGTAAATTAATACAACAAATCGAAGGAGAAGATATAATAAAAGTAAAATAGGCAAAAAGTTTAGATGCGTATGAGATATCATGTTAAGTGAGATAAGGAGTGAAATATAAAGAATCTTTAGATTAACACTAGGAAAAGGAAAAATAAACAGATAAAGACTTAAGAACAGGTAAATAGATAATGTTAAAAATATTTAAATACTGGATAACCTAACTGGAAGAAAGAGTGTAAAATACAGAAACTAATAACAAGCTATAAAAGTAAAGCAGGAAAAAAAAATAAAAAACCAGGGCACTTCTACACTCTAAGGTCAGAGAAAGTCGTAAGATGTGGTTGCAGTATCACAAGATGTAAAAGATAAAAAATATAAAAGATATTTATTTGTAGCACTACTTTTTAAATAAAGTCACGATCAAGAATTCTACTGAATTAGTTGTATCAAATAAGACTTTTTTGCAAGATCATGATAGTGTGATTAGATGTAGGTTGTTAACACAGGCGTGTAGGCCAATTTGACGTAAGCAGTCATTCTGTCACATCGCTTCATTAGGATCAATTGCGATCACTGAAGAGCCAGCGCCTAGTGTCATTGCACAATAAGTCATAAAAATTTTTAAAGACGGAACATGCTAATGAATAAAGATTCTGTAAAAAAATGTTGACAAATGGAGAAAGATACGTTATCAGGCGAATTTGAGGAGTAATGGAGAGCAACTGGTAACTAGAAGTTGATAAAATAATCCTCAACCTAGGCATTAGTTGTGGTAGTATCCAGTTACTAATGAATAATAAAAAAGAGCCGAAATTTTCAAAGATAAAATGGGTTCCTCGTTTCTTTAACTTTAAGCTTTCAAAAAAAGCAAGCGAATTTTTACATGGGATAGTAACGTTCAACAAGAATAAAATTTGATATTATAACTTTGAAGTCTACACTCACAAACACAAAATGGCAAACGAAGAACAGGCGTAATTAGGAATCACAAAAATAATCTTATAATTGAATGAAACATTGAATGCTCACTACTACTACAATTTGCCACTGAAAGTGAAACCTACCTATTCTATAAAGAAACAAGGCGTTTAAATCGGAAGCACGCTTGTCAACATGACTCAAAGTAAATTGCTGCAAAAGCGTTGCACTGCAGTAGATCATGGTTTTTATGGCACTGACTTGTTTGAGTTCCTAGAAAATCAACGGTCTTCTTAATCATAAGCAAGAGATTCTGGTATTTTTAAACCTCAACAAAGTCGACATTTTATTTATATCTGAATCACATTTTATTAGTCGCACAACCTTTTTTATCCCACTAATACTAGTCATCTTCTCAATGTTACTTAGGGAGAGTTAAAGGTTTTTTTCAAACTTCTGTCTACAAGAAAACTAAAATACCAACCCGACAAGATCCATACAGGGAGTATCCTAATATGAATTAAAAATATCACAACTTTTTAACCCTGAAAGTTGTCGTCGTGGGCGGTTGTGATGCTAAACATATCACAATAGCAGATTAAAACCTCCTTGGTACCATGACCAAAATTGGCTATAAGTATCTCATTAAAGGAATACCCACATATGTCAACAAATCCTAAAAAACTTCTGGATTCCTTAGACTTTTTTATAACACACGGTATCTTTTGTGTAAATTAATATTACTGTTATCAAAAACTAATTTTCTCATAGATTGACCTAAAAATTATATAAAAAGAAATGTAAACGTTCAAGTTAGAATCCACTGTCCCGAAAAATTAAGTAAAGACTTACGGTAATCAACTAGAAGAGCGCAAAAGGCAGCCTGTTATTTTTTATTACTATCCACTACATCGCACTACACATTCTTCAACTTATTAATACGAAATGACGGCTAGAAGAATATGGCAAACGTGAATACATTTTATTAAATTACCTAATGGTAAATAGATGTACACTTCACTAACATATTTAAACCTGAGCAGTTTGTAACAGGCAATGAAGCAGAAAACCAGCCAAATGTTTTTTCTCGTAAGTTTCTTGTTAGCAAAGGGAAGGAAAGAATCTATCAAAGCAAACGCTCACAATATCTTTGAATATGACTAAGTCTTAGCCAGCTACTTCGCAAAGATATCATTCTTTCTACTAGCGATCTACAACATGCTAAATTTCTGCTAACTTCCTATCGTAAAGGAATATGACAAAACTATTTTTATCCACAAAATAGGCAAGCGTTATAACGTTTCACAGACCTTTCGACTTTTTACTTACAAGAAAAAATTTGAACGGTTTCTACTTAAAAGATCTACAATAAACATGCTCTGATACTTTTAACCAACCACCAGCTTCTATTTTGAAAATAGCAGTCCGCGAACCAAAAGGTACATAAAATAATCAATAAAATAGATAAGTCCCTAGAAGAAAAAAGATTTCTCAATATACTCCAGGCTTTCGAGCTATTCTTCAAACTTCAAAACAGACCATCCAGCAATTTCTATCTTTTTTTAAAATTCTACTTAACCGACAGAAATTTTCCTGCAAGACACATTGAGATCTAATCTAGCTTTCACCTTATTGGATCAAGTGCTCTACAGCATAGCATATTTAGATCGCTGATGTATCTAAAACAAACAATACCACATCTTTCTCATTTGCGGATGATGTAGCTATCTATGAACGAAAACCCAACAGCGGCTTCGAAAGACCTCCAAGTCCACCCGCATCTTTTTGTAAGTCTCACCATAGATGGAGAACCAATATCTATCAAATCAAATCAGCTTACCCGACAAAGACAATTTTATCAAGGGTCAAAATCTAAGCCACAATCAAACCTACATGGACCTATCCAGACCTAATTCTTAAAAATTGCAATTAAACATTTCTAGGTGCCTGAACCAGATGCAGCGCATCGTTAAAAACGGATAACAAACCACGATAACGATGTGAAACAATTTGTACCATTGTAGGAATAGTGCGAAAAGTCTTACAATTCATTGTAAGATGCTTAATGCTGCTTGCTACGCATATAATATAAAACTGACATACACAGGAAAATTGCGTTCAGCATATACTAAAAATTAGAAAAATTATTATTACATATTTTTTAAAACGCCTAAAAATTACGGCACATTCATTTATGATGACAAACAAATTAAACATAATGTGCATAATAAATTACTAACACAATACTGGAAATCACAATACGAATCGAGCTAATACATTACCTGTGCAAAGTTAACTAAACGAATTGCAAACATTCTTTGGCTTGCGGTATAAATACACGCATATAACGTTGAACCTCGATAACCTCTAACAGCATTACTCTTAGATACCAAAAATTGTTGGCTTTTTTGTCCTGGTTCTCAAAAAAAAAAAATGGACTCTGCTGATAATCTTTATAACTTTGATAACTGATCTACTTTTGAATTTTTGAAGTTGCCGATCAAACAGTTGAACAGTTGTATAGACAAATTAAAAATTAACTACGCTGTAATGCTTCACAATTTAAATTTAACGGTTGCCCTTAATTTACAAAATATAGCCCTATGCGTCAGCATAGGTGCTATTTTCAACGTTGCGCCTAATTCGAACGCCATACTCCTTAATTTAATAAGTTGGGCATCTTGCGGAACATTTTTCCAGAATTCTGGAGAGCTTTTGTTATTTAGTGTTACTTTTCATGCTGTCAGAGCTCAAATCATGGAACAGCTGCTCCATGTTATCATCTAGTGCAAGGTTTGTCCAAAAATTTCGTCACTTTTTGTAAGCTGACGGCAAATTTTTTGCCATGCGCTCATAGGAAATGGAAAAAAAGTTAGACGGGTCTTTTTGCTCCCAGTTTTCTAGCACGTGCCTCAAATCATGGTGCAGGTGCTTTATGTTAACATCTAGTGCGGAGCTGGCCCAACAGTTTTGCCACTTTTCGTATAACTGACGGCAAATCTTTTGCCATATCCTTATAGGCAATGAGAAGCAAATTAGACAGGCCTCTTTGCTCCCGGTACCCTAGTAGGTGCCTTAAATCATGGCATAGCTGCTCTATGTTAACATCTAGTGCGGGGTAGCCCAAGAACTTCGTCACTTTCGTTACAGCCGATGGCAAATCTTTTGCCTTATTCTTATACACAATAAAAAGCAAATTAGACAAGTCTTTTTGCTCCCAGTACTCTAGTACGTGCCTCAAATTATGGCACAGCGAGTCCGTGTTAACATCTAGTGAGGGTATTGTCCAAAAACTGCCACTTTTCGCATAGCTGACGGCAAATCCTTTGCCATATCCTTATAGGCATTGAGAAGCAAATTCGACAGATGTCTTTGCTTCCAATACCTTAGTACGTCCCTTAAATAACGGCACAGCTGCTCTATGTTAACACCTGGTGAGGGGCTTGCCCAAGAACTTCTCTACTTTTGGTACAGCTGACGCAAATCTTTTTCCATGTTCTCTTTGCAATGAAAAGCAAATTAGACAGGTGTCTGCTTCCAGTACGCTAATACGTGCTTTAAATGATAGCACAGCTGCTCCATGTTAACATCTAGTGCAGGTCTTGCTCAAGAACTTCGCTACTTTTTTTATAACTGACAGCAAATATTTTGCCTTTTCTCATAAGCAATGAGAAGCAAATTAGACCGGTGTCTTTGTTCCCAGTACCATAGTACATGTCCCAAATCATGCAACAAATGCTCTATGTTAACATCTAGCACGGGGCTTGCTCAAGAATTTTGCCACTTTTCGTATAACTCTCGGCAAATCTTTGTCATATCCTTATAGGCAATGAGAAGTAAATTAGCAAGGTCTATTCGCCCCAGTACACTAGTACGTGCGGAGATTGCCCAAAAACTTCGCCACTTTTTGTATAGCTGAAGGCAAATCCTTTGCCATATCGTTATAGGCAATAAGAAGCAAATTAGTCATGTCTACTTGCAGCAAGTACCCTAGTATGTGCTTCTAGTAGAAACTCTATCCATCTGCAAAACCAACTTCAACGTTACAAATGATCTGAATGTATGAACATATTTCAATTAATGAATTATATTATACATCCGACGCTCTAAAAAGCATGAAGGATTAGAGAAGAAGAAAAAGAATTATATTATGAAACATTTTCGTTGAAACTCATAAGGCTCTTGATATGTTATTGGTCGTTGTCCGATAGGTGAGCAACAACAAAATTAATGTGAGTAAATTGAGTGTATTTTACCATCCCCGAACCTCTAACGTCAACCGCTCACCGGTGTTTACTACAGACGGTTTACTACAGAAAGTGAAATTATAATTATGAGAGGTTAGGAAGGATACGTAAAGTGAGCTGGGAGTAGCAAGAAATGAAAGCTCCATAAAAAATTTACCCTTCTGGTTACAGCAGACCTATTCTTTGTTCAGGCGGTGAGTGTGCCGATCACTGCTACACTGCCGGTTAGAGGTACATGCCTCCAAGCGTGGCAAATTATAACCAAAAGACATTGCATTGAATATAATGAAGCTACCCTAAAACACGTTTTCAATAGAAATTTTAATTAAATCATAGTAAAATAAATAAAGGCAATCAACGATTAAAATGTCAGCAGTTCGGAAAAATGTGTCGTTTTTGTATGTTTGGTTGCAAACCGAGTTATCAAATATTCCAAATTAAATTAAATTCAGTCTGTCGGTTCTCTATAATTATTACATTCCCAAACATACAAAAATTGGTAAGTCAAATCAAACGAGACATAAAAACTACTTCACCACTGAACAAATCGACTATATAGTGTCTTGATAGAGAAAATTTGACGGTTATTACTAAACATTGATTATAATTTAATGAATAAAATTTGACTATTGGATTGAATTAATCAAAGCCAATTTTACATAACTAATGACACTTACATGTGTTAATCTTCTAATGATAAAATATTTTACGTCATATACCTATTTGTCAAAACTTCACACAAAAGAAACATTTGAGGGACTGAACCTAATGTTGCGCTGATTAAGACCTTATCATTTATCTGAATATTTATTTACTGACGAATACTGAATACCCATATGCGATGTTACTTATCATTCAATATAAAAAAATAGTGGTTTTAAATTTCAAAAAAGGAAATAGAGGCCCACAAAGGAACCTTAATAAACCGTTCCGCTTATATAGTGCCAGGCTAATAAAGGAATGCCACCATTACACAATTGATCAATTCAAGCTTTCTCTCAAATTGTAATTATTATCTAGTAGATGGAGGGTGTAGAAGTTTTATCCAAACATTTCTTCTTCTTCTTTCGCCGTCTCCTTTTTCTTTTAGAAAGTTCAATTAACGACATCCCGAACCACTCCCTCAGCTCACTCGCACCGCTTCTCCATCTAAGTGTTGCAACGGACTAGCGGCCATCTTGTTGTAGTTTTCAGACATTACGATTATCTCGGAGAATATAAATTAGGCTCGAGGTAGTTTCCCGTTGCTTTCCTGAGTCAGACTAAGATATAAAAACGAAAAAATAAGATAAGTTATGGGTAGGGCTTAAGGGGAGGAACTCGGTTTCCTCCCAGTATTAAAAGTTGAAAGAAGACTAAGACTCACTCCCCCAAAGCAGACCTGTCTCTTACCGGGATCCTAAAAGAGTGCCCACACGTTACATATTGTCCAAACATTTTAAAGTAAAATATTACGCTCAAATGAGAGGAATGATTGAGTTCGTGCTTGAAAGACAGCGGTTGTTTAACAAGTTTTTGATAAGTGATTTGTTAATGCCTATTTTTCACCACTAAACATGGAAAAACGTGGAAAATAAAATTGCAATTACTAATCGTACCTATAGTTTATTTAACAAAACCAGTAGCTTGTCATGGTACGTAAAGAGAGAAAACTTCAATTGATAAAAATGGGATTTCATCAATCCTTAAGTTGACATTTTATTTCTAGCTCTTGACGTTGGTGAATTATATTTATTTGCAGTTGGAACCTACTAATTGAAAATGGCGGAACGATATTTCTAAACCAGGGAAATTTTTGAAACTGCAATTCTGGTTTCTTTAATTAAAGCAAAGTAAACTCAAGGCATTCTTCAAATACACTTTACTCTTAGGTTCTTTAAGACTTGAAAAAATAGGCACTAATGAATGCTATCAATGTAAAAATAGATCTGGAAAGTTAGATGTTGTTCTTATGTAATGATAATTCTTTGGTATGTTGAATATTATCACTAGAGTGGTCTAAGCGACTGAGGCACGGACGGCGATGCGGACGGACCCAAATTCCATTCCCAGAGCTCTCTGATGCCTGTCGGATGGCCTACTCAGTCACTAACAATAATTGAGTACCTGCGTTCACTTCGAACAAGGGGAAATAATGGCGGTCTTCTAAGACGCGGTGCTTACCACATCGCTCCGCATCAGAGATTGTGCGCGACGACTGGGTGGTAAAGTCGGACATATGAAAGCTTTAATCTCTCAGTTTGCAGGCCGTGGTCCCAAGAGTTTAAACCAAACGATTTATTAACACACGTAATTCCTGCTTTCTGCGATCAGCTTATTAACTCAAAAATGACACTTTGCACGATAATTAATATTTATAATTATCTATTTGTATTTTATATAAATACAGACATTCTTTTTTAGTATTTGAGCTTTTCTGAATTTGAATTGGTCTTCTAATTTGGTGTAGAATTTTAGTTTTTGATTATTGAGTGAATGTTCTTCTTCATTTAACTATTCTTTGTATGTGTCGTTTCGTTTGCTTAATATTTATTTTTATCTTTTTCGTTCTGTTGCATGTTATTTTACTTGGTCAGCTTATTCTGATTTTTTGTTATTGTTTTTGTCGAAAGAAGAAGGTAGTAAATTGTTTAGGCAGATATAATCAAGTCAAATCCTGACTAACGTTACATCAATACAAATGGTGAGTCGATAACAATGGGTGGGACTATTCCAGCGTGTTAAACTGCTCTTACTTTCAAGTGTATTTTTCTCCATTTTGCCTAACAAAGTATAAATGGAAATACTGTACTTTAGTATTATGACTCATATATTTCTTGGATAAACAGTTCATCCCATATATAATACTTCTAAATTTTTGATAATTTCTTTAGAGAGTTAGTTCAACGGCTTCAATTCTGGAATTTTTAAATGCCGATCGGAATTAATTTTATGTAAAGACGTTTCTTTTAATGTAATCGCACAAAACAAAATTATAATTATAGTCGTAAGTACATACAAAAGCATTAACCACTAACGGTTCGTTTCTGCAGTAATTCACAGTAAAGAAATTGAGGCTGCATTTCAGGGTTGCCTCTGTTCCTTTAGAAAGTCTCTCTGACATTATTATTGTCGAGCAAGCAATACTTTCAGACATAAAATAGCACTTGTAAGTCAAAAAATTTTATTTAAAAGAACAGTACAGTTTTTCTTGTTAACGTTTAATCAAGTTATACTGTAGGAAAAATTAAAAAAAAAAAAGAACAAAACAATAGGAGGAATAGAAAGTATATTTTTAACAAAGAAAGTTATAGAACTAAACGTTTGATTTTAATACCTTCTAAGAAGGGTGGTGACCAACAGGTGTCCCTTATTTTTGATGCACTGTTGTAGTTATTTATTACTCCTTCCGACATTTGCAGGACTTGAAGTGTCCTGGAGTCCTTTAACATATTTCCATAAGAAGATGTCGCGTAGAGTAAGATCCGTAGAGCGACTTGGCCAAGTGGCGTAAATAAGTTGAGGAATTAAGTGTCCATGAAACATCGTGTGAAAAAAAGTGTGAAAATCTTCCATTTTTTTGGAACAAAATATTTTCTCCTTCCTTAGACAACTAGGGACAAACAATCCCACTTTACTTACAGCATATCAAATAATAAGACGTGTGCATTAGAGAGGCCTTTCTTATCTCATGGATTGTTATCATTCAAATTTGAAAAGTATTTTTTATTAGACACTTCAACAAGTGGAAATGTGCTTCGTTATTCGATTATTCGTTAAAAGTTTCCGGGATGTTCAACACATTTTCAGACTATGTTGCCAACGATCTTGTATGGACGAAATTCAAGATTTGTTACAAAATTGGTCAAGAGCAACGGCATATTTTCTCGCAGATGACCTAGGAGACTGCTAATTGGAATGCCTCCTTGTGTCTTTGAGTACTCAAAGAACTTATTCCTCTCCTTCTTACTACAAAATCAGGACACCAGCTTCTTACTCACAAAAAATATATTTTTGATCGAAAAGAGATGAGAGCAGAGTCATTACTTCGAAAGCAAAAGTCGTTGATGAGCTTCTCTAGACAAAATCTTTCTACCATCTGTGTCTAACGAAATCACTTCTCCCAACCTTGGGTCACTTCTCGTGTCACATTTTTGAATTTAGGGGGAGCAGGGTAGCTTTGCCCTACCTCATACAAACACCAATTTAATGAGTGGATTAAATATAATTCTTAACATTATTATCTTTATAAAATTGGTAGATGCACGCTTTTGTATTATTTATACTGCAGTAGCTGAATTGTAACACACAATGTAAAGCAAAATTTAAACCAAGTAAAGAAATAAAATTTCAGTCGATTTGACTACTGATGGCACAAAATAACACAATAATAATGTTTTAGACGGTGTTAAGTGATGACAAACTCTATGTTAATTTTTTCAGGTAGCAATAGTGGATAAAATTACAATTTTTTAACTACAAATATGATGTACTATCTGATTTGGAGTGCAGTATAAAGGATTAGAAATTTAGACACTACTGTTAAAGCCACCAATGAATCGTCATGTCAAATCAGTTTTCCAACTTGGTCACCCTTGTTCACTATCACTCATTGCACAAAAGTAAAGAAAAGTAAAAGAGAGAATATGTTTAAAATTAAAAGGTGGACAAACATCTTTTGATGTAATTTCCTCAAAGTTTAACGCACTTCTCTCAGTTGAATCGCGCTGTCATCGATAGATCAAGAATAAGCGTTCTTCTGGGCCTGGGCGGGCGTGTTGGAGACTCTTTAGGAACTCATGGATGTCTGTACATTTTAGGCTGAAGTTATTAGTCAAAAAAGTTCGGGACTCATCTGTGGAAGTTTCTTCAGTGCCTTAGAAATACTCGTTTACGGTTTGTACTACCCCTCTTCGTTTCAAATTTTTGTTTGGCCATATAAAACAAATATCATATTTGCTTAGTTGAGGAAATGCTGCTGAACTGAAGGCCAAAAGCATGTCATAGACATTGCCGATAATTTATGATGTCACAAGCGTGTTTTTAGACCTGCTCGCTTTTGTAGTTTTTATTCAAGGTTGAATGGCATCATAGAAAGGGCCGCCAGTACAGGAAAAATTCTTTTACTTGTTTTTCCAAAAAAGTATTGAACTGCAATTTTGTACTGTAATTCTAAACTCTTGTGTTCAGGCAAGCATTTATTAGACAAAGTATTGTTAGAATTTTTATCTATAAGGACATTACTTAATCATATGTTAAGATAACTAAAGATATATATTATAATAAGCTGCATTATACTTATAAAAAATTCCGGCTTAATTGAGTGAATTTTGAAATTTTGTAATGCAACTACATATACCTATGTATATAAAATAGTTTTTCTTAATTCGATGATTAACAGATATGACTTAATTATATGATGCAATTGTAACTGATATACATACATTAGAAAATGTAACCATAAGCATTACTGAAAGTAGTATCCTCAATATGATCCTTAATCCACGAGTCAAACTTTTCAATCATCTTTTGAGACATAACCTCCGTATATTTTCCGACGGTTCCAGAACGAATAAAATAAGCATCCTGCGGAGCTGCGGGATTCAGCAGTGTAAATGGCTGTCTCTATTTACTGCACTATTGTTTCGCATAGATTTAAAGGTCAAATGTGCGCATAGTTGCTTTATGTGCACTTCCGATACGTTTTTCCCCAAGAACCGTGCTACCTTCCTTATGACCGACGGCAAGTCCCTTATCATGTCTTCATAGGTAATGAAAAGCAAGTTAGGCATATCTTTTTGCGCCCAGTACCCCAACACGTGCTTCCAATAAGAGCCGTACAAATCTGCAAAACATACGTCAGCGCAAAGACAATTACAGCTTTCACCTCTATACATTTGCCTGCCAGGAACACTTCGCAGAAGTTTTCCAGATCCACTTTGCAAGAGAATAGCGCTTTGCTAATATGGTACAAAGAAACGCAAACGTCCTTTGGATTTCTAAAGACGTAGATCATCTGGAAGTTGTGCTTTTAAGGTTTCTTTAACAATCTAGATTAACGTAACTTACTTTTGGAACTTTTTTCCGACTCTGTATATCAATGGGTAACAGCGAGAATGGTAGATGTGTCTTGATGAACCTAGGATGGCCCAAGGCTCTAGTATACTCCATAGAATCATAGTATATCTCAGTAGGCATCTTTCCCACAACTTCGTCTCGATTTTTAAAGTTAAAAACGGCACCCATTCTATCAGAAAACAAATGGTGTGATTATAAAATGTTTCAGTGTTGTCTAATCATTTAGTGATTGTGGTATAATAAACTCACTCTAAATACGGAAAGCGCTTTGTCAGAGGAACCTTAGCTCCGTCCAAATCAAAATTGTTTGCTATTAACCAGACCATTTCCTGGGTCCACGTAGTGCCTAATTTAAAAAAATTTAAGTACATTGTACACATTTTAATGTGGCAAGTGTACCAGATCTCGGATATGTGGCCACTATTACGTCGCTGTCGTGAAACTCGAAATCTTTAATCGATTCGGCATATCTGCTAAACAGTTCTGGCATGCTAGTGTTTTCCTTTCCTGCATTGATGTACCCGGTGAGAAGTGGGCCGGTTAGTTCTTCTCTTAGAATACGATCAATTACAGCTTCTTTTGGATTCTTTTGAAACTCCATTGTTACTTATAATTAAACTAAAAAAATATTAAACACAATGTAACACTATCATAAGTGAGGAGATTGAGGGACAACTAAATGTTAGTGTTTAACACAATGTAAATACACTAATAATAATAGACAGGTCAAATAAAGTAAATTACAAATTAGAAAGTATTCTTTATTTGGTGTCTTTTTAAATTAGTAAACCAAAATAAATAAAAATTATTATTAGGAACTCTATGAAAGTTCTGTATGCACTCCATGTAATTAGTATAAGAAAGATATTGTGTGTCAGAAAAAAACTATAGTAATAAAATTGATGAGCTCCTTACATTTTTTGATTTGTTTGGACTAGTTATCAAAACCCTTTTTTATAACGAATAATGGCCTACACTAACTAATTTCTAGTAACCAAAGCCCTGCTGTTGACAACCTACCACTTGGAGTCCACAAGCATTTGCCTCTAGGCGAAAAATCAGGAAGTAATACGGGAGTTATGCTATTATAGCCTCCTCCCTGATACTTTAGACTCCATATTTGAAGACAACATTGCCACAGTCTCAGTAGATGACCTTAGCACCAACAATCCTTCGTGAACCAGTTGGATGGCAAACAACAGAAAGACGTTGCATTGTTTTGTTCATCCCTGTAACCTGCATTTATAAGATCAACCGAACGCGACGGTGTACAAAGCACACTCTCTGTCCTGATGACTAATGGAAGTCCAGACAGAGGGCTAAAGGTCTTGGACGTACTCGACATTAATTTCTGCAGAAATGGTCATAACAAACTATTCTTGATATCGCCCATTTATGGGAAGACTGGTGCTGTGAATACCGTCGCCGACAAATTCGAGGTATTTGCTGAGAGCTTAGAGCGCTAATGCACATTCGATTACACTCATCCTGATTTTGATTATATTACCATCGTTGGACTACTTAAAGCCGGTGTCTTATAACAAAGCCCTTCAACTTATCCGAAATCGTGAGCTACGGGCCTTTCCAAGGAAGTCAGTCGTCTGCGTCACAGCTCTTGCCAACGTTGTCCTGCGCCTTCGCTATTTTTAGTGTCTGTGAATACTTGATAAGACTGGAAGGTTTGGCAAGAAAAACTGTCGGGCCAGGTAATACACTGCTACCTACGGAACATCTGTTTGGATTCAGCCGTGGCCATTTCATCACCTGCAAACTTCTCTAGCTGATAGGTAAAGCAAGGAAAGCCTTAATACCATCACAGACTTCCTTAATGCCTCTACTAGAAGGTAGCTTTAGCATCCGTTCCGCTAATTTAATTATTTTTTTTCAACCGGAGGTAAGAAGGACATGTAAGAGTGAACCGACTAAAATCTGGCTTTGTTCAACCTATACGTCCGGAACAGCCTGGCATCACCTTCCACGATAATTGCCTAATACACAGCTTGCTCTAGTCTTATTTCGAGATTCGGCTTGTCCAGGGGTTTTAAAATTGGTGCAGCACATGGACAATCGGACTCAATTCTGAAAAAAGTGCTAACATCCTGTTCTTCACGAAAAACCGACTTCGTTCGCGAATCTCTGTTTTCAGAGTGGTCTTTGACAAGCATCTTACCTGGAAGTCCCTTGTTGCGAGGACAAACATAGCCTAAAAGACTCTGGGCTTTCTTTTCTACCCTTGCAGCCAGCTGTTTATTTATAATAAACTAATACACCACAACACCATCATATGCCCGATTATGATATGAAGCTGCACCTTTTGATGCTATTGCAAAAATTATTTAAGTGGTCCAAAATTAATTCTTTAAGATTTTTTGGCGCCAACGTAATAACCATCCAGAAGTTCATCTTCCAGAGCGTTTTCTAGCATTAAATGTGTCATCATTAGCGCCGTCTACAACTGCAAATTAAATAGCTATGGAGATGGTCCAACATTCACTAAGCAAATTTCGTAGTTACTGAAGAAGAAGGAGGTTAAGAATTAGACTTAAAAATTTTTATCATTGCCAACTAAGTTAATGCAAAGCACCTCAAAAATAATGTTTCAATAGGCTTCAACTGCCTATTTAGGTGACTACAACATTTATTTTTAGATATTCACATTTCATATATATGGGACGCTGCTCCTCCGCCAAGGCGTTTAAAATTTATTCAGTTAGACGATCCAGTTTTCACATGCAAGTCAAATGTGAAAAATTCAACGCCAACATTCACATTCAAGCAGTCATGCAAAATTGAATATACCGGGCTCTTCCAAATACTTTATTTGCTTGTAGAGAATTTATTTTATCAGATCAGCCATCACGACAGAGCTGCCATGCAGAAGTCTCCCTTCACTGTAACTATTATTGCAAGAAGAAAACGGTGAGTAGTCGGACACATTTTAAGCTTTTACCACCGCGTTATCTCTTTCGATGAGTCATCCTGCACTCAGTTTCACTAGAGCAGCTCAAGAAATATTCCACCCTGTTTATAAGAGGTAGCATTTTTTGCCCCACTTCCAAGATGAAACGCAATTTGGAAGCGTTTAAGGCTAATAAAAGGAAAACGTTCCCCATACTACAATAAAATTAACTTTTGGAAATCAGCAATTCTGGGAACAACTAGGTACTTCTGTCACCATTCCTCACACAACAATTCCCTGTTTACTATATTGACCACTTAGCAACATAATAATTCTGTAACTAATGCACAACCATCGAAATCTAGCCTCAATACCATGCCTGCAGAAAATACTGTGAGGATAGAGTCGGATAAAAAAAAGATTTGAACTTTATTCCTTAGCAACTATGTCTACGGGACGCCGACATACATGCTGTCGCGCTAGAGCTAAGAGTACTCCCTGTTCCAAACGACGCCGCTAAAACTATTTAGAAACCCAGACGGTCCGTCGCCTACTTGAAACAAGTAGACTATTTCTATTCTTAAGCAGCCAACCACATCAAAGGTCTCTAACATAAGTCGCCCACGTGTGGTCAACTTCCGGTGAAACCAAAGACCTATATAAGACTTTCGGATTATCTGGACCACCCACTACTTGAGTAAAGAGCTCAAATTTGCAACTTCACAAGCGAAGACTACTCGCAGTTGCAGCCAACCGAATGTGTCTTCTAAATGTCGTCTCATTTGAGGAAATCAAAGCTTCAATCAAAAAAGGAAAATTTTTAAGAAGCTAAAGCAAAGTCTAGCACTTTTAATAGTTTAAAAGTGTCTATCCAAAATTGTTATAACTTACTAATAACCTTTCGAACAGAACCTAAATTACAAGTACTGCATCGCGAGCTCAAAAAAAGCACAGAGTTAACAACTTTACAGAAACTGATCTTACACAATTGAGAGGTTTCAAATTAAGAATTTGGAAGGCGAGAATATCGTTTACAACATCAAACAAAGAAAGAAAATGGTTGCTATTCTAAAACTAGCAATAATTGCAAATAAACAAGAAAATATGTCCACAGTAAATTAATACAACAAATCGAAGGAGAAGATATAATAAAAGTAAAATAGGCAAAAAGTTTAGATGCATATGAGATATCATGTTAAGTGAGATAAAGAGTGAAATATAAAGAATCTTTAGATTAACACTAGCAAAAGGAAAAATAAACAGATAAAGACTTAAGAACGGCTAAATATATAATGTTAAAAATATTTAAACAGTGGATAGCCTAACTGGAAGAAAGAGTGCAAAATACAGAAACTAATAAAAAGCTATAAAAGTAAAGCAGGAAGAAAAATAAATAAGAAGCCAGGGCACTTCTACATTCTAAGGCCAGAGAAAGTCGTAAGATGTGGCTGCAGTTTCACAAGATATAAAAGATAAAAAATATAAAAAATATTTAGTTGTAGCATTACTTTTTGAATAAAGGGGAATAAATCAGACTTTTTTGCAATATCGTGATGGTGTGATTAGATGTAGGTTGTTAACACAGGCGTGTAAGCTAATTGACCTAAGCAGTCATTCTGTCACATCGCTTCATTAGGATCAATTGCCATCACTGAAGAGCCAGCGCCTAGTGTCATTGCACAATAAGTCATAAAAATTTTTAAAGACGGAACATGCTAACGAATAAAGATTCTGTAAAAAAATGTTGACAAATGGAGAAAGATACGTTATCAGGCGAATTTGAGGAGAGCAACTGGTAACAAAAAGTTGATAAAATAATCCTTAACGTAGGTATTAGTTGTGGTAGTATCCAGTTAATAATGAATAATAAAAAAGGGCTGAAATTTTCAAAGATAAAATGGGTTCCTCGTTTCTTTCATTTTAAACTTTCAAAAAAAAGCAAGCGAATTTTTACATGGGATAGTAACGTTCAACGAGAATAAAATTTGATATTATAACTTTGAAGTCTAAACTCACAAACACAAAATGGCAAACGAAGAACAGACGTAATTAGGAATCACAAAAATAATCTTATAATTGAATGAAACATTGAATGCTCACTACTACTACAATTTGCTACTGAAAGTGAATCCTACCTATTCTATAAAGAAACAAGGCGTTTAAATCGGAAGCACGCTTGTCACATACCACCACCATGACTCAAAATAAATTGCTGCAAAAGCGTTGCACTGCAGTAGATCATGGTTTTTATGGCACAGACTTGTTTGAGTTTCTAGAAAATCAACGGTCTCCTTAATCATAAGCAAGAGATTGTGTATTTTTAAACCTCAACAAAGTCGACATTTTATTTATATCTGAATCACATTTTATTAGTCGCACAACTTTTTTTATCCCACTAATACTAGTCATCTTCTCAATGTTACTTAGGGAGAGTTAAAGGTTTTTTTCAAACTTCTGTCTACAAGAAAACTAAAATACCAACCCGACAAGTTCCATACAGGGAGTATCCTAATATGAATTAAAAATATCACAACTTTTTAACCCTGAAAGTTGTCGTCGTGGGCGGTTGTGATGCTAAACATATCACAATAGAAGATTAAAACCTCCTCGGTACTATGACCAAAATTAGCTATAGGTATCTCATTAAAGGAATACCCACATATGTCAGCAGATCCTAAAAAACTTCTGGATTCCTTAGACTTTTTTATAACACACGGTATCTTTTGTATAAATTAACATTACTGTTATCAAAAAGTAATTTTCTCATAGATTGACCTCCAAATTATACAAAAAGAAATGTAAACGTTCAAGTTAGAATCCACTATCCCGAAAAATTAAGTAAAGCCTAACGGTAATCAAGAGAAGAGCGCAAAAAGCAGCCTGTTATTTCACCCCTACAAGCAGTAAAATAATAACCAATATCAACGACATCCCACTACACACTCTTCAACTTATTAATAAGAAATGACGGCTAGAAGAATATGGCAAGTGCGAATACATTTTATTAAATTACCTAATGGTAAATAGATGTACACTTCACTAATATATTTAAACCTGAGCAGTTTGTAATAGGTAATAAAGCAGAAAACCACCCAAATGTTTTTTCTCGTAAGTTTTTTGTTAGCAAAGGGAAGGAAAGAATCTATCAAAGTAAACGCTCACAATATCTTTGAACATGACTAAGTCTTAGCCAGCAACTTCGCAAAGATATCATTCTTTCTACTAGCGATCTACAACATGCTAAATTTCTGCTAACTCCCTATCGTAAAGGAATATGGCAAAACTATTTTTATCCACAAAATAGGCAAGCTTTATAACGTCTTACAAGAAGAAATTTGAACGGTGTCTACTTAAAAGATCTACAATAAACATGCTCTGATACTTTTAAGCAACCACCAGCTTCTATTTTGAAAATAGCAGTCCACGAACCAAAAGGTACATAAAATAATCAATCAAATAGATAAGTCCCTAGAAGAAAAGAGATTTCCCAATATACTCCAGGATTTCGACCTATTCTTCAAACTTCAAAACAGACCATCCAGCAATTTCTATCTTTTTTAAAATTCTACTTAACCGACAGAAATTTTCCTGCAAGACACATTGAGATCTAATCTAGCTTTCATCTTATTGGATCAAGTGCTCTGCAGCATAGCGTATTTAGATCGCTGATGTATCTAAAACAAACAATACCACATCTTTCTCATTTGCGGATGATGCAGCTATCTATGAACGAAAACCCAACAGCGGCTTCGAAAGACCTCCAAGTCCACCCGCATCTTTTTGTAAGTCTCGCCATAGATGGAGAACCAATATCTATCAAATCAAATCAGCTTACCCGACAAAGACAATTTTATCAAGGGTCAAAATCTAAGCCACAATCAAACCTACATGGACCTATCCAGACCTAATTCTTAAAAATTGCAATTAAACATTTCTAGGTGCCTGAACCAGATGCAGCGCATCGTTAAAAACGGATAACAAACCACGATAACGATGTGAAACAATTTGTACCATTGTAGGAATAGTGCGAAAAGTCTTACAATTCATTGTAAGATGCTTAATGCTGCTTGCTATCCATATAATATAAACCTGACATACACAGGAAAATTGCGTTCAGCATATACTAAAAATTAGAAAAATTATTATAACGTATTTTTTAAAACGCCTAAAAATTACGGCACATTCATTTATGATGACAAACAAATTAAACATAATGTGCATAATAAATTACTAACGCAATTACTGGAAATTACAATACGAATCGAGCTAATACATTACCTGTGCAAAGTTAACTAAACGAATTGCAAACATTCTTTGGCTTGCGGTATAAATACACGCATATAACGTTGAACCTCGATAACCTCTAACAGCATTACTCTTAGATACCAAAAATTGTTGGCTTTTTTGTCCTGGTTCTCAAAAAAAAAAAATGGACTCTGCTGATAATCTTTATAACTTTGATAACTGATCTACTTTTGAATTTTTGAAGTTGCCGATCAAACAGTTGAACAGTTGTATAGACAAATTAAAAATTAACTACGCTGTAATGCTTCACAATTTAAATTTAACGGTTGCCCTTAATTTACAAAATATAGCCGTATGCGTCAGCATAGGTGCTATTTTCAACGTTGCGGCTAATTCGAACGCCATACTCCTTAATTTAATAAGTTGGGCATCTTGCGGAACACTTTTCCAGAATTCTGGAGAGCTTTTGTTATTTAGTGTTACTTTTCATGCTGTCAGAGCTCAAATCATGGAACAGCTGCTCCATGTTATCATCTAGTGCAAGGTTTGTCCAAAAATTTCGTCACTTTTTGTAAGCTGACGGCAAATTTTTTGCCATGCCCTCGTAGGAAATGGAAAAAAAGTTAGACGGGTCTTTTTGCTCCCAGTTTTCTAGCACGTGCCTCAAATCATGGTGCAGGTGCTTTATGTTAACATCTAGTGCGGAGCTGCCCCAACAGTTTTGCCACTTTTCGTATAACTGACGGCAAATCTTTTGCCATATCCTTATAGGCAATGAGAAGCAAATTAGACAGGCCTCTTTGCTCCCAGTACCCTAGTAGGTGTCTTAAATCATGGCATAGCTGCTCTATGTTAACATCTAGTGCGGGGTTGCCCAAGAACTTGGTCACTTTTGTTACAGCCGATGGCAAATCTTTTGCCTTATTCTTATAGACAATAAAAAGCAAATTAGACAAGTCTTTTTGCTCCCAGTAGTCTAGTACGTGCCTCAAATTATGGCACAGCGATTCCGTGTTAACATCTAGTGAGGGGATTGTCCAAAAACTGCGACTTTTCGCATAGCTGACGGCAAATCCTTTGCCATATCCTTATAGGCATTGAGAAGCAAATTCGACAGATGTCTTTGCTTCCAATACCTTAGTACGTCCCTTAAATAACGGCACAGCTGCTCTATGTTAACACCTGGTGAGGGGCTTGCCCAAGAACTTCTCTACTTTTGGTACAGCTGACGCAAATCTTTTTCCATGTTCTCTTTGCAATGAAAAGCAAATTAGACAGGTGTCTTTGCTTCCAGTACGCTAATACGTGCTTTAAATGATAGCACAGCTGCTCCATGTTAACATCTAGTGCAGGTCTTGCTCAAGAACTTCGCCACTTGTTTTATAACTGACGGCAAATCTTTTGCCATATCCTTATAGGCAATGATAAGCAAATTAGACCGGTGTCTTTGCTCCCAGTACCATAGTACATGTCCCAAATCAGACAACAAATGCTCTATGTTAACATCTAGCACGGGCCTTGCTCAAGAATTTTGCTCGGCAAATCTTTGCCATATCCTTATAGGCAATGAGAAGTAAATTTTAAAGGTCTATTCGCCCCAGTATATTAGTACGTGCCTCAAATTATGGCAGAGTAGCTCCGTGTTAACATCTAGTATGGGACTTGCCCAAAAACTTCGCCACTTTTCGTATAGCTGAAGGCAAATCCTTTGCCATATCGTTATAGGTAATAAGAAGCAAATTAGGCATGTCTACTTGCAGCCAGTACCCTAGTATGTGCTTCTAGTAGAAACCCTATCCATCTGCAAAACCAACTTCAACGTTACATTTTCCTGCAGAAGCTGTCTACGTCAGTCTTAAAAGTGAAGTGCCTTAATAAAATGATAATAAATAATAAGTACGTCTTTTCGATTTCTGACAACATAAATTATCTAGAAAGCGGATAATTAGAATTGTTGTTAATGTAACTGATGCAGGTTACTCCGGAGGCTGTTCTTTAATTTTTTATTAACAATAAAAATGGCAAATGTAAGTTTTGTTGCGTTTTTTATATTGTTTAATAAATAATAAACTAGTGAAGAGAATTGTCTGTAATGATATAATATTATTAGTTGTCTTCCCTACCTTGTCTATTTTTTATTTTATTACTTTTTGTTTGTTCAATTTATTTTGTAACATTTTTGATATTTATTTTAGTAATTCTGTTCTACATAATTTGTTCTACTCTTCCAACTGATTTGTTGCATGCTTTCCTAGTTTCTTTATACTCTACTTTGTTTCCTGGATTATTGGTTTTATCCATTTTAATCTAGTTTTTATTTTTTTTCTTGTTATTTTTGATATTGTTCTTTCTTTTTCGTTCTCTATTGATTTTTCAGAAATTCGTTTGTAGCACTCCATTGTCTTTTGTTTGAAGAATTTTTCAATCTTCTCCTTTAGTTGTTTAATTGATTTTGTTTTTTCCTCTTTATAAGTTTTTAGAGAACGTATATGTTCATAATTGATTATCAATATGTAAGTCATTTTTCTGTTTATTAATTTTATATCAGAGCCTTTCCTCCTCATTTATATAGTACAACTCCCACACCATAACAACCTTGCTTTTCAGCTCCTGAGTAAATAATTGTGAACTAGGTTTTGTGTACTCTTCTTTTTTTTCCCATCTTATTTTTTGCAGTGCTACCCAATCTTTTTCTTTTACTTCCATTATTTTAAACATTTTTATTTCTTCTATTTTTATTTTTAATTGTTCTTGCTTATTAAATCTTAACTATTTTAAAACCAATTTTAAACTGATTTTTGTAATTCTTTCCAGTTAATATACAATATCATCATATTTTATCTATTTGGCCTTTATTACCTACTTTCTGTTTTTCTGTTTGTCTCTGCAAATTATTTTTCTTATGAAACGCTTCTTATGTTGAAACATTCCATCTATAATAGACTTATCATGCTTCATTAGCTCTGTTTTATCCTACTCTTGGCTTATTTTAAGTGGGGCAGCAACTAGTTGCCATTTTCTCCCTACCTTGTATAGTAAAAACAAATATAGACAAATCTAGATACTATAAGAATTTATTAGAAACAAATCGAAAACTAGCAATGGAAGTAACGCTTAAAAAATTCTGATAAAGTAATTTACATTACAAAAGGTGAAGGAAATTATAAGCAATAGCGTTAATGCAAGAGCGCTCGGTAAAAGCGAAAGAAACATAGAATTAATAAATTATGGCAGAGATGCATTACGAGAATATCTATATTTTCTTATATACAGAATATATAAAGAAGAAAATACATCAAGACACTTTGATGTTGAATAAATAATAAATACATATAAGAAACGAATTACCATTTTACACTAATACAGAAGAGAGAACAATTTTATAAAAAGAAGATCAGCAAGCAGCAAATAATAGAAAAAGACTAGAGTATAAAGCAGATGTTAACAAATAAAAACTTATTGCAACCTTGAAAGATTTAGAAATAGCAGCGAAATTATAAGTGTTAGTGACTGGACGCAGAAAAAACGGATTAATTTAAAATAAATAAACAAGGAGACTCGCTATCTATAAGGTTACTGAATATGACGATAGAGCTGTGGTTTTCAATGTGGATAACACGCTGCAAGCGGGAGAGGCAATTTAATTTTTAAGGAACACGATTAGAAAATAAACTATTGACAGCTAATGGTCTCTCAGACTTCATCCACCTAAATAAAAATTTGGTTTTTAAATAATAAGAATTATTTGCGACAGGAGAAGGAAAGAATCAGGATATTAGAGATGCTTAAGAGGAGCATACCTAAGAAATGGTTAGGAGCTGCTACACTAGAGCACATAACTAAAAAATTAAACAAAGGTATTATAAGAACAAGATGGGGTAATTAATAGCACATACAAATGTCATTGTTAATAATAATAGCTGCCGTTAACAAGCGCAAAAACTTGAAGTTCAAAATTACATATTTATTCCATTTGCAGTGGAGACGTTAGGCATTTGGTGTCAAGGCGCAATTAACTTTATAGATACTGTAGGAAATATTCTTAATGTTATTATTAGTGAATGTAAATCTAAATTATATTTAAAACAAAGAATTAGCCTAGCTATACAAAGAGGGAAACCTTTAATTCCCATTCCATGGAAGAAATTTTCTATATATTCTAGTTATTTAATCGTAAATAGTATGTATAACTCAGAATAGGATATATTTTGTGGAATACTCAAATGAATAATAAATGACACATATGATATCGAAGAGACGAGAGGTATCAATTAAAATCCCTAAGAAAATAATTAAAAAGCGATAAAAAATGTGTGGGCAAAACGTTGACAAATTCAAGCTCCCAAGTATTATGATATTTAATAATAGATAGGAAGTGGTAGAAGTAAAATATAAAAGGTTTATTAAGGGACAAAATCATTTCAAAAAAAACATATTGAGAATATATTGCACCTACATTAATGTACGTTACCGGAATTATGACAGTGTCATGAAAAGAAGAAGAAAAGCTAAGAATAATAAAAAGAAGGATCGTAAAAACAACAATGGAGTTAATACAAATATCAGAAGTAACTACAGTAACTACCCGTGAGGGGTAACTAGTCCCCCATCGGGCGCCTCCCCAGGTGGCGGATAGGGGAATGCTCACCAGATATGGCGGGTACCGGGGAAATAAAATACCCGGGGCGGACCAAAATTAGTAGGTATTGGGAAGCAAGTCCTACAACTGGACTAAGGCGGAGGAGATGGACTCTGGAACGGCCTACCCCCAGATAGTCATAGGCGACGGCCACATAATGGCCCTACCGGTTATGATACTGCGATGAGGAAGGCAACTGAAAACCACCTCATTACTTATTTCCTAGTACAATCATCATGGCTGAGAACATACAAACCACGGCCCTCAGTCCCCGGCAGACCTTCAATGGTCAGAGGGTGCGAAGTATCGCCGGGTCAGCTATGAAAATTGCAACATGGAATGTGCGAAGTATATTTGGAGCAGGAAGACTGCAAAATGTAACCAAAGAGATGAATCGACTACAGCTGGACATTCTCGGAATTAGTGAAGTACGGTGAGCAGGATCTGGTAAAATAAAAACAGATAATGGAGTAATGTACTACTCAGGCAGTAATGAAGCAAAACACCAACATGGAGTCGGAATAATAGTCACCAAAGAAACTAACAAAAGCGCCACTAGTTTCACACCACTATCTGAAAGGGCAATGTTAATACAACTACGTGCCACAGTAGGTAAAATAAATATAATCCAAGTCTATGCACCTACCAATGAGAAAAACGCGGATGAAGTAGAAGAATTCTATGAACAAATAGACACCATTCTATCCCTAACCAAAAAGAGCGATGTGACATTAATAATAGGAGACTTTAATGCCAAAATTGGAAAAGGAAGAAGTGGAGAACATGCAGGAGAGACTGATCCAATTTTGCCAAGAAAGAGAATTTATAGTAGCCAACACATTCTTTAAACTGCCAGATAGAAGATTATGGACTTGGAAATCACCACAAGACACACCACAGAATATTTGCCGAAATCAAATTGACTATGTTTTAATTAGAAAACGATACAGAAATAGTATAAAGTCGGCAAAAACATATCCAGGGACAGATATAGCGTCTGATCACAATTCTGTTGTCATAAAAATGCATATAAAACTTAAGAAGATACAAATAACAAAGAAGACAATTAGAATAGAAGTGCAACACCTGAAGGAAGAAAACATAACAACACAAGTTAAAAATTAAATAAATAACAATTTAAGCAACATGGGAACACACTCCTTGGATAACAACGACAACATAGACTCAAGATGGCATACCATAAAAGATGCGATAATGGAACCAGCGAAAGAAATGCTCACCGAAAGAAAACCAACAAAGAAAAAAAGGTGGATGACAGACGAAATCTTAGAGCTGATGGAAGAGAGAAGAAAAAGTAAGATAAAAGAGGACGGCAAATACAGTGAAATCCACAAATTGATAAGGAAAAAAATTAAAACGGAAAAAGAAAATTGGATGAAACAAGAATGTGAAGAAATAGAAAAGGCACAACAGAAAGATCAAAGATGTCACAGGTACATACAAGAAGACACAATCAAACATTTTAAAAGACAAACAAGAAATAATTATACTAGATGTAAAACAAAAAATAGAAAGATGGAAAGAATATATTGAAGAACTATTCGCCGATGACCGAAATGAAGACTATAAAACTATTGAAGGAGAACATGGCCCCAAAATAACAAAAGAAGAAGTCATTAAAGCATTTGAAACATCAAAATGCGGTAAAGCAACTGGACCAGACGAAGTTCCAATTGAACTAATTAAACTAATAGACGACGACCAAGTAAATATTCTTGTAGATTTATACAACACCATATACTCAACTGGTATAATACCGAAAGAATGGCTGAATTCAACGTTTATTACAATACCAAAGAAAAACAACGCAAAGGAATGTTGTGAACATAGAACGATAAGCTTAAAGCCTTTCTAAAGACCATACACGCAAGAATATATAAAAAACTAGAAGTAGATATTAGTGAGACACAGTTTGGCTTTAGAAATGGTTTTGGAACAAGAGAAGCATTGTTCACACTAAACATACTAATACAGAGATGCAGAGATATTAATAAAGAAGTATACGCATGCTTCATAGACTACGAAAAAGCGTTCGATAAAGTTAGACACGATAAACTAATGAAACTCCTAAAACAAAAGAACATAGACGTAGAAGACATGCGGATAATTGCAAACTTATATTGGCAACAAAAAACAACAGTAAAAGTAGAAAATCAGCTGACAGAAGAAATAAAAATACAGAGAGGAGTTCGGCAAGGTTGTATTCTTTCGCCCATGCTGTTCAACCTATACTCGGAAGCAATATTTCAAGAAGCACTAATGGAAGAAAACGGTGGTATAGTAGTAAACGGAAAGATAATTAACAACATACGTTATGCTGATGATACTGTACTTTTAGCAGATAATATTCCAGATTTACAGAGACTTATTGAACGGACAAATGACATCAGCAGAAAATATGGTCTCCGAATGAATTTAAATAAAACTAAATACATGGCAATCACAAAAACACCAGTGAACATTCCTGACATTAGAATAGATAATGTGAGTATAGAGAGTAAACAAATATAAATACCTGGGAACATGGGTGAATGATAATTGGGAAAACACAAATGAAATAAGGACACGCATTGAAATGGCTAGAGCCACGTTTGTAAAAATGAAACAAATTCTAACCAACAGGGATTTAAGCTTGGAAATATGGATGAGGACAGCCAGATGCTATGTTTTCAGTGTTCTCTTATATGGAATGGAGGCATGGACCCTAAATAAAGAAATTAGCAGAAAAATAGAAGCATTCGAACTCTGGATATACCGGCGAATATTGAAAATATCATGGATGGATAGAGTGACAAACGAGGAGGTGCTACGACGAATGAACAAGAACAAAGAACTCCTGTATACAATAAAGAAAAGAAAGCTGGAATATTTAGGCCACGTAATGAGAGGGAACAAATACCAAATTCTACAACTGGCAATACAAGGAAAGATACATGGAAAACGAGACGTGGGAAAAAGAAGAATATCCTGGCTTAAAAACCTACGCCAGTGGTACGACTGCACGTCAAGAGAATTGTTTAGAGCAGCAATGTCCAAAGTTAGAATAGCAATGATGATTGCCAACATCCGATAGGATACGGCACCTAAAGAAAAAGAAACTACAGAATAAGAACTAACCAAGGAAAAAAAGAGAATATCGTTAGGAAAATAGAACAGAGGGCAGAAGCTGGCCAATAAAAGAACATAAATATGAGGTGCATTCAAGTTACAACTCCGATTTTTCTTCTCACAAGCTAATCACATGAAAACTGTGAAACTTGTGTCACTTGTTGACGTAATTTCGCATTTTTCACAACGTCGACTAGTGAATTTCAGACTACGGACAGTGTCTTTTATTGTTGGAAACAGCCAAAAGTCGCTAGGAGCCAAGTCAAGTAAGTAGGGAGCATGAGAAATCACTTCAAAGTTGTTGTCACGAAGAAACTGCTGCGTCGCGTTCGCGCGAAGCTCTGGTGCGTTGTCTTGGTGAAAGAGCAATTTCCATCCGTTTTCCACAAATTTCTGGAAAGAGCTGGTCTTCAAAACATCTTGGTAGGATGCACCTGCCCTTTGTAACGCCATCGCTGTCCCAAAACAAGGCCACCAACATTTTTTCAGCACTTGTGCTTACCCGTTTTTTTTTAGGTGGTGGTAAGTCTGTGTGCTTTCGTTGAGCTGATGGATGCTTTGCTTCAGGATTTAAAAACGGTATCCCTGTTTTATCCATTGTCACAATCGATGAAAAGAAAATCCTATTTATGGCGTCATCAATTGGCGATAAATTTCATTTGGTGTCGCACCAGGCAAATGGAGAAAACGAACGATTACACGCTATTCTTGTAATGAAAATGCAGCCCTTTTAAGTATCAGTCTTCACTCTCGCCGCTCCCGCTAGAGTCTTGTGTGCTGTGCAGTACTGCCAACTCTGTCACGAATTCACAAAGAGTGCGTGCGTATTTTGAAACAAACCGCATGTTTCTGTCTGTTTCCAGTCTTGAAAACAATTTGGGGTGTTATAACTTGAATGCACCTCGTATTGTACCAGAATAAACACCAACAAAAAAGAAAAATGTCATGTTAAATACATAAGGTGATGAACGATTTAAGAACTATAGGAGTCAAAAATACTGAAAAGAAACTTAACAATAAGAAACTATGACCCAACAAATGCAAAGTATAAAAATATTAGATAGGATAGATCTACTCAAAAAATCTGGAAATCTTCAAGCAGCACAACCCCTGTGGAATATTAAGCCATATCGATACACATACCTTGTCAGTATTTCACAGTTCTCTAGCATAAGCTTGGAAGTGCAAATTTTGCTCTGTTTTTATCTCTTTTTAGAATCTCAGAATCTTTTTTATAATTCAAAGACGATATAATAAAGAACTAGCATATTATCATATTATCGTTTTGTCAAAGGGACCTCGCTATCCTCATAATCAAAGCTGTTGGCTATCAACCAAATCATCCCTGGGTCCATGTGGTTTCTGATCTTAACAGATCAAAGATAGAAGTTCACTTTTCATCCTAACTTTTACACCTAATCTTGAAAAACTAGCCACGATCACATCGCTAGCCTGCACCTCGAAAGTTTTAACGGCAAGGTCGGCGAATATGCCTGGCATGCAAGTGCGGCCTTTGCCTATGTTAATAAGGTCCGTAAGCAATGGACACCGCAATCGTTCTTTCACTATTTGGCCAACTAATATCTTCTATCCTTGTTTTGGTTCTTCAATAAGAAGAAACTATCTTGCGATTGCTGCAAGATTCAAATAAAACGTCGCGAACGTTCTCACGTTTTCTGCACCAGGGGATAAAGATTAAATATAGATCTTTAAAAGCCGCTGCTTTAACTATTTGTTTCTATAACGCGGAGAAATAAAATATATTTTGTCTTGGTTTCTATAAAACTCTTTCTATAAGGTAATCTAATCTTTAGCACACGTACTTTTTGTGGAAAAATAACTCTGCTATAACCGCTGAAACAGTAAATAGTAAAATTCAATTTTCAGGACTTTCATAGTTGACCGCTATGCGAGTTTATCAAACTCTCTGTGTCGTTCGTATTTCAATTCTGACTATGCTAATATAAATTGTACTAATTTTAGTGCTACCTAGTACTTTGTAAACTAGATGTAAAGGGCCAAAAGTTCCTTTCAGTTTTTTAAGTTCTGACCTTTTTCTGTTGTAGGACTTAAAGTTAATAGGGGCTTGAAAAACGTTTTACGGCCCTTACTTCCTTTTAGTATAAAATTATCTATCATTAACTTTACCTTGCGTATTAGATTAATTATAATAAGCCTATGAAACATAACTAAGAAAGTGTGCTAACGTAAACAAACTTACCCAAAACATCAACTTGCAGCACCGTAAAAAGTTTATATACAAGGATAACAAATAAGGCTATTCCTAAGTGGGAGTGGTTAAGAAATTATTTGCTTTGTATTTATCTACGTAGTTTTAAATAACACAATCAAATTTATTTGAACCTAGGTCAGATATCAGTTTAAAGTGAACTTAAAAAGAACTGAAACTTTGCTAACTGCTGTGCTTTTTAAAATACTATACTTTCTTGTAGACACTCGTTGACTTCTACATATGGGTTTAGCTTTAATTATTCAAAATTTGCATATTAACAATAAATTTCCTTGTTAGTATTAAGTAAGTTTGATACGGATAATAGTCTTGTAAGATGAGCATCCACTGATACTTTCTGTTGCTTAATATTATTTCTTTGTTGTACAGGGTGGATAAAAAATAACTTTAAACATTGGCTAGGAAATTTTTAGTATCACTGGTGTCGCGATAAGAGCAGTCTATAGACAATAGAAAATAAGCATCGGTGCGGAATAAGGGAAACAAAAATAATCATCCCATATCTTGTTCGTGACACCCAAACGCAGACCGCTCATTCAAATGCATGAAGATTACACGTGACCTACAGAATGAGACAACATTAGCGACTTTATTTTGATGCAGGATGGTGTACCACCCTTTTTTGCTCTATTGAGCGTTGGTAGTTAGACCAGCATTGTTCGAGGCGTTGGCTGAAATAATGCAAACCTCATAAATAGTTTCTAAGGAGTCCAAATCTCACCCCATGCGATTTTTACATGTAAAGCTGTGTGAAGGAAGAGATGTACAAGACAAAGCATCGCACATTCACGGACTTAAAGGCGCGACCTCAAGAAGTTACCAGCAATATCATAAACGATTGAATTCTAAAAACTAGTTTTAATTTTCCTATGTATTAAAGTACATATAACATTTGCTTTAAATTTGTACTGTAAGCATGGAGTGTGTTACCAATTCATACCTACCCTGTATGAAATCTCATAACCAGATTCTGCGTAATCCTATAACATTCTTCTTAGTTTTACAACCTGATAATGGTATATGATAGCACTTCGCGCACCTCGTCCTTGAAAGTAGAAATTTTCGGATTACTCTGTGGAATTTAATTGCTGGCATACCATAGAGCATCTTAGATTAAAATCTTTGGATATTCGCCTGATAATAGTAATAAAATGCATTTTTTAAAATGTGAAATTTATTTGTTTACTTTTTGAGCAGATGTGTTGTTTCGACGTAAATTGCTCGTCAGACTTGAGCCCAAGATGTTTGTTTTCTAATTTTATAAGTAAAACAACGCCTTTACATATAGATAAATGATGCATCGGATCATAAATGAAACTTGAGCTGGCTCTGCTTAATTTAGTTTCATTCTGTATTTACTACACAATTCAGTAAAAGGATCCCGATCAATTAGACTTTCAAAAGCCACTATTGAGTTTTAATTTAAGAATTACACATCCACATTATCAGCTAAATAGTGTATACTTGTAACAGGAGTGGTATAAGAACAATACCTTGAGAAACACCCGAATCGACAAATTGAAAGTTAGATTGGCATGTCTTGAGAAATTTACCTCAGTTATGCAGGACTCTAAAAGGAGATAGAAATTTCTAGTGTACTTTTTAATTTGAAAGGGAGTCTTAGATATTAAATTTTGTTGAATTCTTGGGAGATGTCGAGGAAAACCACAATTTCGTGTTTTTTAAACTCTTGGTGATTTTATTGATTATTCTATGAGTCTCTTGGATTTCTGAGCACCGCCCTTAAAATTAAATTTGGTGGCTGGGCTAAAGTGTTAGCAAATTTTGGGTTTATTTTAATCAGAGGTGTTGGACTATTTTGTTTAACATAGACAGTAGACTAATAGCACGTCAAGTCTTTGACTTGTACCGTTATAGACGACTGTTATAACGACATAATAACATTTGTCTAGTTGCGACATGGCCTGTTAAGGTTTTTACATCCAAACAACAGCTTTCTCTGACTCAAACTTGAAATATTCGAGCAGATTGCATTTTTGTTTAATGCATCCCCATTTACCGTTACATTTTTGTATTGGGGATACGGCCCACTGTGGTATTTTGAGCATTTTTTGCTTTAGATAGTGTAATGTACTGTTTTCGATTTTTTTGAGTGCTGATTTAATTTTCTATATTGCAGTAAAGTTGATCAGTGATGTTTACATATGTTTACTAAGTAATGGTGTAATAACACCACTATTTGTTTTTTGGTTGTTTTTAAAAAGAAAAAAAGTGTAATTTTATGCTGATATTTGCACTATAGTAGTGATGCTTTATCCAGGTCGTTGGAAAATAAAGTATAAATTTACTTTAGCTTCTATATATCTTTAACATCTTTGATCAATTATCTTAGTGCTCATGTTTTTAATAGTAGGTCTATGAAAAGGTAAGGGATCTAGAGTTCTAGGCGTTCTAATCATTGTAAGACCCCCAACCAGACGGAAAAGCCAATTTAGATCTGTCGTCCTTTTGTAAGATAATCATAATATAATACGTTTGTTTTATGTTATAATCACTTCCTACGTGAAGTTTGCTGTCAAAAACTTGGACAAGTCGTGTATATATGAGTCGCGGTAAATCATAAATTGTAGTAAGTCAATAGAACTATTATTTCTAAATTGATGCTTGGTTTTTTTCTTTCTTAAAGGTCGGAGAATATAAGTTATTATAAATTTAGCCTAACAATAATTATTGTTAAAGTTAGTGTCATACTATTTTGTTGGCTTTAAACTCGCCCAGAAAACACCTGTGTGATATTTGATAAAATTTTCGTTGTTCAGTTGCTTGTGTGCGCCTAATTGGATTAATTCTTTACTGATAGTTTTGGTGAGTTTCACCAATAAGCTTACTTTTTGTTGTTAATTAGTAATTGTAGTTACTGAATGCATGCTTCTAATATTGAACTGTAGGTGTGTTTTAGGTGCTCCAGTATTTAAGCCTAATTTGGACTGTACTGAGGACTCAAAACGTACGGAAACCTACAGTAGGTGGAATATAAGGCCTAGTATTTCGAATACGATTCGCACAGCCGGATCCTAAGAAATAGTGAGTGAATAAATATAATAATTAGACTAGTTTGAGGTTAAGTAGAAGACAAATGAAGTCGAGTTTTGCATGCACCAGATAAGTGTTAAGGAAATAAAATAACTCCAAGACTCCGCTCTCTAAAATGTTTTAAGGATAGGCAACACATCATATGCGCAGGAATTGACTATAGCACCCATCGGAGACTGGCGCTAAGAAATCAAAATCACAAAAGAAGTGCTGGCCCTCCGAGGTGTCGAACTGGGATTAACACTCACCGCTTGTGTATAAAAAAGAAGACGGCGGACTAACCCTTGCAGTAAGAAGCGCTACCTCATCTAAAAGGAATAAAGTCAGAAATGGAAAAAATAGAGAAGATGTTCCAACAACTAAACCTCAACATGCAACAAATGGATTCCAAATTGGACCAGCTTTTGTCGGAAATGACAGCAATAAAGCAAGAAAATAACAATCTGAAGGTGCAAGTCACAATGCAAGAAAGTAGAATTGACCAGCTGAAGAAAGAGGTTAGAAGACAGAACCTAGTGTTGAGAGGGGTAGCTGATAAAGAAAAGAAGAATAATCTGATACAGAGAAAAAAATATTAGAAATAATGGAAAACCTAGGAGTCACAGTTAAGGCAGAAATTGATATAAGTGAAGCAATCAGAATAGGGGAATATAAATTGGGAAGATCGCGCATGATTCTACTAAAATAACTAAGGACGCCAAAAAAACGAGATTATGAGGAAATCAAAAAGTTTAAAAGGATCTGATATATAGATTGATGAAGACTGTCCACAAAAAATACGTGAGGAACGGAAGCTGTTAATACCACAAATGAAAGCTGAAAGGGAAAAAGGAAATAGAGCGTGGATAAGGTACAATAAGCTAGTTGTAAAAATGTACTGAATGAGTTAACTAAGGGATCCAACAGCAAGGGGCAAGGAAAATACAAGGAGCAAGAAATTCCCTCAGGAAGTAACAAAAGAACTGTGGATGAAAGGTCGCCGGATGGTAACGCTTTTACAGAACAGATGAGAAAAATAACGAGAACGTCAAGACAAAAAAACTACTAGCGGCAGACAGAGGAGGATAAAGAAAGACGGACTTGGCAATAGACAGGGCTACAACGCAAAGGCAAGGACAACTAGCAAAATAAACGCAGAGAAACTGGACAACAAAAATAGTATAGGATAAAAAAAATAAAAATGGGGACGTGGAACCTTACGGTATCCAGGGTGAGGGAGCATTGAAAAATTTAGTAAGGGAAATTAAAGCATATGAAATGGAAGTGGTTGCATTACAAGAAACACACTGGAAAGGAAACGGCGTGCAAACCATAGATAACTACACTCTGTTTAGAAGTGGGAGTCAAAGTGGGTTTTTTGGTGTGGGCTTCCTGGTAAGCCCAAATAGAAAGCAGGATGTAAAGAGTTTTGAAGAGATATCAGACAAACTGTGCATCCTAACCATAAGGCAAGGGAAGAAGTTTATCTCTATAATAAATATACATGCCCCCACTAATGAAAAAGAGGAACAGATAAAGGATATGTACTACGAGATATTGGAGGAAGTAATAGACAGGATTCCAAAGGACAACATAATATTGATAATGGGGGATGCAAATGCTAAGATTGGAAAAGATGACATCTACAGGAAGATAACAGGAGGGGAAAGTAAACACGCTACTAGTAATGATAATGGGCTAAGGCTGATCTCGCTGGCAATAGAGAAAAATCTGAAAATAATGATCACACATTTCCAACGAAAGGACATACACAAAGGGACATGGATTATAACGGGAAGCAAGGAGACCAACCAAATAGATCACTATCTGGTGCAAGCGAAACATGAAAAAATGATAAAGAAAGTGAGATCATATAGGGGTGTAGACGTGGACTCCAACTATTTCCTGGTTGGAGTACAAATTAGATGCATAGAGCAGGAAAAAATAGAGGCAATAAAAGGAAAGTAAGCATAAGAGAAAAATTTGAAGTAAGGATGCTGCAGGACGAGGAGGTGGTAAAAAAGTATAAGAAGGACGTAGAATACATGTTAGACAAAAATATAGCAGACGAAGAGGTGGTAGGGGAGAAGTGCAGAAACTTAGAAAATACAATAAGGTACGCAACACAAAGAAATATCACAAGGCAGAACCCAAAAAAAAAATGGTTTGATGGGGAATGTGATCAGGAGCTGAAGATAAAGAAAAAGCTTAGACAAAAAATGTTACACACACCATCTGAGGAAAATTACCAAAGTTATGCTAGACAGAGAAGTAAAGTGAAAAGGTTGTTAAGGCAAAAACAAAGACGATATATGGAAGACCAGGTAAAAGAAATAGAAAACAAATATCAAGCTAAAGAAATTAGAAATTTCTACAAGGACGTAAAGGACATACGCTCAGGGGATCAAAGCAGAACTCCACACATTAAGGATAAGGATGGAAATCTACTGGGTGACGAGGAAAACATATTAGAAAGATGGAGGAGGTATTTTGAGGAAACCTTAAATGTAGATACGAGGGAAAACCAAGAGCAAGATGAGATTGATAATGATGGAGTAGCGGTAGAAAATCCTAGGATGGATGAAGTAAAAGAAATACTGGGAAAAATGAAAAATAATAAATCACCGGGTGAAAATGGATTAGCGGCGGAAAACCTGAAGTACGGAGGTGATATGCTGTCGCGAGCAGATTCTTGATATGAGAATAAAGATATGGCAAGCAGAAAAAATGTCAAGGTCCTGAAATAAGGCGATAATCCTGCCAATTTACAAAAAGGGTGACAAGAGGGGTTGCTAGAATTACAGGGGAATAACACTCTTAGATGTCACGTATAAGATATTGGCCACAATAATAAAGAGAAGATTGGAAGAATACCCGGAAGACGAGCTAGGGGAGTACCAGGGGGTTTTAGACAAAACAGATCCACAACAGACCAAATCTTTATGCTAAAGCAAATCCTGAACGGCTGCTACGAATATAACGTTGAAACGCATATGTTATTCATTGACTTCAAGGGCGCATACGATAATATAAACAGGAATCAGTTAATGAAAGCGCTAGAAGAACTAAAAATACCGGCTAAATTAATCAGATTAATAAGGATGACACTAAATGACACAGCCGCAGCAGTCAAGAGTGGTACAAACCTTAGCGCAGAATTCAAAATAGAAAAAGGATTAAGGCAAGGCGACCCTCTATCATGCGAGCTGTTTAACCTAGCACTAGAGGCGGTAATTAGAAAGAGCGGAATAACTACAATAGGACACAAAATTACAAAAGCCATCAATGTCTTGCTTACGCTGATGACGTGGTGCTACTGGCTAGAAGTACAAAAGAACTAGAAGAGACCACAAAACAACTGATGGATTCTGCTGAAACAATGGGGCTCCAGTTTAATAAGAACAAGACAAAATATATGGAGCTTAAGTTCAAAAAAGGTTACAAAGATATAAAAAATCTATGCATCCCAAAAACAAAGAGAAATGTGGGGGTTGTAGCTTTTGAAGAAGTAGAGAACTACATGTATCTAGGTGTATTGGTGTCCAATAAAATTGAAGGAGAAAAGGAAGTGGATCTAAGAATAGCCAAAGGAAACAAATGCGAAGGAGGGCTGTATAAAATATTAAGAGCAAAGGGATTATCCAGAAACACAAAATTTAGAATCTATAAGTCAATATTAAGGCCAACGCTAACCTATGGATGCGAAACATAGGCCATGAACCAGAGGATCCGGCGAAAAATAGAAACCTGGTAGAGAAAAATCCTAAGAAGGATACTGGGCGGGAAAAAGACAATAATGGGCTGGGAAAGAAAAAAAATCAGTAGGAGACTTTGTGAAGAACAGAAGACTACAATGGCTAGGGCATTTGGTAAGAATGAAGGATGACAGAATTGTAAAGGATGTGGCCTGGAGATCAGCAGAGGGAATAAGAGGGAAAGGTAGGCCGAGAATAAGATGGAATCAGGCGGTGGAAATTGACCTTGCAGAAAAAATGATCAGAAATTGGAGGACCCTAGCAACGGATCGAAGGAAATGGAAAGACATTATATCTTGTTAAGAATACTTTTATGTTTGGTTATCTGATGTCAATTATTAATGTATGTTATGTAAACGGATTAAGTTGAAAGCTAAGATAGAAAATGTATTTTATGTGTAAGTAAAGTGTAAAGGTATAGCTCAAGGCCTACATGGCCTGTATATGCTACAAATATATATAATTGTAGTTACTTAGTAGAGTGGTCTTCCCTTCAGAAAGCACATTTTACTCGAATAGTACGTGTACTACTGGGAGGGGAATATGTTTACTGTAAATTATTCTGAAGGCTAGAATTGGGTGCTGGCGTAGAAGCAAAGAGCAGCTGTTTAGAGTAACAGAAATAAAAATGCCTTTTTTAAGCTTTCTATATACTTTATAGTCATGATATTTGCGTCAGTTTGCATAATCAAAGGGCTTGATGCAATAAGTTTTAAGAGGCTTATCACCCCATGTATTAAATTATATCATGGTTTTGTCTGAGGATCCCACAGATACTTTGGTGTTGCATAAATGCTGTTGATTAACCATCTCTTTATTGTTTGGCTGAGATTTTAAGCCAACAAAGAATAGTAAAAGTAACACCGTGCTCCGTTCTTCTTTGATATTTATTATGTTGTAGATTTTATGTCTTGCTAATTTTTCATACCTCATTGGGAGTACGTGCTTTCATTTCGACGTTTTATTATTTTTAAGGTTGTTTCTTCTGTCAATAAAGAAATTTTAGTTAGCACGTCTTTAAAGTTTTAAAGTTTCGGGATTTTAAATAATTATTCCTGTTTCGGTAGTTTCACCTTAATTTGCACTAGGTAGAGCAGGTTTTCTGCTAGTCGTGTTAGAGTAGCCCGATTTAGTGACTTGCTGTTTTTACATTTGTCTGTTATATGTATGGTGCTACTTCTTCATTAGTAATGTCAGGTTTTGTTAATTCAAGTTCTAAGTGTTATAGATTTTGAAAAATATATATAATTGCTTCAAGTAGGTAGCTGGTACGTATGCACGAGTACACGTAATTGTTGCTGGTATAGCTGATTTAAGTGTCAGAAGGTGGGCGCTTCAAAGTTCTTTTTTGTTCTCGAAATATAACAATAATAACCAAGTAAATTAAAAGAAAGTTTACCACATAAATTATAAAGTAAAGTAAAATTTTGCTTAAAGGTATACGACAAGAAGAAATATATAAAACGTCTACATTTTTGAACAATCATGCGTTTTCTATGGACATCACTGTAATTTTATATTTTTTAATTCCTTTAATAAGATTGGCCACAACAGAATTAAACCAATCAACTATAATTATAATATAAATGTAAAACAGGTACATTAAAACAATTTAACATTCAATTAACGTAACTATAAGCCAACAAACGTTGATTAAAAAATTACAAAAAACGTACCGGAGCAATCAAAATAATCATATAAGAAATTAAATATTTTTGAACGCACAAATAGCACAAAAAGTATGCAGATGATTTAAACAAGCTATTACATCCAGGTAATTAAAGCATAAAGAGCACAGTTTAAGGGGCAGCCAGGACGTTTACGTCATATAATACAAAAATTGGCTTATTGGTGATAACAACTTATTTTTAATAGATAGCAACGTCAAAGTCAAGTGAAAAATAAATTAAAACGTATTTGTTGTAGGATTCTGAATAAATAAAATTAATTAACTTGCAGACAAATATAGTAATATGACCACAGATAAAAAGCTAAACAAATAATGAAGCAGCAAATGTTGCGTGGATGATTTAAATTAAAATCGAATACGTTTTTGTTGGTTTATTTACCCTAAAAGGGTGAATATCATATACCACTTATTTGCGAAGTCCGTAAGCATCCCGATATTTTACTATTTGCTGTACTTTATATTCAAACAAACGGCTCCTTCATTTAGTGTTACTTGGCGATTTTTCTTCACCACACCTTGCACTGATGTAATAATCTCTGGCATCACTTATTGGTGCATTCATTCGATCAAAGGAAGTTTTCTGTGAAACTACGACTATTTTAAAACGTCTTAATAGCTTCAAAAACACGCGTTGTATTATCGGCAAAGGAACATAACCAAAATTTAAACAAACAGTTTTAAAAATTATATCAACGTTCCCATTAAATTATTGTGTGATAGACCTTAACATGACAATTTTAGAAGATGTAGTTCCTGCAGATATTGCTTCAGTTGTTCTTTGCCTGAAATATGGCACTTTAAGCTTTGAGCACTTGCAGCTAATATCTGTTTCAAATTCTATTGAGTTAAAATCTGGATTATGGAAAAGAAAGAGTGTGAATAAGCTTTGAGCTTTTATAAAGAATTTAGAGATCTTGTAGCGTTGGAAAGTAAACCTAGTTTCCAAACCCAATTTCCTACACATTTAAAAAATATTTTAAAAAGTCTTTCGATCATCTATAATACAATCAACAGCGGGCTGGTTACCTACCTTAAAGTCTACGCAATTCTAAAGAAGCACGTGGGTATCTACATGCATTATTCTAGAGAGTAAATTTGGAGTCTCTAGTTCAGCCTTGAAATTTTGCCATATTCTTCGTCTACCACTTGACAAAAACAAGTTGAGAAGATATAAAAAACTGCTTGGCTAACTAAGACGAGAAAAGGTTAATAGAATAGTTGAAGATAGGGTAAAAAAGGCAAAATAGAAAAAATGTGTAAAATTTGAAAATAAGATGTAAGGCAACAAAAATTGAGAGCTTCTTTTGTAGCAGGCAACTAAAGAAGAAACAGACCAAACACATAAGCAAACAAAGAGGGTTATGCACGAAGCAAAACACATAATAGAAGGATGTAGGCAGCATTTTAAGAAGGTGTTAGAGGTCAGGAACAACGAAGTAAATAAAAGTACAATGTAAATAAGCAATACCTCAACAACAAAGTTACGCATGAGACGATATAAATAATTATATATATATATTGGCGAGTTTTATTACGGCCGAGGCCGCGTCTCGCTTCCCAAACGCCACTTATTTCTATCTAGCAATCTCCTTCTTCTAATCTTCGGGATTCCATAGCGTCCTGTACCTCTGCTCTCCAGCTTCGGCGAGGTCTACCCCGTTTGCGACGTTCTGGTGGTACCCATTTCCAAACTTTCTTCGGCCATCTGTCGTCATCCATTCGTTCCAAGTGTCCATACCAGATAAGCCTTTTTGTTTCTATGGTGTTGATTATCGTACCATCCACCTCCATTCGCTGTCTTATTCCTTCATTTCGCACGTGTTGTAGCTTAGATACACTACAGTTTCGCCTCCAGTGGTCCATTTCCAGTGCCATTAGACGCTTTTTATTTCGCTGATTAATGTCCCATACCTCTGATCCATATGTGGTGATGTTTTCAATTATAGTCTTATATATTGTTGTCTTCGTTTTTTTTTTGTAATTTTATCATTCCAGAGTACCGTGTTCAGCAGTCGAATGGCTCTCCTTCCTTGGGCTATTTTAAGATCAATGTCTGCGTCACTTCCTGGCGTACTTGAAAATAAAACTCCAAGCTAGCGAAAATTTGAGCAACCGTGAACTACGTCGCCACTAATATTCAGGTCCATACCATCGTCTCCAATTACTAGGTGTTCAGTCTTCTGCAAGTTAATCTCCAGGCCCCATTTTTATACTCTTCCTGGAGCTTGCGTAACATATAGTTCGAGTCGTCTACGTCTTCAGTGATAATGACTTGGTCGTCAGCAGACAGTAATGTGCTAAGTATTTCGTCTCCAATCTGTAGTCCCATGCCACCACACTTTCTTCTCCACTGAATTAAGGCTTCGTTAAGATAAATTTTAAACAAAGTAGGAGCTATACAGCACCCTTGTCGGAGTCCCTTTGTCACCTCAAAATCAGTAGACATACGTGATCCAGATTTTATGCAGCTTGTGGCCTTGTCATATAAGTTTTTACGGCAGCGATATATATATTACTAATGTTGGAGTTTTTCATGCATTCCCATAGCCTTCTTTGAGGTACACTGTCGTATGCCTTCTTAATATCTATGAAGGTAAGATGTAAGGGTCTTCCGCGTGCACTCTTCTTTTCAATATTTTGTCTTAGTATAAATACGTTATCGATACATGATCGTCCAGACCTAAAGCCGCTCTGTTCGTCTACTTCATTCATCTCTTCCTCTATTTTTTCTTTCAGTATTTTTCCGTATATTCTGGACATTGAGCTGATCACACTAATGCCCCTGTAATTCTTGCAGTCAGTTCTATCACCTTTCTTGTAAATTGAGGAGATATACGCTTGTTTCCATTTTTTGGGCACTTTCTCACCTTTCAGGCATTTGCTGAATAGTTTGGCTAGAATGCTAAACAGTTGTGTTGGAGCAGCCTTTATAAGTTCAATGGGAATATTCCCCGGTCCGGGTGCTTTGCCATTTTTCATTTTATTCACGGCTTTTACTACATCATCAATTTCTATTTTTTGTAACATATCATTAGGGAGTGAATTTCATTTATTTCTACTTCATCATCTTCTGTTTCTATAAAATCTGCTCTATCTTCTCTTAGTAGTTTCTTATAGTATTCTCTCATGTGTTTGTACTGATCAGATCGATACCTCCGTTATTCTTATTCTCTACACGTATTGCTTTCAGGGTTCTCCACGCTTCATTCGATCTTGTGTTACCTCTGCATCCATTTATTTCTTGACATTTGTTCTTCCATGCTTCGTTTTTTGCATGTGCTACCGTTCTCTTTACTTCTCTGTTTATTCTCGCGTATGCTTTTCTATCTTCGCTGTCGTTCGTGTTTAACCATTTTATGTAGGCGTCTTTTTTACTGCCAACAAGGTTTTCTATTTCTTGGGTTCACCACACATTAATGCTCTTCATTTTTGTTCTTGTATTTTCCCCCAGGGCTTCAAATGCTGCTTCGTGAATTATCTTTCGATTTCGATATAAATAATTAAACAAGAGGAAGTGATACAAAAGGTAAACATAGAAAGGATAATAAGGGAAGATGGAAGACTATTAGAAATATTAAAATACGTGAATGGGAAGAAATGACAAAATACTAAGATTAATGTGCAACAGTGTAAAGAACAAAAATAAATTAACAGGGAGGGGGGGCGATAGCGCTATTACGGAAGAAAAGAGATACAAAATATTGTAACAGTTATGGGGAAATAGTCATACTAAGCATATTAGGCAAGGTGTGGATGACAATATAGAAGTCAGGACCGACAAAAAACTAAAAAACACGATAAAAGAGAGTCACTGCTGTTTCAAAAGATAAGAATGAGTACATAGCAGTATAATTTATACTGAGACAGACGTGAAACGGATATAAAATTATTAAAAAACAAAGCTATAAATAAAGCAAAGATAAAAATGGTTAATATTCTATATAATTATATAACTAATGTAGTAAGAATGAGAGATTTCAGACAGGAATGTATGTTAAATCCAATACTGTTTACACTCATCATAGATAAAATAGTGAAGAAATGCAAAAAAGAAACAAATAAAAGAAGTGAAAGTGTGCAAATTACTATTCACAAATGACACTACAGCAAAAACAGATATAAGATTATAAATAATACGTCAATTTAAATTAGAATTATTAGGGTTTAGAAAACTTTTCATCTAAACATAAATGCATGCAAATAATTTATTAGCTTATCGTACTTAAATTACGCACATTCAATTTCAAGGCAGCGGGCCTCGTTTTCATTTTGAACAAGAAACAAAATAGTGAAAAAATATCTGTGCTACCATAGTCAATCGCTGTAAAATTATTTGTGCGTTAGCTTCCAAGAACAAATTATTTTAAATGACTTGATATGTAGCACACGTAGCCGTAGCAGGATTTGATATCAACAATTATCTGTAAATGTAAACATATTTATTTGCAATTTTGCAACAGTACGAAGATAATTAGTGGCGCAAGAACACAAATATTATTAAGTAATTGTATTTAATGATTTCTTAATTTTTAAGACAGTTTACAAAACGGGAGATAAACAAAGTACAAATGTGAAAAATTAGTACTAACTAAAAGGTATGCAAGAATATTTACAAAAGCGTTTTTAGCAGAAGCTTACAGCAAAAAGCACGCTCCAGCAACTGACAAGGACTGCTTATTAAACCGAAGCGAGTGCCTTTCTATTGTCACACTAAATTTTTCTATTTATTATTTACAAGAATTAGATAACAAATCGGTCATTGAAATTTGATTTGGATAAATATCAGATTAAGACGTGGGCGGTTAATATTTGAACAATTGTTTTTCTGATTTAAAATTCAAATTTTAATAAATATTGAACCTTGGACTAAAATTGCTAACGGCTTGCTGAAATTCGATTATTGTAAATTGTAATATGAATGTCACGATAGCGTCTCGGATATTTTGCTTTTTGTTGATGATAAAGGAATCAGTGGGCTACTAAGTAGTGCTTTTCATCATTTTTCAAACGCAAACAATTCAAAAATGTAATTTTTACAATCTCGATGAAGATTACAAAAAAAAGAAATGGCTTTAAGCAGATGTCAAATCGCAGCTTCTATCATAATCTTCAGACACTAGACTGCTTGACAAATATTTAAAAAGATTCTGTAAACAATATATTAAATTATAAATTAATAACACTGGCAAATTGACGAAGCAATATTCTGACCTATAAAACGGCAAAGCCTTGAACTTGCTCTTGTCGATTACAATTCAACGTAAAAGCGGCTTAAAATATCGCAAAGTAAGATATAGCCCGACGTCACATTTCACGCTTGTCCTTATTATTGACCTATCTCTGCATTTTATCTTTTTACGATTAAATTTAAGAACCAAATAGCGGCCCAACTATGAAGTTTTATATTACAAATTTTGATCGTGGATCTATTGGATTAATAGAAAATTATCCTGCTATCTTTGACATAACGATACATCGTTAAATAATTTGTGGCAGTTTTGGTCAATTTAATAGTTGTATTTTTATTGGAATCTCCATCACCAAAAGACACGATACAACAGGATAAAGAAGAAGAAACATAACACGCATTCAGAAGAGGTATAAGCACCCGAGACCTAATATTCACACTAGTGAAGTAGGAGAAAAACTAATAAAAAATTTAAAAAAATTAATAAGATAAAGAAAAATTATGTATGGGAATGCTTAAAAAAAGAGTGGAGGCGGGACTAATAAAAATAATTAAAGCTTCATACAAGAAGAACATAAACAAAGTAAGAACACAATGAACAATCTAAAAAACAAAAGTGTGTTCTTAGTTCATTACAATCTTTATTAGTCGTAAATGAAGCAGAAAAATATCTAAAAACGCGGATTGGACGACAAAGACAATACAACTGTGAGAAATGTTATTTATGAACTATATGGCGATAGTGGCGGATTCTGAAGAAAACCTACAACTTAATTTAAATGAATACAAACACTGGAACAAATCAAAAGCTACAATTATCTGGGAACAATAATAGAATGCAGTGGAAAAGTAGAAAAACGTTCTTTGGAAAAAGAGATTAAAACGCAAGTATACCAGAAAGTGATAAGACCATCCCTAACTCATGGTTGTTAGTCTTAGACGGTACCATAAAAAAAATAAGAAACGTCCAAGGGATTACTAAAAGGGACAGGATAAGAAGCACGGTAGTAATAAAAAAACTGAAGACAAAGCCTATAAAAATAGTAATAGCAGAAAAACAGTTAAGTTGGCTAGACCGAATGAAGGATGACAGAATAGACAAACGAGTATACAAAGCTAAAACGCAAAGAAGAAATAACATAAGAAGATCACAAATACGATGGAGAAAACAAGTTAGAAAGAGGGTAAAAAACGTGGTATGAAGTAAAACATTGTCACAAGACATGGAACAGACGAATTACAAAGATATAAGAAATAAATTTATTAAATTATATACAATTGTATAAAAATATGTAAAATACAGTCCAACACTTAACAATACACATAACTAGAACTGTTGCATTAATCGAATAAATTAAGAAATACTTTTTCCCACTAAAATGCTACCTAGTTGAAAGTCATTTGAGAAAACTGTCCGATATGGAAACTGCAATTATAATATAGTTTATGATTTTACTTTCAGTTTTCTTTTGATGTTTTATTCTAAATTAAGATACAATTTTTGGTTATTTGCGCTCTATTCTAAATACTTAAATACAATTTAGTTTTCTTTACTTCTATGGTAGCTTTGTCAAATTTGCAATGTAAATAGAGCTTTAGCAGAACAGAATCAATTTATCCACTCTACTTCATTATTATCAATTTGGCGGTCTACGTAATTGTCCTTGAACCTGCACTATTAGCTTGCTCATTTTTACGCCATTGAACACTTTCCAAGTTATTATTAGTCTGTTACATATTTTTAATGCTGTATGTTGCTAGTAGAGCTATATATAACAGTTAATTCACTAACAGATTGTCAGTAAACATTCCGACGAAATCTTCGCAGACTAATAATTGTTAGTATGATTCCATATAAGCATCAGCATACTTTTTCAAAATAATCAAGTTGTGGCAAATCTGTTACCCACATTTTTGTAAAAATGGACGCTATTGTAAAACCTGGCCACTACGATTTAGAAAACTGCAAATGAACAAGTAGAAGTCACCTAAATACTGGAAAAGGGTAGCCGCATTATGACGCTTCGTGCTGGGCATCAAGCTTCTGCAATCATGGCAGCTTCTCAATATTCTTCAACGGCTCTGGAAGCAGTAAGACATAAAATGAAGAGCTGCAACGGAGACTACAAGGCCTTGGCTTGCAGAAAAGGATACAGCAGCGTTCTGATTGCCTTCGTACACCAGAATTCATCCAATAACTACAAAAGAAAGCTATGAAAGGCTCAGGCAAGAGAGTCTGAGCTTTGGCGCGGAAAATGCAACTCTCGCCATAAAGCTGGCCTTAAATAAAAACTTCCGCTACCACGCATACAAGAGGCGTAACGGCCAACTTCTTACAGAAGAGGCTCGAGAAGACCGCCTGATAAAAGCCAAAAAATTCCTCAACAAAGTGAGATTTCTTTGTTGAACCTCCTCTGATGAGAAGAATTTGTGCACAACACCCAAGACCGCAGATGGCTTGTCTACAATCTAAATGACGTTCCTCGTGCAATGAAGGCCAAGTTTCCCTAAGCTGTGATGATTTTTGGATGTTCCTCTAGTAAGGGTGATGCCATGCCACCTCACATTTTTGAACAAGGGCTCAGGCTTTATTTGGATGACTATATGGAGTTGCTGAACTCCGTGGCCAAGCCTTTCTTAAAGTCGGTTGCTTTAAGAAGATCATATGTCTGGCTACAGGATTCAGCGTACTCTAACATCGTTGGGAAGACTTAAAAGTGGTTATCTGACCGCCAACATTTGTCCCTCTAACTTCCCTGACTGCAATCCTATGCATTATTATGTATGGGGCGTAATTGAGAAAAACACTAACCGTACTGCTTATATTACAAAGACCCAGTTGATAGGCAAAATAAAGGAGGCATTTGAGATTTTACTTAGGAACATTGAAAAGACACCATGCGCCAGATTTAAAAGGCGGACCGAGATTGTAGTGGATGTTCAAGGTGGATAAAACCAGAATAGCCATTGAATATGTCATTATAAAACTAGTAGTGACTATTTTATAACAAAATAAAAATAAAAATTCCGCTCTAAATCCAGAAGAGGTAAAAATTAAGGTACATAAGAGATTTATATAAGATTTAATATAATTTACTACGAGTTGCACTGTAACATATTTTGATAATAATCTAAAAAAAAAAAAGTTAAAAGTTATCTGCATTTTTCGCCATAACACATTTTTAGATTTGTCGCGTTGCCTTCTGTGCGCTGGTTATTCTAATTTTACCTCTATGGTGTCAATTTTTTGCTTTTATTTCAGTACAAACGTAGGAACAAACAGAGCTGATCCAATTTCTTTAGTCGGAAGCTGTGTCAGGAACTGAAATCGAATGCTGTCAGTACAATATGGGGACAGTGAATATATAAGCAGCTGGACAAGTGTGATGTACCAAGAAGGAGCAAGATGACCGTCAACCCCCACCACAAACGAGAAGATTCAGGAAACTCGCAAAGTCGCAATGGAAAAGCGAAGTACCTTGTATGTACAATGTATCATAGTTTCTGTTGAGTCAAAATTTAAAAGCAAGGTATGGAGTGCAATAGGGGACGCGATGGCTCAGCAGGTTCAAGCAGTTGCCTCTGTCCTCTAGCCGGCGTGCGAAAGTTCGAGTTTCGCTTAACCCATGTGTGTAGCAATGCAAGTGCATGTTAGTGGGCACAATAAGCCCTTGAGGCTGCAATGCCTGTTAGTGCGAATAAAAAAGGTGCACTAATGGTCTGTAAAAAATCTTCTTCTTGAAAGGAATGCGCATGCCTTTGCACTTTAAAAAAGAAGGCAAATATGAAGAGAAATAACGCACTTGCTCAATTTCTATATTTTAATTAAATTAAAAAATAAAATACAGATAATTTATGACTCCCATTTATTTATTTTTTTAATTTATTTATAGCTTACAATCTGTCATAAAATTGACATTTAGTAATTGTTTTAACAGTATATATTACAGGACATGCTGAAAAACGTTCCAGCGAACATTTTTCCGAAGTTAACCGTTACAGTTTGATTGCACTACACTTCACTTTTACGCGAATCGTGTTGGTAAATCGAGAGGCTTCAATCTCTTAAGCCGTGGCTCGTCATCGTCGGGATCCAGGAGGTGTTCTACTAATGCGTTTGGGTGAGCACTAAGTTTGTCATGATAACGAACACTACACTTGTGTATTTCTTCAGTCACAGTTGATAGTCCTAAATCTTGCCGAATTATTTCATTTGGTACAAACCATGGGGCGCTGACTAAGCATCGCAGTACCTTTGACTGGAACCGCCTTATAATGTCGATGTTCGATCTACTAGCTGTTCCCCAGAGCTGTATACCATATGACCAAATTGGACGAATAATTGTCTTATAGAGTAGTATTTTGCTCTCCAGTAACAATTGTGATTTCCGCCCCAGGAGCCAATACATTTTTTGGAGTTTTAGACCCAAGTGTTTACGCATTGTAAATATATGCTTTCTCCACGTTAGCCGTCTATCCAGGTGCATACCTAGGTACTTAACTGTTTCGTTCTGTGGCATTTGTTTGTTGTTTATGATTACAGTGGGGCAATTTCCTCTTCTAGTTGTAAACGTTACTTGGGTTGATTTTGATTCATTTACATGAATACGCCATTTTTTAAACCATTCAGTTAGATTATTTAAATGGGACTGTAACTTCTCGGATGCTATGTTTGGGTCTACATGTGATGATAATATTGCTGTGTCGTCAGCAAATGTGGCAATTGTAGTACTTGTTGAGGTCGGAAGGTCAGCTGAAAATATGATGTATAACAGCGGTCCCAACACGCTTCCCTGAGGAACACCAGCTTTGACAGGAGATAGCGATGTGTGAGCGTCTCCGTACCTAACTAGGAAATGCCTGTTGGTGAGATATGACTTCAGTACTTCATAGTGGTCAGGAGGTAGTGACTTCTTGATTTTAAATAACAATCCGTCGTGCCAGACTTTGTCAAAGGCTTTCTCGACGTCAAGAAATACAGCTGAACAGTATTTTTTATCTTGAAAGCTCTTCAGAATTCTGTCAACTAATCTATGGACTTGTTCAATGGTGGAATGGTGTTTGCGAAATCCAAACTGATGGTCGGGTAGTAAATTACTTTCCATAATTATTGGTGTTAGTTTCTGAAGTAGAAGTTTTTCGAAAACTCTTGATAGAATTGGTAGCAGGCTTATTGGCCTGTAAGATGACAGTTCTCCGTTTGGCTTTCCGGGCTTATGAATCATAATGATTATGGCTACTTTCCACTGCTCTGGTACATGTCTCAGTCTCAACACCGCGTTGAATAATTGGGTAATATACTTAAACCCTTTCTCTGGCAACTCTTTAAGAACTTTGCCCGTAATTAAGTCATACCCTGGGGATTTGCGTGGATTTAAGTTCGTCAGGATTGTAGCCTTGACTTCACTGGCTTTAAAGGACTTGATCGGTAGATTCAATTGAAATGGCGCTTCAAGGTATTGATAGATTTCTTGCTCCACGTCTGGTGTGGTTTGGGTGTCAAATGGACTAAAACCTTCGTTAGATGTCTTGCGAAGGCACAAGCTTTATCATAGTCATTTCTGGCCCAGGTGTTGTCTTCAAGTCTGATAGGTGGTATGTGTTGTTGGGGTTGTTTCAATTTTTTTGTTGCTCTCCAGAGTGAATAATCCGTGTTTTCCGTAGGTGTCAAGTGCCTCAGATAGTTTTGAATCGATTTGTTTCTAGTACTGCACAGTAGTTTTTGAGTTGGTCTGTTAGTTTATTGAGCTTCTTTTGTCTTCAGGATGTTTAGTGTTTCGCCACCTTCTGCGTTGTCGTCGTTTCTCAGCTATTTTCTTTTGACCTCCTGAGGGAGAGTTGAATTATTTTCTACTAAACTTTTCGGTGGTGTTGATTGCCAAGCCGCTTTTGGATCGCTTGATTAAAAACTTCTACTGCAGAGACGAGTTCTTCCTTGGATTTCAGAGGTATCTCGAGTGTTAACGATTCTTCAATTATTTCTCTGAAGTGGTTCCAATTTGTGAATCTGTTACTAAGGCTAGGAGAGCTTTTTTTGGATAATACTTGTGTACTTATTGTAACTATTATTGGAGAATGGTCGGAGGAGAGGTCTAGGCAGGATTCTACTTTGAGGTAATTTGGATGAATGTCTTTTGAAATACAGAAGTCCAATAGATCAGGTGTTTTAGTCAGATCTGAGGGCCAATATGTGGGTTCGCCTGTGGATAAGAAGTGAAATCCGTTGCTGGTGATTGCCTTCTTTAATTCTCTGCCTTTGGTAGCAGTTGTTCTTGACCCCCAGTGTTCATGTTTGCTGTTATAATCTCCGCCTGATATAAACCTGCTTCCCAGTGTTTGAAAATAATCTTCGAAGTGGGCCTGTTTTATGTTATGTCTTGTGGGGAAGTATACCGCTGATACGTTAAGAGGTCCTTCCCAGTCCTCGATTGTAATTGTGGTAGACTGAAGGTGTTGTGGATTGTATTTGGGAAGTTCGTTGTGTTTTATCCTAGAATTAACTATAAGTGCTATGCCAGCATGCGCCGTACCATCCTGATGTTGTAAATGGTATACTTTGGGATTTTTATATAGCTCCTGTCTGTGTAATGGGATTTAGATATTAACATAATGTCTATGGAGTGATTAATGAGAAAGGCGGCCAACTCGTCCCTATGGTTTGTTAGGCCGTTGGCGTTCCATACTGCTAGCTTAAGCTGTAGTGCCATGATTGGTCTTCGTGACGAGAGCCGTTAATAGATTTAGCATCGTTCCCATCTGCTCCATTAAGGTTTTGAGCATTTTCTTAAGTTCAGCCAAGTCGTTTGATTCATTTAGTGATGATGCAGGGTGTTGGGTATTTATATTGCTATTATTTTCATTATGACTGCCGCTGGCTACTTGGGAGTATGAGATATTCTGTTGAATTTGTTGGCCTGGGAATGGTCTTACTGCAACTGTTGGTTGTTTATTTCTTAAAGCGGGAAACATCCTTTGCTGTAGCTCTTTATACACATGGCACCCTTTATAATTGGCAGGGTGGTTGCCATCACAGTTGACGCACTTGACGTCATTATTTCTAACCTTGCGCGGACATTGAGATGTTGGGTGAGAGGCAGTGTATTTCACACACCGTGGGCTCCTGTTGCAGAAGTTCTTGGTGTGACCGTGCCGTTGGCACTTGGCACATTGTGGTATTTCTTTTTTTTCTTTTGGTGGTTCGAATTTAACAATTGAGTGGATTAGTTTAGTTACGTTATAGACGTCTTTGTTATTATCAGCCGTTTTTAATTCCACAAAAAATAGTGGTAGTGGCGTCTTTGTGACTCTTTGACGGATGTTTGTAATATTCATAACTTTGTGGCCTAAACTCCCATTTATATGAAAATAATTAGAACATCATAGAACGATCTATTGCCCATTAACAACAACAAATTTTCCTTTAGCATAGTCTAGCATTTATTTTCTCATTTAATCTAAAATTAACTGTTTACACAATCACAACTTACGTAGATAAATTAAAAACAATAAACAAATTAATTTATTGAAAATTGCTGTGCATCTCAAGCACAAATATGTTTGTCTGTCACAAAGAAAAGTTCCAGGGCTGATTTTAAATTCCTTACCTACAAGAAACGGGTGTTATTTAATCACCCGGTGTGTGTTCTAAATGGACATGGCCTTGAAGGTGTTCTTATGTAAACTCACTAGGTGGTGCGGCTGTACTTAGCAACCCACTGTTCAGCAAGTTGGTGCAATTACGACCCGAGTTAACATAAGCTAGAAAAAATCCCTAGTCACCCAGAATTTTGTACAGCAAGTATATTATGACGACGTATTCATCGAGAAAGCCGTGCTTTTGATGGTACTAAAGTTTCGGGAGGGCAGAAATTTAGTGCAAGAAAATTCCAGGCCAGGCCACTGCTTAACACAGATGAGTGATGCACTGCAAGAAGACCATGGCGTGTCTTTGCGAATGATATCGGAGGAGCTGGAATGGAACAGGGATGCGTGTTATCAAATTTTATGCAACGATTTAAGAGAAACGCAATGCAAAAATAGTTCCTCGCACACTGACAGCGGAACAAAAAATTCTGCTGAAAGCGAAGCGTCTTCAAGATACTGCAGTAGACCACACGGCTGTGACATGTGCTGAGAAGCATCCCGGATGAAGCTTTCTCGCTTGCTATCGCCATCCAGAAACGATGGAAACCGTACATAGATAGCCTGAGGATCATTAGTTGATAACTTAGGCCCGATTTTGGAACTTTTTAAATTAAGTTAAATAATTACGCCTAAACATTTACAAAATGTAGCCATACGCTTCAGCATAGGCACTGCCCTCTACATTGCGCCTAACCCAAGCATCAAACTCTTTAATCATCTCCGGGCTCATTTCTTCTTTGTGCTTTCCGACCCTCCCAGATCGAATGAAGAGGGCATCCCGGGAGACATCCGGATTCCAGCACTCTATAGTGCTTTCATTGTTCACTGCGCTATTGTCCTTCATGCAGCCAAAGCTCAGGTGTTGGCACAGCCGCTTCATGTGGGCATCTAGCACGGGCTTGCCCAAAAACTTGGCGACTTTTCGTACAACTGACGGTAAGTCTGCCGCCATGTCTTCGTAGGCAACAAAGAGCAAGTTGGGCTTGCTCCTGTGCTCCCAATACCCTAGCACGTGCTTCCAGTACGAACCGTACCCAACTGCAACATAAGCTTCAGCACACAATCTACAAGCCCTCACCTGCGTGCTACATTTTCCTGCCAGGTGTACTTTGTAGAAGCTGTCTAGCTCGACCTTAAAGCAAAACACTGCTCTGATGATGTGGTAATAAGAAACGAATACATCTTTCGGGTTTCTGACAACGTAGATAATCTGGAAATTGCCTGGTTAAGTTTTTCCTGCTGAAGCGGTGGGGGTTAGATACTTTGGGAGATTTCCTTCCATTTTGTATGTCATCGGGTAGCAACGAAAATGGCAAATGCGTTTTGATAAATCTAGGATGCTTCAGTGCTCTTGTGTATTCTATGGAATTGAAGTATGCTTCAAGAGGCATGTCTCCAGCAACCTTCTTACGATTTTCATAATTGAAGATGCTGCACATCCTGTTGAAAATTGTATATACAAAAAATTATTAAATTAATTAAGCAAGCTCTTATAAAGTATTAAAGGTATAAAGATATTATTAATTAATACCTAGGATAATAAGAGTAAACCCTAAAAGATTTAATGGATCAAGTTTTGTTCTACGCTTACTCGTTTTATAAACATTTTTGGTTTTTCCTTTTCTTCTTTTTCCACTCAAGATTTAGACAACAGGACTTGTTCCACGTGCCTCTTTCGATCAGAGTGATACTTGTGTGCTATATTTGGTAGTCGGTGATCGTCCTTCCTTTTGGTGCGTAGTTTCCAGTTTTGTTTGCTAACTAGGGCGGGTTTTATTAATAGATTTTCTCTTATATCGTCGTTTATGATTCTGTTACCTATGATATTTCTTTTCTCTAAAAGTCTTACATGTGCAAACGGTCGTTTTGTTTTTAAACCCAAGTTCTACTACCACACAGCAAGACAGGAATTTTCATAGTCTTACGAATTTGTGTTTGTGTCTTTTTCTAGCCTCGTTACACAGGAATTTTCCAATAATTCCTCACGTGCGCTAGAATATATGACTTTCTGTTTCTATGTTATGGTTTATATTGTATCCTGTGATTAACTTGTTGGACTAATTGGCCGTTTACAGAGATCTTTCTTCGGACTAGTTCACCATAATCTATGTTTTCTGGTGTGAGATAAAGAGATTATACTTTTGCCTATTAAGTAAAATCGTTGATAATTTTTTCGGTATTCTTCATTGCTTTGGGTTACAGCTAAGTCGTCAGCGAAAAGAAGGCAGTTGATATATTTGTTCTTATCCTTCGGGGCTAGTGTCTTTTCATTTACGAAGAACATTATGTTACGTATATATCTTAAAGAGTGTGGGAAAAATACTACAGCTTTGCTGTATGCTTTTGCTAGTAAATAGTGTAGATACGGTGCTAACTAAAGGTAGGTGTAATGCAACTGCTTCTTCCTACTTAAAATCGTTATACTTGCGGCAAGGGCCACAACCGACCAAATGTGCCTTTGTGTAGCAGAATATAACGGTTCTAGACCAGAAAAGGTGGATAAAACACAAACACGAAGTGTCCAATAGCTTATACGTTACCTCAGAAAGCTGTAGCCACCTAATATCTTTTTTGCATTGCAAAAATAGTATAATCAACAACTACAACATAATAATAATATTAGTTAAACAATTTAAGCCTTCGGGGTACAAATTTTGTTGCGGTATGGCTTTTTATCGTCTTTATTTGCATACTGTGATAGTTAATTTCTACAAGTCTTTCTTCACTATATTTGACCATCTGCTAATATAATATATATAATACTAACTTTGTAATGCTATTCTCGTTGATCCTTTCTAACTGCTCTAAATGTCGTATTCTATTAAATTCTGCTACCTGAGTGATATCTAACTTTCTGTGTAGTTGTATTACTTCTGGATTGGTCTCCGCTAGCACAGCTCATGCTTTTTAGTATTCTTTCTTTATAGGTACCTGTCAAGATCTTTATTTTCTATATCGTCTGTTTTGACCACACATGTTTTCTGTTTTTTTTTAGACTCACAGTAACGTGTTGCTATATTTAAATAAACGCAACAGCGGCGCTGCGGTTTTGTTGCCTTTCATCAGTTGGGCAATGATTTCTTTGCTTCTGTTTAGAGTAGGTAACAGAATTTCTTCGGTTCTGCAAACACAGTTTTCCAAATTTTTAACTTTGATGGTCCCATACCCCTTTTTTGTCTTCGCTATGTATTCTCTTGTATGGACGCTTTTTATGTTTTCCATAGCGGGCACGTTATAGATTCTGATCATATTTCCGGTATTTTCTCTCCTTGTGCATTTATGTAGTAAAGTTCTCGTCACATTTTTAAGTTGTCGGCATTTCTTCTTTAAGTCATACTTCTTGTTCATTCTTGTGATTAAGTTATCTTCACCTATTTTTCATAATTGAGATCTTTCCTTTCTCTTGGCGCTTTTATTGTTTCTTATTTTTCTTATGGCTTTTAACATCTTCGCTAGTAGGAGGTACTTTCGCCCCCTTTTTAATTCTTAACTTACTTCAATTATCTTTACGTCTTTATTTGAAGCCCTTCGCTTCTATTTTGACTTCTTGGTGGAAAGTTCTTAGTGTTTTAGGTCTTCTATTTTCTGCAGTTCTTGTTCCAAGTGTTTTATCTTTTGAGTTCTACACATTTGCTTGGTCTTTCTTTTTATTTCTACATAATTTGTCATACTTTTCTGAATTATATGCTTTGGCATTATGTTTTTGTTCTTAATTGTCGTTCCGCATTCATCATCAAGCCATTTACTCCTATTCTAACTGCTATCCTTTTTTAACATTATCTTATCTGCTTTTAACACCATCTTTCCTACCTTACTTCATTGTCCTTAAATATTTCATTTCAAGATTGTTTCTATATTCTAGTATAAATTGTTGATTATTATGTTTGCAATTGCTCTACTGTCATACCTTTCTCGGCTGTAGAGTGTCTCCCTTTGGTTTCATTTGCTCTATTTTCACTTTTGCTAAAAAGTAATCCGACTAACGTGTTTAATGTAATGAGTATACCAATAATACGGTTTATTTTGCTTATTGTATTATCGCATGGAGTCTCCCTTTTAAATTTTTAGGTGTTGAAGGTATGTTAACAATATTTTTTTCCAGCATAAATTTAATGAATTTTCTACCATTCCATTGCATGCAATATGCTGTTGTGATCTATGGTCGGCTTGTACATATTCTATTTTCCTGTCATTGGCCATCATTATTTTTTTGTCGTTCTTTGTTGATTATACTGATTATTGGTATATATGTTCTATTCTTTTCTCCAGCCGATGCATGCATGTTGACAATAGTGATGTTTCCGTATTTTTCGTTTCTTTAATACTGTAAAGCTTAGGTGGTACTGGTTAAAATTTTATTATTAAATCTTTATGTTTTAGGCATCCTTTTGATATCGTTATATTTTCAGTCCTTTCTCTAACTACTTCAAGACTCCCTCTACAAACATTCTTCATGCATTGGAGCTTCTTCTAATTATGTATTTTTTGTTTAAAGTTTATAACAAGTTTAGATATGGTTGTGTCTCAAATTAATTCTTCTCTTTATAATTATTTTTAATTCTATTTTTTTTGTTTCGCTCTACTTATGACTCATCTGAATTTTTCTCCCATCTGTTATCAGGTCGTTAACTATATAAATGTCTGAGCCGTTACTGTTTCTTATTTTAACATTTTGAATTAGTGATAAAGCTAGCAAGTAAACACATGTAACTTAGAAGTTTCTTCAAGCTTCCTGAATCTAAAATTGATTAAGTGAATCGCAATGCTTCTTAAGCGGGAGTATGATTCTGGACACAATTAAATAGTGTGAAATTATATACCAGAGTATTAAAAAAAAGTACATGTTTATTGTTGAATTAACAAATTATAATAGCAATGGCTTAATATTGGATAACAATAAAGAAAAGGAGAAAAAAATTAGAAAAATTAGGCTAATGCTTAAACGAATCTAGAATACAGATGAAATTCTGTCTAAGACAGACCAAAATATTGTAAGAATAAATGAATTGAAAGTGATGGTGGGTGAGCTCAAGAATTTGTTAACTAAAATAAGGGAAAAATAAAAGAAAAATGATATCAAAATATTATGAATTGCATGTGCGAAGGGGAGAAGAAAAAAGTAGATACAATTTTACCAAATAAATTTAATGTTACAGTTGCAAGAGTGGCGTGTCACATTTCAACCAAAACGATAATTAATAAAAATAATAAAATACACCATCACTTTGAATAAGCACCTCTTCAACCAAAAACAAGCTTGAAATACCTACCATAATCAGATTAATTTACATTAGGCACGCGAACTTACTCAAAATAAGGGAAACGCTTTGTCAAAGGGACCTTGGTGCCCTCATAATCGAGGTTATTTGCTATCAGCCAAACCATCTCTTGCGTCCACGTGGTTCCTAAAAGTTTGTAAATGGAAACTCACACTTTTGTGGTAGCATGCATACCAGATCTTGGGTAAGAGATCACCATCACGTCGCTATTTTCCACCTCAAAAGTTTTAACGGACTGACAACGTCGGCGAATAAGTCCGGCATGCAGGTGCTCTCTTTGCCTATGTTAACAAAGCCCGTGAGCAAAGGGCACGTCAATTGCTCTTTCACTATTCCGTCAATTTCAGTATCCTCTCCTCTTTTTCGATTTTCCATTATGTTCCTTGTCACTAAAAATAGATTTCTTGTTCGATGCTGTAAGAATTTAAATAAAAAGCCATAAACATATTTAGTTCTATTGTACCAAAAAAACTAACTTCAGTTGTCTAGGGCTGCTCATTCAACTAATATTTTTTAGATAATGTTGAGTTATGTATTACTTAATGAATAACTTTGTATTTACATATTCTACTTCTATAAACTTCTATAACCTAATTGTGGCAATTTAAATAATTGATTTGATCCTTCTATCAGGTGTGAAAAGAGATATTTTCAAAAAACAAATTTAGTTGGTTTATCTATTATTTCTTCGGTTAATAATTTTTTAGGATATATTTTATACGTACCGTAAGTTTATTTAATAGAAAATTATTTGATACTAACTACGAAGAGTTCTGAACCACGTTAATTACGGTATACGTATGCAGCACAACAAACATGGTGTATTAATAAAGGAAAATCAGACAAAACATAAACAAAGACAACTGTAAACAGTCTATACATCGATTGCAGATAAGGTATTTATTATTTTTATATATTTATTATTATTGTTATTTTTAGGTGCACACAATTTCAAGTTTATTTCCTTTGCAATTATCTGCCTAATCTAAAATAAAAAAATAAAGTTAATTAAAACTTACGTCAAATTAATTTAAAAAGTACTTAAACTGAGCTTGGTAATAAGTCTTAAGCACCTGAAAGTAAATTATGTAAGTCAGTTTACTGATGCTCTCAATATTAAGACACGGTGTTGATTATCCAACAACTGAAGAACTTATAAATTAACACAAAGAAGATTAATTTTATGTTTGTCACCATACTTTAAAACTCATTTTTAACAGATGACAAACCAAGAACTTCAAATTTATACAAGGAAGCCAATAATGCGTTTTCCATCAAAGTTTTGCGGGGCCGTGGCAAAATTGGCATGGACGAATTTAAGCTTATTTGGATTAATCTTCATTATTAGTCAATTATTTGTTTTTACTCTGTCTTTGGGGATTTATTAATTCTTCTTAATTTTAATCAATTGTTAGAAGAGCAGAGTCGCAGCTTCTGTAGCTAGTAAATAGCTGACACAGAGTAAATAAAAAATAGAAGTAAGAACATTTTGTTGAGGCACATTGACTCTTATATCCTTCAAGTCGAAATATTCGTTATTCTGCTTGATTGTAAACGACATACTGCTTATTACACAAACGCACTTATTTTACTTCTGTCTAAATATTGCATTGAAAAGATATATGGACATGACGATATCTTCTTTAGGTAGTAGTTTCAAAATTTCATTGATAATGAAGTCAGATTCTGGTAATTATCGGGTTCAGATTTGTTCTCCCCAGCTGCTTATTTTTAAGTAACAAAGGCGCTGTTCCTTGAATTTTCATTATAAATATTAACAAAGGTATTTTTCACTTGTGTTTGATTGGGTGTAAAAATGTCAACTCAACATTTTAGAAATAAATCGGCCTTTTGTTTGTTATCTTTGATTTATGGGCCCATATCTTTGCTGATAGGTAAAATAGAAATTATTATTAATTATTCTAGTTGCTTTTGTAGAAAGTGGTCTATTTGTCCTTTTGCTGGTAGATTTTGAAGAAAATCACTGACTGCTGCTGTCCTTTTCTTAAATGTTCACACTTTCAATTGGATAATTTATCCTGTTGGTTATAAGAGTAACTCCTTCCGTTTTGTAATGGCAGCTGACTGTAAAAGTCTAATTTGATTCGTCTCAGTTTCATCAGAATCTTTTTATCATACGATGGGTTGTCACTCTTCATTTGGTTGCTGTTTTAATATCACCTTTTGAGTTTTTTCTGTCTCGTGCTTCTGGTCTTACCAAAATTTCACTTTACACTTCTTTGCTAGGATGCTTTTCTTTGTTCTGTTCATGTATATATTCTATCTCTTTGGTTTTGTTTCAAATGTCCGCTTCGCCATTTTGCCGTCCTATATGCTGTAATATGTCCCAGATATGAAAGTCCTACTTCTTTAGTTTTGTAAAGGCAGCGTATTGCACAATTCCAGTTTTTTATTTGTTCCCAGTTTGATATTTGAGTTAGTATTGTTAAGTTACTTTAAAAACTTTCTGAATCAGTGCTTCTGTTTACTACTACCGGTCTAGCTGCTTATGTAATAACTCTTTCACTAAGCCTTAAAGTAACAGTTGAGTTGTCAAAATCAAAGTCAAAATTTTCTGCAACTTGCACGTAATTGGATGACACATTTCTTTGTATAAAGAAATATAACAGGTCAACCGAATAAGTGTGCTTAGCTAATGAATGGTAGTTGCAACCAGTTTCACGAATAGCTATCTTTAATTCATTACCTGCGTCGTGGTTAGTCTTGATCCCCAGTTCAGCATTATAGTCATCTGCAATTACAGAACGTGGTTATAGTTTTCGTTCTTCTTGCTGCAGCGCTGCGAACAGTAGCCTTATCTAACTCTCAGCTTCTGTTTAGTAGATTTAACATTTGTGACTGTCAGTTGAGTAACTTTACGGTGTAAATGACTTTTTTGAAAAAATTAGCTGATTTCTTAAAAATTGAGTTAATTGTTTGGGTAATACATTTTATATTCTTTTATTTTGATATAAGACTTATTTGTTATGTATTTTTTGTTTAGAATGCCATTGTAGCTATATTATTTATACATTTTTTAGATATAGAACCACTACTACAGGTGCCACTAAAATTCCATCATAATTTGTATGAGTTGTATTATAGACAGAGCAACCGCAGACGCAGTTATTGCAGATTTTGTTGTCCTATTTTGAGTAGCCTAAACAAATGAGGTATCAGACTTAACTGATTTTGGGTGAGTAAATTTATTTGCCTTTATGGCATTTGTGCTTCTTTTTTGAAGCTCTTTGTCTATAGCACACGATCTATAGTTAACAGGACATGCTTCGGAACATTTAACACACTTTGCAAAAATATTATCCTTTTTGGTGCATTTCACACAAGTAGATGTGACGTTACAGAATATATTAAGCAGATCCACATCTTTAGCTTCTTTTAGACTTTGGAATATATTTTTTATTCGTTTTTGCTTCAATTTAACCTCTATCTGGTTAATGTAGTAAATATCACAAATATTTCTGATATATTTTAGAACTATTAAAGAAAAGCATATACAAATACAAACGAATGTGTTTATCACTAGCGTTAGTAGTGTATTTTAAGTTTTGTACTATCTGTCCTATCTTGAATTTCCTCACTTTTTAATTCTGTACAAACGTGAAGTTCTTTATTATTTTATTAAAAAGCCTAGTGGATTTGTTTCTATATTTGTGCCACTCAGTATCAGCGGTTCTCATTAGTGTTGTTAGCATTATTATTGACATTAATTTTAATTAGTTTATTATTTCCTAAAGCAGAAAAATATTAAAACCAACTGATTTTGATAGAGTATCAAATTAATAACTTTTATATGTCTTACAAAGTTTGTCATGGAAATATGATTATCATTCATAAAGCTACAGCGTAACTCTATTTTTAGACCTTTTACATGCTCAACGACTTATTTGTTACCAGAAAAAGTGATGCTGACTTACAAAATAAATAAAAAGCATTTAAAATGCCTTCGAATAATAATAGAAAAGAAATCATAAGAAAAACCAAGGGAGTATCAAGTGAAGGAAAATTGCAGCCCTTACTAAGCCTGTAATTTTCCGATGTGAAAAATAATATTCTGATAAAATGTACTGTACATTTCATGAATCTCGCTACAGCTTGTTGCAAAATGAATAATTAAGTGAAAGTACAAATGTAGAAAGAGAAGTAACGTGCACGTGCTAAGAAGTTTTATCACAAATTCCATCAGCACTGACAGGCAGTGAGCCAGAACATATAATTGCCCTAGTAAAATCACTTTAGTTAGTTTTGTTCAGTAAGCTCTTAAACAATCAAGGGTATCTCTAAATATAATAATTAATAAGATGGGCAACGTGAAAACGTTTTTGTAACTTTGGGTAACTATAGACATTTTTGAAACCATTATTCTATGGGAGAAAGAGCTATTAGTTAGCCAATAATTAGGCAGACTATAGAAACCCATCTAATTGTATCATCCATAAACCACAACGCGGAATAACTAAGATAATGAAAATCGCTACATACAACGTCCGAACGTTAGCAACAGACAGCAAAACTTTTGATCTAGATGAAGAGTTATCATTTATGAAATGGGATATTCTAGGACTAAGTGAAGTAAGGCGAAAAGCAGAAGGATTGACGACACTAAATTTGAAGCACACACCATACCACCGCGGCGAAGCAAACACAGCCACTGGCGAAGTCGGATTCCTGATTAACAAAAAGCATGTAGACAATATTATTTATGTAAATAGAATATCGCTAATTCTTAGATTAAACTCAAGATATAATATGAAAATAATCCAGGTTTACAGGCCGACAACGGAACACACTAACGAAGAAGTATAAGTATTCTGCGATAAAATTATGATAGCACTAGAAGAAGCGCAAACTTCTTTAACGAGCCTGTGTGGCGACTTCAACGCAAGAAAAATGGTCTTGAAACAGATAATGCCGAAATCGCATTAAGAAACATCAGAAGCAGTACAAGGAACCAACGAGGAAAACCCCTAATCAACTTTTTACAAGAAAACAACTTGTTTCAAATGAATAGTTTCTTCTACAAAAAACCCACGAGAAAATAAACGTGGGTAAGCTCAAATGCAGTCTCAAAATATGAAATAGACTACATCATAACGGACAAAAAATCTATTGTTTAAGACGTAACAGTACTGAATGAAATTTTCGTCGAAAGTGACCAGAGGATGACCAGAATGGTTAGAATAAAAACTAAAAAAAAAAGGAAATAGCAGGCCCCAGAAAACCAAAAGAAATTTAAAGACACAATCGAACGGATACTAACAGAATTCCCAGCACAAAATAGAGATATCGAAGAAACTAACGACAAAATAATCAAGGCACTACGAAAAGCCCAAGAATCCATTGTTCAAAATGAAAGACAGAAAACAAACTGAATCAAAATACAAAAAAGCTAATGCAACAGAAGAAAATAAAAACAAGAGAAAATGTGGATGCTCTACATTTAAGGCAGTTAAATAAATGTATATCAAAAGATATTAGAAAAGATAAAGAAGCACAACCACGAGAATATCAAGCAAACAATAGAAGAGAACAAGGACATAAAAGTACTAAAAAGAAAGCTTAAAAATGAGAGAAATAAAATTATAATACTTACAAAGAACAAAGGTGAAGTAACAAGTAACAGAAACGAGCTATTATTGATAGTAAAAGAATTGTACAGAAACTATATAAGAAGCAGACAACAAATAAAGAATGAACCCAAAGAAATCAGAAAGACAAGCGCGGTAATCAGTCAGGGATTTGAAGACATGCCTGACATAAAAACACAATACGCAATAAATAAAATGAAAGACAACAAAGTTACTGCAGAAGATGAGATAGCCATTGAAGGAATAAAAATAGGTTGAGACACTCTGCCTAACACAAAACAACATACCAAATAAATGGAACACTATCATAATGATATTAATTTACAAAAAGGGCGATCTGACAAAAGTCGAAACTACAGGCCCATAAGCTTGCTATATTATCTATACAAGCTGTTCACAAAAATAGGAAGCCATTGTATCGAAAATAACCTCGACTTCTACCAACCCATTGAATAAGCGGGAACATTTTGGTACATCGACTTAATGCTCTTCAAAACAGGCCCCTTGGACATCCACACACTTCTGGTAGCGAGCCTTCCAGGTCGCAAAGGCCTTATGGAAGTCGTCGTCCGGGATGCTGTTCAGCGCCCTTGTCGTTGCCGCTTGGACTGCTTCCACCGAGTCGAAACGATGCCCCTTGAGCTGCCTCTTGATCAGGAGGAAGTTCGGCGGTGCCACATCAGGGCTTCCAAACAGTTCAGTATTTCTTGGGAAATCTCAACACACAGTTCTTTTTGCTCGTCACTCAACACTTTCGGTACCATTTTCGCTCACACTTTTATCATCGACAAATCCTCTGTGATGATGCGTTGGACTGTCCCGTACGAAAGATTCAGATCATCACTAATTAATTAAATGCCCGGCCGTCGGTCAGAGTTCAAAAGTTGCTTAACTTTCAGCACATTGTCGTCCGTTCGCGAGGTTGACGGACGCCCGGCGCGTTGGTCGTCCTCGACGAGATCCCTCCCCTCCCGAAACAATTTGTGCCACTCAAATATCGAGGAACGGCTCATGGTATCCTTCTTGTAGGCCTGCGTAAGCATGTCCTTGGTTTCGGTCGCTGATTTTCCAAGTTTGTAGCAAAACTTGATGGCGTACCGCTGCTCCAAATTTCGCTCCTTCACAACTGACGACGAGGCGTCACAACAGGAGATCACTAAAACAGTGGTCCACACTCAACTAACGGACGCAGGCGACCTCCGCAGGTCGAAACCTCTTCCCAAAGCTCCCCTCCATAACATCCGGCCTTGCAGACCCCCTCCCTTGCTCCGCGCGCACGGAAAAAACAGTCCTACTATTTCTGGACACAACCCTGTATAATAGGCCCTTGAGACTGGTGTTTATCGACTTCCAAAAGGCCTTCGATACTTTAGAAATGAGTGCTTAGTTAGCTGCTCTAAATCAAAGTCGTATCGGCTATAGATATACCGTTTAATCTACAATATATCCAGAGTCATTGGCATACATAAAATTACATAAGTATACCGACATTTTTCCACTACAACGAGGTATCAGGCACTTTATAACTCAAATTATTCTACGAAGCTTTGGAATACACGTTTAAAACATTAGACTGGGACGAAAACGGTGTAAAAGTTAACCAAGTTTCGTTGACGATATGGTTATTATAACAAACAACCAAAAGAAGCGCAAGAGATGGTATATGAGTTATCTGTGGCAACACAAAAAGTAGACTTAAATATCAACAAGCATAAAACAAAAGTAATAATTATTGGGGAAAATATAACGAGACATAGAACGAGACATTAGAAAAAATTAGAGATAACCATACATACGAGTTACAAAGACGAATAAGCCTTGGATGGTCAGCGTATGGTAGACTAAGAGACGTATTTAAAACCGACACAACGATAAGACTCAAACGGAAAGACCAATGTGTTCTCCTCGTCTTGACTTATGGATCAGAAATACTTACCTTAACGAAAAAGACAATTAACAAACTGAAAGTTAGTCAGAGAAAATGTTAGGTATTAAACTGGGAAATTGTATCCGAAACACTAACATGGCAAAAAACGACATATGTGACATAATCCACCGAATTACCAACTTAAAATGGAAATGGGTGGGGCATGTAGCGAGGCTTAGTGACGCAAAATGGGCAAAGAGAATCATCTAATGGAGACCACGTCAAGACAAACGAAGCAGAGGGAGATCCCCTACCCGATGGAATGGAAACGATAGGAGAGGCCTATATCCAGCAGTGGGCGCAAACGGCTGAATGATGATGATGAACCGAAAAATTAAAAGTACCAAGCTAAATGATGGACCAGGTAGTTACACGAATATCTCTCTTCTGTTCCGTGTTTGGATTTGCAGTTGAAGGTGACCAGACGTGAAGCTTGTCGTTCAATTTTGTTCATCTCTGCATGAACATAGTTTGCGCTCGTAGAATGTAATGACATATTTTTACCATATGCCTCGACAATTTACTTATGAATTCTAACTTGCTCATAGTGTAGTGCACACAAACAAAAAAGTTAACAATAGGCAACGTTTAAAAATTAGATAACTGGAAAATCAACAATCCTACTATTACAAAAAATATATAGGGACATAGAAAGTTCACAAATTACTAAAACCATAACAGTCACACATTGAAATAAAGAACTGCTCAGATAACATTTTATTGCATATGGAAAATTGACACATATTGGTCATAGTTTGTTACAGTTACAGAATGTTAAGTTGGGTATTCAATACCTGCCACAACGAAAAGGTGTTTTATCAATTTTAAAATAAAAGCATCATAATCTTTTATATATTTTATATCTGCTTTGTCTTTAGATGGATATTTTTTGAGGTTTAATTGTAAAATTTGGTGATTCCACACTTTACGATAAGTTGTTTACCAAAATTATAAAATTTTTTAATAACAAAATATTTATTCAGTCTTGTAAATTGAAAAATTCTTTAGATTAGTTAAATCATGTCAATTAGATTAACCCCTCCTATTAAGCTTTGCCGAAGAATCTTTTTCGTATATCTTGTGAATTCGTCTGTAACCCAAGCTAATAATCTAACTGATCTTTCACAAGACCATACCGATTTATCTGTTTTACCTTATTTGTTTAATTGAACTCCACATCAACAATTGTTAGGATTTTCTGTTTTATGATTCCCTTCTACACCTCGACACCGTAAGGTAGAAGAGGAAAGGATTATGTATGTATGATTCCATTCTACAAAATATGTAGTAAATAACTCAAAATAATAAGCAAGTGCTTTTCTTATTCTTTACTTGCATATAAATAAAGTATAAGATTGTATAAAAAGTTTTTTTAGATTGGCCATCTATTTAACTATCGTCTTCATCCTTAACATTTCAGTGCACACAATCATTTACTCAGTAACCTTGGCATTCTCTTTTAAAAGCCATAAATATTTTTTTTATTGCCTCTCTTGCCAAAATGTATACAATTAACAACAATTCCTGACTTGCTTCTAATGCAAATAATTTATCCTTGCTCCACGGTATTGACAGCTAGTCACCTTTCTAATTTCAGTGCGTCGATTTGCAGATAATTCTTGACATTTCGGCATCCATTTTGACATCATTATCAAAAGAGTTTGGAGATATCTGCTCTAGATTGAGTCGTAGAAGAAGACTAGTCTTTTTCTTCCTTTATTTCCCTATTCCTGGAATTATAAATGTTTGACTAAGTTGGTAAAAGTTTGTTTGCTTAGACAAGTTATGCAACTCTATAATATCTAAATGACGAGTGAACGTTGACCAGTGAATCCAGTATTGAGACATTGACAATAACTTCAGGAATTATTTTGGTGGTGTAATGGGAAATGAGAACGAGTGTTCTTGACTTAGCATAATTAATTTTACAATCTATTTCTTGATTATGTTTGGTAAGTGCCGAAGAAATGTCGCCCTTTCGTACGGTTAAACAATGTTTGTATATGCAACTTAATATTTCCCCGTTCGTTTGGACTATGCACGTGGAGAATTCTTGAAAGCACCATTGGTTTAGCGGTACCATTTTGTTTGGAAGCTAAAATAGGTGTTGCATAAGCAATATTTATGTAATTTGATGGAGTTGACTTTTATACTGCAAGTAGATTTCAAGATTACCGAAGTGTCAGGGATAGAAGTATTAAGAGGAGGATAGTAGGAGTTTCAGAAGTACAATAATATTTATTTTGTGACTGGGAGTTTTTATTAACAATAAGAATTTTATTGAGTTATCTGTAGAAAAACCAGACACTGACAATAGGTGGTAGGGTACTGTTTTCTTTGTTAATTTTTTATAAGAAGAAATTCTTGGGGATTTTTCTCGTGGATGGATATGGTATGTGCGATAGGTGTCATTTAATAATGGAAATCTTGGTATTCAAGGTAAGTTGCTGGATTGTTGGGTACTTGAGGGTAGTTTAATAATTTTAGTAAATTCTTCGCTTACCTTGTATATCTAAGTTATTAAGAATAGCTTTAACGTTTCTTTTTTGTACAGATTTGAGGGCTATTTGAAATTTAATATAGTCAGTGGGGACACAATGTGGTTTAAAGGCAAAATTAAAAATGCTTTTCTTTAAAGATATATTAGCAATCAAAACTTACAGCTCTATGAGCTAATTTGATAACTTAAGTACTAACACAGTACTGACTGTGACGTGATGAGGCCCCTTCCATCAACTATTTCTTAGGTCAGCTGGCCAATATCGTTTTAAGCGTTTGTCATTGCGTTCTTCCAATAATGAGTATAGAAGTACGTTGTTCTGACTTACCAGTTTTTTTATGGTGGTTAGCACTTGGTTTCTTAATAACGTCTTTAACATAGGGCACGTTCAGGTCGTCGTGAGGGGTTTGATTTGTGACGTACCAAGGTGCATTTGTGATCATTTGTAATATTTTGTTTATATACCCTTTCCAGGTTAATTTGCTATCTAGGTGAAATCCTAAATACTTACCAGTATTGGATTGTGGTACATCTACTCCATTAATGTGAACTGATGGACAATAAGTTTTTCTCAATGTGAAAGTTATTTGCTGAGACTTAGTTTCATTGATTTTAATTTTCCACTTTTCTAACCAGATCCGCAATTCATCTAGATGGTTTTGTAATTATTGGTGGCTGTTATTGGATCTTGGTCTCTGGCAAGAATCATTGTATCGTCCGCGAACGTTCCTGTTGTAGTGTTGGCATTAGTTGGCAGATCAGATGTATATAACACGTACAAAAGTGGTCCTACAACATTTTCCTGAGGAACTTCTACATTAATAACACATTAGTGAAAGAATCTCAAATGTTACAGATAAACCGTTATTTAAATGCCAAATCCCACTATCACCTCACTCAAATTTATTTAATTTTAGAACCTCTTATTTCCAGGTATCTAAAACTTCTAATATTAAGAATCAACAAATAAAGTCTAAAATATGACTAAAATCCTAATACAAAACATCAGTTATGTACGACGTTGGGTTGTTCGTGCTCGTAATGAAGAAAACGGCGTAACAAACATCTGTGACAAAGCTTGGAGTGGACGACCGCGTACGGCAACCGACGAGACTCGGCGGAATCGGGTTGATGAATTCATCAGAGAAAATCGTCGGACAACACAAACACAGTTGTCAGGTAAATGTGGCATATCAGGAGAGCATATACAGGTCATGATTGCAGAACTGCGGTACAGAAAACTGTGTGCACGGTGGGTGCCTCAAATGCTCACTTCGATATGAAACAGGGGAGATTGAACATCTGTCAACAATTTCTTTTGCATTTTGAACGTGAGGGTGTTGGTTTCCTTAACAACATTGTGAGAGATGATAAAAGCCATTTTAACCCCGAAAGCAAGAGAGCTTCAATGAAGTTCCGCCACAAAGGATCGCCGACGCCAAAACAGTTCAAGACCATGCCATCAGCAGGCAAAGTCATGCTCACAGTGTTCAAGGTGCGATGCATTTAGAATTAATGTCTAAAGGCATCACCAGAAACTCTACAAGGTACTGCGAAACCTTCAGAAAATTGAAAGCACAAATTCAAATAGTTCGACCACACATAGAGCACCTCTCCTTCAACATTACAACACACGAGCGTTGCGACATCTACAACAATCTGACGCTTTGTGTTCAGTGTCATCGATCATCCTCCATACAGTCCCGACTTGACCCCATCCTATTATCATCTGCTTCCAGAATTTAAAGAACCCATTCGAGCAGTTGACTTTGATAGTGATGAAGCGTTGCAAGCAGAGGTGAGGTTGTGGCTCCGTCAACAAGGTCAAACATACTACAGTGAGGGTATCAACAAACTGGTCTCTCGTTGAGAGAAATGTGTCCGTCGCCAGGGTGACTATGTTGAGAAATAAATATGTAGACATGAAGAATAAAGATGTAGAATGTTAACAAAGTCTGTTTTATTTATAAAGCTTTAACAGTTTTTACGTAAAATTTTTAGGCATTACTTTTTAGCACGTCCTTAATATGCCGCATACTAAATAAATAAACTATTTAAACATTTCATTCGTTCAACTACAGGCTCCTACTCTTACGACTCCCAAGGAGTTTACAAAACTACTTTGTGATGATTGGGACACAAACTACATAAGCCAAACAAACAATCAAATATCAAGTCGCAATACGATTCTTTGGCCGTACGTAAGACCGACAATTCTTCGGAACTTCTTCAAATATGTTCTTAATTGTAATCTACATTGTACACGAAACTGCACTAACAGTTTTGTATTGCAACAGTAAACCTTGGTCATTTATTGTATGTTTTATGTTTGATAAAGGCATTTAACATACTGTGGTTTAAGTCCGACCTCGTAAGGCTTCTTACATATATGTCTTTACGAGGCCAAACTAATATTTGGATAGTTGTAGCAATGAAAATAAAATTATGTATCTATAAATGGTGCATAAGTATGATTTATAGTATTTGGACTAGTATCAGTCAAGATTATCTATCAGCAGTAATGGCATTAATAAAATAAACATCTAAACCAGGCACTTTATAAGAATTTTTATTAAAAGTATTCTAATAACAAAAAAGTCCTAGAAATTTAAGCCAGGGTGGAAAAATTATATTAACATACTATAAAACATGTATTCTACTTGTTTAAAATTTTAATATTATTCTTGTAAACGGGCGAGACGGAAAAACTTGTGGCCATAACCCAGATAACGTTTTTAGTTATACAATTATATCAGAAATAATTTAAAGAGGCGTTAGTTATTTATAGAATATAACCAAAAGCTTCTAGAAAGCCTGTGTGTTGCGCATTCCTCCTAATCCACTCGTCGAACTTTTCAATCATCTCTTCCGACATTTCCTCCTTATATTTTCCAACAGTACCGGAGCGAATAAACCGGGCGTCTTGGGGGACCCCAAAGAATTTTTTCCTTAACTCCTCGTAGTCTCTGTGGTTCACCGAAGCGTTCTTCCGAATGGACTCCAAACTCAAATGGTCGCAGAGCCGCTCGACCGCATCGTCCGCGAGAGTTTTCTCTAGGAAGCGAGCCACCTTCCTAACGACCGACGGCAAGTCGTTTTTCATGTCCTCATAAGTGAGGAACAGCAGGTTGGGCATATCCCTGTTCTCCCAGTACCCCAAAACGTTCTTCCAGTAGGAGCCGTACAACGCTAAAAGGCACGCTTTAGCGCAGTCAAATGAAATCCGCCGTTCCTCACCTTTGTCCGCTAGGAACACCTTGCAGAAGTTTTCCAGCGTGGACTTGCAAAGGAGCGACAGCTGAGTAAGATGGTAAAAAGATACGCAAACATCCTTTGGGTTGCGAACCACATAAATCATCTGGAAGCAACTGCACAATGGAACTGTAAAACGGCTTGCTGGATTTGTTCTACCTTTGGTGTTTTCCTTCCGCTTCTTATTTCATCTGGTAGCAGTGAGAACGGCAGGTGGGTCTTAATAAATCTAGGGCTTCTTAGGTTTCTGGTGTACTCCAAAGAGTTCCACAGTGATTCGGAGGGTTTCGTTCCGACTACCCGCTCCTGGTTTTTAAAGTTCACCAAGCTACACATTCTAAAAGTTCGATTGTTGTTAGTAATCCAAATCTGGTTTAAAGTCTCAAGACCGCCAAATTTTACTATAATATTCGTTTGAAATTCGAATTCTTTGCTCAATCTAAAGAAAAAAGATTTATTTGATCCCCAATCATGTTAAGGGCAAATGACAATATTAATTTTGATCGTTTTATGTAATCTTCAATTTGAACTAAGTTACATTTACTATTATTTGCTTTTTATAAAGATAAGGCTATCACTTCATTGAAAGATGCAGTAATCTTTAACAATTAATTTGGTGCTGCTACACCTTGTGCAAACGTAACATCATGTATCATAATGAAGGGGTGAGGTAAATTAAACTGATATCCTGCTGATATTTTTATTTTTATTATATTATTTATTTTTGTAATATACATATGCGTGATGAATGTTTTATGCGCATATTATATATTTTTCACCTTTCTCTTCAAAAGTTTACTTCTCCGACCTTTGTAGTTAACGAGATGAAGCTTTGTGCACAATACACATACGTATGTAGTAATATTTGAACCCTATGATGCGGATAGCTGATCCATACAATTTTTAGACCCGAAGAAAATGATACTTATGTAAGAGAAAAATGATCAGCAGGACTTAAGTGAAAAACAGAAAAAGACGTGCAACTCTTACTGCAAATCGGAAAATCTGAGAATATTCTGTCTTAATACCCGCGTAACACCCAGATAGAGTTGAAAAACATTGTGCAAATGGACTGTTTTGATAGTTCTGATAGAAAATGGTCTATCTTAGCAATACCAAGCCAATGTTAACATTATAAGTAACGGCGATGTAATGCGCATGCGTGAATGAGGACTACCTCAATAGCAAAATGCGTTGGAAGTTAGACGTCGGTGGTAAACCACATATAGTGCTGCAATAGTTTAGTTGGTAAAGTAGCAAGTGTTGTACGAATCTGGACAAACGCATCTTCAGAAACTGTTCCAACAATTATGGATATTTTCAGAAGCAATACGATGGGCACATTACGAATAAAAGCGTAATATAAACTACCAGAAATGACCGAAAACTGTTAAAAGTAATTCACCCGAACACCAGAAAATGTTAAATGTATACAAACTGCAATCAATAAAGCGAGAAGATGCGTTCCTCTACAGCGAAATTTGTCATCCTGAAGCTTTTGACTATTCCCAAAAGTGAAATTACTTATAAAAGAAAAGAGATCCTATATCGCAGATAATATGACGAGGCATTTATTTGGTATTCTAACATGGGACATTTTGCAAAGTCTTAATTAGGAAAAGCAGCTCTGGAAGAAATGTGCCAAATCGCGTAATGCTTATTTTAAAGATAACTAAGGACCAATACAATGTTTTTTGTACCTTATACAATTTTTACTAAATATTTTGTCACTTTATTTGCAACTTTTGCTTTATATGGTTCGATGTTTTTGAGACAGACGACATAATGGGGATGAACATCATGTAACACCTTTTGCTAAATATACAATTAATATCGTGGGGTACAAAGACCAATTACCTTAACTATTATTATAGGAAGTTGCCATATACTGTATTTCAGCAAACAAAAAATTATTACCCGATCATAAATTCAATTTTCGCGGATGACATTTAACTATTAATACATTTATTAGTAAGTATGCCAAGAACTACAACTCTGAAAAAGTTTGCAACTCTTCTTTCGTATATGTTCTCCAAGCCCTGAAGTTGCTCTAAAAATTAAATTAAAATTATTAAAAAGCATTTTGAGGATGTAATAAAATATTTTTTTCAGACAAGGAAGGTAGTAGTCAGAAGTAAAAGAAATATACAGTAGCATGAGCTCTAACCAGCTTATACTACACAAGAAACAGCTCCTAAACCAATAGAAGCATACGTAACTGTTTAAAATTAGGTTCTATGCCAAACTTTTGGTAAAACCAGAAAAGATTTGTTGTTTGGCTCTAGGTGTTGATAGACGTACTCAATTCGGCAATCAAACCATTCCATTATAATACACACTTTATTTGAAAACTAGGGGCAAAGTTAACGAAATATTTTTTGGCATATATTAACAAGCGGGGCGGACTAGGTGAATTTTATTTTGTATATACAATAAAAATTTTAGGTTTCTTCCAAAATATTATCAGAATAAAACTTTGGTATAATGAGCTTTAGTGCAAGTAAAACTTAAAATTAACTTTTTAATTGGGCACATAAATTACAACCTTTATTTTTATTTATTTATTTGCAAATACGAACGCAAGAAATGAATATTATTCAGGCCTCTGAAATCTCTTTTGAATAGGCATGATCTTGGATGTGCTTCCATGTAAACTCACCAAGAGCAAAGCTTGTGGGCGCATGTAGTTGGAAGTTACACTAAGGAAATCCCTGGTGAAAGATGTTATTGAGATAAAATTAAGTAAACGTGTGTGGCAACAGATTTAGGGAAGCGAAAGAGACTCACTCTGACAGAGGGACAAAAAAAAACCAGATGAACTATTGGGGTTGAATTTTGAAAAGGAAGCGTCATTAAGATATTGCAGCAGTTTAAATGGCTCTTGGGGTTGCTAAATCCTCCATCAGGCGCCACTCCAGGTGTAGGGAACAGCCCATCAGATATGATGTGTACCGGAAAAATAAAATACTCGGGAGGGGGGCAAAACTAGCAACGGCGTGACAGGCACCCTGCAAATGATGCAGTCAGTGGCTTCTAACACAGAAGGGACTGCGGAAAATAGCGCAGCCTGCAGCACGTACAGGTGGAAGTGAGGGAAGTTCGTACAACTGTATGGGGCATAACTATCGACGTAAACCAACTTATAGTAAAGCGGCGGAAGTACTGCGAATAGACAAGAATAGGCACATCATTGTACATTAACTATACCAAAGTTTGATTTCTTAAGTTACAAGGCGGTGCTAAGATCAGAGAAAGAATCAAGAGAAAGAATTGAAAATACATAGAACTAAGGTAAGAATCGCAACGTGGAATTTAAGAAGTCTGTATGAAAGCGGTAAATTAGCAAACGCGGTTCAAAAAATGCAGACATTAAAATTGGATATATTAGGAATGAGCGAATACCGATGAATGAATTCTGGGCAACGCAAAACAGACAACGAAGTATTTCACTATTCCAAAAGACAATACAGCAAACGCCAATATAGAGTAGGCATAATTGTATTACGAGAAGCAAACGAATCCTTGGTAAACTTCTTGCCAGCTTCAGACAGAGTATTGCTACTTCAATTAAATTCATCGATGGGCAAGTTGAATACAACTCAAGCAGCACATGCTTCTACTGCAACAGAAGATGATGACCAAGTGAAAAAATTTTATGCAGAACTAAATATTCCACTGCAATTAATAAAATGCAAAGATGTCACCATCGCTATGAGTGACCTCAATGCAATATTAAGACGCGGAGAATGCCAACCCCTTGTGGGATCGTACGGATTAGGCAAAAAACCTCCGGAGTAGATCGTTTGCTCCAGTTCTGCACAAAACATAAATTTGTTGTGATTAACACAATCTTCAAATAACATCCCAGAAGGACAAGCCAGGCAAAATTGTACGAAATCAAATAGATTTTATACTCATTGAGCAAAATTATAGAAATGGAGTTATTCAGGAGCAGACATAGCCTCGGACCACATCCCTGTGCTAATGGATGTAAGAATTAAATTCAAAATACAAAGACAATCTTGTCCTCAGAAGAAAATTAACACATAAAAGCTAAAGTTGGCTAAAATATGCGATAGGGTATCAGAGCACGTTAAACAAAGTTATAATAAAAAGAATATCAAGAAGGGATCGTCGGTAACGATCTATGGATATAAGTTAAGGATGCAATAACGCAAACACAGGATGAAGTGGTAAGGTACAATACTGGTATCATCCCAGATGACTGGTTACAGCCTATATTCATTTCAATACCAAAACAACCAGAAACAAATAAATGCAAAAAAATATTGTACGATAAGCCTAATGGTCCAAGTGTTAAAGCTATTTTTGAGAAGAATACCTAACCGTGCATATCAAAAATGTGAAATGGAACTAGACGAAACTCAATTTGAATTTCGCAATGGCTTTGGAACCAGGGAAACTTTGTTGGTCTTTAATATATTAGCATAACCCTTCCAAGATGTAAATAAGAAATTATATGTATGCTTCATCGACTATTCGAAAGCTTTCGATCGTGTAAAACACGAAAAACTCATATCTATTTTGCAAATATAAAGCTGGACCCGAAAGTTATAAAAATAATAGGAAATTATGTATAGGCATTAGAAAGCAGTCGTCTCTTTGAACAAATAGATATTAAGAGATGTGTGAAACAGAAATGCACTCTCCCCACTACTTTTTAATTTATACTCGAAAACGACCTTTCGCGAGACCCTAGAAAATTTCCTCGTGTCGGTAAAGTTTCCCTTACCACGTTTGACGAGTACCCGTCGAGGTCACTCTCGTGATACCTCTACCCCACTGTTACCCACATCCGTTACCCACAAATGTGGAATTGGGTAGCTCCACCAGCAGTTTTACGGGTTTCACGCGCCACGGGATAAGGCGCACTACCCACTCGTGTCGGTAAAGTTTCCTTTACCACGTTGGACGAGCAGCCGTCGAGGTCACTTGCGTGAGCCTCTCCTTCACATCATGTTGATGCTTTTCGCACCCGTTACCCACAATTGTGGGATTGGGTAGCTAGAAGCACCTTTATGAACCTGCGCCGTGAAGTACACGCAGGCCCACTCGTGTTGGTAGAGTTTCCTCCACCACGTTGGTCGAGCAGCCGTCGAGGTCGCTTGGGCGAGCCTCTACCACATATCGCTACTGCTACCGTCGCCCGTTGCCCTCTGTGCAGGGACTGGGTAGACTGAATAGCAGTTTTAACGGGATAACGTCATGTGGTCTAACGTCTCCGTAGACCTTGGACCTAAATGCTCCAATCGATAGTACTCGTGTTGGCAGGATTTCTCCTGCCTCGTTTGACGAGTTGCCGGCGAGGTTACTTGCGTGAACCTCTACCCCACATCATTACTACAGGCGGCATCTGTTACCCACGGATGTGGGATGGGGTAGCTCCACCCGCAGTCTTAAAGGTAAACGGTGTGGGTCTCCCGTTTACCCGCGGTAAGAATTTTACCAATCTCCGATATGCCAACGATACCGCAATCTTAGCGGATAATATTGAAGGCAAAAAATGCTGACTCCCATTAACGAACTTAATGAGAGATATCGTTTGAGTATTAACACAGAGAAGACTAAATTATTGGTAGTTAGTAAAAATCCACGAAATCAACAATAAGTAAATAGCTACAAATATTTGGGCACTACAGTAAACGATCAAGCTGACCATCGCCAAAAAATAGTAAGCAGAATTGAACAAGCGAGGGCTTCCTTTGTTAAAATGAGGAAACTACTTCAGATGATCTAAAATTAGATCTTAGAATGAGAATAGTTAAATGCTACATATTTCCAATTTTACTACATGGCATAGAAGAATGGAACCAAACAGAATTGCAAGAAGACTAATGGAAGCGGGAAGACCACCCAAAAAACGAAATGGCAGGGCTAGAAAAAAAATGGATGGACCAAATCAAAGAAATGGCAGCAGAAAAAGGTGTGACACTAGAAGAAATCAAAATAATAGCGAGAGACAGGAAGAGGTGGAGACAATGGATGCGGGATTAGAGACCATCATCCGACACTCGAAAGGGCATAAAGGATTAGAGAAAAAGAAGAAGACTACATGGCATAGAAATTTAGACACTAAAAACTATCAACCAAAGAAACGCCTTTGAAACGTGGATGTATCGGAGAATGTTGCTCGTATCATGGATTCAAAAAATCTTCAATAAAGAAGTGTTAGTTAGAATAAGTAAAACTTTAAAAATTATGCTAATAATCAAATCTCATAAACTTCAGTATCTTGGACGCATTACCCGCAATGATAGGTATAGACTGTTGCAAAAATAGAAGGAAAAAGAAGCATCGGAAGAAGGACATCTTGGATGCGAAATACGGGCGAATGGTACGGGCTAAAAACCTGAATAGAAATCTTTCCAACTGCTATTTCAGAAATAATAGTAACCAATATGAGCACCAATCTCAATAATAAGAAGAAATAAAGCCCTTTCGGTAGCACTTATGTATAGATAGGCAAAAGGCACTTTTGCAAAACTTGGAAACATTGTTGAATAAATTAATTTTTACAAGTCCAGTTTTCGAATTTTTCCGATGCAAAAGGCCTTCAGAATTCTTAGCATAAAATTTTGACATTTTAGTAATTGTTTAGTGAAATATTGTGATATTTTTTTATATTTAGATGTTAACCATCTTAATTTTTAATTTCAAAGTATTGCAAGGGGGTATTTAAAGTGTCTTGTTATTCAATAATCAAAGTAACCTATGAATGCCATAAAAAACTTACTCCAAAAACGGAAAACGGTCCTTTATAGGAATCTTCGCCCTCTCATAATCCAAGTCGTTTGCTATCAGCCAAACCATTTCTTGAGTCCATGTAGTACCTAATAATTTCGTTCACCGTATAGAGTTAAAAAAATATTTGCAGCCATACCAGATCTCGGATATGTAGTTACTATCACGTCGCTGTCTCTCACCTCAAAATGTTTAATAGACTCTTCTATGTCGACGAAAGCGTTTGGCATGCACGTGCCTTCCGCCCCAACATACACGTAGCCCGTAATTAGCGAGGTGGTCAGTTCTTCCCTTATAATGCGCTCGATCTCGTCATTCTCCCCTTTTCTGTTATTATTTCCCATCGTTAAATGACGAATATACCTTAAGAGTGCAATGTGTGTCAGACTGAAAAAATCTTTGCAATAAAATTATGGACGTAAGAAATACTTTGCAAACATAATGTTCTTAAACTAAGAAGTAGCTAGCATCTGAGTTGTAAAAGCTGTAATTGCTAGTAATTACTATTATCAGCAACACCGCTGCAAAGGAAAAAAGCGTTTGTTCCAAAAACTGCAAAGTTCTATTAATTTAACATTCATTGCTGATTAATACATTTTTAATGAAACTAATAGCACCAAAATTAAATGTACTTACTGAGCAGGAGGGATTTATAAATCTTACTGACCGCCACAAGTGAATTACTATGTAATAATGGTTATGCTCACCAAATCTTTCGGTTTTAATCGAAACAATGACGAGCAATAGATTGACGTCATGTCGCATCTAAATGGAATACTACCGGGAACAGGATTAATTGTACAACAACAAACAATTTTAAAATATATAGACAATTAGAATTTCGTATAAAGATCTAAAAACATCGTTCTGCAGAAATAGACTAAAACTGATGTCTATATCACCCTTAATTAGCATAAATTCAAATCACAAAAGTTGATATTATTTTCCTTGGAACCTATAAAACGAGACCTGCCATTGCACAATTGCAAGATAGTAAAATATGGAGTTAGAGTAGTAGATAAAAATAGATAGCGCTGTGCAATCGACGCTTGTTGCTATCAAATTTCGATAAAGAATGCAGGGCACTTTGTCCCGATCACGCTGGAAATAACCATATTCAAGGTGGTAAATAAATGAATCGTAATAGTGTGCCACTATTGTTTAAACGATTTTGTTTGCATGTTAGATAGCACTGAATTGTTTGGGTTGCGTCAAAACTTGTTGCTGCAATCTCAGTTTTGTTACTTGAAATACGAAATGCCGAAGAAACATTGTAGGTTATACTACTTTAATATTCTTTTTTAAATTAAAAGACAACATATTAGACTACTACTAATTTGTCTCTTGTTGTTTATACTTCGTAAATAATCTTCACAATGAGAGTAAATAAAATTTTACGTAGATGGTGTAATTGTGCCTAACAATTAATTATAATTATTATGTGACTCTATTTTTATATACAGTAAGGTGTATGAAAAATTCTCACTGTTACTAGCGTGGAGAGAACCTTGCCTCCTGTATGAGAAATACCCACGATGACTAGCGCGGAGAAGCTATGGATCTCGTGAAAGAAAGTATCTAGTATCATAACATCAGAGTCAAAATAACCCTTGTTAGTAGCGCAATAGCTTATAATCAGTTTTTTACGACATAGCGCGTAAAATCGCCCAAGAATAACACCTTTGAAACGACTGCAATGTACGCGTTGCATAAATAAACCTTGGAAAGACAAGAAGCAGTTAAAACTAAAATGCTTACGTCGCCTGAGGACCAGCGCGACTAAGCAGGATATTCGCATTATTCGCCGCTGATTGACAGCTTTTAAATTTTCTTCCAATTTTGGAATAAAGTACATCAATGCTCAGGTGCTTTATAACAACACTACAGTCGACAAAAATTGTGGATTTACTATCTCTATAATTTGGACAATGCAATTCTTATTTACTAGACTACCAAAAAAGCACTAGAAAGACATGATTCAAAGATGATATGACCTTCTGGTATGCTTGGTAAGATTCTGTTTACTTGTAATTTTATGCAACAAGGGGTTGCCCACCGAAAGGTGTTTTTGCCGTTCTAGGCTGACATTTTTTCAGCCGCCTTGCCTCAAACCTTTGCAAGCTGGGAACGTAAAATTTTTTATTTGTATCGGCTGTTTCTCTGGATCAGAAACGTGGAACAATTTAATTTAGCGCCCATTCATAATCAAAGCAAGCATAAGCCGCCTATAAGAAGCTGAATCAATGCAAAGGTTTTGGACTCGTTCATAATGCACTCCCGTAATTTTTACATTATACGTTCATTTGCAGTACTTTTTAATTTTTTCTCTTTTTTATGTGATCAGCAGTAACAGAATGTTTGTTCTGATTCTGAAATTGTCAACATTTTGGCCTTGCTTTTTCAACGGATAAGGAACTATTAATTAAGTTAGTAAATATGCATCTGTTCCTACACTATAAAAGAGATAACAAAGGCAACGTAATTATGCAAAATGCCTGGAAAGTCATTGCTGCCGCTACTGTGTTTGGGCATGCGCAATTTTCAAATGTTTACATAAGTCTTGCTTGCATTTTACGCATTTCTTATGGGCGGCTCATGCTTACGTTCATTATGAATGGGCGCTTAAAATCGAAATTTTGTTCTGCGGAACAAACTAAATGACCGTGGTAAACGTCCGATATCCGCGGCCGTCCGCAATTCGCGTCCGCCCGACCATTTGGTACGGAGCGAGAGCGGGACACGAACTAGTGTAAATTAAGCGCTCAGAGCGCTGCTCGCCAATCTTCATAGCAGCCGTTTTTGTTTACTTTTCGTTCAAACGTGTAGGCTATCTTTGTTTACTACGTACAGACCTTCTCGTGTAAATCAAGGCCACATTTCTTTGTTTACTTTCTGTTCAAATTTATATATGGATAAATTTACTTTAGTCAGATACGCTTCGACCAATCAATGACTCGGTTGGTCTTGCTTTATAGCGCCCAACATTCAAAGTACAGCACATTTGAAGTGCAGACCCACATTTTATTAAACAATTGATGACAAGACATCCAATTTGACCAAATTTTAAGGCAGAATAACTTTAGGAAAACAATGTCTATGATGAAGGGTTCTTCTGACTTTTAGCCGTTTTCTTTTTGCCAAATTTGCAAAGCCGTTGCCATATCGTGCTTAGTATTGGACTTGAAAATTAAGTTGTGTATAAAGGATTGGAAAGGAAAACCAAACATCTGAAATTAGAAGAAGAATAAGAGCCACCTGGTCAGCCTTTGGGAGGCTACAGCATATTCTCAAAAATTCCGATATTCCCAATAGCCTGAAAAGAAAGGTGTATGAAACATGTATACTGCCCGTGGCAACCTATGGTTTAGAGACGGTGACGGTAACCCAGAAGAGCGCCGAGCAGCTAAGAGTTTGCCAAAGAGCGATGGAGCGCAGAATGTTGGGAGTGAGTCTAAGAGATAGACTGAAAAACGAGGAGTAGCTCAAGCAAAGTGGCAATGGGCGGGACATATAGCACGGCATGAACCAAACCGCTGGACCTCAAAACTCTTGAGATGGAGGCCCCGTTTAACGAAAAGAGTGTAGGAAGACCACCAAAAAGATGGAGCGACGATATCCGAGACTTTGCGGGAAGAGATTGGATCCAGAAGGCTCAAGACAGAAATGCATGGAAACAAATGAGAGAGGCCTACGTCCAACGATGGACGGTTGCAGGCTGATGATGATGATGATGATGATAAAGGTTACTGCAAAAAAGCTCTTGGGAGACCAACAAAAATGTTAAAAGTTATTTCTTGCGAGACTCGCGAGCACATTTAAAGTAGTTTATTGCATTGCCGACACTTGGTTTTTGAACTGGACTCAGCCAGACATTAATTATGTAATTGAGTAGATTATTAAATGGTTAACCTATAGGCACTTATAGCACTGAAGAATTAATAGTCGTCTAAATTAAAAAGCAAGAAGAGAAAAAGTTAAAAAACTTCTTTGGCACCAAGAATAAACAAGAAAATGTATCTTCTGAGCTATCCTAAATATTATTTAGCTTTGAAAAATCTTATTTAAATGAACATGTTGGGGTATATATGTATTTGTTTGTAATTTACAAAGGTATATAATAAAATATGATTAATTCATACAATAAACACAGTTTAGGAAATCATTTCCATAAATGACCTCTTTTACTGAATAAAAAGGCTAATAGAACAGATTAGGAAAGATAAATAATTTCAAAATTTCCAAGATAACAATATTCCAAGAAAGATTGGATGCTATCTTCCCTAGACATTACAAAATATATTGCTAGTTTATCTTATTTTTTTTAATTGCATGAGACTACTCACCATACTTATGGTTACCTAGTTCTTCAGATATCAATTAGTCAGCAAGACCAATCACTGGCATTTAGTCTGTCCAATACCACTAATAGACGTGTTCTACTTACCCTAGTGACCATAAAGACAGATCAACAATCAAAGGCAATTTAAAAAATTTTTGACGTAGCACTTGGAGACCTAAGTAAGCTAATTCCATTTTCGTTTATTTTGTCAAACTTATGTTCTACTGTATTTCTAATTGTATTGTGTAAATCTAATGTAGGTTCAAATAACCTTCTGTATTCTACGCGCCCCTTAAAGTTATTTTTTTATCTGAGAGCTTTATTACTTTTCCAATAATTTATGTATTTGTGGAAAGTTTTTTAGCAAATAAAAGCTTCCAGCTTGTATAAAGTTCAACCATTTTTTAAATAGAAACACAACTTCCAACTTTCATTAACCGATAAATATTTCTTTTTTTAATTAATGTATTTATTTGATCAGCAATCAGAATATTAGTACATTCTATAAGCTAATGATATCTATTAACTAGGCCAGGGTGAGTGACTCCTAGTAGAGTCACACTACTGTTATTTAGTTAAGTCTTTTGGCCATTTTTTTTTAAACGTCTAAGGGGAGGATCTTCATTTAGTGGTGCGAGTGGGTAGAGTTCTAATGCTGATTGGTGTTTAGTGGCGTACTGTTTGATTATCCCACTCACATATTGGATGTTAAGGTCTAAGTGGAGTGTTTGGTTGGTCACAAACCATGGAGCGGCTGCCATGTTGCGAATTATTTTGGATTGAACACTGAATAATTTGGACGCTTGATTTACGTATGCAGCCCTACAGTTGGCACTCATAAGTCCAGAGTGGTCGAATAATACTCTTGTATAATATGAGTTTGTTAGCTAGTGATAGCGAAGAGTTTTTCCGGTGAGCCAGAACATTTTTTTAGTCTGATTTCTATTTGCTTTTGTTTTCTTAGTGACATGGGTTTTCCAAGTCAATCTTCTGTCAATATGAAGTTCTAGGTATTTGACTTTGTTTGACTGGGGAATGAGCTTGGTATTGAGAGTGATTGGTGGGCATTCTTGGTGTTTAGTCGTAAAGGTGACGTGCGTAGATCTGTTTTCGTTTACCCTGATCCTCCATTTAGACAGCCATTGTTCGATTTGGTTTAGATGAGTTTGTAGTACTGCTGAAGCGGTCGTAGGATTTTTGTGGCATGCGAGAATCGACGTGTCATTAGCGAATGTACCTATTTCCGATTGATCTGTTATGAGTATGTCCGAGATAAATAATAGATATAGCATAGGTCCCAGGACTTCCCTGGAAAACTCCTGCTCCCATTTCTTTGATTTTGGATAATGCCAATTTTGGTTTTAAAGTTTCTGCATGTAAGGTACGATTGTAGTAATCGGTAGTATTCATGGGAAGAATTTTCTTGATTTTATATAGTAGTTTTCTGTGCCACACTTGACTCGCGTCTAGGAAGGCTTTGTTTTGTAAAGCGGTTAGGATTGTGTTTGTGAGGCGGTAGCACTGTTGGATTGTGGAGTCTCGCTGCCTAAAACCAAACTGGTGATTGGGCAGTCATGTTTCTTGTAACTAGTCTTCATTGATACTTTTTAACACCAATATCTTCAGCAACTTGTACACTACCGGGAGTAAGCTGATTGGGCGGTAAGAAGTAATTTCTTTGGGGGGGTCCCAGATTTGAGGTTAAGAATTATTTGTGAAAATTTTGAGTTGCAGTTGCCAGTGTGTAAGTCTCAAGATTTCGTTAAAAAGGATTTGTAGGAATTTGATTTCGTTTGAGAATTAATGTGGATATTAGATCTAGACCTGGAGATTTTTTGTTTTGTCTTTGATTTCTTTAGTGGTAATCTTGCGTATTGGTAGAGACATATGTAGGGGTGATTGTAGATCTTCCTCTATTTCTTCGTCAACTTCGCTAGAGTTTGGTTGGAACACATCTACTAGGTGGTCTGTGAATGTTTCTACCTTTTCTTTGTCCGATCTCAGCCATGAATTATTTTAATCACGGATAGGTAGGTTTTGCATTTGAGGTCTCTTGATTACCTTGATGGCAGTCCATAGAAAGTTGTCATGAACTTTGGAAGGATCCGTTACGGGCAGACTTTAGTTTGTTTCTGTTTAGTTGACTGAATCTTCGCCTGTCTTCTATGTTGTGGGCACGTTGCCATTTTTCTCTTGCTCGTCTATTTTCGTTCACAATCTCCATGATCTCGTTTGGTATAGTGAGACTGTTGATTTTTCTGTGGGTTGCCTGCAGAGTAGAGTTCCACCCTGCTTTCGGAACCGTAGTTGCGAAGTGGTTTGCAGCAAATTCTACTTTTCTTGTAGTTTTTAGGCTTATGTTTGTGTCGAGGTGTTGCTCGATGTGGTCTTGGAAGGTGTCCCAGTTCGCTTTAGATGTTTTGTGGATTATGGTTGAGCTGATTGTGGCTATTAGCGGAAAATTGTCAGACATTTTAGTTAGAAGAGAGTCCGTTTGAAATAAAAAAGTCCAGTAGGTTCCGGGTCGGAAAGCCAATAGGTTGGACTACCCGTGGGCAGGAAACTGTAGTTATTGTTAATAATTAGTCTGCATAGTGCTCTTCCTTTAGTAGTGATTAGCTGAGAACTTCAGTAAGTATGCTTGCAATTAAAGTCACCGCCTACTATAAATTTCGGTGCTAAAGTTTTGAAAGACGGTTTTAAGATTCGTTGTGTTAGTTTGCGCTTTGGTGGACATTAGATAGCTGAGACATTTAGTGGGTTGTGAGGTTATCAACTTGAATTGTTGTGACTTGTAAGAAGTTTGTCTTGTATTCTGGTTGTTCGTGGCGATAAATAGTTCAGGGACCACTGAATTCTACGAATTACCGTATTAAGCTAAAAACACAAAACTACAATTTTAAGAAATATTTCTTTAGTCCCCAATATTCTGACCAGATTATTAACAGATTTTTTTTGTAATTTTAAACTTGCAAATAAATTATTTTTGATGAATTCAATTTTACTATAATTTTGATAATAATTTTTTTATAATTAGCAATTAGCAACTAGCAACTAGCTCCTGCGGGAGGGGCGATTATCCCGCTGCAGTTAATGTTTATGACCCATTGCAGTAGTGTTGGACCCATATTTTTTGACGCATTATATTACATTACACCTAAGTCTGCACCGGGAATGGAACCCAGAACTCTCGTCTCATAACTCTCCATTGACTTCCATAGCCTCTTCCATCGACTCCTGACTCCTCCCCATTGAATCCCATTGCTTCTCCATCGACTCGCCATATCCTCACCATTGACTTCCATTAAAAACAACGACTTTAACTAATAAATATCAAACATTTATTATAGCGCTGATGAGATGATTATATTTACAAATATACAAGATAATGAACATTTTTTTAGCCACGGTTTGGTGGTGTCGGGTCGCATATGGTTCGATAGAGCAGTTTCAATCCTCATCCGTTTAATCATCCAGGTCGGTATCGATATCAGAATTATCCAGCGCTGCCGGATCCTCGGGAACGGATCGCTGAATCGCAGGGTTAGCCGCGGGACGGTGAGGCTCGTTTGGGTTGATGAGAAGTGCGCGGTACACCTCGTTTACGTTTCAATCGTCTTGTCCGCAGGAACAACGTAGTGCTCGCCAGTCATCCGATGGGGGTCAATCTGATGAGAGAAGTTGCCTTCTCACAAAAGGAACGCAGCAATCCTCTTCGTTGGTGGACATGTCGATGCGAGGGATGGCTACGAGTTGATCGCTATTCGCCAGCGGTCCTGTCAGAACTTGGACCATAACGAAGTCGGGGTGCATTTGTCGAATAACAACTCGAGTTCCGTTGTTGAGGCCGATAGCAGAATTGAGATTTCGGCAGATGATACAGACAGTGCCTTCAAAATGAGCTTGTGAGGTGGCATCCCATTTGGAGCTCATGCCTCGTAGGCGTTCGTCTTCTTCATTGCGGGCATTCGCACCTTCTTCTCTCTGGTCGTCTTCCTGATCGTTGTTGTTCTCGGACTGTTGCCGAACATGAGTTACTGCGAAACCGTCGATGCCCATATCGAAGCTGTAGAAGGAGACCCTCGCCAGAGCCATACTCGCCGGTAGTGAGGAATGAAGACGGCAAACAAAGGCCGAGGTGGCTGAATGCGGAAATCGTTCAGTAGGTTGTTTTCCGGAAACAGCGAGCCGCACCCAGGCATGCGGCACACCGTTCGCAACTTCGTTATTATTTTATTAAGTGTAACAAATGGTTTCATATGGTGGTGGAGAATTATAGATTTTTTATTTTGTTCTTGTTTTGTTCTCCACTGCTTATTGAAGCGTATAGTTATAAATGTAGCATTTTTCTAATCCTTCCCACTTTCTTATTTTATGCTATTCTACCCTGCTAATTTTTGAGCCCCTTTAAGGTCACCCATCTATCTTGTTAATTTTTTCCTCTTTGTCGTAAAATGGAAATGTTCAGAAAACTTAATATACTTAAGAACTCTTAAGTGTCCGCGTAATAAAATTAGTTTTTTTGAGGGGGGGGAGGTAGGCTAGAAGCAGTTAAAAATAAAAGTTATCGACGTCGCTTTAGGACTAGAGCGACGTAGGAAACTATTCGCATTATTTTCCGCCGACTAGCGGTTCGAAAAATTGCTTGGAGGAAGCTACGGTAGTGTTTAGGTAACTCTGAAAATTATTCTGTTTACAATATCCGGCTTCATAGCCATAAAAAATTAAAAAATCTGTTGTAAACTATGCTAAAACAATATTCCTACTCATCTACTGCATTTGCAGTCTGACTGGTACGTTTTTTCTTTCAACTTTTGCTTAAGGATGTAACCTTCCACTTTATGTTCTATTTTTTTTTATAATAACTTCTACTTCGGCTCGTCCATTTAAAGCAGCAGTATATATTCCAGGTTGTCTTAAATTAGACGTATTTTTTGTCTTTATTACTTGTTTCTATTTGAAAGTCTGATTAACTCTGAAAACATTAACTGCCAAAGCCATTATACCATTGAAGCTAATAATATTAAAAAAAAACAATTAAATTGCTGTAGTGTCTTTGGATGATACTAAATACTACTACATTTCACTCTGAAAGTAGTTTACAAAACTTTTAATTATTCTGCCTTGTGTAGCCAGTATTTTCATCATTATTTTGCTGATATTTACCATAAAATCTTTAGTATTTTTTATAACTCATTTATCTATGTACATCTTTTAGCACAAATATCAAAATAATATTTTAGTTTAACTTAAATTACTCCTAGCATAAGCTTTTGTAATCTGCCTAAACCGTCTATGTACCTACAGCACATTGGATAAAATATCTCTTTCTTGGCATTACTTATTTTTAATATGCGTGGCCCTAATTGAGCACATCTTTATTTTCTGTTTTTCCCTCTTCCTGCACTGGCTATGCTTCTTGTCATAAGAAAAAAGTTGTTGAGGTCTATTTAACAGAGAAAAATTTATGTAGCTAATAAAGGCACAACATAAAAACGAGGTAAAAGGCGGTTTATTTATCTTGCTATAAGATAATAGCTGTATATCATCTACAATAAAAAGACTACGACAAACCTGAATACTGTCACTGGCCCAGAGTCCTTATTACTGTTAATAAAGAGAATGTTGCTTCCGTTATACTCTTTTTTAGATTTTATTATGAAAAGAGCTACACGGAACAATCTGCTTGCAACACGCAATGAGTGTATAGTACCTCCTTCTTCCTTGACACCATTATAGATATGGAATGTGTATAGCGACGTTTTGGTATCCAGTCACACAATAACTTGATAAATAAGTAGAAGTCAATCTGACTAATTAACTGGTAACTTAAAGAATGTAATGCACATAGAAAACGTTTTGTTAAAGATATAAAGAATTATCCTGGCACTTCCCTCACGTGAAACATACTTGATATGTACTGCAACATAAAATTCCGAACTTCAAGATGTCTTAGAATTATCTTTTAAGTTACCTGATTTCAACTATGTGCTCTATAGCAACAATTAAAATTTTAAAACTGCTTTACAGGGTCTTACGCCAAAACTTAAAGTTAAAATAAGTAACATGCGTTTGTGCAGCAAATCTTTAAAAGATTGTGGAAGGAAAAGCGAAGCCCTGGATTCGAAAATTATACAAATCCGAACTATCAACCACAAAGTAGTGTATGGACTTTTGAAAATACAAATATGTAGATCTTACTGCTCAAAGTAACGTTAAAAAAATCATCTGGTCGTATCCATTTGTGTATCTGCTGCAGTTTTTTCTTAATTTGGTCCTCATTGCTATTCATAGTCATAAAAACTTGACGAAAACCGAGCTTAAGGTAATAGTTGTTTTTATAATGAAACAACCTTTGTGTATAATAGTAAATGCAGTGGAACACTAAAATAAAAAAGTTAAATAGGCTAATTTAAAAACATGGTTTAACTTGTGTAAAACATATTAACAGGCAGATTGCGGCTTCTTATCACTGCGTAATTTACCTACATTTTATAATTGACTTGTTTACTTGTAGTGCAAAGTACAAAATGGCATACTTACGATAAGTAAATTGCAAAATTGTAATTATTGATTACCATAGCTTGCACTAATATCTCTCTTAGCTAATAAAAGTAAAATAAATTGTCTACTATTCTGCGTTTCCAGATAATTATCGATTTTGGCTTCAAAAGTGTGTATGCGCCTAACTGGTAAATATTTTTAAATGAATGTAATTAGAATTTTATTTTTTATTAGTAGATTTTTGTCAAATCATTTTTTAAATAAATTTATTCATATTTTACCTTAAATTTGCATTTTCTCATTGACACATATATTTTTTTTACTATTTATTTATTAGCAATCAGAATATTTACATGATATTCTATTAGCTAATTTTATGTAAATTGATACAGTCATGAGGGGAAGACATCCAGTGATGTCGCCCCTATTTTAATCCGTTAAGTCTATTGGCCACTTTCTTATCAATCTTCTGGTTTGGGGGTCGTCAGATAATGGGATTACTGTTACGTTTGGATGGTTTTCCAGAATATGGTGATGTTTTATTGCCCTTGCTTTTATTACATCCTTTACATATGGAATGTTGAGGTCATTATGTAAGGTTATGTTTGACACATACCTCGGGGCATTAGATAACATTCTAAGTGTTTTGGATCGGAAACGTTGAATAATATTTAGAGTTGATGACCTGGCACATCCCCAAAGTTCACATCCATAGGACCATATAGGACGGATTATGCACTTGTAAATTATTATCTTGTTATATAGCGTAAGGGCTGAGTTTTTGCCAATGAGCCAATATAGTTTTTACAACGTAGGTCCATTTCTTTGCGTTTTTTATTAACGTGCGTCCTCCATGTCAGTCGTCGATCTAGGTGTAGACCCAAGTACCTGACCTCATCTACTTGGGGTATGCGCATGTTGTTGAGTGTAACCGGGGAGCATGTTGAGTGCTTCGTTGTAAAAGTGATATGTGCTGATTGGTTTAACCTTGTGTAAAACATATTAACAGGCAGATTGCGGCTTCTTATCACTGCGTAATTTCATTTTAGGGTAAAGATTTTTGTCTGCGTCTTTGTTACGTTGATTTTAATTTTCCAGTTGTTAAACCAGTTGTGCATCTCATCTAGGGCACTTTGTAAATGGTTCACTACTACTTGGAGGTTTTCACTTTGTGTTAAGATAGCAGTGTCATCCGCGAACATATCCAAGGTAGTATTGTCAGTTGTTTGCAAGTCGTGCATGTGAATATTGAACAAGAGTGGTTCCAATATACTACCTTGCGGTACTCCCGCCAATATTGGTCTTTTATTTGATACGACAGTATTCACTCTCACCGAGAATGTTCTGTCTTTTAAGAAGGCTGAAATTATGTTAATCAGATAGTCTGGAAATCCCAGTCTTATTATTTTATATCTTAGTCTTAGGTGCCAGACTTTGTCGCAGGATTTTGTAGGTCGATAAATGCTGCTACAGTGTATTTCTTATTCTCAAAGCCTGTCTCTATTAATTCGGTAATTCTCATTAACTGGTGTGTTGTCGAGTGCTTTTTCTTAAATCAGACTTATGGGCCTGTAATTTTCCGGATTGTGTTTTTCCTTGCCACTTTTATGGAATGGTAATATGTGAGAATGTTTCCATTCACTAGGAAAGTATGCGCTAAATATATTTGTTAGGATGTCCAATGATTTTTTGGTGAGCTGTTTTAATATACTATTTGTTATTTGATCTGGACCTGGCGATTTTTTGTTTGGTAGTTTTAAAATAAATTTCTAAATTTCTGCTGGCGAAGTTGGTTCTATCTCTATGGGGTGTTGACTATTGAAACTATTGTTTGTTTCAATTACTTCTTGATGCTGGTTTTGTATGGCGTTTGCGTCATTGGGTGTAAATACTTTTTCAAAGTGTGATGATAGAAGATTATCTTTGTCTTTGTCAGTTGGATATGTTTTGCCGCTGGCTATTAGTGCGGAATGATGTTAGGTTGTATTAATAATTTTTTGGTAACCTGCCAAATCGTTGCGTCTCTTGGCTGGAGCTCTTCAATATATTTGTTACATAAACTATATCTGTAGTTGTCTAATTTTATCCTGACTTGGTGAGTGAGCTGATTATAAGACATTTTAAGATGTGGTCGTCTGATCCGTTGCCATTCACGTCTGGTTCTGTTCTTTAGTTTAATTAAGTTGGCTATTTCGATTGGAGTATGGATACCATTGCGTTTTTTTTTGCTTCATAGGTTAGCGCTGGTTGTACAATTATTTTCACTGCTTGAATATACCGGTTGACTGCCTCTTCAATATCGCTAGTGGAATGAATTGGTCCAAAGTTTTTGATATTTTTGTCAAGCACTCCTTGAAACATAATCCAGTTTATTCAATTAATTTTGGTAATAGGGGTGGTTGCAGTAGTTTACTATAGAAGGAGAGTGTTACCGGTAGGTGATCTGAATAAAGTTCATTCAAAACTGTTTGGTAGATAGGTGTCTGAAAGTTTTTAAATAAAACGACATCCAAGATATCCGGTTTATAATCTGTTCTATAGGGATAGTAGGTATATTCTTTAGGGGCTAATATTTGTATCTTGTGGCTCGTCAGTATTTGACTTAGCCTGGAACCATTCGGATTATCAGCTCTACATCCTCAGAATTTTTGTTTGCAATTTAGATCCCCATATAGTAACGCTGGTTTATTTGTGCAGAAAAATGTTTAAATATCTTCTTCTAGAATCCGTTTATTGGGTTGTTTATAAGCTGCATGAGGTATGATTTCAGGTTTATTTTTAAATATCAGGTTATCAGCTGCTGTTTCTAGGTTTTCAAGGTTTAGATCCGGTAACTGGTAGTGAGCTAATTTTTGTTTGATTACAATTACTCTTCCCAATGTTATCTGCGTTTTTCTATCCTTCCTATATACATTATACCTAGCAACTTAAAAATTTCTGTATTTATAAGATGTGTCTCGGTGATGCAAGCCACGTCAACGTTATGTCTAAACAAGAACCCGATAAATATACTGCGCTGTCTCTTTATGCTATCAGCGTTCCAATTTAGGACTGTTATATTACTAATTGTGAATTTTTTTATTTGGATCCATAAGAGGAAAGTAATGGTATTAGTGTTGTTAGATAAGACATAATTTTATCCAGGTGTGGTATTAATAGCTCAATTACTTTTGATACAATAGGCTAGAAGGTCCTGTTCTTCATGTTTGGTTTCGTGATTTCCGCTAGGTTTTGTTACTAGTTTGGGAAAAGATCTGTTGTAGTCTTGTTGTTCATAGGAATTCAATTGTTAGATATTTTGACTTAGAGCTACTTTTGTTGTGGCTGGTGAAATCCACGCTCGTGCTCTAGTTTGACTTAGATTTGAAGGGTTGTATTGACGGCTAACTTTCTGGTAATAATTGCATCCTTTGAAGTTCGCGGGATGCAGTTCTTTACAATTCACGCATTGAAGGGGATCAGTAGGTTTTTTTGAGCATTTATTATATTTATGATTTATTGTGCACTTGACGTACTGTGGCTCCATTTGTCAATAATTCCGTGTATGTCCGTACAGTTGACATTTCTCACATTGGGGAATTTCTTTTGATTTTCTTCTTACTTCCACTTCAATGATACTATACTGGATTTCCTTTAAGTTTTTAATTTATTTAATTTATTTATTTTTAATTTAAGTTTATAATTTTCTTTGCCATTGCGGTGTCTTCCAGGTCGACCGCGCATAGCGTTATGGGCTTTCTGTCCTTGTTATAAAGACGAGTAACTTTAGTTACAGGGTATTTCAGGTTTATTAACTCTTCTAGTACTTCCTTATCAGTAATTGAAACCGGAAGGTTTCGGACAATAACTGAAAAATTGTTCTTTTCGGGGTCTTTAAATGTGTGGTAATTTAATTTGTTATCATTATACAGTTTGGTGATTTTCCTGTAATCCTCAATAGTACTTAAATTAATTCTGAGTTTATCCCCTTTTTGGGCTGTATCAAATTCTCCTTTAACGTTTTCCTTAAGATCTTTTATAATTTCTTGGTGTTTTATATGTGAAGCGTAGTGTAGCAATATCGGTGTAAGTTTTATTTTAGTTTCTTGCGTTGAGGTAGAAGGAATATTTTGTTCGTCGATGTGGATTTGCTCTATAGCTGCAGCGTATTTAATTTGATAAATTATGTTTGAAGCGCTCTGAATGTTGTCATTTGATAAGTAATATTTGTTAGATGCGATTAGTGTGGCGGCATCGAAGTAATAGTTTTTATTTAGTGTGGCAGGTGGTAAAAGTTCGTTACTATTCCTCTTACCCATTTTGTTGTGATAATGAAGCCCCATCCCCCCGTGGACGTTTGTCTGTTGTGTTGAGATATTTACGGGTTGTGGTTAATTAGAGTTTATTTGAAGTGATAACTACAACTATCGATAAGCACTTGACCTCAGGTCAGCTCGCACTCGTTGTTTGATAATGCGGAGAAGGCGACCGCGGAACGGCTTTACTTTCCGAAAGTCAAACGGGCACTCGTAACCATTGATTAAAACCTCCAAATGAATATTAAAATTGCAGCGCGTTACCTGCACAAGATTTATAATTATGTACAGAAGTGGATGGAGTGCCTGCAGAAATCAAAAAATTGTGGATGCATTGGCCGGTAGAGACACGAGAAAAAATTTACATTCAATAATATATCACACTCGATTAAAACTATTCAAGAATGGTGACAAATTAAAGCTTATTACAATCAAATCTACAACGCTTCTACAATATCATACGGCAACATTCGTAGACAGAGAAAAATTTAGAGAGGAACTGGAGCAAATAAAGAACTGAGTGTTCATAAAGGTCACAATCTCAACTTTGTGGCAATTTTTAAAAGGTCATGTCACTATTTTATATAAAGCAAATTTTCTAGAACAGCAAAAACAAAGCTCTTGTTATATTACTACAAAGCACTTCCCACTCATTGGCAATTGCTGTGAATTACCACACGTTCCCTAGTTATCAGATATAGCCGAAGCCAGACAAACATTGCAGTACCACTGTTTTATGGCGTTTAAATAAAAAAACACTACCTTGGCCAATAAACTGCCATAAAAATATTTTTTGATTATTTTCACTCAGTTCACAAATTTAAAACATCTCGCATATATTGTTAAATTCAGTAAAATATGTTGGCTTTCTTCTGATTGAGTACTGCTGTGACAAAACTTGTACCTTAAATTTTTCTCTAAGAATTACTGCGACATACAGAATGACAAATCTAACAATTTTGTTTAGTAATATAGCAAATATTTGCAGAGATAAAAAAGTAGTTGCATTTCACCATGATCAAAGTTTATGATGAACCTTTTTCCATCTAATATTAGACGGAGTTTTATCTTTCTCTGTCCATAGCTAACGTCATCCACTGTATTCCTGCAACGCCTTGTATGTCGATTTGCCATCTTCTATTTGATTTTTCTTTTCCTCTTTGGTAACTTTGAGGTCTCCGCTCTAACACAGTTTGAGTCTATCTATTATATTGTTTATGTGGCGAATGGCTAGCCCATTGCAATTTTAACTGCAAAATTCTTTCCATAATATAGTTGACTTTTGTTTGCTGGCGTATTTAATTGTTTTGTTTCTTATCTATTAGTTTTATTCCGAGCATTTGCCTTTCATGTACTCTTTGTGTGCTCGCCAACCACTGAAAGTTCTTTTTTGCGGGTCTTCAGGTTTCACAGCCATACGTAATTGCCGGGACGACCCATTGGTTTTAAACTTTTGCCTTTAAACAATTTGGAATTTTTTATAATGTAGCTGAGCTTTCCAAATACAGACCAGCCTATTCGTATTCTTCTTCTTATTTTTTCGAACATCTTTTCTGTAGAGATTTGTTGACCTAAACTTATTTATCAATAATTTCCAACGGTGTACCTTCTAACGTGATGTTTATATTTGTCATTATCTTAGTTTTTGTCTTGTTCATTTTCAGTTCACTATCTCACTCCTCTCTGTATAAGTATGTTAACTGTAGTTGTAGTTGGGTCTGTTTTTATATACATACTCGCATTGTTATAGATGTTCTTTATTAATTGAATGTATTTGCTATCTATTCCGCATTTAACCAACAAGTTGAGTATTGTCCAGATTTCTACAGAGTCAAAAGCCGTAGTTAATAAAGTGTATGTATAGATAGGTATTATATTCTTTGCTCTTTTTAGTAAGTTTTGCATTATTTGAAAGTGGTCATATGTGTTGAATCCTGGTCTATACCTCGCTTGCTCTATTGGTTGATTGGCATCAAATTTTTATCTTTGATTTGCAAAGTTCAGTGGATACCTTTCGATTTTGTTTTTTATTGTATCTTTCTTTGTTGATGTATTTTCTATGTTTTCGATCTTTACAATTTTTGTTTGGCCTGTTCTAAGAAACTTCTTTAATGTTTTTTTTAAATGTTTTTAGTACAGTTTTTATTTTAAACTTTCTTATATCTTTTCGCATTTCTTTCTTGATCAATTTATTCAATTCTGCTAATTCTATCTTGTTCAAGTCATTTTTTTATTTTGAAGCTTCTTTGTCTCTTTATGTGGTTTTCTGTTTCTTGGCTAATTTTGTACTTTTATTTCGTACTCTGGGGGCTGCTTTTTGTATTGCTTCTATTATTGTCAACGAAATATGCTCGTTAAGTTTATTTATATCTTGTACATCATATGTTTTATCTAGTGTCAACCTCTTTGTTAGTTCTTCCTGAAAGAGTAACATATGATATGTATCAATGGATTTGCTAGTGTCATTTTTTTTTATTTTTGAACTTCTTAGCTCTAAGTGCTTGGAGATTAATGTACAACTTTGCTCGGGCCATTGTTTGGTCACTAGCAACTGTGCATTTGCTTATAACTGATGCATCTTATATTTTTTTGGTGTCTGTCTTATTTTTTACCTCATGATCAGAGATTAGCTATGTTTATTTGCGTTATTTTCTTTTTTTAAAAAGCATATTTATCGAAAGTTTGATTAACCCTTCAAAATTTACTAACCCATTTTCTTTATGGCTTCCATACCATTTCCAGTTTCTCAGACTCAGTCTCCAATTATTAGCGAATAAGTAGTTTGGTTCTGTTGAAGACATTTTGTTAATTCTCGTAAGCAGTTTCTATATTTTCTTCTTCCGATTTGGTGGTAGGTGCGTATACCTGTATAACTTTAAGTTTTCTTTTTATTTAAGTTATTTTTAATTTAGTCCAATATGCCTACGTAGGCTACAACGTTCTTTGTCAAATCCTTTTGTATTAAGAACTCACCCCGTTAGTTTTTGTTTCAGCTTGTTTATTATTTTATAGTATACGTTTTGAATGTAAATTTGTAAGATGTTCTCCAGTACATCTGACTTCATTCAAACCTACTGTGTCCCATTTATATTCTTTATTTCGTTTTGTAATTCTTCTAGTTTCTCTTCTGTGTAATATTCTCACGATACATGCCGCTATGTACACGATACGTTGTTCGTTTGTCCATAACGACCAGGTGCAATGCAGGCACCCTTTGCCTCTCTCCTAGTCCGATCGTCGTCGTAATTTGGAGATGTGAGGCTTCTGTGGACTAAAGATCTAAAGTAAAGTGTATCTTGATACATAGGTTTAGGAACCAAAAAGGATGGGGTGGGTAGTATAGGACCATTTAAGTTAAGATACGGCTCTTTTTCCTCAATGTGAATGAGAGATAGCCATAGCTCGCATAGGTAGGGTCGCTTTCCTGAATTAGACTTATATTTGCCAGAATTGCAATGCCGAAGTGTCAACCCGCGACTACTAGATTTAATAAGTTATGCGATTTAAATATAAACGGGCCAATCAAATATTTATACATTCAAAGAATGGAGAATAGTTTAATCAACACGTAGGTTTTCTACAAAAAAGTGATGGTACAGCTTATAAAGCATATAAAATTTCCAGTTCTTTTCTTAACGCTCACAAACTCACTATGGCAAAAAAACAAAATTATCTTACGTGATATGGCGTAATAAGTCTAAATTAAGAGGATGTGGTGTTTAAAATCATATACTTTGTATAAATTTACCATGCCCACTATTTATTTCAGAACAATTTTCAATAATATGCACGTTTGTAACTGGAACACATGTGTGGTTTTATCATTGTTAAAGTGACAAAAGGCAGTACGTTTTTATAAAAGGTCAGTAAGGTTCTATTGCAATTTCTTTGATAAAAAGTAAGTGCTCTCATCTAAGTCCTTATCTTTTGGACTTTTAACTCTTTTTTTGTTTGGGCTGTATATAAATATTTAACCTTCGTTGCTTTATATATATATTTTTTAAATTATATTTATATATTCAGTATGAACGTTAAAATTCTAAATTCTTAATTAATATTTGCTAATACGTACATTACCAATTGACAAATTATATTTTAACTCATTATATTATTATTTCCATCGGTATTTCAGTTAGATGGAATAGTCTACAAGTATGTCGTAAATAATTGTGTTTTTGAAATGCACTTTAATACCATTAGCGAGTTACAATTCAGTTGCTCTGTTTCAGTCAAAGTTTGGTGCGGTTTTACAAGAACTGCTGTTTTTGGTAAAAGATTTAAAGCAAATCTGTGCCGCTACCCTAAAGGTTTGCACATGAACTTTGCAACAGCAGCGTGTAAATGCACAAAATTTTCAAAGTTGTAAATAAGTTGCCTAATATAGGAAAGAAGTAAGCAACCTCTACAAATTACGGTTTAGTTGCAGTAGGATTATTTGGAGAAATCCAAGCTAATTTTGTAAAGTTCACTTAAAACTTAAAACTTAAAAGAGTGATAAAGTAGGGTTTGTGGCAATTTAAAGACGTTCAGAAACCTACATTATATGGCTAAGTGAGTGTTGCATTAGCTAAAACGCTGTTTATTAAAAGTTTTGGGCTCGCTTTTCTTCGAATCATTCTTGGTCTCTCCAAAGGAAATTTACAATGAGATACAAAAGAATCTCAGTGCCAAAAAAGCCCCTTGCTAATAAGTGGACAACTGCTGAAGGAACTACCAGAAAAGGGTATAATGAAGCTTACGCATCTATTCAATGCTGCGCTACGACTACAGTACGTACCGCTGCAGTGGAAAGTTGCGGAAGTTATTATGATCCCCAAACCAGGGAAGCCACCCAATGAGAAAGCATCTTACCGCCCGATTTCACTACTACCAAACATATCCAAACTGTTCGAAAAACTGCTTCTGAAACGCCTCAAGCCAATTATTGAAGAAAAGCAGCTCATTCCAACTCACCAGTTTGGATTTCGGAACAAACATTCGACCATTGATCAAGTGCACCGAATCACTGATGTAATTGAAAGAACCCTAGAAGAAAAGAAATATGCGCAGCGATATTTCTTGACGTAAGCTTTTGACAAAGTATGGCACGAAGGCCTCGAATACAAAATAACTAAAAATCTGCCTAGACAGATGAGCCACATTCTGATATCATACATCTCTGGCCGACAGTTCAGAGTGAGATATGGCGAAGAATACTCCTAACTAAAAGCTATTGCCGCAGGTGTACCGCAAGGAAGCGTCCTTGGGCCAGTTCTATACTTGCTTTATACTAGTGACATCCCCATGAGTGATGGAGTGACGACAGCCACATTTGCTGACGACACTGCATTATGGCCACAACAACGAAATAGAAGTAGCTACTAATAAACTACAATTAGCCGTCAACAACGTCACCAGGTGGACCAAGAAGTGGCGAATTAAACTAAACGAGGCGAAGTCTACCCATATAAACTTCACCAATAAAAGAATTGATTACTTGCCTGTAGTGATCAATCAGCAAACAATTCCTTACGCTAACACAGCTAAATACCTGGGTATGACACTAGATGCCAAGCTCAGGTGGAAAGCACATATAAAGAAAAAACGCGAAGAACTTTGCATTAGATTCAGAAAAATGTGGTGGTTGCTTGGACGACATTCCGAGCTGTCTCTGCATAACAAACTATTGTTGTATAAACAAATTCTAAAACCAATTTGGACTTACGGTGTGCAGCTGTGGGGAGGCACAAAAAAATCTAATGTAAGAATTATTCAAACCTTTCAAAACAAAGTACTGCGCAGCATCGTTAACGCTCCATGGTACATTAGAAATGAAGACATCCACAGGGACCTAAAAGTGCCTATGGTCAGTGAGGAAATTAAACGGTTTGCGAAAAAACACGAAACAAGACTACATGAACATGTGAATGTCGAAGTGCTACAATTACTCGACAAGAGTGGACTTATAAGTAGGCTAAAAAGGCAAAAACCTTTTGAACTAGTGTAAGTTAAGTTAAGTGAATTATGAGCAATTAAAACATGTGAACGAAGTGTTTTTAACATATGTGGAGTGCGCCAATGGGAGTATATCCACCAACTGCTAAGACTTATCTAGATTTAAGACTTTAAACTTGAATTTAAGTGAGAATTTATTAAGAACAAATTGCTAGATAGTATTTACTAGTTGCAATGTATACGCTTAGTGCGTGATAAATAAAAAAAAATTCTTGGTCTGTATTTGGAAAGGCGTTGCACCAACGCTCTTTTAGATACCATTTTCAACTGCATGGTTTAGGCGTTTACAAGAAACTGAAATTTAGAATGTTGCGTTTCGTTACGAACGAGATGGTTAAAATAAAATGTCTTTCAAGCCAGGGTGGTTCCGATGCTCACAAAGCCTGGCGCTTGGCTCACTCAGTCACACCTGCGTTCACTCAACCAAGAAGTAATAATGGCGGTCGTTTAAGGCGCAGTGCTTGCCACATCTCCCAGCAACAGAGATGGTGCGCGACGACCTTAACCTCTCTGTTCGCGGGCCACGCTCCCACGCGGGTAGTTACAGCCTTACTATTATTACAAAATATATTTTAGTAGTCTCATTTTAAGTTACAAAAAAAAATGCTGCTGCTTTCTGAGAATTGTGGAAATATTTTTATTCAAATTCACAACACAAAGTCTGTTGTGAGTTATAAAACACATTATTTTTTTACAGATAACCGATATTTTCGCACAAATGTGGCTATATTTCGCAAATTACAGTTCTGATTTACCTTTCAGTGTCTAAATCGTTGCTGAAATATTGAGACAGATATTATTTTGATAATCTGAAGGAACAATGTCTAGTAGTGTTAGATCGCGTTATCTAAACGACCGATACAAGTCTCAATTGCATTCTGTTGAAAATCAATGTTGTTCTGGTCTATGGAATTTGCGTTTATTCAAAAGAAGGCGGTCAGCATTTTACGATAATGCATATCGTTTATTGAAACCTTATCAGTCTCATTTTTAAAACAAATGTAAAAAATAATGTCGCCATCTTAAAACAATTATCAGACTGTAACTTGTTGGATATAAAAAAGTTTATCGACTCTTAGATACGTACTCAGTAGGGTGGAAATGGGCAGTCATAGTAATTTTCTTGAAAAAGACCAGTTTTTTGCATGTCCAATACACAATTAATTAATGTATGTCGTTGCTCATGATCTTCTGTCACAAATTCTTATATTAGCTGGACTTTGTAAGCCTATAGGTGTCAATATTTACTCAATACACAGTGTGGGCTAGTTCGTGGGTATTTAAATAATTAAATTTAAATTTTTTGCAACATTTCTAACTACAGCGGCGACATTTTTAACAGATCTTGTTGGCCGAGCATGCTTTACGTTCTTTACATCTGAAGGTTGACTAAAAAGCTAGAATTTTTTAATTAATTTCTCAATTTCTGTGAACCAAGACACTTTATTTCAATCGAAAAGTACAAGATGTTTCCGCAAAATTTCCTCCGTTGTTATAGTGAAATTTCACAATTTAGTTACATTGTGCAAGCGTGTACCTTTTATTTTTTACTACTTACATGTCTAACTTTAATAAATAAAAATATCCTAAAATTTAAAATAAGGTTTCTTAAGGGAAAATACTCTATCAGAGAAATATTTGCTACGATCTGCTCCTATATGGTGTAGGATAAATGATAAAGTGCTGCTCTTACAATAAGATAACGAAACCAACCATCACAGCCGGTTGTGTGACTTGAACAGAAAACCATATAATTAATATATTGGATTCGCAATCTTCCGACGTCAATCCAACCAAAAAAGTCTAATTCACACTAAGCACAAATTTGTTTCTCAACTAAAAATGTTTCTCAAAATGACCGCACGCTCTTTTAAACTAACTGTACATTATATCTAATAAAATTTTGATGCAATAGTATGAAAGTTAAATATAAATTGAAATGATGGAAATTCTAGCTCTGTATGTTCTATAGATAGGAAGGCATCAATTTGTTGGCCAATTTTTGTTTCACTCTGTATATTAACTAGTAAAAATTCACTACTGTTTTAGATTACTGTAAAAATTTTCTGCAAAGCAATATCTTTCTTAATTTTAGACTTTTGCTTCTTATGATCATTCTATGTACTATTTAAGGAAACCTTAAATTTTATTTAAAGTCTGCCATATACCTGTATCGCCCGCAAAACGATAAAAGCTTGAAGATTTATCTAGTAGATAATTTAATTTTCAGAATGTTGGTTTATCAAAGCTTCTCCTGCTATTAACCAATTAATCACAACCGATGGAAAATGCATTACAAACATACAGTGTTTACAAGTTTTTGTTTCAATAAAAGCATCATTTATTTATTAGATAGTTGTAAGTGAAAAATATTATTATGGAGTGTGGCCAAATGGCTCTAACATTTCACTAAAAGTTTTTGCCTGCAAATTTTAATGCACATATTTTCTAACTTATTAATTGCCCCAACTATTTTCTGTATTATTTTTTATCGGTTTTATTAATTTTACCTTGTATCACTTAATAACAATTTTTAATTATAAATTTAAACAAGAACGATTGTGCCATCCATTGTTGCTAAATAAACTGCGTTAGTAAGATTTTTTTTATATTTTGAATAATATTAACGAGGAAGCTGTGCAATATTTAAATCCAACATTTTAATAGCTTCGGCCATGGGTAACTAATATTGCCTGTAGCAGTGCGGCAACCGCATGAATAATGTAAAAATATTCAATAGGTGTATTTCAAACGGCTACAATACAATTTATTTGACAGTGTGAAAATTGAAAGCTCTTGTTGAACTTAACATACTTTGCAGAGTAATTTCAAAATCAATAAGTCATTAATAAACCACCAAAGCACTGGTATTTGCGCATGCATTCTCTTTTTTTAGTTTAACTGTTACGGGTTGAATAATTCAATAAAATAGTTGTAAAAGTGATAGAATATTTGGCATTATTTATTATGTTAGAAGGCTTTTTCGGAAATCATTTGTAAGAATATCACTCCCAGGTTGTCAACCGAACCTGGCTAATTCAAGTTGTATCGATAGCAGTTACAGGTCCATTTTAAAGTGTTATGGTACTCTTTACACAGTAAAAAATAAACAAATACAAGTATTAATACATTTATGTGCAGATAATTATATTAAAGAATTGCACAAAGAGGGAACTTTAAATGTAATCAAAAGTAAAATAATCGGAAGATGCGGTAAGTAGTCCTTTTCTTTAGCCTTATTACCATTATCTATTTCTAGTATCACTCGTCAACTTTTATTTGTTTTTTGGACTCCAAAAATAACAAATTACTTGGGATGTTCAAAAAGAATTCTTGTTCACTAAACTTTCATTAGAAAAAAGTAATTACAAATCTCATCAGAACTCTTTTTCTTGGATGTCTACACCTTTTTCTTAAAGTCGGTTAAATTATTCTTCGGGTGTAGCACGACGCCACTTGTGGACAGCCGGCTGAATCTCGTCGTTGGAAGAAGAACGTCATATCGCGCACTGCTTCGCTAAAACAGAACGATATCGTCTTTTAATTCCAAAAGAAATTAAAATTTATTTTAAAATGGACAATTCTGACGATCAAATTGTTGTGCATTTCATATACTGGCGTTTAATTTTTAATGTTAGGTATCAGAACTATGATTCGTATGCCGTAACTAGACACTCAAAAAAACCTCTTAAAATGCACACTTTATTGCTTTAGCAATTATTGACGTACCTCGACACTTTTATTTTTGGTGTAAACCGTGATAATATAGCAAAACTATTCTACACAGACCTTTATCATGATTTCACGCTTGTGTTGAGGAGCGAGCGGTCGTGTCCCGTGCTCCGATATAAAGGACTGCATTTTTATTATTAACCTGTAAGTTTATTTGTAAATTAATATCTAAATCTAATTTTTTTAGGAAGTTAAATAACCAGTGGAGCTTAATCTACCAGGCTTCATGGTGGAGCCATGGCAAGAAATTTAAATCCAAATAATATAATGTATAATCCAAATTTCATACCAAATTACCTACAATACGACAGCCGTTACCAACAACACCAGTTAATTCAAGCAATTCAAAATAACGAACACGCGTTGTCAGGTTCCTCTGCGTTTGGGCAAAACACGAACCTTCAGATTATAATTTCATATCTAATAGAAGCGCAGCATTTCCCGACATTCATTTATAAACCTCTCTTATGTACAGAAGTACAACCTGACGCAGAGCCATCCGCTTATGGAATTTCTTGGCAAGAAGTGGGAAAAAAATAAGAAACGGTTGAAACACTCAACACAAATAAATATGCACCGCTAACTACCCCAAAAAATAAAGTGCAAATGGCTCCAGATAACAATGAAGCAACTAATAATAAAAAGGAAAATATTCTCAACTTCCCTTCTGTCTTTAGCCACGGTGTTAAAAAATTTCCTGACTTAAACCTTAACCTCGTTATTCCATAATAAAAATGACTCCTACCGCGCATTAACAAATAAAATAATACACCATACTTGTCAAGTGAATGAAAGTCGAGTCTATGGGGTAGTCATAAGAAATCTTCATTGCTCAGTTCCCATCGAGATACTATCATAGGTAGAATAACTAAACCTCCCTTGCCCCTTTTTTTCGTAGACTTTGAGCCTCTGAAATATAATAAGGATATTTATAACCTCAAATACCTACAGCATATAAGTAATAGAGTGGAACCCCCAAGGAGAAAAACGGAATTAGTCCAGTGCATACGTTGTCAGGAAAATAATCGCTCGAAAGCATACTGCAATAAACCCTACGCTTCTGTGAAATGCGGAGGTGCCCACAACACCGCCACTTGTACTAAGAGCCCCACAACCCCCGCAAAATGTGTGTTATGCAAGGGTCCTCATACGACAAATTATAAAGGCTGCAACTTCAAAAGAAATACCAGCTTATCAAAGTTCTGCCACAAAGTGGAGGCACCAGAAGAAATCCAATTTTACATTTAAATCATATTCAACTCCCAACACCTTTAGTTAATCCACCCTTAAACAAACAGTACAGCTATGTCCTTAAATCCAACCCAAATCATACACAAAAATCAAACGAATTAATATTCCTAAATTTTTAGATAAGCTTAAAAGTCTCTTCTACCAGCTAATTCGGCAAAATAGTACTATCCTAAATATGCTTACTTACACAGTCATAAGCAAAATATCATCATAATGACTCATTTTCTAAGAATAACTGTATGAAATTCAAATGGGCTCTAACAAACACAGAGACGAAATTTAAATTTTCCTCAAAATAAATTGTATTGACATAATACACATATTAAAATAAATGTAATGGCTGATTTGTGTTTTATATGCAATAAGTAGCTTTCAAAATGAGATATTGTAAGTGTGTGCGGCTTAAAACTTTATAAACTGCAAGTATTGCAAGAAATGACGGACACACAGAATATTTAAATACTTCTGTGAATGTGCATACCGATTGTCGAAAAGTGTACATCACTAAAACTTCTATTGCAGCATCGACGACGCCTAAAAGAGGATGAACCTTCGCCATCATCAAATCCACCTCGTAAGAAAGGAAACGATGCTCTTGACTTCAAAACGTTATGCATGTTTTGTGGCCAAGCAGCTGATGAATCGGCAGAATCGTATAAACGCACGATAAGTGAGTACTCCTGAATTCAAAGACAACGTAATAAAAAAAGCAGAGGAACGAGGCGATTTATTAAGAAAACTGGTAAAAGACCGCATTCTTTTTAAACATGACTTGATAGCCGCTGAAGCAAAATACCACTCAGTTTGTTATGCTAATTTTTAAATCGAGCACCATCTACAGATGAAAAGCATCCCAAGATAGTAAAGTCAAAAGAAATTTTTTTATATAGGAAATAACGAAGATTCACAATTTACAGATGTCCCTACAGACTAGCCAAGAGAAAAATATTTAACTGATATAATAATTACGACAGCATTATATCTTTTCGCAATACACAGGCTAACATATTATCAAAAGCTTCATACGAGAATAAAAAAGCACTCCTGAAGAAGAACGGCTACGGGTAGTAGGAGCTGCTGCGGCAATTATTAGAGAAGATATTCGATCACATATAGCTGAGACCAAGTCTTATACAACTCCGAGTAAAATGCTAGACGATATAAATAAAGAAACACCCAAAACTTTATTACATTTTTTTACAATAAGTTATAAAGAAATATAAAAAATCAAAAACGGATCATTTAAAAACTAAATGCATGGTACAATGACTTCGATGCGAGAACGGTCATTTTCATCGCAGCTACTAGTATTTCTTCATAGAAGATATGGGTCTAAAAGAGTGTCAGATGTATTGTCTGTCTTGGGATTTTCCGCTTCGTATAATGATACTGTAAAGTATAAAGTTTCAGCAGTTTATCACCCACAGCTTCGTATTTCACCATCAGAGTCAGGCGTCTTAGTACAATATGTTGCAACCAATGCAGATATAAATGTAAATACTGTTGATGATAACAATTATAACTCTAAAAACTGCTGTTATTTACGTCGAACGCATAAAAAATAGTGCAAAAGAATTGGCAGCAAATTCACATGTACCTTCAGCTTTTATTGATCATCCTGCCAGTAATTTGGACACAATTTACATTACAATACAGTGCACTATAAATATTGCCAACACACATGAACAAACAACGTGTGTAATAACTTTTGATGAGCCACTGTACTCGAAAGCACATGAAATGGTAGCTGCGTCAGATGCTATCTCAGACTTATCCAAAGTGGTTATGTCCTTTCTTGGATGCATAGGATATATAATAGATGGAAGCGGAATCAAGGAAGGTCTCGGTAAAATATAGCTTCAAAGTCTGTTGACAGAATGTTGGATGATCACACCCATTCAAGAAGTATCAGAGGTCATACGCTATTGCGACTTGCATTATTGATGATGATTTTTGAAGGCATGAAGATTAAACGTTGTGTTTGGATGAGTTAATTGAACAGATAGCTAGCCGCGACATTTCCTACGAAAATGTAGAATCTGCAGGTAACTCGAACTTATTAATTGATCAATTTTAGAATAAACTGAATGAGTTGAAAGCTCGAGGTTCCACAGCATAGATATGGGTACAATACTTCGAAATGGTATGGTATATTATTCGCACTGAAAGACTGGGATTTTTTAAAGAACATTTTGATGCAGTGCAAACAACGCTTCGGTTTTTTTTCATGCAAGGGTCGCTTTCTATATGCTAAATCGGCACATTTATATCTTTAAAATATCATTAAATTGATAGATGATTGGAGGTTATGATGTTGGTCTAGAACCAATGGCGAAAATAATTGGTTTGAACTTTAATGCAGTAAAATGGGATAAAGTTCTAGCGATGTCAGCAGTTAAAAAATCCATTACGATTAACAATTATAAGGTTTCTGTTTATCTGTTGTTACTCTTCCAGAGGATAACTGTAAACAAAAGTTTGAAAAATGTTCGAAAAACATCCCAATTTAGAACAGTTAGCTTAAGTATTTCAGCAAGAAAATTGCCCTCTAGATACATTGTTTAAAAATGGAGTACGTGTCTTTTTAGCAATGTATGACTAGAATACAGTGTTGACAATTTTCGATATACGCAATTCATCAAATCAACAAGACTCAACAAACCGGTGATCATCATCTCTTCCACCCACAAGTGCAACAGCTCGACAGCATATCAATCGTATTTACTACCAGATACACACTTGGTTAGGGAATGATTTAGTACCCAAGGAATGGGGGTGGATATTGCAAAATAAAACCCTGGAACCGGAAACAACATTATTCCCACCAGCTCCAAAAGAACTGCTCAATACGTTATTTTGCAATTGCAAAAAAGTAGGGTTGAATATTCTTCAAGTTGTGGTCACTGTAATGGACAAGCATGTCTCAATGCTTCATCATTTTCACATGATCTTGATGAAGAAAGTGAATACGTACTTGAAGTCCTTGACGCTTTAGAGTCCAATATAACAGACAACGAAGATGATGATAATGAATTGAAAATTCGAGTTCAGCGACCAGAAGAGGAAAGCGATGACGAAAAACAGAAATATTAAGCTGTACCTCACGCGTAAACTTAAAATTAACAAATTTATGATGAACTGATGGCAAATAAAAATATAATTAAAAGGTATGTAAACTATTTCATTTTAATATCTTATGATTAATATAAATTAACTAAATATTATTAAATGGATGTCTTATTTATGAATAATACCTTTAAGTATCTTATATTAATTAATAAATAACTAGAGTTACTTTTAGTAGTCAACTAATTTTATATACCATACTATGTATTAGTTTCCACAGTTGATCTAGCGTTATCATACATACGGCTAAGCGCTTACCACTATTTGTGCTCTATCTCTTACTTACTTACTTACTTCCTCTTCTCCCATTGCACCTCACGGTGTCGGGGTTTTGAGCCTTTGTTTAAATGAGTGTCTATCCCTTGCAAGGGTTCGGATTTGTGTTAGGGTCTGTCCTCTTTCTCTTGCTGATTCGTTGATGTTGTCTTCCCACTTTCGCCTGGGTCTTCCTCTATCTCTCCTTCCATCACATCTCATTTCAAAAACGGTTTTTGGGTATCGTTCATTGCTCATTCTGACCAGGTGTCCATACCATTGTAGCTGTTTGGTTTTTATTTCTTCTACCAACGGTGTGATTTCTAGTTCATCTCCTATGGATCTGTTGCGGACCCTATCTCTTCTTGTTTTGCCCACTATCCGCCTTAGATACCTCATCTCTGCGGTTGTTATTTTGGATTTATGTTTGTCTGTTATCGCCCATGTCTCGGAAGCGTATAGAGGTGTAAGGGGTCCACTAACACCTAGGACCCAAATGCCAACCCCACCTGCAAGAGTGGCAAATCACTTTCCCGGTACACCCTGCTAGATAACAGACGGGGCTCTGGCGACCCATCATGGGAGGGTATAACCTGATACCAGTTGTCCCGAGGTAACGGGGCTGATGCGGCTGGGCTAATCACCCGCGCATTGTAAACAGATTCAGAGAAGTAATATGTGCTCTATCTCAAGAACGGTTAATTGTATAAAATATTGTCTAAAACCAAATTTGTAGAGAATTTTATGCTCTACAACTTTTATATAAACTCCAAATGTCATTTAGAGCAAAGGAAACAAGATATAACTACAAAAATAAACGGTTTTTGTGACCGTGACCCTGAATATCTTAACTCGCGTACACGATATTCTATGAGACTTTTGAGATAGCTTATACAATGTCAAAACAACTATTTGTACAAGTTTATAGCTTATTATTTTTTATGCCGAGGTTATATCCGTACCTATACCAATGTAGAATTCAATTATAACCCCTCTCCCAATAATTCGCCCATTATTGTCATGATTAGTTCTTCAGCAATCATAAAACAACGCAATAGTATGTTATATAATAAATATACAAGGATAGTCTTCACAACTGCGTTGATTTGAACGTCAGCCCAAGTATCAGAATAAAAAAACCAGAAACGTTAGATCGAGCTACAGACTACTTAATATAAATAGTACAAGTTAATACCCCCCAAATAGAACAAAACTAAAATACTATCATCCCTCTTAAAATAAAAAAATTAATTCCAGAAAAAAGAAAAGCAAAATCTGCCTGGCAAAAAACACGCAACACAACGGATAGAAACAACTGTAACAAATTTATCCAAAAATAACAACACCATTTGGCAAGCACCTAAAGGCTTCAAAAAACCTCAAACTGCTACCCTCCAATTAGAAGTGAAACAAGAGAATGGATCAGATCTGACGAAGAGAAAGCGTTTTACAAAAGTGTGCACTCCGCAATTAGAAAAATTGAAGACTACCTTCATGCAGTATTACAGCTTAACTTTCCAAATTCATCTGTTTCTCCGTATGAAATCAAAAGAGAACAAATTTTCTGGTAAAAAATAAAGCACCTGGAATCGACACAATAACAGGCAAAATATTGAAAGGGCTAGTTCTAACCAATACCATATTTAATGTAGCATTCCGCCTGTTCTATTGGATCAAGAAATTAGAAGGGTAGAAATTATATTGTTGCTGAATAATAATAAGTCTCTTATCGGTTTTATCAAAACTGTGGGAAACGTGCTTCTCAACAAAATCAACAAAACTACGGAAGAAAATAAATATTTTTCTACACTATTGTTCGATATTATTCAAGCACTTGGTAAGGTGTGGCAGAGGAGACTTTATTTAAGATCGAACCAATACTTTTCCGCAAACACTTCCTGCTTCTAAAATATTACCTGAACAATCGTAATTTTCTTGTTCGTTATGGAAATGCAACATCCAATCCCTGTAGTATAAACTCAGGTGTTCCTTAGAAAAGCGTTTTAGGTCTACATATGGTACACTACAGACATATCAATCGGTATCTTCGTAAACAACACGGTTGTACTAGCAACCTACGTAGACCTTATGGTAGCCAACCAACTTCTTCAAAGACATATTTACTTACTTGAAGGTACATTTTCATGCTCTTAGGTCACAATTCATAATTCACTAATACCACGGGCCAAATAAGCCAGATAACTCGGGGTGCACTTAGATTCCAGACACTTGAAAGAGACATATTAAAAAAAGGAAATAAAAAACCTTAATGTCAAGAAACTGTATTGGCTATTGGACAGAAAATCATCGTTATCCATTGAAAACAAAGTCCTCATCTACAAAGTAATTATAAGACCGGTGTAGACATACCGCAGTGAGCTATGAGGATGTTCCTGTAAGTAAAATATAGATATTATTCAACGTACTATAGTGAACGCTCCCTGGTTCGTGTCAAATCAGACAATATATACAAATCTAAAGCACATCCAAATGAAGTTGTCCAACCCCTACTCGAAACCCGGCACGCCGAAAGGTTAAAGAGGATTTGGCCACGTGATATAGCAGCTCCACGTTTATTCTAAATAATTATTATGTTACATTAATAAAAAATGTTTTGTGTTTTGTCATATATTATAAGAGAACTAATAGATATTACCCTCTACTTCCCAACACTAGTCCTACTATCATAACTATTCTGATTAGAGATGGGTAAAGTGACTCATTTCTGGGATCAAGTTCAGATCGCTCACTCACCAAAAAGAGCGAGCTCTTTTTTATAACTCATAACTCATTTTCTGGTACATTTGTGCCTACTGGCTATATCAGTTAGGCTCTTACTGCTACCATTATAAAACCAATTGTAATGAACTGTTTAATTCAACAACGTTTTATTTAAATTTTATTTTTCCCTGACAATAGCGGCGTTTTCAACACCAAATATCACTCGACAGCCTACCAGCTATCACCGAAATTTTGTTCTAAAATAACAACAAAATATTATAAATAACGTAAATCGTTTAAATATTATATTATAGATGTTGTAAATAAATATTACATGCCAAGCTGTATAAAAGCGAAGACTGATAGAGAGAGTAAGGAACGTCTCAAAGAACTGAGGAGTTATCGGAATCAGAAACAAGTCGAGATGACGTTTCGGTAGTGAATCAGATCAGTGAGTCAGATAGAGACGGGAACCAAGAGCTGCTCGCATATGCGTAGACCGCACAACAGCGAAAGAGCGAGAATCGTGTGAGAGATCGAAGAGTTACCGCTCTTATTTTGTGAGTCATAACTCACTCCCTCTCTAGTAGAGATAGGCGATCCGCTCATGAGTTACTCAAAAGAACCAGGTCTTGTGAGTCAGATCGAGGCGGGAAATTGAAGAGCTACCGCTCTTATTTTGTGCGTCATAACTCACTCCCTACTAAGAGGTGGTTCTTTTGAGTAACTCATGAGCGGATCGCTCATCTCTAGTTCTGATTGATAACAAATTATTAAAAAAAACTTTATCATTTTTAAGTTATTATAGATGACGGCATATAAAGTTTCTTAAGACAAACTTTTGGTATCCCTCAGTACACTAACTATAATTAATCTGTTTGCCATCAGGTCGAATACTCGCAGATTTTGCTTTTATTAGCATAGCCTTTGCAGTCCATCGCTGCTCATGATTTTTATCGCAATATTCTGTCCATAATTGCAGTCGCAGAGCTACACGCATTTCCTCCTGCACATTTCAGCAGCATTATCTCGAGCCGGCCATTTTGAAGCACTATAAATAGAGGAATTAACCAGGCAAGTAAAACGATAGTGGCCTTAATATAAAAAGAAGATGCAAGTCGCTGGCAATGTAGAAGAAAATGGGAATAACATGAAACTACCTTACACAAAAAAGAAACAGCGAAAGGACTGAAAATAAAAAAATTGAAAAACAACAAACAAAAATTCTCTTAACTGAGGTTCAGCGCTTCTGTTCTTTGCCATTTACACTGTATAACTTTCAAATCCACCATCAGTTACTCTGTTAATAATTGTGTATATCTAAACCCTGCGTTAACTTCCATTTAATTCTCCGGCTTTCGAGCTCGCATGACAAACTTGTGCATAAATCGCAAGTTGGGTATCATAACACACATTTAACCTTTGACATTCTGCGTAGCAAGAACTGGAGTTAGTGACTATAGTAATAGGAATAGTTTTCCGCGCAGGCAGGAAGTGCAAAGGTTTGGGCCGGGACCGGCTCAGAACAATTTACCTTAAAACTACGGCAAACTTATATTTGTAGTTGATATAACGAAAAAAGCACTCAATAATTTGTTATTGTTCTTTTAAAATTAGAAAACGCAAAAATAAAAATAGTAATAGCTACGAAGACCAGCAATATAAAATTATAAAATCAATAAGATATAAACATAAATAAGATAAATAGAAAGAATTTAAGATTTTAGCTCCTAGTGATAGAGGATTCTTAGGAATGTAAATTTTTTGTATGTTCAAAATGTTTCTTAGGGGTTAGCTTTTATTCTTTTGTGTGGAATAAATATTTTTTGCTGATTGTAGTAATGTTGACTACTCATTTTTGTGAAGCCTATTAAGCTACAAAATTGCGGATAAAGAGTATCAAGCTCCAAAACTAAGTATTCTTATAGTTATCATCTCAAAGGTCTCAAATAGAATCAATCTATTCACTTGTCAGAAAGTTAAAATACGTAATCACTGTAATTAGATCACCTCTAAGATTATTGCTTCCTTCCAGTAAGGAGGGCACAGCAATTTTATTCCTTTATATCTGAGAGAGGAGGTTTATACGAAAAATGCAGTTTTTTTATAGCAGACACTTTTTCTGTTGCTTTCGGATGTTCTTATGTACTCAAAAGATACTGTTTATTGTTTATTAAGGCATCGCTTTCGATAAAAAGCAAGTAAAAAGATCTCAAAATTAGAATCGCCATAAATTAATTCAGAAAAATGGGGTTTAGTTAAACTATGACAAAAATTTGGCTAATTTAGAACAACAGTTCAAAGATATTCTCTACTGTGTTATCAAGAGATTCCAGAATATGTTTAATACCCTATTTATTATGTTGTAAGACAAAATTGTAATTCAATTATAGAAAAGTAGACTACTACTAAAGCATTCAGACTTGTCTTAGTTCTACGGTTAGTCCACAGATTTTCTTTAACAAATTTTTGTATAATTAAAATTTGCCAAAGTTGGAAATCGGCAAACTAAATATTATTGTCTTCACTAAAGCGACATATAGGCCCAATCCACCCGACTGTTTTTCAACTTAGAAACCCGACAGTTGACAAAAAATGAAACTGATTTTTAACATTGAGAAAAATCTTTTTTAACAAGTTGCCATAAGTAAGACCTCTTTGGAGGAGTAGTGTATAGACATCTAAAAATATATGAATGCGTAGCAACGAAGCAAAACTTTTAGAAATCAGCCTGTAAATGATTATGAGTACGAGGAGTACTATAACAATAAATAGTCTTAAAGTTCTCAAATAATTATTAAGTGACAAATAAATAAGCGTCATAAACCAAGTTCATTACCACTGATGTCAGGCCGGATTTGCAGCAACTTGAAGCACCATGAAAATAAACTACCAGCCGAAAGCAAGCTAAGCTAAAGAACTAAAAAAGCAGCAGCCAAAGAGCAAATTAGAAGAGAGATACTGAAAGACGCGAACGGTGGTGACAGGCTCTCATCAACAAAATGGGAACTCGGATGCGTGTTTGTTTACAAGCGTGGACACAGTTAATATAGAACTAAGAAAAAGACTTGAGAGTACCACTAGAAGTAAGAATCTTACGAGAAGAGCGAGAAAGAGAATTGGCATATTCAGAAAAACAGATGAAAATGAAGAAAATGTTAGGACAAAATTAAAAGAAGGCATAGAGTAAAACTACAAAAATCTTAAATAAGTTGGTTAATCGAATTACAACAATAATTGTGTTAAGAGAAAAAAAACTTTAAAAGTTTAATCGGAAAATCAAAATTGAAGTTTCGAACAGCAATTGTAAAGCAAAACAATAATCTACAAAGTCTTTAAAGGAGAAAAAAAATTAAAAACAAGTGTAAAAGACCATGTATGAAGTTTTGGAGAAACTCGCGAAAAGATTTAAAGGTAAACGCAGCAGAACACATTAGGAAGAGTATTCAAGAAGATTAAAATACTAGATTCATTTGTTGATAAAGTCGTGTAGAGATCATTTGCCATCAAACAAAAAAACTGCTGCGTTTGACGATCGGCTACCACGACCACCAACCAACCAAAAGCAACAGTTTGACCTGGAACCGTAAGTGCTGCTGAAGTTGAACAAGCGGCGAGATTGTAATTGAAGAAATCAGCACACTGAACCCAATGAGTACAATGGATTACTTTAAGTTAGCAAAAGAGCTTCTGGAAACAACCTTAGAAACTTCAATTGAACTAAAGTCAAATGGCAGTTATTACTGCCCAGACTCCAATTGTCAGAAGTCTCACCTCATATGAACGATGATGTATCAGGAAAATATTTCGAAATAAAGAAAGCGTAACAGAAGGCAGTTCTACTGGGTGAGTTTAAAGAAAGCAAAAAAAATGCGCCACAAAAGAGTCGTGTCTGATGAGAAATAGTCCCCTGGAAAAATAAAAATAGGCAACCCATTAAACAAGAGAATAGCAAACATTTCCAGTTCATCCTTAGAGGCACAACGGCAAAAATAACTCGTACTATTTTGCAAACGGGTCTGAATGAAAATCAAAAGCAGAGTAGGGGAATAGTATGACGACTTCTACGCGTCTCTTTCTACAAGTCAACGATGAGACGCCCTTAAGAAAGAGTTAAAAAGGCTTTCTTGAAAGGGACTGTGGACAGCTACGGTAAAAATCCAGAAAGTTCTAGGCACATCGCTAAAAATATTTCACTGATATGGCCGGCGCACTTACGCGGGACCACGAAGTTTCTAGAAATACATAAGTAGGTAATTAGGTGTATGAAGAGCTATTCAAAGAGGATAGTGGCTGGCAGTTGGGGTTAGGCAGATGGGCCAGTAGAAAAAAATAATTAGAATTAGTGTATTAGTTAGGTATTGCCTAACCAGTCTGACATTCTAGTATTATATAAAAATAATTGTTTAGTGATATCCGTTTTTATAATTAGTTATTTATAGTTCTAAAGCTTTCAAAAGTTTCTAATTAGGAGGCACAGGGACTACAACGCATGGGATGCTGTTTCGCCCCAAAGATACCTTATTGAGACATATTTATAAACATTTTTATATTTTATTACATTTTATGAATGTTTTTGTAGAGAGCATATCTGAAGCTTTCTCAGTATACGTGTATCTATAAAATATTATTATTTTTATTTTACACTTTCTTTCAGCTTAATCAACTAGACTAATCTTATTACATTCTCCCGTTAATAAATGCATTAAATTTAGAAGGTCCGTTTTAGAAAAATATAAATTGCAATCTATAGCTCTCTGCTATAATGCAGCTAAGATCGTACCATCGATGATAGTATTGTCCATATTACCTTTTTTTAAATGACATAACAGCATATGTACAATCTACTTCCAGAGGAAAGCAGTATTAAGTAAATGCGATAAATGTAATACAAAGTGTATAAGGAAAGCATTCACTAATGCTTTTCCTTTGGATGATTTCTTCTTCCTTATATTAAATCTTGAGGCCAGATTCTGTGGAGTTTTCTTTCATATAACTGCTCTACCAGAGCGTTGTCGTGGTTGGTATTTAATAACACTGCGCTCTATCTCTTCTTTGATGGTTGGAATTTTCAAGTCGGTATGAAGTGTGAGATTATTGACATACCAAGGAGCATCTGCCAGGATTCTGAGAACTTTAGACCTTTGTATGATTGCCAGGTTTGATGGTTTAGTACTCCCCCACAACTGAAACCCATAAGTCCAGATAGACTATACATTTCCAGATTTGACTATACATTTGTATAACAGAATTTTGTTATTTAACGTCAGTTTTGATTTTCGTCCAAGAAGCCAATACATTTGTCTAAGTTTGATGTCCATTTGCTTAGGTTTAGTCTTGATGTGGCTATTCCATATTAATCGTTGGTCTAGGTATTTCACTTCAGATTTCATAGGTACGGGTATGTTGTTGATTATTACAGGTGGACAGGTTGCTCGTCGATTAGTGAACGTGACTTGGACTGATTTAGCTTGGTTAATCTTCATTCTCCATTTATAATACCATTCCGTAAGTAGATCCAAATGGGTTTGTAGTTGTTCGGAAGCTGTTGTAGGATTTTCACTAGCGGATAGCACAGCAACATGGTCGGCGAATGAGGCAATTGTAGTAGTATTTGTTTCAGGTAGGTCGGTGGTGTATATTAAAAATAGGAATGGTCCAAGGACGCTGCCATGTCGGACACCGGATTCTACAGCATGAAAGTTAGATTGACATCCGTTGTATTGTACTGAGAAGTTTCTGTCAGTTAAATAGGATTTTAGGAGGAGATAGAGATTACTAGATAGTGTGTTTTTCAACTTGGATAGGAGACCAGGATGCCACAGTTTATCAAAAGCCTGTTGGATATCGAGAAATACAGCATTACAGAATTTCTTCTCCTCTGAACTCTTAGCAATCATGTTTACTATTCTATGCACTTGCTGGATTGTTGAATGTCGTTCACGAAATCCAAATTGGTGGTTGGGGAGCAGTGTCAGAAAGTCACGTTCTTCATGGATTCTTCGTAAAAGGAGTCGTTCAAATACTTTATTTGCGATAGGTAAGAGGCTGATGGGTCGATAAGATGTGGTTTTATGTGGAGGTTTGCCTGGTTTCTGAATCATAATTTTTTCAGCATATTTCCATGCAATTGGATAATAGGTTAAGCTTAACATACGGTTATAGATGACTGTTAAAAGTAGAATAGCTTTCTTAGACAGGTATTTCAGTATTTGTCCTGTAAAGAAGTCATATCCCGGAGCTTTATGCATGTTAAGTTTGCTTATTTCTTTTTTAACTAATGCAGGCGTGAAAGACTATTGAAAGAGACAGTTGGCATGGTATTTGGATGAAACTATCTACCTCATCGTCTGGATCCCCTTTAATGGGTTGAAACACTTCAGGTAGGTACGTGGAAAAAGTATCGGACTTCTCCTAATCACTACGCGCCCACTCTCCATTGGATTGTTTAGTTGGTGGAACAGCCATCTGAAGTCTTTTCAACTTTTTTGTTGCCCTCCACAATGTATTATCATTAGGCGAAAGTTTAGTAATATATTGTTCAAAATTATTATTTTGGATTTCTTTAAGTGCTGCTTTTAGTTCTCTAGACAGTCTATTGTATTGATGTTGGTCAATATTGTTCCTTGATCTTTGCCAGACTTTTCTGGCACTTCGTTTCTTAGCAATTAGTTGTTTGATGCGTAACGGCACAGAAGGAAAGTCAATGGTTTGGTGATCCTTTTGAGGAGTAGAGTGCCAAGCTGCTTGTCGTACTATTTTTTTGAAGTATTGTACTGCTTCATTTAGGTCTTCGGGAGATTTTATTCGCAGCTTAAGGTTAATATTTGTTTCCGGGTAGACTTCGAATTGCGCCCAATCAGTATTTTTAGAGGTTAGTTTAGGAGATAGTGGTTTATTACTTATACTACATATTACTGGTGTGTGATCGGTAGATAAATCAAAGTTTGACTCAATTAGGCAATTATTTCTTGGAAAACCGAAAGCGATGAAGTAGTCTAAAAGATCAGGTAGTCTATTTGGGTCGGTTGGCCAGTAGGTAGGTATCCGGTTAGTGAGATGGTCATAATTGTTATCAATCATGGTTCGCAGAAGGTTTCGGCCTTTTGGTGTGCTAATTCTCGAGCCGAAATGGGTGTGCTGCCATTCCAATCGCCCCCTTTTTAAAATCAAAAACTTAATGTTAGAGCCGATACATTAACTTGGAATGCAAAAATAGATATGCTGATAAAAAAGCAGCAGCAATAGTCGCCAAAAAAGTAGCAGGAAGCTGATATATAAGCATATAATACTTTGACAAAAATGAATATGTCCAAAAAAAGATTAATCTTTACTGTAAAATAAAAGGCTAATGTAGTAATAAAGAGCTAGTTCTGGATTCATAAAATGTAAAAATAATTAACTGAAAATAATTAAGTAACGAAGACGAAAGGTATAACACAGTTGTACTAGCCAATAAAATTACACAAGTGAAAGATTGCTATATACTCAACAGTGGAGGCAAAACAAGAATGTTAGGGTTAGGTACATGATAATATTGCATGTACATGCAGCTGCAGAAACAGGATAAAAACACGTTTTATAAAGATTTAAAAAAACTCATAGCCAATATATTAAGCTAATGATGAGAAATAACAGTAAAATGATTGGCAAAGAAGATATTTATTATACAACCATCGGCAGATACAATAAACAAGACTCGCAGCAATAAAAAGTCTTAGGACTGCAAGCATAGACTTTCAAAGTAAGTATATACACAAAGGAACACGCAGTACACCAAGTCGAAAGGTAACAAATCAGATCGATTACGTCTTAATCGAAGAACGAAATACCAAGCTGATAAAAAATGTACGAACACAAATAGAAGCGACAGTTAACTCTGATCATTAAATAATACCAATGCAGATGAAAGTAAGAACAAACAAAAAGAAAAATACAACAGAAGTATGTAATAACAGCATCAGTAAAAGAGACCATACCATAAAAAAGAAATAATCTATTCAGTACGTGTGAAAACATTCTAGAAAAAAAATAACATGAACAAAAACATTAAGGGGAGGTTCTCATCAGAACCGACAAAAAAAATCAATTTTTTTATTGCATTTTTTGATAGCTAATTATCCGTAGAATATATTCCCAAAATGGTGTGTATGAAATAATTTTTTTAAAAAAGTTATAGCGAAAAGGTAGGGCGTTTCCGTAATATTTTTGAATTTCCCACCTTTACGGCCATACCATGGGTGATCATGGTAAGTATAGCTACCTCGAGTGCCACCAGATGTCGAAATGTATGCTATTACTTTATAGGTGTGCTTCTATATATACTGATATCAACGGTTATAGCGTGTAACGTTAGTCGACCACGTGCTCCGAATACAAAGCAGTTCGTGTACCCTAACTTTAAACGCGTTTTTCAAACTGGGCGGCACGATATCTCAAATATTACTGAATATATCGCTATTTTGTTTTTTTTTAATTTAAAAGTAGATTAAATTTATTAGAGGACAAACCTAAAAAATGATAATATTTATTATTATTTTATTGTGCAGCACTTTGAAGAGCGGAAAATAGCGCGAAAACACGAGACTAAAATTTGCATGTCCGCCATTTTTCCAATTTTTTACTTTTTGTTGGTTTTATAGGTTCAACCTCCAACAAATGTAATATATATAATAAAACTATTTAGATTTCTGATTTCAGATAATATTTACAAGTGCTACAGTGCCGCTCACTTGGATACTTTTCTTTGAGATGGCCATGTTTCAGCATATCTAAACAATTACTATTATATTATTTTTTACTAAAAAATTAAATAATTATTTTAAAAATTGAGTTCTTTATTTACTTTCTTCCATGAAAAAAAATTCGAGAAATTAGTGTCATTTTTGGGCCACTAGATGAGAACCTCCCCTTAAAACTCTAAACGAAAAAGGTGCAGAAATATAAGATATGCTAAAAAAATTCAAATAAATCTGTAGGTGGATCAAAAGGCAACAAATAGAAAAATGAGAATTAGTAATGTTAACAAATAAAGCACAAGCATTCAAGCATAGGCAAAAAATTTTAAATGGGCATTAAGTGACTAAGAACCCAAAGAAACAGGAGGAAAAGTTGTAGCTAAGAAAATCTTTTTACAACCAATAACAAAAAGCATTATAAAGATAATAAATAAACAAACGGCAATGGCATACACATAAAATTTATCAAACATGTTAAGAAGTGTACAAAATAAAATAGTGGAGAGGAAGAGAAAGATCTAAGAAACGAAGAAAACACCAGAAGGGATAGAAAGACGCTATGTTGGCCACAAGAAAGATGAAAAAATTGAATGTCGCATCTACAGGGAAGTAACACAGTACATAAGCACAGTACATCAAGAAATCAATTGAAAAACAAACGAATAATACTCTAGGAAGGGCTCTGGTAGAAACGATCTGTTATAAATCACATTTTTGCCATAAAGCAAATAATCACCTATGATTATAACTGCAACATAGCTATCTACATGCTTTTTATTGGTTTCGGACAATCAATCGACACAATCAATAGAAAGAGAGTATTTGAAGATTTGCATCGCTTTCAAATATTACCAAAAATAATGCAGCAAATAAAAATAACATTGGGACATACTAAAAATAAAATTACATATATGGGGAAAGTAATAGAAAATTTTGAAATGAGAGGAAAAGTGAGATGGAGGAGTTTATTGTCACCCATCATGTTTAACCTGATGCTGGAAAGCGTAATAAGAAATAGCGGCATTACAACCAAAGGGACCATAATCAATGAAAGGCAGCACCGTCTAGCATACAACCATGACTTAACCCCGATGGGCAAAATCACCATGGAAATTGGAAAAGATGACAAAGGATGTAAAATACCAAGCCATAAAAGCTCATCTTAATGGCGATGTAAAAGCAAGTGAATGACAACAAAAGAATTTACAATAAAATTAAAGCAAGGATAAAAAATAAAGATAGAAAGAGTGGATAATTAGTTAAAGATCCGTTGCTTAGTATAATATTGTTAAATTTAATGTCACGTATTGTTAAGTCGAGGAGATATAAGACAGAGTTTATTTATGCACATGAGACACAGGAGAACATTACGAAGAGGTATCTATGGGAGAGAAGGACAAATGAGGAGATGGCGTATATATTAAATAAACCCAGCGTAACTAAAAGCATAAAGGCGCAAAGGATTAGGTGGCTAAGTCCTATAACAAGACTAACATAAGACAGAACACTGAAATAGCCAGTGAAGAAGAAAATTGAAAACACAAAGAGGGTAGAAAGGCCCATCAAGATATGGTTAACGGATATTAAAGAAGACCTAGAAAAACACGCTTTATATACCTGTATGTTCAAAGTATTTTAGTGATTCTTTCCTATTTCTGTAAATGTACTTTTTGTCAATTGTCTCCTCATGTAATAGTTACATTCTGTGTTAATTTTTAATTTTTTTTCAAAATCTGGCGTCTTAAAGTTTAAAAGCGGTGGTGTTATATATAGTTATTGCTGCAATTATAACAAACAGCTTAATCCTATATTTCATTTTATTTAATTTTTAAAAGTGCGATATACAACTGTTGGGTACTTTATTGTTAATAACAACGTTTTTTATATTTGTAGAAAACTATTGTCTACAATAATCTTTAATAGTATTATTTGGTAATATTAATAGCTTTAATGTTCCGTTTATGTGACTGTTTTTAACTGATTAACGCTGGTGTCGGTTAAACCTTCATGATTATCTAAAAATAGTTTAGTTCCTACATTTGACGAGTAAAAAAAATATTATAAATTGTTTTAGAGATAATGGCATATTATCAAAAGAGCATTTTCTGCGTTTCCAAGAAAGTTGCACCCTGCGTGCCTTTTCGCATCCAGTCGTCAAACTTTTTTACCACCTTGGATGTTATCTTCGATGTATAGTCACCAACTCCACTAGTTCTAATAAAATTTCCCTGACCTGTAGTCTGATCGTTACTTTTTATGAGTATGTATTTATCCATATTTCCAGCAGCGTTTCCTTGAATTAAATCATAACTTGAATAGTGGGACAGCAACTGCATTTTGTCCCCCGGGACCGTTTTGCCCGAAAATCGGGATACTTCTGATGATTGATGGAAAATTCTTTTTCATGTCCTAGTATGTTAAACAACGTAACTCCAGCATGTTCCTTTGCTCCCAGTATCTAATCACGTGATTCTAGTAGGTAACTACAAGTTATAGATCTTCTAGCAAAAAATAGCTCACAGGTGGTATAAAGACACAAACATCTTTGGGGTTTCGAGTTACGTTAATTATCTAGAACACATAATGAATCAGTCCCAGAAGTCGCGCGACTAACTTAATTACTTTTGGATGCTTCTTTCCGAAATGAATGTCATTTGGCAATAGTGGGAAAGGCAAATATGTTTTAATAATCCTGGGTTTTTTTGGGTATCTTATTAGCAACTCTGTTCCTCTTTAAAGTCCAGAATTCCGCAAATTCTTAAAAGGGTAATACTGTTTTAGGGTGCATTTTGACAGGCAACCTCAATTATCCTTTCCTTCGAAGTCCATGTTACTAGGTATCAGCCATACCGTTCCTTGCGTTCAGGTGCAACCCGAAGAAAAAGCTTTTATCGTCCCAATTAGGATGAAATGTCCGGCGCTGAGAATTGACTCTCAAACTTGGAGCTTAAAAAACGAGAATTTTAGGAGGGATTTCCAAAGTAGTCCGAATGCCGCATGCTCTTTGTCTGATACCACAACGAATGCGTGAAGCAGAAGGATGTATCTTTGTAGAATTCCTTATTTACTTTCATCTTCCACTGCTTTCAAGTGTCAATTAAAAACAGCAAATCGTTGACGTACAACGTGAAGAATATTAAATGAAAAGCCAATCTTATAATTCAGTCCGACACTTACTATGCAAGTTTATCTGGAAGGGCTGATTTTTGGAGGTAACATTTTCGGATCTAATCTCCGTTTCTTCGGATGTTTTAGCAACTGAAGACGATATCACTTACTTTAATCTGGTCGAAAAGCAGCTTTAACAAAATAAAGATACTTCAGACTGTCCACCCTCTTCTCCGGACATACTGCCCCTTATTATCCACAATGAAGATGTTTTTTTAGCCATTAAAATTTTTAAAAAAGGATCTAGACTAGACTATGCAATCTAATGTTAGCCGGCTCAGTTTGCTAGGAAGTTCCTCCAAATCTCTATGGAGATCTACTTTGCGCTTGTGAAAGAAAGATAGTGGTATACGCCCAATTGCTGTTGGTAGCTTTTACAGAACATTAACTTCTAAACTAGCCTGCAAGTCCGTTTATAATATCACGGCAGGATTATTTCGACTCTACCAGTTAGGATTCGCAACTTGTGGAAGATGTGAGACTACTGTTTACGCTGTTCCGGGCCCAATAAAATTCTTTTGAAAATTGATGATAAGAATGTTTTCGACATTTGAAAAAAAATGATATGTTACAGGCCTCGCTTTGTCTCTTCTTCATTTAAGCCTACTAATCTACATCTCCTTATTTTTGAAGCTCAACAAGGCGACCTGGAGAGGCAGGCGTGTAAATAGCCGCTGTCGTGGTGCGGTGTGGGATACGTAGTATGGCCCGTTTTGGAACGTCAACCGATAAGGCCCAAATCGTCCCTTAAACGGCCGTCGCGAAAGCGGATGGGGGCAGCTACCGATATCAACCGATAAGTAAAGCCAAATCGCTCACCGGAATCGGCTTCGGCTTCGTCGGCGATGGTTCCACGGTGGCCACCTTGCTGCGCTGTCTTCGTGTCTGTTGCGGGATGTTAAAAACACGACCGAATTGACCGCGCTGCGGTATGCGTATTTACGGGGTGTTAAGACACGACCGAATTGGCCGCGCTGCGGAGTGCTTATTGCGGGTTGATAAGACACGACCGAACTGGCCGCGCTGCGGTGTGCGTATGTTTCTTGCGGGTGTTAAGACAGGACCGAATTGGCCGCGCTGCGGTGCGTATATTGCGGGGTGTTAAGACACGTAAGTATGCGTATTTGCGGGGTGTTAAGACACGACCGAATTGGCCGCGCTGCGGAGTGCTTATGTCGCCGGGCTTCGCGCCTGGCTTGGCGGTAGGTCTTTTGCGGGCAATTTTCATTCGACAGCACCTTTCATATCAAAAGGTGCCGCCGACGGCGTATGCAGACTTGTCGGCTGAGCAAAAGCAAAAGCAAAAGTTTTGTGTGCGACGGCAAAACGTAGCGGCAGATGTCAAAGCCGCCCAGCATGCCGCTGCGATATAAAAGCGGTTTAAGGGCGAAAAGGCCGCCACACCACGACCCATCTAATTTTCTACTATTTAGTCTTTCGATTTAACCAACGATCGAGTTGTCACGTTCTGAACTTCTTTGTATTTGGACGATAAAACTGTGGCAGCAGATGCTGATGTATTTCTACAATAATTTAAGAACCTATCTGATTAATTATTTTTGGGTGATGTTGAAGGATCAGTTTTTTCTAGTTTCACAGAAATTTCCGTTGAGATCCAGCTTATAGAGCAAGTTTCCCTTCTTGGAGCCCTGGTTAACGACAATAGAATAAAACTCACTTTTGATAAAAAGATAATTAAGATTAAGAAGCCTATTTTGAAACTATCAGTCAAATTTTACTTTGCTTTTTACCTTCTTCAGCACTGTATTTTTACTTCTAAGTTGATGTACCTCTTTCGGACTACTCCACCGAGTAATATTCTGGACTATCTGGAACATTTTGATAATATCTTTAAGTCTGGTCTTGAATCTGTGCTCAATATTTCCGTCAACGAAACACAATGGAATCAAGTTTTCTTCCCTGTGCGATTGGGTGATCTAAGAATTCGAAAATTCTAGGAAATTTTAATTTCTGCCTTTTTGGCTTAAATAAATGGTACTCACAGCCTTGTCAACTCACTTATTTCTTTTTCTCAAGACTTTGGTGAGAACCTATTTTGCCGAAGGGCCCCTGGTTAAGAAAATAAAAACGGATAATTTTTTTGTGGGTCATCCAAACGTCCAAAAAAGATGGGATAACCTGAAATTTTCAAAGATGTTGGATTATTTCACTTTAAATACAAATTTAACAAATTGACTCTTCGTCCCCCTTTCTTTAGCATCGGATATCTTCTGAGTGACAACTCCTTTCATGCGCCAATAGGACGTTGTCTCATTCTTAAATCTGCAAGCCCCGCCAATGCATTTGTGGTGTGAAATTAGGAAGCAAAAGATATCATGGTCCCCATTACAAAAAAAGTGCAGGACGTAAATGAGATAATCAGACGAGCAATATCTTCTACCAAAATGCTTTTAGATTTGTTCTTATTTCGGACCTCACTTGCTTTGATACAATAGCCCCTTCATATCTCGATTTAGCTTCTAAGAAACCAGGCGCTGTTTCTAAATTGGCTGCATCTAAAAAGTCCCTAAAGTTCGATAGTCTCATTGACCATAGTTATCTTTTTATTCTTGTTCCATAGAAACTTTTGGACCTTGGCTATTTCTCTTGTCGATGACATTGGCTTTCGTCTAAAATTTATTTCTGGTAATTTTCGTTCCCGTTTTTATTTGTTTAACGTGTTAGTTTAGAAATTCCCTCCAAACATCCCCATTCTGCTTTAATTGCATGTGGCTATGCTTTAATAACCAATTAAGTACTACAGATATAACCGAAAAGGCAGTTTTTTGTAAATACAATATGCAAGCGCACGCTAAGATTTTCATACTACCCCTTCGTTCGAAAATATGCTCAAATAGTTATGATACCCAAACCAGAAAAACCACACTTAAAGAGAAACATTACAGACCTTACTTCCCCAATTAAATAAGGTTTTTAAAAGATTATTGACACAAATATATCACTAAAATCGTACATCTACAGCTAGCATTGCTTAATCATCAATTTTGATTCCGCGAATGACACTTAAAAATCCAGCAAGCACATAGGATTGGAAACTAAGTTGGCAAAAATCTTGAGAACAAGAATTTTTTACTGCCTTGTTTTTGGACATCACCCCAGCATTCAACAAGGTGTGGCACGGTGGAATGTTTTATGAAATAAAATTTTCTTTGCCAAGTACCTACCACCTATTGGGTAGATTTCAGACTATAAAATACAATCCCCTCTCCAAACATTATCTTGTACAATTTGGTGTCCCGCAAGGTAGTGCACTTGGTCCCGCCCTGTTCTTTATATACTCAGCTGATATACCTAAATTACCAAACAACCTAATGGGTACCATTAAAGTCCAGATATTGTTAGCCTTCAACAAAACTTAGACTTTATTAGTGCATGATTTAAACTAATACTATCAGTGCAAGTTACATTTACCACCTGTCAACAATAGAGTCAACTAATAGAGTTAAAGTAAAAACAAAGGCATAGTACCTGGGTTTACATCTAGACTAGTGCAGCACATCGAAGAGATACATACAAATAAAAAGAAAGCAGCTTAAATTAAAGTTTCGTAAAATGTATTGGCCAATTATTGAAAGGCAACCCAAAATAAATTTTAAAAACAAGATTTTACTCTATAACCCATTTAGACTTATGGTCTCCAATTATGGGGATGTACGAAATAATCAAATGCGCTTTGGTATGTTAGATATCAGACCGTCCACAAAGACTTAGATATGCCATTCGTCTAAGAAGAGATACAAAGACTTGCTGAAGAATATTGTGACATACTTCCTGGATTCTCTAATCCACTTTTTCGTAACACCGCGAAGACTAAACAGAATATAAACTAATGATTTGTCACTTGTAACGAATAGTATAACATATTTAGAAGATTCATCACTAGATAAATCCTCCTTTAATGCCAGGTAGTTATTAACACTTCTACTAAATATTCAGAAAAAGTAGATTACAAAAATCTATAAATAATTATTAAAGAAAACTGATAGAATGTATTTCTTTGTTGTATCTATTCTAAGGTTGTAGAAAAGCTACGTTTTTACAACCACTATGACACATGGTCGTCTAAGTGAACCTACAAAGTGAACAAACAATAAAAATAACACTAAAATACAAGACAAATTAAATTTATTTGCATCATAGGTGCCCTTAAGCTGTCCTTGGTGTTATAATCCCTTTCATTGAGGTTTACTTCGACCACGCCTCACACGCAGTAGTCAAGAAAATTGCAAATGGGACTGGAAAGTGGCTGGCTATACGTCAAAGGACGAATAAATTTTTATGTAGTTATGCCTTGTTCGTCTTGCATTTTGGGCTGGAGCGGAGTCTTGCTAGAACACGTACTACCACCCAGCGGCTACCTCTTTTATTCAGGACTTGACAACTATCTCCAGCACGTTAATATTGCTGTCGGTGGTCACTTCAAGTCTTTCTCAAAAGAAATGTGATATCCGCACATCGCCTTCGCTACCTACAAGCCCCAGCACCATCACAGAGGTGTGTATGACGGTAGCACTTCGGAAGCATCTTGGTAGATCAAAGGGTATTTTGGTGATTCACCAATTTGTTTTAAATAAAGTTTCGTCCGACAATAGTCCTAAAAGCCAGCTCTGTCGTGCTTGTTGTCGATCACCAGTACTTAGACCTTTAAATTTTGGCCCATCTTATTTTTCTCAGTCAACAGTGCAATTCCTCAGGGCGAAAGATAACCGTCCACTTTGCCGCGCCTATTTCTTTTGCCAAGTCGTTCATGCTCTGCCTAGGATTCTGATGGATCTTCTCTTTTAATTTGCGACCAGATTCGTCACTTCTCTTAAATTTGAAGAGCTTGCTCTGAGTTGCTTTGTCAGCAGTTACCTCTTTCTTGTGGTATGATTTCTCTGTACTTTATAGCTGAGTCGTAAACTTAGACCTCTTCGTAGCCAAACCATGCAATAGTTGTTGTTAACGAGTTGTTGATTATTGTATTACCTGCAAGAGATTGCGCATGCAAGACAACTTAATCTTTCCCACAATATCATTAAAAAATTTCGAACCACTATAACACTACACAGACAGTTATATTTTTAGCAGTTTAGTGTTTTCTGCATTGCGTAAGTAAATAAAATAAAATTAAAACCTATATTTGCACAAACGCCTACGCCATGACTACATAATAAAAGCTGCGGCAAGTTGTCCCTTGATACCAAGAAAATGAAAATAACTGGGATTTGCAGCCAACCCAAAGGTGAAAATATAAATTCAGATAAGTCGATCCGTTCTGCAGCAGCGCCGACTCTTCCTTGGCCCAATAACTCGTCGTTTTTCGCAAAACGAGCGCACGAAGCGCTCCCGCTCCGCCGACACAATGCGCAAGTAAAAATATCTGTCTCGGCGCCCGAGATGCATACAAATCGGCGCCTAGTGCGCGCTGAAAAATTCATCCGCCAGTGATTCGATGGCTCCAATCGAATGCCGGAGCTATTGAGAGGCCACTTAATAAGTAACGGCGGCGATTTTGAATTATGCACCGGCGTGACGCGCCGCCCGAGCCGTTCCCAGCCCGGCTTGATTGCGCCCTCCACTCGGAAAACAGGGGGCACAGTCAATGGGGGCTGACAGGCACTGAGAGCTATTAAGAGCCGAGATCGGGCTTGGGTGCCAGCTTTATATGGGTCACTAATTTATGATTGTCGGTTCATATTTTTATTATTATCAATTTCGTGTTACTTGCAAAGCGCGGTCAAGTCCTAAGGTATCCAAATTTTCTTCTCAGCATTGAAAGCAAGTAGAATGATGTGGTTAATTTTAAAAGACGCGGAAAATATTTCTAAATTTGTAATATAGATGGCACCACTATACAATGTACATAGGTCGAATTACCTCCATTGCAGTGAGTGTTTGTATACTTAAAATGGCGACGTTTAGTGTTTAAGAACAACATTGAAATTTATCGCTAGACATACGGTGAAGGCGTTATGAATTTTAATAATATAAGTTCGTGGAAGCGAAAGTTTAAAGAAGGTCGAGGATTGTATGACAATAAATCGAAGCGGCCGGATCGAAACCATGGTTGTGCGAGTGGGGCAAGTTGTTATGAAAAACCATCGATTGGATGTGCGTGATATCACCTCTAAACTTGGCATTTTTATAGAATATGTGGTCGATTTTGCATAAAATGCGGAAAGTTTCTTCAAGGTGGGCCTTACGAATGCTGACCGACGAACGCATAGCTGCGCGGGTGGCAATGTCTTAGGACATGTTGACACGTGATGATGAATTTCCGACCATGAAGGATACTCTCCGTAGCCGCTCAGTTTCCAATCGAACCGCTGTTGCATTGGCGATTTTTCGGTAGGAAAAGCACAACCCTAAAGAAGCATTCTTAGCAGCCATGGAATCATGGCGATGACGTTGTGAAAATTGCGTGCGTCTAGACGGAGATTACATTGAGAAGTAATACAAGTTTCAACTTTCTTGGGTAAGTACTTTCCAGAAAAGGATTTGAAGACCTTAGAACTTAAAAGCATTTCGTATTTTGACCCAAGTGACTTCTCACGAGCTTTTTCTCGCCATTTTCTGCAAGATAAGTTAAGTTCTGACACTTTCTTCCATAAAAGCTGACGAAACTTTTATTTTTTGTGCTGACGGTGTTCCATTTTGTCACCTACGCATTTTGAATAATAAAACTGACAATTGACATAACTGGTAGATATTGCGGCTTTACTTTTAACTTTGAATAAGAGATAATCGCCCCCAACAATTTCTTTATAATGTGGCTTAAGAGCTGTTTGTCTTCTTAGGCAAGGTGGGGCAGTATTGCTGACTGTATAGGGGTAGGTTTTACGTTGCCATTTATTGTACTTATAGGACTACGTTAGTTTGTAGTAGAATAAAATGTGGTGAGTGCTGAAGATCAAAGTAGTTTGCAAACCACGAAAATCCTTTCAGTTTCTGAATTACGTTGTTCCTAGTCTTTATTTTGCACGTGAGGTTTTGCATTTTGTTTTTAAAATGAGTGTCCTGTCTAGATCAACAATTCGGAAATTTAATTGTGACAAAGTCAAGTGTCTTAGGATGCAAACTTTAGGTTATAGTTAACTAAATAGTTGTTCAAATGGAACAGACAATTCTGTTTTTTTGGATTTAGCTGTATGACCCACTGAGTGAACTAGAAGATCATGTTCGCGAGGTCAATTGTAAGTGTTGGTTCTACGCCTTTAAAATTAGTAGTTTGAGTACACAAGACCGCGTCATTAGCATAAAGTTTTGTGAGATAGTCTTTGGTAAGCCAGAGACGTAGATGTTAAAAAGTAGGAGAGCCAACAAAAACCCTTACTATAGGTCATTTTGCAATTTTAAAAACAAAGTAAATAACGTAATGAGACTGATTTCAAAAAAATCGCTTAATTGAAGATATTGTTCAAGTAACATCCTCGAGCATCAATACACCGTTACCAGTAGTCATAACTCATGTTGTATTTTTCCTGGAAAACTTGAACTTGTCATAGTAGCCTACCATATATATTTTTAACAGTCCCAAAGTGGCGTCCTTTTAAGTTAGTTTTGAGCTCACAAGACATCGATAGATGGCTAACTTAGCACAAACTTTCATCGTGATGATTTCATGAACCATATATTTAGGAAGCCTTACATCATCTACTATCAATCTAACACTCAGATGTTGATAGAGTCTAAAACCACCTTCATTTAAGTTAAGTTGATGGATATCCTACGCGTTGCTCATCCCCATCCTTCTTCTTCACTTGTGCTTTTAATAAATCGTCCTTCCTCTTTTGGAGTTTGACGCAAACTTTTATCATGTATCGCTGATCGACACTACACGCGACGCTCAAACAGCTGTTCATTTCGCAGGTGATCCGCATTTTGTAAAGGCTTAAAGGCAAACGATTTGGATCGAACCGTTTACCTGATATCCTCCACCAATTGTCAGGCTTGAAGGCTTCCCCGCCAAACTCTTCTGAGTTGATCAAGGTAATCAGTCTCGTTACTCTCCTGACACACCTTGTACATAGTTTATACACGAGACCTCCCTTCTAGACCAGTGGTTCTCAATCTTTTTTGACCACGTCCCACCTAAGCATATTTAATCATCCTCCTTCCTTCTGTGACATATAATTCTTATTCAGAACCCTTATTTAAGCTAAGAAAACTTAAAAGTGTTATTCAATTTCCACTTTACAACCAAGTAATCAGATACTGTTAAAGTTAAAAATGGTTAATTAAAATTACTGTAAGGGTGAGATTTAGTTAAGGAGAGCAGGTCCAATCAATAAAACACAAAGGATTACGCGAGAGTTACTACTTGCCTAGGCATAAAACCTCTCGCGAAATGAGAAAAAAGCCGGGGCAAGAGTAGGATTTATTCGTAGTTGTAACACTTAAACTAGATACAAAACTTATACTAAAAGAACAATAGTAACTTACAATACAAACCAACGGTGTCGCAACGCCGATAGAGGCGCGAACACAATTACGCTAAGCAGCGAGGTACCTTTTCGCACACAACGAGAGCTCTCTTACCTGGACGTGTGTGGGGTCCGCACCGTCTATCCCGCACGGTCACCGCACCGCCTGGGGGGCAAGACGGTTATGGACGCTCGGGAGCGTTGTAGCTCTACGCCGCAGAAGGGTCACGATCGCTCCGTTACTCCTTCCCCAAGGCCCACACACAGTCGCCCTTACAACACAAGAGGACGCATACACAACAATCGTCATGAATCCGCACTGGCCTGTTTCCTTGTCACGCAGTCCCCTTTCCTTTGAAAGCAGCCTACTTGCGATAACGTCTGGAAGACTCGACGGACTCGAGTCAAGTCTCGGGCTCACCTCTCGCGCGGCACCACGCCCGCGCGCCCTCCCAATTCTCGCTAAGGCCCAGCGGCGGCGCATCAGAGAGAGGGGGCGAGCGACTCTAATTCAATGGTGGCGCTAAGTTAAGTATCTTTTGTAAAGACGCACGAGCGCCCGAACAAATATATTAGCTGTTAATAACGCTTTTTAATTTATTTTGGAAACCACAGGTTTTCAGTTTGTTCTGAAATCCGCTTACTATATGAATGGTTAGGAGTAGCACCTGGTCGTGGTTTCTGCTAGGCATATATCCAGCTTTTAGAATTTACAGAATCCTTTAAAAACTTTGTACCAGACTTAGAAATAAAATTGGCACGTAGTTCTTTATATTTTTGGGGTTTTTGTGACCTGGTCTTTAAGTAGAGGTGGAAGTTTATTTGTTTGTTGGATTGATTCATTGCAGAAGTTTAATAGCCAGAGTATAGTTTTTTACCAAATTTTTTATTAGCTCTAGGTAGATTTATCTAGGCCTGCTGTTTTTCTATATCTTACTGTTGTTTACTATATTGAATTCTTTAATAGTTTATTAGAGAATCTTTTTTAGTCTCTTTCTTAAATTATTTGGGTACCTTAGGTCTTAAGTGTGACTCTATTTTTCTCAAAATAAACTTTTAATTAAGCAAGTCATTATTGTCGATTGTTTTTTGGAAATACTTCAAGTTTTCGAAGAAAATTCTGTATTATTCTGCTACTGAGAGTAAAATAGAAGCCTTCGACAGTATTATTTTAGTGTGTTGCTCTACTAGCATCATTCAGGAAGTCGGCTATGTTATGAATTCCCATTTTTACTGTATTTTTAATAAAGTTGTTTTTATTACCCATTATCCATTATCCATACAGGAATGTAAGCTTGACTGACCCCTCCGGGCATGTTTCTTTCCTAGATTAACTAAGCGTTAGTAGGTTGTGAGCTTGAGTTCCATCCACAGTACGTCGTCACCCAATTGAACTCTGAAGCCTTACCAGTTTGCTTTTTGGAAGCTTTATAATACTTTAGCAGGTGTATTAACATGATGATAGGAATAGTGGTACCAATAGTGATAATTGATCTGTGCCGCAAGTTGGCAAAATTGTTGAGACCCATTTAGCACATGTTTGTGTAGTCGGAATTTTCAGTAACAAGCATCAACGATTTTTAAGAATGTAACATAAACAATACAAACAAAAATGGAAATGCGAAGCAGTTTTACTTTCTTTGCTCTTGTGTCTTTGTCTTCTTAATCTGATATTTTTTCTATTGCTTGTTGACGCACCTTATTTAGTCTTGTCGGCATTTTTTATCACCTCTGTTGCTAACCACAATATTAGAATTTTGGGAAATCATTTTTCATTCACTTTCTATTGTATTAATTTTATTATGTAAGCTTTTTCTCTTCTGGGCGTAGTTTCTGTTATTCTTTTTTGTTTAGCTTTCATGTTTTAGTCGCAGTTAGTTTTATTTGTCCTGTGTATTCTGCCAGTCTCACTTTTTCCACACAATCGACCTCTTTCTGATTTTCTTGCTGATAATCCATCATCTATATAATCTCTTTTGATTACCACTTAAGCCAAGTTTCAATCCTTTTATTTTCGCACTAGTAGCATTATTATTTATTTCTAATGGTGTTTTTATACCACCTCGCCTTTTCTTATAAGAAATTTTTATTTATTTGCTCTAATGTTGTAACCTTTGAAGTGTTTTATTAAAGTTTTTTTCACCTTCTTTAACCACAGCAAGTGATTGTTTCGCTTTAATATAAAATCTTAGAAAAATCTGCTCGAAAAGGTATAAAAGTCAATCGAACTACGAAGTAGCTTTCTTTAGTTTTCGAAATTTGTTTCTCGGCAAATTCAACCCTGATTCAGCCCGTCACCTACCCGCAATGTTATCAAAACCTCATCTGAAATCCAATAAAAAGGAAGCAAATATGCTGATCTGCTGAGAAAATATAGTCAATTATTATAAATAAATACATTTTCTGTGAAAAATAATAGAATTAGTAAAAATATTATAAGATAATTTCGGTCTTGGTCTTTTTGCAAATTGTACGCACTTTCTTCGAACGCGGTGAAACAGGAAACCTCCCATTAGGGCGACTAAGCCTTTGTTTTTAGACTGTAGGCACAATGCCATATTTTATTTGAGATTAAGACTTTTTTGAGTAAATTTGGTTCACTAGTAGTAATCTGAAACGGGTAAATGCACGTTTCTTCAGTTCTGGCAAGAGAAACCGCTGAACTAATTTCGGCACACCACGTCTCATATTAAGATGCTCCGTCAAAATTTCGCAAAATTCTCGAAATGTCAATCGCCGATGCTTGTTTATTGTAGTTCGCATGCGTTTAAAAGTTTTTGGTGTTCTGCTCATATGTGGTATTATTTTCAACAGATTTTAAGTCTCTTGCATTTTACTTTATTTATGTTTGCATGGTCTTTGAAGTACATCTAAAATTTCTTTTAGGTTTTATTTCTGGAAAGCCGAAAGGTCGTCTTTTGCACATGCGGAATTTCCTATTACGCTAACCTAATAAGTAACGTCGACATAGTCGACCAAACAAGCAGAGGATATACTCAAATCTCTCCGCACCGGAGAATCGCCGACAAGAAGCCCCAAATTTTCTAACTAACGAAGTAGTACAGGAAATCTAACCGTTGTAGTAACCCACAAGAAGCGATCTGATCGTAGGAAAAGTGATGAATTTGTCCGTTGATTGAAAAAGAAGATCAATCATAATACTAAGCGGAGCATGACTAGCCTGGTATGCGAAGTGAACATGGAGGGTTTATAAGTCTTTTATACCAAAGAAGTTAACTAATAAAACATTATGGACGGGAACTTAAAACTCAAGCACTGGTGAACGATATTAACCATGACAACATTGACTTCCTTAGATTATTTTCGGGCAAAGATAACTGTATTCAGAACAGATGAATCGCCAATATGACCGCTGGATCTACCAGGATCGCTCTGAAGTGCCTACCGTTATGTATACAAAGTTTTTTGACTTTATGATGGCGCTGAAACTTGTGAGCAGCGAAGGCAAAGTTGTGGCCTCTCATTTTTCTGAGGAAACCCTTAACACGATCACCCTCATGTATGTCAACATGCTAAATCAGTTGTTAAACCCCGGATAGAGGCTTAGCAGATTACTTGTTCCAGCAAAACTCTGCTTCAGTTCATAAACAAAGGCTGTACAACAATTTATATTACCACTTCTCTGCCTACTTGTGATCACCCGACTGCAATTTCCTTACCTACTAGGGGTAGGGTGTAATCGAGTGAAAGGTCAACGAGAGGTATTATAACACCAAGGACAACTTCAAGGGCTTCAATCAAAGTAATGACACATAAGGACAAGGAGAAACCTACAGAGGGTTTGGATACCAGGTCGAGAAGGTCATGAGCGCTGATGGGGGCTACACCGAATAAAATGATTATAAATACTATTTACTTTAATTCTGCTACCTGTATTTTAATACTACTCTCGTCATTTATTCCTTTTTAGGATTTACCCGACGCACTTGTACTTATTGTATCGTTTCTGAAAGCCCTCTGAATCGCTCAAATATTTTACGCTGACAAAAGGTCCAACTTTGCATAAGAGTTAATGCAAATTTAGTATTCTATTTGCTCAAGTTTTTGCAAATCCAGAAATTACACCTACATGTGCTCTTTCGCTGATATATACGAGGTGCGTTCTAAGGTCTTCAAATGCTTTTCACACCAGTGAGAGTAAGTAGAAAGATGCGGTTTATTTTAAAAGACGCGCGAAATATTTCTGAACTTGTAATATAGATGGCAGCACCATAAAATATCCATTTACCCCCACTGCAGTAAGTGATGTTTTGAATACTTCAAATGGCGATATTTAGTGTTCAAGAACAACGTGTTTGTCTTGCGTGATGAAACAACCATCAACATTCATCACCAATTAAGTGAGATGTTAAAAATGTGCGTTCGAGGTGCCGAAAGTTTATGAAAGGTCGAGAGTTGTGTAACAATGGACCGAGGCAGTCTCGGCCACAAACCAGTCAGACCGAAACCATGGTTGCGCGAGTGGAGAAATTGGTATGGACGACCATCAATTAGGTGTGCGTGATATCGCCTCTAAACTTGACACTTCTGTAGGATCTGTAGTTTAATTTGCATGATTACGTAAAAATGCGGAAAGCTTCTTCAAGGTGGGTCCCAAAATGCTAACCGACAAACACAAGACTGCACGGGGGATAATGTCTTAGGACAAGTCATGTTGCCATAAATTGCCGAGTATGAAGAATACTCTTCGTGGCCGCTCATGTTCCAATCGAGTCGCTGTTGTATTAGCTATTTTCCAGTGGAAAAACACACCCCTAAAGAAGTGTTCTCAGCAGTTACGTACGTCCAGACGGAGGTTACGTTGAGAAGTAACAGAATTATCAACTTTTTTGGGTAAGTACTTTTACTGAAAACTATAATTTTTTTTTTATTGACATATACTGTAAATTTACAATCTACTTTGCTAGGAGTATTGAGTAAATGTGATATAAGTCTTTATCTTGAAAGGAAAATGTCTACTGACGTTTCTCCTTATATTTCACTATTACTTAGTGTTGTTGGGGTAGGTTTGCAGGCCATGTTTTTTAAGTCTTCTGTTGAGCGGAACATCCGTGTATAGGTTCACTATGAGATCGTTTGGATTTCCTGTAAGGCGGTCTCGATAATTGGTGGCAACGGTATCAATTACTTCAGTGATGTATGGGATTTGCAGGTCTTGGTTGCTAATATACCACGGCGCGTTCACAATCGCACAAAGTGTTTTGTTTTGAAATGTTTGTATAGTTTTTAATCGAGTAGGTCTGGCACACCCCCAGAGATGTACACCGTAAGACCAAATAGGTTTTGTCGTTTTGTAAAGAAGAATTTTATTCTTGGTGGAAAGCTTTGATTTAGGGCCCATGAGCCAATACATCTGTTTGAGTTTGAGATCCAGCTGTTTTCGCTTCGTCTGTATGTGTTTTTGCCATTTCAAGCGTTGATCTAAATGTAACACTAGATATTTAACATCTAGTTTTGCTGGTTGGTACAAGGACTCCATTTACTGTTACAGGAGGACAGGGTTCGGTGCGGGTGGTGAATGTTACTTGGATAGATTTAGATTGATTGATCTTGATTCGTCATTTTTAAAGATTTTAGGAAGATATAGTAATTGTTATTAACAATATTTTTGAGTTTGTAAGGGAGGCCCTTGTGTCACACTTTATCGAACGCTTGGATTACATCTAAGAATACACCATTGCAATATTTCTTATCCTCGGTGCTCTTGAATATCTGATTGACTATTCTGTGTGCTTGGTGAATCGTTGACATGTTTTCGCGAAACTCAAACTGATAGTTAGGCAGCAAATGTGCTAGTTAGCAGTCTTCTTGTAGCCGTTTGAGTGATAGCCTCTCAAATATTTTAGAAGGAATAGGCAGTAAGCTTATAGGTCTGTACGACGATGTTTCATGGGATGATTTACCATTCTTATTTATTATTATTTCTGCGTATTTCCATATAATAGGAAAATAGCAAAGATTTAGCATTCGGTTGAAAATTGTTGTGAGAAGGGCAAGGGCTTTTAGAGGTAGCATTTTTAGTATATGTCCGGTTATTAAATCATATCCCGGACTTTGGTGTTATTTTAGCTTACCTATTTCATTTCTAACTTCTGGTAGAGTAATGCTTTTTACTGGTGGTGACATTTGACAGGGTATATCAAGCAAGTCTTCACCATCATCGTTTGGGATGCCAGGTATTGGTTCTGCTGCTTGGAAAACGTAGGATAAGTGGGTTGCAAAGGTGTAAGCCTTTTCTTGGTCGGAACGGGCCCATTCGTTATTGAGTTTTCTGATCGGAGACTTTGGTGGTGTGTGTTTTTTAAGTTTTTTAGTAGCTTTCCATAGGCTGTGGTCATCAGGTGATAAGTTTTGGATCAATGTTTCGAACGCTGTGTTTTGGTCTTTATTAAGTACTGCAGTTAGTTTCCCGGATAGTTTCTTATAGCAATGTAGGTCGTTCATATTGTGTGATTGCTGCCATCTCCGTCTGACTCGTCTTTTTCACTGATAAGTTGTCGGATGTGTAAGGGAGTGCTGGTGGGACTTACTGTTTGTTGTTCTGTTCTAGGAGTCGATTGCCATGCAGGTTGTTGTATTAGGTTAGTAAAATATTGGGCGGCGGCATCAAGCTCTGCTGAACCTTTAATGCGTATGTTGAGATTTATGTTTCCGTTTATGTATTCTACAAACTTTTCCAAATCCGTGTATCTCGTAGTCAGCCTTGGGTGTGTAGGTTTATTTATGACTACGGTCCACATACTGAGAATATCTGCTGTGTGGTCTGATGACAGGTGATGATTTGAATCCACTAGGCAGTTTTGCGTTGGTATACCTCTAGTTATAAAGAAATTTAGGAGATCCGACAGTTTCCTTGGATCTGTCGGCCAGTATGTGGGTTCTCGTTCGTCATATGTAAGTAGTTGTTGTCAGTAATAGCACATAGAAGATTGCGTCCTTTGGTGATAATAAGTCTGGAACCCCAGTGGGTGTATTTGGTATTCTAGTTGTCCCCTGCGATAAAACGATTACCCAAAGTTTGAAAGAAATTTTTATTTTCTTCAGAAAAAATGATGTGGCGTGGCGGACAGTAAACAGCTGTTACAGTCATGTTCCACTTTTCAGTACTTACCAGGAAGTTGGTAGCTTGGATCTTATTAGTTTGGTATTTGACCAATTCATGGTGGATTATAGAATCTTTGATTATAATTGCTGATCCGCCATGCACTGCACCATCAGGGTGGATGCAATTGTAGATTGAATATTGTGATATAAGGAAAACGGTTCGATAAATGAAGAGGATTCCAGATACTAAGAGAATGTCTATTTTGCTTTCATGAAAAAATGTTACTATCTCTTTTTTATGATTGGCATTCCACGTTGCGATTCGGATTGTTTTAGCCATTATGGATTTAATTTATTGATAACTGTGGTAAGCAAGTTTAGAATCATGCTGCTTTGATTGAGCAACTGTGCGAACATGTTTTTGAGTTCATTTAGGAATAGTGTCAATTGGTCCTCTAGCTTTGTTGTGTGTTGGTCTGGTGTCATATTGTTGTTATTGTTTAGTACAGCTTGAACGTAGGTTAGATTTTGGTTTTGTAACATCTGTGTATTGGCCGGGTTGAAGTTAATTGGCTGTACCAGTGGTGTGTGTGGTTATTGGTTTGTGTAGACCTACCTGAGAGACGTTTGACGCCATTTCTTTGAGCAATTAAATCTTTGTAGACTCTACAGGCCTTACAGTTTGCAGGGTGCTCGCCTGCACATAGAGCACATTTTGCTGGAGTGTCTCTAGTTTTCCGGCATGAATTTGAATCGTGTTGGTTCCCACATTTCACGCAATTATGTGGTCTATTACAGTATGCTTTAGAGTGCTCATACTCTTGACATCGCATACATTGGACAATGTCGCTTCTTTTTCTTGGTGCTTCTACGGTTATTTTGGTGTTATAACTGTATTGTAAGTCAAATATTGCTTTATTATTAGTTTCGGGTTCAAGGTCTATGAAGGATAAGGAAAATGGTTCTTTAGTAATTCTGTGTTTCACGTTCATTATGTTTCGTACTATATGTCCTGCTTTAGATAGCTCATCTTTGATTACATTAGCTGGCACAGAGTGATGTAAGTTTCTAATCACTATTCTGTAAGCACGATCTTCTTTCGCTTGGTAGGTGTGGTGGATAATCTGTTTCTCTCGTAGGTGCTTTACTAGTTTTCTGTAGGTATCGATTCTCTGAACATTGATTTTCACTGTATCATTAGCTAAGGCTTTTGTGTGATATGTTTCATCCTCCATAATTTTCGCAAGATTATTAATCATGTTCTGGTAGTTTTTAACTCCATATATGAATATCGGTGGTGGCTTAGGTGTAGCTGGTTCAGTGGTGGTGTTCTGGCTGGTTGTGGCATTTTCGACATCTTTCTCAAGCGGTTGGAATCTATTTTGGACAGTTGTTTGAATTAAAGCTGGGCGTTGACCTGTTACTTTATGGCTAATTTTATTTTTTTTACTGTAAGCCAGTCATGTTTGTTGGTTCCTTTTGAGCTATCGTCCATTTCATCGTCAGTTAGTACGCTTAGGGATTCGACAGTATTTTGAAAACTAGGTGCGGTATTCGGTAGCTGAGAATTTAAATTTGCTGTGTACGGGCTTTGCTGGGTACAGAAATGATTAGTGGATTGATTGTGAATAGCTGTATTTGCTGGCTGAAATTGCGGATAACCATATGGTACACCTGTTTGTTAAAAGCATACTGGATGATTAGGTGTATTTAGGGTGAATCCGGGTAATTGATTTGGCTTAAATTGGGATGGATGCATGCTTACCCATTAATAAAGATTTTGCTTAAATTAATAAACTTATTTTGTTAAATGTCCTTTTAAAATAGATACGCTGGCACAGCGGCCCGTATTTGTCGCGTCCCATAAGCGAACACACTTTCTTACGTTGAGCGAACCGAGTACGTCTTTACGATTCGAAAGTAAAATGGGAGTGAAAACATTTTGGGGACTTTCAAACTTGAACCTGTACCAGCAAAGTTGTTCTCACTCGCGCGTGCGCAGGGCAGTCTTATTTTACCTCTATTTAACTTATTGGATCAAGCGATCAATACATTTTCCAAAAATAGGGCAAATTGCGTTCTTATAAGGTAAAATATGTATCTAAGAGTGTTAAATGTATAAGTCAGCACTCACACAACGCCTGTATCGCAACTTTAAATTTTCAAACTTATCGGTAAAATATTCAAAAGGCGACAAGTAATTTTATTCAAAATTAATGGAGTCCTGGCAAAATAGTAAAAATATATAATGCACATATTGAGGGTGTTGTACATGGTTTAAACTTCTTCGGTAACCAATTATAAGTTTTATTATAAGCAAAATTTGTTTCCCTTAACATTGCAAACTTCAGAAGAAACAGTAATCAGAGAACTCGTACACAGCAGACGAGTATATAGTAAGTACATAAAATGTTTCACAACTGCATTACTCAACCGTTATTGTAGGTAAACATCATACGAGCATGAGAGGAGCAATTTAGTTTTCCGCAGTTCTTGGCAGTTCCATCTGCAGCACGCAGGATTTACAAGACGCGGCCGAGCGCCTCTTTTAATGAACTCCTAAAGAATCCTTTATTTCCGGAGCTCTTGCGGCCGCGCGGTTTGCGGCAATTACGTATTGTGCGTCGGCCGGCTCCGCGGCTTTCAGCGCTGAAGCGGCGCTAAGCAAGCGGACCCGGAAGCGCGTCCGCTTTCATTCATAGGCGCCCTAATGCGTTATTAATTATTATCAAACAACCTGCTATTGCGGCGGCCCTTCTCCTTAATGGCCGAAACGGCGATGACAGATTGTTGCGTGGTCTGCGGGCGAACAAGCGGCGCGCCCCTGCGCCGGCGGGCGGGTGGAAAGAAAATTATGGTTCGATGCGAGTACCCACCGGAATGAGCACCTGCTTGGAGGAAATTACCCGAAATGATAAGGGCGCGCGTCGCGGAAAACGGCGCTGTGAAAAATAATAAATATGTGGCGCTGTCTCCGGCGATCGCGCACTGCGGCCGCGTCGTGTAAAATGGAATTGGAGGTTAATATTGCATGAAATAATCAGAGTTCGAATATACACCGTAAACGATAAATGGACCATTAGATATACATTTTTTATAATATTTACTTTGGTATTGGTGATAACTGACAATCAGGCTGAGGCAGAAATATTCACACATTTGTGAAATATGTATACAAATTATTTATTTGTAATTCTTTATGTAGTTTTCTGTTTTTTGTTCATTTGCGGCAGTATCAAAAATTTTGAAATAAAAATAATTGCCTAGCATTAACACTAAAAGTCCATTTTTAACATTATTTACTATTTTGTTACTAAACTACCCAGCTGTCTGCGACTGCTGCTCAAAATCCCAAACTAAACCTTCAGTCTGACTCACGAATTTTGGGAGAGGTACAAAACTGGCTAAATATAAACAAAAACAAATATAATAGCAACTTATAAATGAATTTTACTGTTAACTTAAGCACAACTATGAGTTTAGTTAGTAACATCAAGTGGGACTGGAATACAAAAAAAAAGATAAAAATACATTACACTGCAATCAGGAAATGTTCTGATAAGCTAAGGACACGATACAGAAAGTCAATTTATAGTCTCTAAAATATTTGTTAATAATACAATTAGATTTAAAAAAAAATCTCAGATTGGGTTCCATACATAATTAAAGAATAGACAATCATAAAATAGAAGTGATTTGGATACGTATATGCCCCTACATCGACTTATGAAAATGAGAAAGTTGGGTCATCCTATGAAAACGTTCAAGTGCAAATTTTTTATTTTAACTTTATTTATAAAAATAAGTAAAGAAAATTCCATCGGATTGGGAAAAGAACTTGGTGGTACCAATACATAAAAAAGGAGAACAAGACAAGTGCGACAACTACAAAGCTACATGCCTAGCACCCACCAGCTTTAAAATTTATACAAAAATAATAGAAAATAAAAGTAAGACAAACAGTAGAAAATGGGATCAAAGAAGAGCAAGCCGCATTTATACCAGGAAAACAAACAAATGACAATGTATTTATAATAAGGGATCTAATAGACCGAAGCTTAGAGATCGGAGAGGAACTTACACTGGCATTCATTGACCTCAGAGCAGCTTTCGACTCAATATAGAGAGAAGTAATATGGGAAAGCCTAAAAGACACGCAGTACGTACAAAAGGGTGAAAAGGAAAGTACAGGTAGCGGGGAGAAGATTAGAGGTTTTCAAATGAGAGAAAGGGATAAAACAGGAAAACAGCCACAGCCCTCTGCTGTTCATACTAGTCATCAACAGACTGCTTAGAAATACTACAAAAAGAACGAAACGAATACAAACAATAATCGGATATCAAAAACTGGGACCAGTTAAAATCGACACTTTAATGAATGCAGATGACATAGTATTGATAGCAGACTCCAAGAAGAAGATTCAAAGTTTAATAGACGTATGGACGGGAGGGATAGAGAACTTAAGCATCATAACAAACGATGGAAACATAGACATAGAATTAGCAAGCAGGATGAGTAGATCAAATAAACTATACCATGCTCTAAAATCAATACTAGAGAAAAAAGAAATAAATAATTAAAAATATACAACACCATTATATTACCGACAATAATATACGTAAGTGAAAATTGGACAACACAGAAAAAAACACATCGGAAATTAAATGGAATGGAGATAAAACGCTCAAGAAAAATAGCAGGGAAGATGAAATGGGATAGAGTTGAAAACAAAGAAATAAAAGACTAGATTAAACAAGAATCGATAACGAGTTAAATAAAGATAAGACCATTAAACTGGTACTGCTACATGGTTAGGGTGGATACAAACAAACTGGTGAAGAAGATACGGGGGACAAGAAATCACAGGAAGAGAAGAAGAGGAAGACCTAAAGAGGCTTGGATAATTCAAATAAAAGAAGCGAGAAAAGAAAGGGGAAAAATGTAGAGAAAATGAAGCAATTAGCAAAATCCAGGAAAGAATAGAAAAAATGGGTGAAAGAAGCCAAAGAAAACCAACCCGACTCCGACACCCGAGAGGGTAACATGGAAGGGGAGAAAGAAGAAAAAGAAGAAGGACTTTATTTATATTTACAATCTGCCCTGGTGAGCAATAAGTAAATCAGGTGAATTTTACAAAAAAGTTCAAGTTGGATGGCGTCCCAGTGGAAGACTCCGCCAAAATTACTTATTAGCTATGTATCGATCCGGAAGAATCAAGGGGCTGAGTTTCTTTAGCCTCTCGAATGTATTGCTGTTATCCAGCAGATTCACAGCAAGATGGTTTTTATGATTTCTAATCGTGAAATATACTTTGCACTCACGCACTTCACTTTTTCTCTCACTAGTTTTAGGAGATCCCGATGACTTAACGGAGCACGGTGCATTTGGTATTGCCCTTATGGTTTTAGAATGGAATCTCTGTAAAATCTTCAAGTTGAAATTGCTTGTGGTTCCCCACATTTGCAGCCCGTACGTCCAGATAGGCTTTAGTATATTTTTGTAGATTAGTACCTTGTTGTGTAAAGTTAGCTAGGATTTTCCTCATAATAGCAAGTTTATCTTAAAGAACTTCAGGCCCAGTTATTTTTGTTTAGTCAAAATATGTTTTTTTCAAAGTAATCTGCGATTAAGGTGCGCATGTTTTCCTTCCGAGTGTGAATGTGACTTGTTTTCGTTTGCTTTTATACGCCAAAGCCGAAGCCAGTTTTACACTTGGTCGAGAGGGATTGTAAGTTTCTTGATGGAATAGCAAAATTTTCGCGAGTTGAAATAATTGCAGTATCATCTGCAAATGTAATCGTAGTCGTAAGTAGGTGGTAGGTACATCTGCTGTGTACAGTAGATAGAGCACAGGTCCTACAACGCTTTCCTGTGGTACACCGGAGCGTAATTTTGTTAGGTCATCCTGAAAATAAGTGTGTGGCAAGTTTTAATTAATCTTATATAATAGTCTCGCATGACAGACCTTATCAAAGGCAATGGAGCAATATCTTTTCTCTTCAAAAGCCTGCTTGATTTCGCTTACTACTCTGTGAACTTCTTCGATGGTGGGGTGGTTTGATTTTTCTTAATAAGAGTCTTTTAAAAACCTTTAGATATTATTGATAGTAGGCTGATCGGACGATAAGATGACAATTCTTCAGGAGGCTTGTCTGGTTTAAGTATGAGTATTATTTGGGCCACCTTACATTGTGCTGGACAATATCTCAATCTTAAAATAAGCATTAAATATGGCCGTTATTAGTTTGTATTCTTCTTGGAAATTGTTTTAAAATTTCACCTGTAGTTAAGTCATAGTCTGCTGCTTTCTTAAGATTTAGCTCGGACTTAATTAACGATCTTACTTCTGCTATCGCGATCTTTTTTAGTGGTAGACTTAATTGATCTGGCGTTTCCAAGTATAGTTGCATTTCGGCTTCTTCTTCTGGTATTAGTGCAGAAGAAAAGGGTTGAAAAACATCTATTTAGACGTTTTTTCTTGCTCAGTCCTGGCCCAATTTCTATCAGGTTTCCTAATTGGAAAGATTGCTTGCTGTGGTTGTTTTAGTTTCCTTGTGGCTTTTCATAAGGAGTAATCTGTTGCTTCAATAGCAGATAGGGTTGATAGATAATATTGTATAGCCTCATTTTTTTAAGCCTGAAGCTCTGCTGAAGCACTTTTGAACCTATTTATATCATTCGGGGATCTAGAATTTCTGCCAAATTCTGCGAAACGTCTTAAGAAGTATGTTTATTGCTTTATATAAATCCCAGTTGTTGTTTTTTTTTTGTTACTAAGCCTGATTGGTCTAGGCCAGGGGTCGGCAACCTGCGGCTCGCGAGCCGCATGCGGCTCTTTTGATATAAAGTTGCGGCTCTCCAGTTCCATACGCAAAAAATTAATAATTTATTATTAAAACCCTTAAAAAATAAGAAAATATATTTTTAAGACAGGCTGGCGTCGTGTTGATACTGGATTGTTCATTCATTCATTTCTTCTATTCATCAGGATGGGTCTGGTCTGTCTTTTGTTCGTTTGGCTGGTCAGTCATACATTTTGACACAGTTATTGCCCCCAATTTATAACTTAAATTCTTTGAATGGGGTTAATGAAATTTCTCTGGTAGCTCTATTATAATGTATTTCCTGGAATTGGCCACTTTGTGTTAATATTTAGGTACGTCGCCGATAGAATTAGTATTAGTACAAAGTGTAAACTGTAAGGGTAGTCTGTATCATAGTGTTTTATCGTTTGTGTATGTCGTTTAAGTGCTTTAATTTTATTTATTTCTCACTGTAAAATTTTGAAGGAAACATAAGGTAGTTATTTTTATTATTTGTTTTTAAGTTACAATGTAGGCCCAATACACATATCGTTCTTTTCTGGCAGTTTTACGTCGGGTAAAACTGCACGAGTACACGCGGAATGACATGACAACGTCCACACATTACACGTTCTATACTGTAAATATTATCCCATTTTCACGTTTTAAAGTTTTAAGACCTTGAGTTTTGATAAGGAATAGAAATATATTGGAAAAGAGAATTTTGGAAACGCTGGCACAGAGGACGGTTTTCCGCCACATCGAAATACTCAGAGGCGGATATAAGGGCGGGCAGGCGCGCCTGGGCCCTGACCTCCACGGAGCTCCGCAAAACCTGACTTTACACTTAACATTAATAGTACTTAATATTTTTATTTATTTAATAATATGGTTAACACGTATTTTTATTTTCCTTGTCTCTCTCGTTTTATTGGGGGCCCAATATTTTTTCTGCTTCCGGGGCCTCAACTGACCTAAATCCGCCACTGCGTTGCATTGAGGTTTTTGCAGGTTTATTCGCTTGTTGTTTCAAGAAGAATTCGATTAGAAGCGTATTATCTTCTCAAAGGTATGTAAGTCAGTAACAGAATTGAATTATATATCTGAGGATTGTGTTAACGTAGTAATAATGGTTAATAAATTGGCCGTTTTAGATAGTTAAGTGAAATTTTAAAAAATCATTTTTTCAGCTCCGCTGCCAGCATGGCATCTGGTAAAAAAAAGAGAAGAACTGAAGAAGAAAACCGAGAATTCAATCAGGTTTGGACGGAGTCGTTTGCGTTCATATGCAACACAGATGGCCTTCCGACTTGTCTCATTTGCCACGAAAAACTCGCACACAATAAGAAGTCAAATTTGGAGAGACACTTCACTACAAAACATACCCAGTTTGCTGGTAAATATCCAGCCGGTGACGCACGAAAAAAAGCTGTTGAAGAGCTCCAAAAAAATCAAACACAGTCAAGTTCCATATTAAGGAAGTGGTCACAATCTTCCAATAATGTAAATCTGGCAAGCTTTGCAGTATCATTAGAAATTCCGAAAAGAGGAAAACCATTTACAGATGGTGAGTACGTGAAAGATTGTTTTATACGTGCATCTAAAGAACTGTTTCGTGATTGTAAAAACAAAGCAGAAATCATGAAAAAAATCACTGATTTGCCATTATCTGCTAAAACAGTACAAGATAGAACTTCTGAAATGTCTTCAAATGTAACACATATGCAAGTGGAAGACATTCAACTGGCTTCTGCCTTATCACTTGCTATAGATGAGTCTTGCGACATAAAAGACACGGCACAAGTTACCCTTTTTGTCAGGTATATGTCGTCCCAAGGTCCAAAAGAAGAACTGCTAGGATTGCTACCGCTCTCAGGGCAGACTCGTGGAGAAGATATAGCAAATACTGTGCAAAAACGGTTGGAAGACAATGGAATCGATATAAATAAAATTGTTTCTATAGCAACTGATGGAGCCAGAAGTATGACAGGAATACATAGAGGGGTAACACCAATTCTTCAGAAAAAAATAAACCACGAAATTCTAACATTTCACTGCATAATTCATCAAATTCGCTGAAAGATTCGAGCAATTCAAAACAAGCAAAAGTACTCTCGCGTTCATAGTAAATCCTCTTACAAATGAAATCAACATTGAGCCATTTCAAGTTGATGCTGGATCACTTCAAATGCAATTGCTGGATTTGAAAACCAAAGACTTGAGGAGTGGCAAGGTCACAGAACTCAAGAACAAGTTGAAAGAGTTGGAGGTCCAGAAATGCATGCACATCGCGCAGCACAAGTGGACAGCTTTAAAAGAAATGCAGCGAGTTGAGGCCCTCATATTCGGCGCATAGAATAGTCTTCCAGAATGCTACAGTGAGGTGAAGAAGTTGGCATATGGAGTGCTCACGATTCGGGTCGACATATTCGTGCGAGCAAGCGTTCTCTTGCATGAATATAATAAAAAGTAAAGTTGGAAGTCAACTAACAAATCTAAATCTAGAGTCCTGATTGAAACTTAAAACAACAAGTTATAAGCCAGATTTAATAAAACTTTCAAAAGACATGCAAAGCCAATGCTCCCATTGATGCGTACATTTGTGTTATTATATTGTTTTATATATTATATTATTTATATTATATTATTATATTATTTCGTATTTAAAGCCGTTTATTTTAAATCAAAAATCAAATATGTATAAGCAAATACTATAATATTAAAACGAAAATTTTTACTGGCTCTTTAAAAACTAAGAAATTTCGAAAATTGTAACTTTTGGCTCTTCCGTTTGAAAAGGTTGCCGACCCCTGGTCTAGGCCTGTTACATGTTTGAATATTTAATGTGATTAAGATTGGGGAATGATCTGATGTTATATCGAGACTTGATTCAATTCTTAGGTAATGTCGTGCTATGTTTTTGTAACACAGAAGTCGAGTAGATCCGGGTTTTATCCCTGTCCGTAGACCAGTATGTAGGTTGCCTGGTGGTAAGAGCGATTTTAACACTTCCCTGCCTTTAGCACTCCATTCCTGGCATTTAGTGTTGTAGTCACATCCGACAATGAAGCGTGTTCCAAGTGTGCTAAAGAAATGTATGTAGTGCTATGTTTTATGTTATGTCTTATACAAAGCGCTGATCGTAATCGGTCCTGTCCCGTCTTCTACGACCACGCTGGTAGCTTGAATGTGCTCAGGAGTGTACTTATCTGTTTAGTAATGCTTAATGAAACTTTTTATAAGTATTGCTGATCCTCTGTGTGCAGCTCCGCTGAGATGTTCCTTGCGTACATAATATAGTTAGGTATTGCAAAATAACTTTTTTGTAAAGTAGATTTTAGATATTAAAACTATATCCATTCTGCAGTCTTGAGTGTTTGTGCCACCATGCCAGTTTGGATTCTATGGAGGAGGTTTAGCATTGTTTTTATATTGTCAGCTAGTCCTATCATCATTTTTTATAAGAGGATTGTTATCCATTTGATACAATTGGGGCATATTTTTCAATTTCTGTTTGGCATTGATAGTTGTTTGCGGTACAAGACCTATAAGACGTGGTGTTGGAAATTTTCTTTGATTCAGCTCCTGGCACACTTGGCATACTTTGTAGTTTGCAGGGTATAAACCGCTACGCACTTTGGCTGGGTTTCTTTGTTTTACTACACGTGCTTGTTAGATGGTTTGCACCACACTTTACACACCTAGGTTGGTGTGTGCAGAACCTCTTAGTATGATCATACCTTCGACAAGTTGCACACTGTGTTATGAGGAGGTACTTTGTTATTTTTGTATGTAATAAGTATTTAATTTCATATATCTTTTTGTTAAATCCGCTGTGACCTAGATCGAGAAAGAACACTGAGAGTGCCTCTTTGGTTGTTCTGTGCTTCACATGGTGTATGTTCAAAACTCTATGTCCTTGAGTTTCTATCTCAGTTTTTAATTCGCTAACATCAATAGAGTAGTGAATGTTCTAAGTATGACGCGAAAGCTACGCTCTTTTTCATTTGATTTGCCATTATTTTTATTTGGTTTCTGCCAATGACTTTTAAGGTGTACTTTTTTTCAGTTGTAACATTCAATTCTTCTGTCAGCGGGTTGATATTGATAGTACGTCCGTAATAAACATTGAAGATGGTTTTTACCGTTTTAGTTACTTCCTATGTATCTGCTTCCATTGTATCTTCTAATACTGGGACCACCTCAAATCGGTTTGTTAAGTCGGGCTGAACGTTCTGAGAAATTTTGGTTCACTATAAGATTTTCGTCATCTTGCGTGTTAGGTTTATTTTTCTTTGGGGTAACTGAAGTCCATTCCGCATTTTGCTGATATGACGTAGAAGGTTGACAATAGAATTGTTGCCATAGTGTAGCAGCCACCACGTACTGTAGTCCGACGTTTTGACCTACGTGTTGGTCGAATGAAGGTTGCATATACTAAGATTGTGTTGCTTGAAACTGGGGTTGCACCATGTTGTACGGAAGCAGGGGATGCTGCGTTTGATACTGTATCATTGGAGGCTGACACTAAAACTGGATGTTGTTTCTTCTAATCGCTAATATAAATTGGTTACAAATCGTAACTATTATTAGGCATAAAAAAATAAAAATATAATGAATTAAATTCAAAGTTATAGCAGGAGCGCTATCACTTGATCTGTGGCGCACGGAGATTAGCACTTCCTTAAGCTACGAAAGCCAAAGGCGAACTAAATGCAAGAAATGATGTAAAATGTGACTATGACCAGACAGTAGGCTATCTTAGAAAACCGAAGGATACGCAGAAAAATACGGCTTAGGTGAAAGAAACCTAATAGAAAATATGCTTGGAGAATATTTATAGAAACAACAATTATGTGCCATAAACACATTTTTCAAAAAAAAATGCAACAAAAGTAAACCTGTATAAATCCAGGTGTCCTGACAAAAAATGAGATAGAATATAGGACGTAACAACCCTAAACACATTTAACACCTAAAGCGACCATTTTTTAGAAAAAGCGAAAATAAGTTTAAAAAACAAAACGAATGATGCAAAGGAAAAGCAAAAAAAGTAGTGAAAACACAGAATACCTAGAAAAAGCAATAGGAAATATAAGACACAAAAAAGATCTAAATAAATTGTCTTAGCATTTGATTACCGCGATATTAAGACGGTGGGCGACATCGCAAATAAAATATAAACGAAACTTAATAAAATAATAGTAAGAAAATTTAAAATAAAAACGACAAACATTATATAGATAAGATAAATAAGAATATAGAGAAGCCAGAAAATACGCATGTAGAACGATCAGAAAATGCATAGAAACAGTTTATGAAAAACAAGTAGAAGAAAATATTGAAAATATAAAAATCATAAAATGCTTAAAGAAAAAAGGTGGATGACTAGAAATTATAGTAATTAAGAACAATGAAAGGAGAGACTATAAATAAGAAATAATATCAGCAACAAAAAAAATTTGCAAAACACTATATAGTTCTCATATTTAAATTCAGCAAACAAAAATCCAAAATAACAAATGTTGATTTAGAAGAGATATCACAAATAACAGAAGAAGAAATTATATATACCATGTATGCTATGAAAAATCAGCTGTTTGCCTTTTGCTACCGCATCTTGGTATTACTCAAGATTCTGGTGGCCAGTTAATGTCAGTATTTTGTTAAATTACGTGACGAAGAAATTGTTGGTTAAAATATGGTAGATAAGGGGCATCTTGCTGAAACCATATTTGTTCCAGGTTTATCATGTAACGATAACGATTGCCATTTACAGTATTTTCAGCATCATCTTCTAAGAAGTATGGACTTATCACGCTTCTTCTTAAAAATCCACACTAAACAGTGGTTCGTTGGTTCGTTGCATTTACTTTTCATGAGTTAAGAAAGAATCTTTCGAAACAAACTGTAAATATTTTGTTCTTTTAAGAACTGGTCAAATTAAAACTGCACCTCATCACTAAAAATTGTTTATCGACTAAACTGATAATCCACTTGAATGGTCAGCGGGTCTAAGCTCTTGTAACAGTTAAGTTATATTTGCCAAAGGGAGATTTTGTATTGTTCATGATGCCGAATTAATGATTTTGATTTGCAGCAACGCTTTGACTGACTATGAATGATACTCGAGAAATTTTGATCCATTAGCGTTTCAGTTTTATTAAAATTTGTAACAAATCTTCGAAAATCGCGTGCTTAGGTCACAAAGAAACCCAACTTTACGACGTGGGAAGTACAAATAATTTGACCACTAGGAGGAGGCAACTGCTGACAGGGCAGCTCACAGCAAGCGACAAGAGAAGTGATGAATTCGTCTGCGAATTTAAAGAGAAAGTCGAAGGACGGAGCAGAACTGAACTGGCATAGGAAATGGGCGTGGCAAGGTCGATGGTCAGTATATTAGTGCACTGGGATCTGCGCTAAAAGTCTTTGGTCCTAAATAATCGCTAATTATCGATTGAGAAAAACAAAATAGCCGATAAATTAAAGGTTCAAGCACTGCTCAACTAAACCAAGCACGACAGCGCTGGCTTCCTGAGATTCTTTTCGGGCAAAAATTCAGAACAGGAAGGTGAATCGCCAAAATGACGACTGTTGGATCTGCCAAGACACGCACATAAAGTTTCCCACCACGGTGAGTGCCGGGCTTACGAACGACGAAGGGAATGTCATGGCGCTCCACTTCCTTAAAGAAAGACTGAAGGTGCTGGAAAGAGTTATTGGGTTATATATCAATGCATTTAATAGATATAAATGACTTAGAATTTTAAAAGATTGAGTACCATTAGACAACAAGAGACAAGCTGCTTGGTTGCTAAATTGGTCGCCTGATGAATTATTCTGACCACATGCACGCCATGATAGTTCTGACCGATTTTGAATAACAACTTGAAACGGAAATTGAGTTATAGTTTAGATATGAGAGAATTTAATCAAACAGATTTTCTTTTAAATACACAATGGCATTAAAATTTCATCCAAATTGAAAACCAGATTCAAATTTGAGTTAAAAACTTGAATGTTGCTCTTAAGATCTGTCAAAGCATCAGCAATAATGGCCGCAAGAAAAGGCGCGAATTTTAAATTCAACAATCCATTTGGGCCATCTTATTACATATAAGAGGTGCGTCTAAGTTCTAAGATCTCCAATTTTTTTCTTAAAAAGTACTTACATAAGAAAATTGATACTCCTGCTACTTATTAACGTAATCTTCGTCTAAACGCATACATTTTTCACAATGTCGTCGCCATGATTCCATAGATTCAACAACTTGCTCCACTCGCGCAATCATGGTTTCGGTCCGGCTGCTTCTGCTCATGGTCACACAACTCTCAGCCTTCTTTAAACTTTCGCACCCACTAACACACATGCTTAACATCTATAACGCCTTCACCGCATGTCTCACTCAATTGGCGATGAATTTTGATGGGCGCTTCACCACGCAAGAGAAAATGAATGATTACACTTTGACCTTGAACATTAAACGTCGCCATTTGAAGTATACAAAACAACACTCACTGCAATGATGGTAATTCTACATGTGTACATTGTATGGTGTTGCCATTTGCATTACAAATTCAGAAATATTTTCTGCTTCTCTTAAAACTAACCGCATCTTTCTACTTGCTCTCATTGCTGAGAAAATTTTTTGGAGATCTCAGAACTCGAACACACCTCGTAGATGGTAGATCCATACGTTCAGCAATATGAAAATATCTTAGTTGTTTTTTCAAAGTTTTTAGACAATAAATTACGAGATAACGTCTCTTTCAAATGACAAAATAGTCGGCGCGAGCTTTTACGGCGGCGCAAGTCTAAAATATAATTAATGCGCCCAGTTTGCGAAGAGTAAGGAATTCGCTCCACAGCAGGAGCCGGATGTAATCCGATTACGTACAAACTTCCTCCAAATAAAAAATTTAGGGGCTGCGAAAATTAGTATTCCGAAACGAATCCGTCTTTCTCCGTTTCGCCTTTAATCGCGTCCTTTTAAGTTGGATCCGTTAATAAAGCATGACGCGGCCCGATGGAGCTCCGGAATCGGCTCCGGTTGTTTCCGCGTCAAAGCGAGCGAGCGTAATAAGCCGAATTTTAGTTTAAAGCAGTGCGGCGCAATTAGAGAGTGATTTTTTGCGTATGGCGCTCCGAGTGCGCCGCGCGGCCGACGTTGCATGACCTACTTTACGCAAATTCAGCTGCGTACACAGCATAAAAGCCTGTTTATTAGTCTTAGCAATTCTGAATTAATTTCTGGGATTTTGCTCGAGTACATTCAGCTTTTTGTTCGTTTTTCGCGCGTTGTTTTATGTCAAAATAATAAAAAGTGAAACTTTTAATGCTTCCCTTCCAGTTTTTTACACAAAAGTCATTTGTGTGGCTACTCAATTATGAGGGCAATTCGAAAACAAAGTTCTGTTTGTTATCAATGATAAAACCGGCTATTATATGTGCATAGCAGCCCTTTGTGTCAATTTCTTGTAAAAATTTATGGCTGGCTACAGATGGGTGGTTTTTCCTTACCACATCGTGTACGTTAGTACATCCATCTTTAAACATACGACTCCATTGACGTTTGGTTCATAAACATGACCAAGTCCGCGATGAATCGCACACAGAAATTGTGTTGCTGCACGCACTTCACATTTGGCGAAATTTTCTGTGTCACCTTCGCCTTTCATTTCGCATTGGCTACTAAACTACTGGATGTGGCTGTCCCCACCTATTTCTCACGAATTCGCAAACGAAGGTTCTTCTAGACACAAAATGTTCATAATTAATTACTACACTCAACAAACAAAATTACAAAAAATTCAAAGATTAAAGTGTGGTGTCGTCAATGCTAAATATTATGCTTCCCTTAAATCTTCTCCCCGGTAGTTTTTTGTGTAACTACACATTGTGAGAGGTTAACTCTGTTGGTGAGGGCATTCTTTTAGAGGCGCCGCCTACCGAACTCCGTCTATTGAAGCGCGGCAGCCTCTAGGAGAGACGTAAGCGCACTACGGGCGGCAAAGTTATTTGAATAGCGTACTTTATGTTAAATATCAAGCAATTTGCAGCTGGGACGTCTCGAGTTACTGAAATTGAAAGTGAAATTGTATATTCAATTCGAAAACATGCGTGGGATCGCTTTTAAAGTGCTCCGGAGCGCGTTTCTTCCCTTTTACCTTTAAACTGCGTTACTATGCTTGAGCAAGCCGTAATGCGAACGTAAATTGTTGCGAATGCGACCCGGCAGCTGCGTGAGTTAATGTGACTGGCATGTGTTAAATGAAATCTGCGCAACCTTTCACTAGCTAAACGGGAAATTATTTGTTTCTGCCGGGCTGCCTGTCGCGCGGGGGGGGGGGGAAATATTTTTATTGGCCAGCTAAAGGGTGAAATTGAAAAAGCCCTGGGCTATGAATTTCGCAGTGAAAGTACAAAGTGGAAGAGAGTGGACATCGTTTGCGAAGATAAATGGACTCTGCAGAAAAGGGTCGACAATTTATCTTTTGTATGCAGCGCTGTCGTGGTTGATTTGCCTGGACCATTAAAAACGTCAAGAAGCTGTTGTTGTAAGGGCCTGTGACTTGATGTATTGGTAAATATTTATAAGCTTCGGTACTTAGTTTAAATGAACCCAAAATGTTCAACCTTAACAAATCTTGTACCTTAATACCTCAGCCAGTTTTTAGTAATAAAAATAATGAACTAAATATCTATATTTATATATACAACAAATTGTAAAGAATTCATGCTTCAAAAAGTTCTTACAATACAAAACTATTAATTTGCTCTATAAATACAATAATCTTATGGTGTTTAGAAGTTCTGTAATACGACTATTAAGTCATCATCGATAAATTCTGTCGCATATTTTTAATTATTGTTTTAGTTACAACTCTATATGCACTTGAAACTGGTATATTGTTTAATTTTTACTTTTCCCTGTTGTAAGAATTAAACATTAAACTGTTCAAGAAACAAATCACAGCACCTTATATAGACTAATTAAAGGTTTCATTCAAATTCATTTTTTCAGTCAACAGCTTATCAACTGGTATCTAGTATTTTCAGACGAAAGGAGAGCTGTACTTTCGTTTCTAATACCACCTTCTCCCTAAGAAGAGACACCTATTCTAGAGTTGGGGTAGAAATATTACTGCTCAGAGACTACTCTTCTTTATCTTTAACAAGATTTTGCAATCCTATTTAACCCCCCCCCCCAAATAGTCAATTGTTTTTCTAGTTTTTTACTTCTTATTCCTGCACGATCTTATTAGGTTTTCTTTAATAAAATCTTTCAGCTTCCCTAAACCGTTGCCAAAAGTAGTTTGCGTTCCTATAACTTTCGGCTCTTATTCTAATGGTATCGCTCTTTAATTATAAGACCTCCGCGCTGGTTGGAGCTTTTCAACCTTGTCTTTCTAAATACCAAATTTCTTTTGCGCCCTCCCATCCAGAATAACTGTTCGACATTGGATAAGGCTGGTATCTTACTACAAGAGAATCAGGCACAGCAAAAGATTGTCTTATAAATGAGTATTTCAAAAACGTCTGCCTAATTGCCTCCAGGTCTTAAAAAGTGGTATTTATTAAAGAAGTCCCATATTCAAACGGTTTTCTAAGAATCCTTTTTGTTAATCGGGGACAAAAGCTTTATGATTTATTTTTCATAGATACATTTAAAATTTAATTATTTTAATTATATCTTATCATTTCTGTCACTTCTTTCAGCATTTTCATGTCTTCTTTTTTGCTCTCCTGGGATGCCAAAAATTATATATTTGTTTTCCTTATTTCCTTCTCCAGTAAATATAAGAGTTAGTATTAAAGAATATGAAATAGACTTCATAAACAGACTGGGAAAACAGAAAGGTGTTGGAAACAGGCCAATAAAAGTAGGCCTAACTACAAAAATGAAAGAAATGGAAATATTAAGTAATATAAGGAGACTAAAGGGAACAAGAATTGGAATAAACGAAGACATGGATAAGAAGACTAGAGAAACTAGAAAGAAACTGATACCCCATATGAAAGAAGCCAGAAAAGAGGGGCAATAGAGCATCAATAAAATGAGGCAAACTAATAGTACACGGAGGAAGAACTCATGGAGTACAAACAGAAAGAACAAAGAAGCAAGAAAAACGAAAGGGGAAATGAGGAGAAAAAGAACAAGAGAGACAAATATACAGTCGAAGAAAAACCATCCAAAGGAGCAATTCTAAAGAACTGGACACAAACGATGTTAACACTTTATGGAAAAGGAAAGAGAGAAGAAATAGAAGTAAACTAACAAGTGGCGGAGAACTTAAGTACAACCCTAAGAAACATTACGAGAACAACAGGATCCCAACACAATCTAAACAACTAGCAGAGGATGTGACGGAGGCGGAAATAACGATGACGACAGCCAATTGAAGAGGACAAACAAATAAAAGATTCGAAGAAAGAAAAGAAAAACAAGGAAAACATAAAAACAAAAATAAACAGCGAGAGAATAACGAAGTATTGAGCGAAAAACAAAAACTAATATTGAGAACTGGACACCAGAACTCTGCTCGAAGCCTCACAAGCAACGCAAAACGCAAAAGAAATACAAAGATACAAACCAGACATGGCAAAAGAGATTATTATTATATCTTATCACTTAAGTTTTTTTATAAGTGATTATTGTAGTGTTCAAAGAACAATTAAAATAACTGCTACAAATGTTTTGATCATTTGATATTTCTCTTAATTTTATAAATTTAAGTATTTTAAATGCAAATAAGAACTAACATTTCTAATACTTTTTTTATTGTAACCTAATTTAACATCTAAATCACATTTCTTGGTTTATGGGATACATTGAGCAACTTTTTACAAAATTAAGTTATAGCCATATATTTGCATTCTTTCTTTGTTATTTCCTCTATTTAAGACCTTTAAAACGAATTACACAATTTTAAAAGCCAACAAAATAAAATTTTCTAATTTTGTTGGCAGCGACTGGGCCTTTCTCTAATTTTGACTAAAGGATGCAAATTGAAGTCATTGCTGAGCACTAAAAGCAACCAGATGCGGGAGCGTAGTCAGTAAAAATAAAGTGAGAAAAATCCAGAAAGAGACAGTTGTCGAGAAAATAGCAAATCAGAATACGATAGCAAATCTCTGATAATCAAGAAATGGAAGGCATAGAAAGGTGGGAAGCGGGCGAAGATAGTAAAAAACAAGTCAATACAAAAATTAAATAAATACAAATATTATTCCACGATTTTCAAGAAAAATGACGTTAGAGACCAACAATGTGTGGGAAAAAATCATAATTAGGACAATGGAAATTGAAGAACTGGAATATAAACTAGAATTATGAGACAGAAGAGCAAATCTACAACTGAACATAAATATGCATAAAATACAAAAAAGGGAATAAATGAGATTCAAAAACAAAATTATAAAAATCGACGTAGTTGTAACTGACTGATTCTAATAAATGCACTTCAAAGCATAATAGTAGTAAAGAATTGGGGCGATAAGCAAATAATTGAAGAAACATTATTAGAGAAAAGTTATATAAGCTTAATAAAATAATAATTAAACAACAATTGACGAGATAAAGAAGAGCTAACAAATATGCATAGCTCAAAATGCTGACACGAAGAACAAATAATTTGTCAAACTTATGTAAGATAAAATTATATGAGACGACTAAAAATTGGACAGCAGGGAAGATTAAGGTTACAAAAGAACTACAAAAGAAGAAATAAGGGAAATAATACAAAACAGATTTAAATAAATGTAGCAGAAGCGCGTTAGACAGGAGCATTAGGATTAAAGTTCAAAAATAATTTTAAGTTTAGTTATTAAATTTACGCCATTATCAAAAACATAGGGTATAAGAATAAAGCGTAGCAATGAGAATATAAGGCTACTAATTGTTGTGCGAATTGGAGGTTTCTAAATGCCACTTAATGTCATACAGGGGTGGGATTGAGACTATTATAGCAGTTTATAGCTTAAAAGAACTTTTCAATTTGGTCTACACACTGAACAGCTTTAACAAAGTGATGAGTGGACATACAAATGCAGGGGCAGTTTGCGCTCATAGTTTAGCTCATCCTGCTCTGGTTCAATTAGTTATCTCCTTTTACCAAGAAGAGAAAGCTGTGAAAAAAATATGCTAACTAGCGTTGACAAAAGTACTGTTCTCAAAGCTGATAAAAGTAACATTGCTTAATTCTCCAATACAAAATTCAGAGAAGCAGCCATAAAACTGAAACGTCGTGGACCAACGGTTAAGTTGCAGCTGTAGTACTTCCACATGACTACTTTAATAAAACAATTTATTGGGCCTGAAAGATCGAGTAACCCGGATCTTTATATTACCATCATTCAACAAATCTCGCCCATCTTCTATGCAGCAGGGCATTTTTTTTATCGCAAATGCACCCATCTACATATATATACAGGACACCTTGAATTTTAAAATTAGGCATATGGATAAGTTTTGAAATTTAGCTAGCCAGACCATTGAAGACTCTAATGAAGACAATAAAAAGCTCTGATGGATTGACTCGAGGTGTTGGAATTACAAAGAGTATTCTTACTTGATATTACAGTATTTGTAAAAAACTTGAGAAGTACTATAATACCACATCAGTTACTAACAAGCAGCTTTTCACGTTACTCGAAACAATAAAGTTGTTTAAAATCTTGTGTAGTGGTTTTCTCAACACAGACCATTTTCCGCGATTGATGTGCTGTTGTCAGTAAGCAGTGACGCAGCTAAAATGGCGGATGTTAATTAATACTTGGTTTACCAAATTGGTCTCTAAAGAATCTTCAAAATTGTCGATTGCAGCTTTGGAAGTGTTAGATTTAAACGTAAAGATAAAATGATTACATCTGCTTCTGCTACCAACAATCAAATTGGAAATGAAAAAAATGCTGTGAACAGTCAGATAAAGGGTTAAAGATGCTTTTCACATTTGAACTGCCACCTTTCTTTTTATTACGGTTTAGTAAAGAGAAAATAGGAAAGGAAACTAAATCATCATTGTTTTCAACCGTTCACACTAACCAAAGTTGATGCTGCCCAAGAAAAAAATAATTTTGTAGTGGTTGATGGAGGCTACTTACTTCACACAGTCGTTTGGCACCAGAGCTTGAACTTCGGAAACTTTGCTGAGAGGTATTTAAGATACAAGCACATTATGACCCAAAGGTTGCTGTAGTGTTTAGCAGATACCCTGATGTGACTGAAAAGTTTACCAAAATGCGAAACGCATTCGACGAACAATCTTGCATTTATCATATGAGATAATTTTCAATTAGGCCACATGCCCAGAAAAGAAAAGAAAAAATTTTAGTTAATGAAAGCAACAAGTTGCATTTCATTGAACTCCTAAAAACGGTTATTTAAGACGCAAATGTAACAGTGAAACAGGCAGTAAACGTGCGAATTGTGGAAACTGTTGTTTCTGATAAATCTCAGTATGACAACATTATCGTGATTGGTGAATACATTGACTTGAGAGTCTTCCTAACGGGGTGACCTCCAGTGAAATATAATTTATACTTTCGAAAATGCGGAAAAGGAAGAGCTCTGGGTGTGTTAATTCCACAGCGTCATTTAAATACTATTCATCCACTCCAGTGGGTGTGTTATAACAGATGGATTCTTAGGTCACGGAAAGACTAAATTTTGCTCTCTTATGAAAAAGTCGGCACGTAAAAGAAGCGCAAGTATTTTCAACCCTACAGCTACCATTAAGCAAGTAGCAAAGGCAAGCAAAACTTTCTTGATTTCTTTATATGGAGGTGATCTAAATGACTGATCAAATCAACAACGAAAGCAAAGCCCAGTCTCCACGCCCATCGCCAACCGTAGAAGCAGCACAATTCAATGCCTTAAGATGTTACTTTCAGATGCAGAAGTGGTTAGAACAAGAGAAAATGCTCTCAAATGGGGCTGTGTGCTCACATTTGGCCTTTTCCTCCAAAGAATGGAAAGCGGTGTAGATTCTAAATTCCTCCTTAACATAATATCTTGCAACTGCAATAAAAAGTGCAAAAAGCTCGCTAAAGAGCAAGAAAAAGAGCGCTTTTGGATGTCGGAAGGCAGGTATTATTTGTTCTTCCCTATGTACCCGTTTTCTGGAAAAATCATTCTAATAAATCCATAAATAAATTTATATATGAAGACATGGAGTATTTAGATCTTGACCAGAAGCAACAGATGGAGATGGAAAAAAGGTCCGTTCTACCTCGTCAAAAAAGCAAAAACTGTAAGTAACATCTTATGATACAGTGAAACTACACTCCTGCTCATAATTATATAACTTTTGACTATTTAAGCTTATCTCAAAGTGGAAAATTTTATTTTTCTCAAAGTAGGCGAAGCACAGGTCCACAGTCTCCTCAAAATGCAAGTTGTTATCGAGTTTATTTCTTCAAACTACCATTTTTTGATTCAGTTTTTTTATTTGCTATTTCTATTTACGTTTCATTGCAGTTATACCTGGGAAGAAAGGCCAGAAAAACTTATCGGAAGCGCAACTTCTCGCCATCAACCAAACTGAGCTCGCCCTTCAATGCGGAGTCACCAAGCAGACGATTTCGGCTGTTTTGGAGAAGTACGGTAAGGGAGGATCTGTGGAGAAGCCTCCCCACCCCAGAAGACCATTTACAGATCGGACCATTCTTGTTGCATGCCGGAAGGACCCCCTCATCACTCCAAGGAAAATTTCTGCGGATCTTTTAGATTTATGTGGAGTGAATAGCAGCTCTGCCACAGTCAGAAGACATCTCTATAGCGGACTTTGTGCTCGTCGAACATCCCGCAAACCTTTCATCAATTCGAAAAATCAGCGGATCAGAGTGGAGTGGGCGAAGAATACGGCGCATGGAGTCGTCGTCCATGGGGAAGAGTCATCTGGAGCGACAAAAAACAATTTTTTCCTTTTTGGAAACCACTCTCGTGGATTCAATCCCAAATACATTGCAAGTACCATCAAACGCGGAGGAGGCAACATCGTGGTCTGGGCCTGCTTCTCACGCGACAAGAAGACCTTCTCATCCGTATTCCTGACATCATAGACCGTTTCGTGTACATAGAAAAGATGCACTGCTGTGGGAAAAGAAGGAACTCTTTTAAAGATTCAAGTATCAGCAAGACAGCGATCCAAAACACAAGTCTCGCGACGTCGCTGCATGGTTCCGCGTCAACAACGTGGAAGTAATGACATGGCCCTCGTCTTCCCCCCGGGCCAATTCTAAAGAACGCGCTTGGGATGAACTGAACAGATACACCTGCAGCCCCAAGACCAAGAACGCGGATGAGAAGTTCGCTCAGATGAGAGCAACGTGGGAGGACACCCCGCAGTCGGTGATCCCCAAGCTCGTCGACTCCATGCCCTCCAGACTCAACGTAATCATCAAGTCCGAAGGTACACCAACTCGGTGTTGGTTCTTCACACCTCTATTTAAATTTGTAATGGTAATTAACGTGCTTGCATAGATAATTTTGTTAAACTTCTTTAAAGAAAACTGTATATTTTGAACTACTGGTCGAACAGACGTCCTGTTGTACTAGATTTATAGTAAAGTTACTCACCTTTAAAAGTGATTCATATGACTTTTGTTCTGAATACCTTAGTTTAGAAGATATTCAACGAAAACCGACAGAAATCACAATGTTTGCAACTTTTTCAACTAACACGATCTTTGAAAGCCCGCATCTCAGTCAGCGGGGCTGGTTTTGGACTCTAACGGTAGCAAATTTACTCTAAAATTTTAATAAACGTACCAACCGTTTAAGAAAAATTTTGACAAAACGAAGAAAGGTCAGAAATTTTTATGTTCTTCCAATACCACATGGTGCGGGGTGGCCCACCAAGTCCGAAAACTTAGGTTATAAAATTAAAGGCCCAACACTAACAACATATCCAATCAAAACTACTCCACCTTTAGCATAGCAAACCCCTTTCTTGGACATATTTATTGGACTATTAAATAGCCTCAAAATGGTTTTCAGTTGGTGTGTTATACATGCACTAAAAGCCACGTTTTAATATTACAAACTGTGACATTTTAAGTAGCGTAATTGTGATCATTGTCAAAGTTCAAGAACACTGGCGCTACTTCAGATTTCCTCTCAATCCAACAGGTTGATCGGTTAGCTTTCGATTAAACCGGGAGCTCGGAGCCCGCATTTTTCCGCAGCGCTGCGCCTCCAGCGACGCGTTAACGCGCCGCGTCGTTTTTCCGCGGAGGCAACCTGGAAGTTCGCCGACAGGGGATCAGAGCCGTCGGGCAGGGCGGCGGCGGCATTTGCTTACCTGTTAAATTGCGCGGAACGCGACGGTAAATGCCAGCCGGGCCAAGGTGCGCGGCTAATAACGAGTGCGGCGCATTCGCGAACGCACAATGGGGTGCAGGCGGGCGGAGTTGCGAACTAGCGGCGAAGTTGCCGTTTATCTCCAACTTCCAGGGCTGCTACAATGGGCTGCAGATGCGATTCGGGAATTGCTAAGTCTCGTGTAATATATTCCGGAATCAGTTACAGTTCATAATTCGAAACTTCGGCGCCGCGAGATCGCGGCGGCTTATTTAATAATTGCACCCTCAGCTGCCTCCGGGCGCTAATGGAGACTTTCGCCGGCAAATCATCCTGATATATTTACGATCGGCCTTTTATCTCCTTCGATGTTCCGGCGCAAGTTCGAATGGTTCCAGAACTCGTTTAATCGAAAAAATTCGCGCCGCGCAGGGTAAAGAATGGGATACTTTAGCTCGGTTTCTCTTTGAGGTCATTTGCGCCCCTCGCTCCTAAATTATGGAAACTTTCGCTTTCAAATTCTCTTTTAAAATGTACTTTTTGCCTATCTTAGTTCTTGCCGAAAACGCTTTTAGCGTTCCCACTAAAGCACTTGCACAGCTGCTTCAGCGTTGAGAAAAGCTCAACTTAGGTGCCATTAAAATTATTTGTTTACATAAAGTAAGGGCAAAAAGTAAAAGCTATGGATAAGAAACCGCACATCCGAAGACGACTAAAAAATCAAAAATAGTGAACTGTTTGTGTGCTTTCAATATAAGTTTGTGGAACGTTTATCTAGCGTAGACTACGTAAAAACACTAATATAAATATGTGGTAAAGTACATATATAAGGTGACGCAAAAGTTGTCATCCGATGTTTTTGGCTGTAATTTTTTCTATGAATGTAAAACTTTGGTTCTGCTTTTGGATTGTGTTTATTTGATGTCTTGATTTGTTTTCCATTAAGTCGAGAAAATCATATCGGCCAAGTGGCCACCGTCAGAATTGATGACCATACGGGCCCGATTTATGGCATTTTCCATCACTTTTGCCTTAACTTCCGGGGATAGATTTTCGCTTTCTTGACGGATATTCTCTTTGAGGTCTTCAAGAGTCTGAGGTTTGTTGACATAGACTCGTGATTTAAGAAACCCCACAAAAAGAAGTTTGGAACGGTTAAATCGGGCGATCTTGCCGGCCAGTGCAAATCACCAAAACGAGAGATTAGGCGACCTGGATATGCAGCCCTCAGAATTTGGGTTCTGGCTCGTGCAGTATGCGCCGTTGCTCCATCCTGTTAGAACCACATGTTCTCCAGTCCCAATTTATCCAATTGAGGAAGGAGGAGTCGTTGAGCATGGCTCTGTACCGCTCACCGTCCACAGTAGTCGTTTGGCCAGCGGCGTTTTCGAAAAAATAAGGCCCGATGACGCCTCCAGCGTAACTAGCACACCATGTAGTAACTTCTGAGCGAGTATAATGGCTCTTCGTGGGTTATACGCGAATTTTCGGTGCCCCAGAAGCGACAATTTTGCTTATTCACATATCCACAGAGATGGAAATGGTTGTCTTCCTCGTGGTCGAGGTTCAAGATGATTTGAACGTAGGTTACACGCGCTTGGTGGCTAACAGCTGATGCACTGTCTGCACTTTATAAGGGAACATCTTCAAGTCATTTACCAAAATTCTTTATACAGACCGCCGATTGATGCCCAATTGCATGGCACGTCATCTGGTCGTTACTCCGGGGTCCTCTGCAACATCTTCAGCCACAGCCGCGATATTCTCAGCAAAACAGCTGCTCGGGGCCGGCCAGATTTGGCAGCATCTTGTGTTGTCCCATACTCTTCTAGGCGAGCGGCTAAACGCCGTAGTGTTGGACAACCGGAAAATCTGCGCCTAAATTCGCGCTGCGCCAACACCACCGACGAATTATTCCGCAAAAAACCGAAACAATTATGCCGCGTTCTTGAGAAGTATAGCGATTCATGTCTTATTGACGTGTATTTTGAATCTGTTTACTGTCAATGTCAAAGCAGAACTGACATTTGCCGCCCTTGGCAAAAATTATAGCATCTTCCGATAGGGTAATGACTTTTGCCCCGCCTAGTATAATAAATTAAGAGACTGGCGATAAAAACTACACACAAATTAACGTATTTTTAATTTGGTAAAAAATACATCAACGAACAGGACAACGTGCAATATTCACTTTGAGTTGAAACGTTTGAATAATTTTTAATTCGGGTATACTATAGGGCCTTCATTTTGTTTAGCAAAATTTTTTTAATACAATGGTCAAACTTTTCAGCCAGTTTTGTGTTTGACGTTAGTTATAGCTAGGTCAATGTTTGGAGTTTTGTTTAAACTCTAGGTCAACAATGAATATGGTGTCAGCTAAGAGCAACTATTGTGGTCATCTTTTACGAGAGGGGCCGAACTGTTAGTGGAGCGCTAACTGTCTTCAAGGTCAAGTTTGACAAGCACACTGTTTTGCCTGTCTTTACAATAATAAGGTAAAAAATACTATGATACAATGTGCTCTTTTACCATGTTATGATAGGATAATTGGAAAGTTTTAAAAAACAGAAAGTGTGCTGGATGACAATCAAGAACGGCCATTCCCGAGACCGTAGACCAGACTCGAGAGTTTTGTGAACAAGAGCCTACAACTGCGGTCTTCAAAGGCGCAGCTCAACTTAGTGTCATTATGGGCTCTAGATATACCATCCTCATCAAGAAATTGAATCTATTTCCGTGTAAGGTTCAATTGCAAACGCCACTGATCGAGATCAACATTGGTAAAAGATTCACTTTTGCAAAAGTGATCGTGGAGATAGTTTGGACATAAAGCACGTCTATTTTACGGATGAAGCTTATTTTCAACTAAATGGTTCTATCAACAAACAAAATCACCGACATTGGGGTAACGAAAACCCACATTTGATCGAAGTTCGTTGATTGTACCCAGAAAAAGTTACTCTATGGTATGCAATTTTTCACTATAAAGTTGTTGGCCCACTGTTTCTCATAAAACATGTGAATGAAGAAGTTTATCGAACAGAAGTTTTCGAGAAATTAATTTCAATTGTGAAACACAAAAGATAAGTTAACAAATACTGGTTTCAGCAAGATGGAACCAGCGCCCGTGGAACCGAGGGCATCTTTGACATCCTCACAGAAGTCTTTAGAAAGAGCATAATAAGTCTGTACGCTCGAAAGATAGAACTAGGCATTGAGTGGCCCTCATATTCCCTCGATTTAAACCCACGTGATTTCTTCTTGCAGAAAACAAACCTCGGTCCATCGAAGAATTCAAGAATCGCATCACAGAAGAGGTTCTGGCCATTTTTGCGGACATTAGGAAAGCCACAATTGAAAGTTTCGGGAAAAGGGTTGAAATGACCATTTCTAGTAAAGACAATCGTTTTGCAAACACAATGCAATGAACTCCATTTATTCATCCCCAATAAAAAAATATTTGGAATTTTATCTTGCTGTAGTGTTTTATAATAATTTTTTTATCGGTTGCCCCACACAATGAAGGTCCTGTATATAAGTTCCAAGCCGTACTTCAAAATCGTCATGATTACAGCTTTATATATAACCTGTTTTCGGAAGATAAATCGAATTTTCTTTTAATTATTCAACTTATCTTTATTACATTCAAGTCTTTTTCTTTTATGGTTCTTAATATACAGCGTCTATGTCAATTTGCTGCCTAGATGGAACTTCTGTAGCATTTATTAAGATGGATAGATGGGCACATTTGTCTTTTCATCGTGAAGATCACGTGTGAACTTGATCTCATCTATTTTAATTCTTCAATAACTAAACTATGCGTTAAACAGATTTATGTGACTCCGTAGTTGTTCTGAACCAACATCTGAATTTTTATTTGTGGCTGATATTGGAGTATTGTCTACAAATGATTCAATTATGGCTTTGGAAATTTTAAATAGGTAGGCTGTGTGAATTAAACAGAGAACTGGAGATAATACACCATCGAAATATTGTAAAATACCTAAAGCGATAGAGTATATTTCTGACATTTCTTTGGTATATTTTTGTTTGATTTTAAACAGGAGACATTTATGCCATATTAGTCAAGTGCTTGTTTGAGCAAAACTCCTTTTTAGAAGGTTTTGCACATTACATTTATAATTCCTTAAAACCAAATTAACGATTTGCGGGGAATACTTCTATTCGATTATTTTCTCTTTCTTCTCTTTCAAAAATTATAAATTTCGGATAACAAGCCTTATAGGTCGGCAAGGGGTTATATCTGCAAGTGATTTACCTGATTTTCATATTAGAGTAATATAAGTGCACTTAAGCTGAGCTAGCTAATAGGTTAGCCTAAGTATAGAATTCAAAAAGATACCTTACTGGTAAATAAGCCACGCCCTGGAACTTTCTTCTTATTTATGTCATTTAATTCTTAATTTATTTTTGCAAATTGTGCGTTTAAAAATTGCTCATCAGCATCTTACACTATCGGACCTTACTCAACTATTATCAAAGTTATGAATATAGAATTATCTATATTTAGTAGGCTAGCTAGTTATGTAGCAAAAATCTAATTTCAGACCTCGCGTAGCTTTGATTTTAATTACTTTAGTTTGCTGTGCGTAATTTTTTCTATTGAATGTCGATATCGCTGCTATCGGATGTTTTGTGTTTAGCGTTTTTCTTGTTTGTGTGGTGGTGTAGCCTTCCAAGCAACTTCTTGCGTGTTTCTATTAAAACTGTTATCACTCTCGTCCAAAAAAATTGGAGCTTTAATTTGCCTGCGATCATTGGATTATCGGCTGTGGTAATGAGTAGCCGAGAGCTCCGTTTTACCACTTATTTAGGCAAAATTGGTCATTGAATCGTACTTACTATTATGTATTTCAATTTTCTAAACTTTATTGCTAAGTTACAATCTATTCTATTAGACAGAGTAATTAGTAAATGACATAATGCATAAAATGTCTGTCTTGAATCAGGGACCGCCTATTACCCTTCTAGAATTTACAAGACAAGGTTTCAGGCCAGAGACGATTGAGTCGTCTGTTCTCGAGGGGTTGGGTAAAGAGGTCGCTGATAACTTGATTGTTGTGAGCAGCGTTGCAATGTTTGTATTTTATGGCAGAGGATCTGATTACATTTTTTTTTTAAAAGAGATGTTAAGGTCTGCATGCTGGGTTAAGTTAGAGATTTATTATGGATTATTTATAATTGTCCGGAGAGTCTTGAATTGTAAGGTTGGGTGTCGAAGGGTTTGCTGCAGCTACACAGCTCAATGCCATAAGTCGAAATCGGCTCAAATACGATTTTGTACATTTTAGGGTGATAACTGCGGCTTTTTGTTAAGGAGCCGGCTTATGTTCTCGAGCTTTGAATCAGATTGTAGGTTTGTCAGCTCTAATATAAATTTTCCAGGTGAGACCAACTTCTTTTATTTCATCTTGCATTGGCAAGGGAGTTGAGGGCTGATTGTTATTTTTGTGGTGAATGTTATTTGCGCCGATTTATTTGCGTTAATATTGATTTTCCAATGTTTGAGCCAAGTTTGGATGAGAATAAGATTATTCTGAAGTTTTTCTGATCCACAAATAGAGTTTCAGTGCACATAATGGTAGTACAGTCGGCAAAAGTCGCCATCAGCGTATCGTTTGATAAGGGTACATCCGCTGTAAATAGTAAATATAAGAACAGTCCAAGGACACTACCTTGAGGGACTTCTGTTCGGATCAGTTGGTAGGAGGAGCCGGCGTCGCCGTATTTGATCTGCAAAAATTGGTCTTTGAAGTAGGAAGTTACCAAGTAAATAAAATTGATCAGGCAGTTGCTTTTTAGTCTTATATAAGAAGCCATTTCAGCAAACCTTATCAAAAGCTCGTTGCATGTCCAAGAGTATAGCGACACATGCCTCCTTTAGATCTAAGCTTTTCCTGATTTTATTTACCAGTCTGTGGCATTGTTGGATGGTGGTGTAGTTTTTCCTAAATCCCAATTGCTCTGGAATTGAGTTATCTGTAGGGATGGTCCCCAATATTCTGATAAGCAAAAGTTTTTTAAAGGCTTTAGTTAAAAGAAGCAACAGGATGATTAATCTGTAGGAACTGACTTCTGTTGTAGGTTTACCAGGTTTGGCAACCAAGACTATTTGAACAAACTTCCACTGTAGAGAAAAGTAGCATAATCGTAGTATGCTATTAAATATGATAGTTATCAAAACTACAACTTTTTAAGAAAAGATTTTTAATACTTCACTAACAATGAAACCGGCTGCTTTATGTAAATTTAAGGACCGTATTTCTTTGCGCATTTTGTAGGTTCAAAAGCTCTTGCTGAAGAAGATGATTGACAGGGAACATTAAGATACTCCAGACCTTCATTGTCATTATTGTTATCAGTTGTGTGTGTGTGTGTGTGGCATCGGCAAGATAGTATGCAAAGACGTTGGCGTTTGTAGTGCCTGATCAGGCTTTCTGATTGGGGATACAGCAAGAACCGGCTTTTAAATTTTTTAGCGACTTTACGCAGCGTATAATCATCTGCAGGTAGATTGGTGATATACATTACAAAGAAGAAACTATAGATTGTGGGTTAACCTATTAAGATGGATTTTATCCAGCTGATTTCAGAAATTTTGCCATCGACATCAAGCTTTGGGTTTTTCTTTGACAAGTTCTTTGATTTGGAGAGGAAGGTTATAGTTATTTGATATTGTCTGGTTTTTGGTTAGTGTGGCTATCCAAAAAGCATCGTGAATAAGATTGGTTATGTATTGCACGGCTTGTTCAATTTTAAGGTTTTTATTTAGCCGGAATTTGACCTTGATGTTTTGAGCGATATGATTCTTAAACAATTCCCAGTTTATACCTTTTATACAAAGTAATTCAGGGTAATTATGATAGGGCTGTGATCTGAGTTAAGATCAAAAGTAGGCTCAATTGCGGTGTTTAGTTCAGGTATACCTTTGATTATGGCAAGATCCAGTAAGTCTCTTTTATTCACATCGCTGGACCAGTAGGTTGGTTCTTGATGTGGTTATCTAGGATGACTTTTAAGAAATTTAGAACTTTACCGTAGCTATTCTAGATTTACATAAGATATTTTTAGCATTTCAGTCACTAGCTACCAGGAATTTAGATTCGTCATAGGAAATGTTATGTCTTAGCAGACTATAAATCGCAGCCATTGTAAGAGGCCATAGCAAGGCTTTGAGTTTTTAGTACTGTTGTTAGTTATATATGGTTGTAAGATGTAATGCTTTCAAGTTGATTTTATGATTATGGCTAACCATACGTGCGTAATGCCGTCTTGTGTAGTAAAAGGTACACTACTATATATGCTTTGGTCATTATGAGTCAATTTTTTTATTTGTAAGAATGCAGTTATTTTTAGAACATGGTTAATTATCCCGTTTGCAGTCCATGCCCCAGTTCTTAGCGATGTAACCATTATTTTGTTAGTTTATTTACGGCAGTCGTAAACATGGTCAGCTATTTTGATTAAGGCGTTGAGAAAACTGATTTTTGAATTAATTTAAGAACTTGAACAGTTTGTCAGTTATGTATATATTGGTGGAATTCTTTATTTGACGAACTGGTAGGCCAGATACTACCTTTAGTATAACTAATTGTGTTTTGCCTCAAATTTTGGTCAACATGTTGGTTTTTAGGGTTGTTATGTTGCATTAAAGAAGTATGTCTGATTTGATTATTTTTATTTCAAAGACTGATTAGGTCGTGATAAACCGTGCAATCCTTATATAAGTGCACACGTTTCTGCTGTTGCTTTGGTTTTCTTTGGATGTTTTGGTGTTGTGCAGTTTAACACATCTAAATAGTTTTGAGAAATACGTTTTGGAAAAACCACGGCCTTGGCATTGTGTATGTTGAATTATATCTGACTTAGTCCTAGGCAGTTCAGCTCCGATCTTACAATGTTGTAGGAATTCCAATTTTAAGTTGTTTTGGTGGGGTTTTAAATCAACAGAAAACATTAAGAGAGGAAATTTGATGACTTTATGCCCGACATTAATGATATTTCGTACTTTATGTGCTTTAGCTCCTAGTTCGTCTTTTATATAAGATAGTGGTATGGAATGGTGGAGGTCACGTGTCACTACATGGTAGGCTCTGTCCTTTTTTATTTTATAAGTGTGGTAAGTGATTTCTTTATCACAAATATAGCGCATTAATATTCTGATACTGATTTTTATTATATCATTAGATATGGCTTTAGTTGTATAAGTTTCTTCCTCATTCACCATGGATCTATAATCTTTGACTCCATAAATATAAATTGGGCGAGGTCTAGGGTCTTGTGATTTAGAGCGGAACGTCAATGCATTGGATGGGTCGGTTTGCTTAGTAATAAAATCTTTAACTAGAAGAGGCTGACATCTATTTGAGGTTTCAAGCTCCATTCTCTTCTGATGATTGACAACTTATTCTTTTTTTCTGTTTTACAGAGAGTTGTTCGTCTTTAGTAATAATAGAGGCAGCGTCATTAACATTTGCAAAGTCGACATTTTTATCAGCAGTATCATTGGTAAACTAGGAAATTGAAGATCCAGAGGAGCTGTATTAATATGGTGGTTGCTCATTAAGTTGTCGAAGAGCTAGGGGGGCTTGCTTTAAATACATAGTCAGAGATTAGAAATTAGAATTCATCTAGGGCAATAAAATTGCCGTAGTTGCTCGATTAATTATTAATCGAGGTGATTGTAACACATTATTTGTGTTAATGACTAGCTCAGGATTGGTCCCAGTTGAAGACATTATATATTGTTCATTTACATTTTACAAAATACGAATTTGTAAAGCATTTGATCTTTGCGATAGGACGCGTCTCATTGTTATAAATATTAAACTGTAAGTTATTCTTACCCTTCTGGCTTTATCTCAGTTCAAAATTTGTATAAATAAACAGCATTTGATCACATAACCACTTTGTTCATATGATAATTAACACTAATAGCCAAATGCTTTCTCAATTTAACGTAATCCAAGCCAGCAATATCTTAGCTATGAAAAATCAAACATCATAAAATATAAATACGAAAAACACTTCTTTCATATAGTCCACTTCTAAATTAATTAATAGAGCAAGCAAAATAGACTCTACATTATCAAAACTAAGCATTCTCTAACTTGCCGCATTAGGTATTATCTTTAATTAGCCTTATATCAGCAAGCTTGTAAAAGAAAAATCTATATCAGATTTATTTTTCTTACAAGGGATAATTTTTTTAAATAAATTTAGAAACTTTAAAAGTAAAAAGAAAACAAATGGCAACTACAGGACACAAATTTAATTCAAAAATTATTAGTCCTTCAAAATTCTACAAAATGATAAGGAAATGGAGCAACATATAGATAACACAAGAACAATTAATTTATTTATTTAGAAAGAGGTGGAAAATTCAAACATTTTTACGAAATTTCCATAAAGCTGCTACAAACTATTTTTGGCTGCAGCGCTTATGGACAGCTAACTAAAGCTCGTCGTTGGATTTTGTCAGTTGTCAAGGTACATTTGCGATACCACGCTGTATAGCTACACCAGCTGCTAATATACCACAACACGCTTTGTTTTCGTCTGTGTGGAAGTGTGGAGAACCTATCCTGTTATTTTCAGATCCTCATGGATAATAGTATCCAAAATTTTAGATAGACCTATAGCATAGGCCAGTAGATCGAATCTGATTCTTCTGTTCGATATTACCAATTCAGCTACACATTTACTCTCCGATATTTAGTAAAACACAGTTCTAAGGCTTAATTTTGTATTTCTGGATACACTTACAAATCTAGAATTGTTGCTCATGATTCTCTGCTTCTATAGTTTTCCGTTTTGTCCACAAATGTATTTGAAATACTGCATGGATAGCTCGCCTTCCTTCTAGGCACTCCAGCATCGCTTTCTGATAGCATCGCATGATACTACAGCTTTCTTTACTTATGAATAGGAACGCATTTGAATCTGCGACACAATTGAGGTTTTAAAAGGGAGACCCAGTCATTTTTGAACGCATCAAATACAATTAAAGCAACTAGAGTTTAGAATTATTGTTAAAAAGTGGTTTTTTTTTCCGTTTGGCTAAATTTGGTAAGTATGCATTACAGTGGCTCAAAACTGAATCGTTCAAGAAACTGTTCTGCATTTAGACTAAATGAAAATTACTGAGTTTAAAAAAAACCTTTAAGAAACCATATTAATAAAGAAGGAGAAGAATTTATAATAAACTTGCTACTGGGAGATATAATTGCAAAAATGTTTGTGACTACATTAAAACCATTATAACAGTACAAATTAAAAAAATTAAATAAAAGTATATTATTGTTCTAAATTGTTGAATAACTTCTCCATTTTAATCCTCGTTTAACATTTCGTACTTCAACGGACATTATACTCTAAGTAGCTTATTTCATGATGTTTAATGGCTCGATTAATATATTATATCTTTAGAGGGATACTTAAGTTTAGTTGACTTAATAGCACATATGATGGGATGCCATTCAATGGGTATATCTGTGTAACAATAGAGAATCTATAATTTTTCTGAGAACTTAAGTGTTCAGGATGGCAAACAATAAAATGATCGTTAAAATTTAATTCTATTTTTAAGTAATTATATGGAGCTGCAATAATCGTATAGAGGTTAATTACTTTGTCTGGTGGTTAGCCAATTATCTGGCCAATAGACAGTTATAAATTATTAGGTATTAATAGTTGATGGGGTTGTGTTTCACGTGACCTTCAGTTTGTAGCCTGAATGAGATTGGAAAGCTTTGTCCAACACCGCGTTTAAAAAACATTATACTGCTAAGAAAATTAGTTGACTGAGCTAATGTTTTGGACATTTTATGGCCTACTGCTATCTTTTGGGATGCTGACAGCAGTACTTTTACAAAGCGCTCCATCGTTATACTTTGTGTGATACATTATATGGCCAAAAGTATTCGGACACCCTATGTTTTAGAGATAGATAAAATATGGTTCTATGTTCGAAAAGATTTTCTCCATTATGAGAATTGTCTCCTATTTTTACATGAGAGCTGCGCTACAATTCTTCCCATAGGTGCTCAATGAGGTTGAATTAGGTGCATTGTAAAGGTCAGTTCAGTTTTTAAACACCCATTTGTTCAAATCATTTAAAGGACAAAGCAGTTATCTTGTTGGTACAAAAATGTTCTTTCGCCGAACTACTGCTAGAAGAACTAAAAGACCCAGGCTCAAGCCATGATGCCTCCGCTGCCAAACTTGACTGTTGACACAATACACTCGGATAAGAAGCGTTCTTCTGGACAAACCCTAATGCGTCCATCAGATTGAGAGATTGTGTAGCTGAGATCCTCTGACAATAATAGCAATTGTGAGCTCAACAATACTATATGTAGAACCTAGACCTACCCTCAGTAATGCAAGAACCAACTGGGATGCATTCCAAGCACATGTTAACGAATTTCTCGATACAAACCTACGCTTAACAACAAAAAGATGACCTCGAATATGCAATAAATCACTTAATCACAACTATACAGGAAGCAGGATGGAGTGCAACACCACAAATTAATAATCTAAAATCCAATACATCAAATATTCCAACTGAAATAAGGGAATTAGTTAGAGAAAAAAAGACGCGCAAGAGCAACATGGCAGCGTAGTCGTAATATTGCTGATAAAACCAGACTCAATCAACTAAACAATAAATTAAGACGTAGACTGCAAGAAATCCGCAATGAAACCTTTAAATACTATACTAACTCACTATCTGTACATGACCTCACAATTTGGAGAGTAACCAAGGGAATTAAACGACCCAAGGGACACGTACCGCCCCTACAAGATGAAGTGGGACTCTGGAGCAGGTCCGACAAATAAAAAGCTGAAGCATTTGCAGAACACTTACAAACCACTTTTTAACCTAACTCTCATGAGCCTGATGAAGAAATAGAAACCTACCTAGCAACCCAGATCAGACTATTAAACAACAAGTCACCAAGCTATGACCTTGTAACGGGGATTCTTCTAAAACATCTACCAGAGAAAGATCATCGATTTATACAAATTCCGTTCAATGGAATCCTACGATTCGCGTACTGGCCATTAGTGCTAAAGTTTGCACACATTATACTAATTCCAAAACCAGGCAAACCTACTGACCAAATTAAATCCTACCGTCCGATCAGCCTGCTCCCGATAATTTCTAAGCTGCTGGAAAGGTTAATACTAAAACGCATAAACGAAAGTGAACTTTAGGAAGAATGGCTACCAACTTATCAGTTCGGCTTTCGCATCAGGCATTCCACAACACAACAATGCCACCGAGTGATCAGTACAATACGCTCGGCATTTGACGACAAGAAGTTTTGTAGTGGAGTATTTCTGGACGTAAGTTGTGCATACGATAAAGTGTGGCACAGAGGTCTCCTTTATAAAATTAAGAAATTACTACCACACAGCTATTACTTACTTCTACAATCGCATCTAACATATCGCTACTTTCAAACTAAAGTAGGTAGTGAAACTTTTCAGATTAAAGAAATAAAAGCAGGTGTCCCTCAAGGCAGCGTTCTCGGGCCGATACCATATCTTCTATACACCTACGATTTACCGACCACAACGCAAACTCAACTTGAAACCTTCGCCGACGATACTGCAATGCTCTCATGCCACGAAAATCCAGTTATCGCATCACAACTATTACAAGAACATCTTAACTTACTAGAAACATGGATAGAAAAGTGGAAAGTGAAAGTAAATGAATCCAAATCTGCTCATGTTACATTCACCACCAAACGTTCAACGTGTCCACCGATCCCACTAAACAACATACCTATTCCGCAGCCAGATGTAGTGAAATACTTGGGTCTACACCTAGATCGACGTTTGACATGGAAAATACATGTCAGTAAAAAACGTAAAGAAATGGACCTACGTTGTAAAAAATTGTATTGGCTCGTTGGCAAAAATTCATCCCTTACATTAGATAATACACTACTAATCTACAAGAGTATCATTCGCTCCATCTGGTTATATGGCAGCGAACTTTAGGGATGCGCTAGTAACTCAACCTTAAACATAATACAACGATTCCAGTATAAAACACTGAGAATGCTGGCTAATGCTCCGTGGTATATGTCAAACGTAACTCTTCACACTGACCTCAATGTACCATACGTACAGGATGTAATAAAAGCAAGAGCAATGAAACATCACTACACCCTAGCAAATCATCCAAACGTAGCAATGCCTTCGCTAGCTGAAGCACCTCAATACAGAATATTGAAAAGGAAGTGGCCAATAGACTTAAGAGGGTAAAGTAGGGGTGGCCTCACTGGATGCCTTCCTCTCATGACCTTTCTTATCGTTTGTACATAAAATTAGCTCATAGAATATTGTAAACATTCTGATTGCTAATAAAAATGAATTCAAAAAAAAATTATTTTACAATCCAATAGCTGTGGCTTTGAACTGTTAAAAGCGATGTTTGGTATTGACCGTGCTTACTGGATTTGTGAATGGCCAAACGACCATAAAAACTTACATTTTCTAGTACTAGTAATGATCCTCTCCAAATTTTATCTATTCATTAAGCTTATGCCGCTGTTTTACATTTTAAACATCATTTAGAGTTCATTTAGGTACCTATAACAAGGCCAATATTTTACAAACTAATTTGTTGCAACGATGGCACCCAAAAAGCATTCTCCCTCAAAATCAACTCTTCCGACTTACTTAACGTCTGCCTAATGCACATATATGACCTAAATATGCTACTACCTGCATTTTTATCTCGTTCTGTGACATTTTAGTACGCGCAATACTCAGAACTACTCCTACAGAGAGACGCACAAATATTTTTTAGTATATAGTATATACTTTGTATTTTGCAAGTTTTGGCATTACAAAGAGCTATTTTATATTTGCACTTTTGTGATCCTAGTTAATAAAAGATTAAATATTTTGTTTGACTTTTTCATTCAGTTTCAACAACAAATCTAATTAAATAATAATAGAGAAATCTCTGCATCTAGCATCGAACCATTGTCTGAAAACTAAGAGATTCGGACTCCCATATTTTTGCACTCGCTGTACACGGAGCGATGTGGTAAACGCAAGTACTTAACTATTTTTGGTGACTGAGTGGGCCATCCTTCAGGCATCCAAGCCCAGGATTGAATCCAAGTCTGCCTGTACTTTAGTGATGCCCTTATTTACGATATTAATAAATCTGTCTTTGTAAATATAGATATATCCTAAAACCAATATAGCCCAATTAAACAAGCAGAACAAACAAAAATTCTATATTGGTATTTTGGTATAAACAGCATTATTTGAGATGACCCAATGCAAAGCAAACAAATCGAAAAGGCGCGCATGCAAAGCTCCTTAAAGGACCTACCGGAACATCATCTGCCGCAGCAGCATCCAATCTTTCACCGTAAGTATATAGACCCGGCAGCCAGAGGCCGTCCAATTCTTCCGGGTCATTCTGCAAAGCGGCGCTCAAAGCAGCGCGACTGTTTGAAAGCCCAAAAGAAACATTACATATCGGGCAAGTACATTTGGAGCGACGTTCTTCAATAAATCACACAGTTGTTTAGCCGTTGCAGCGGCCGCTGATTGATCGGGCCGCTGCCAGCTTGTTTGATGCCATTACAGTGCTCCTTGCGTCCTCCGCACTACTCCTGAGCGCGGCGGCAATCCAACTAATGTTCGGCTTCGCATTAAATCATAAAACTAATTCATTTATCGGGAGTCCGCAGGAAGATTTATGTAGTTAACACAAGTAGCACGGCTTCTGTAATTAATCGAACTTGAAAGCTCACCCATGGTCAGGCACATTTTGCAATTTTTACAAATATATTCGAAATTGATGACGAAACAGATAATCTGAAAGTCTAAGTACCATATATAAATCTCATTGTATTTGATTTTATTTTTAAAAAAATTGCAGTTATTGCACAAAATTTGAATAAAAATTTTTGGAAATACTTCCTAGAACATTTCTCAAGCATTTTGTTCCTATTTGTTCTACTGTTTCTTTGCATCGCCATAGTCAGCACCGGCAATGTGTGTTACCACTTTTTAGGCTTCTATACCTGAAAGGGAAGCCTAATGAAATCGGTTAGGACGTCTGTCTGTCTGTCGCGACTTTTAACTCGAGAACTACTGAACCTAAAGATATAAGGGGGGTATCACTCTAAAGCCTATGATCTATCGAGCTGGCTTAGATGGAATGTCCTACAACAATGCAATAAGGGTTTTGAGCGGATCCAGCTTTTAATATGTCATTCATTATAACTTTTGATCAAGGCAGCTTCCAAGCTGGAGACCAGGTCTAGATAGAGAAATAACGTTTTCAGTATTCAACTGCGGACCATAAATCAAGCGCAGACGCCAAAAATCGCCGTATCGGAAAATCTCGAGACCGTTTTGACCGGAAGTGGCCGCAAATTTTTGTTTATGTAAGCCCTGAATATTGGTGGAAAAGAAGTTCCACGTCTATAATTTTTTAAATAAATGGCTGTTCATTTGTAAGAATAATGTTCCTTGGCTAAACGGGTGAAGCTAGCCATTTTATTGTTAGTACTAAAAAGCGTTTGGTTCTTTAATATATAGAGTATTCTATTAATAATGTTACGACATCAGAGCGTAAGGACCATGAGTTTAAAATTTGTTTTTTTATTGCTACTCTTATGATATGGGCTAAGAATTTGTTGGAAGAATCAGTTTTATAATATTAATAATAGTTCTAATTTTAGTTTGCCCGTTTTTAAAGTAGGAACGTCTGGTACATCTTATAATACAAAATTTTTGTCATTTAGGTAACAACTTGAGTGGATAGGTTTCGATGTTATAGGTAGAAACCGTTGTTGAAAAGATTATTTGTTGTGTACAGAAAACAAAGGAAATCGTTTTGTTCTATTTTTATTATAAACTTGATAATGGTGTGTGGCTTATGTATGAAGAGAAATGAAATACAGTACCTTATCCATAAGGCCAGATAATAAATTACCTGACGGGTAAGACGCGTGGGTTTTCAGAAAGACACGGAAACGTTTACTATTGGCAACTAAATGTGGAGTACCTAGAGTTTAATGGTAAATTTGACTTTGCTAGGTAAAATAGATAATCTATAATTAATGGTGAATTAATTCTAGAGTGTCGTTCTTAGCAACAAAGCCTTACGAATGATAATGTTAATAATCACAAGACAGCACCAGAACGGACTATTATGTCAATTTCACTCAGAGAAAAAATATTTAAAAATTTTTAAAGAATGATAAGAATTGATGTCTGAAACGTTGGGAAACCAAAGGTGCAGACAACAGATTGTAAGGGAGTTTTCTTTTTGTAAATTTTGGGAATCAGTATTTTTTTTTTTTGAGGGTTAATTCTTCTACAATAAAGAGTATTTGTCTGGTTTGAGGGTTTTTAGATTTTGTAATTTTATAAGTTTTTTAATATCTTAGCAACATTTAGGAACTTAGGCCACTTCTTACCTGATTTCATCAGTTGTGACTTTAGGGAGATCTGTATTGGGAGATTTAATGTGTTTGATGGAAACGCAACTGAAGTGAGTGTAAAATTAAAATTAGAGCGTTTTTAGCCGAAGATGCATTGGACTAAAAAAGTTGGTTGGTTTGGAGAAGTTTCGTAATTGATAGTGCGGGTAGTGAAGGAGTCAATGGCGTTTCTCTATTACGATTGCCTTATAATTTTGTTGGTAACATTATAAACGATAGAAGAATGTTTTGCTTTGTTCATGTATAGCTTATTTTGTAGGTAAATACTTTTTGGTTTTAAGAAGGTTTTAAATTTGAGATTTAGTATGTTTTTAATACCTCTAATTTTATGAGATGAGGTTTTGTTGGAATACCCATTTTATAAAGATGGTGGTAAAAACCGTGTTGGTGTAAATCACGAACAGGTCACCTCTGTTTTAAGTAGGGGGTGATAACTACTGTGCGTGTGAAGCCAGGGGAAACCTCAACCCTCATACGGCGCGTAAGATAGATACAGAATGTACCTGCGGACTAAATAGGAGAACTGGCAGAGGGCAGCAGTACCTGTTAGTACTGGGGTAAGGCAAATAAATAAAGAATTTGGACTGTTTTACTCACAGAATAGTATAGGCATGGTCAGAATGACTGAAATTGTTATACTACTGCGATAACGAAAGGCAACGGAAAACCACCGTTATGAAAATGAATCCTGAAGAATTAGTGGCACCGAGTTCCGGGCGTCCCTTAAATGGGAGTAGGAAAAATCTTCGGAGTATGTCTAAAGATGATGAATACCCAAATTGGATGCCAAATGGAATGTCAGATGTTTAAAACAACCTGTCAAATTAGATAATGTTATTAAGAAGATGGAGCGACTCAAATTAAAAGTTCTCGGACTAAGTGAAATAAAATGAGAAGGAAGTAGCATGATTAGAACAGAGAGCGAAAAAGTTATGTACTACTCAGGAAATAGCCAACGACATGGACACCATGGAGTAGCCATTTTACTTGATAAAGAACTACCGGAGGCTGTTACAAGTTTCACGCTGCTGTCGAAAAGAACAATGATGATACAGATAATCGCAAGACCAATAAAGATTAACATAATACAGGTATATGCCCCAACTGCGGAGAAACCAAATGAGGAGATTGAAGAGTTTTATGGAGAATTGGAACAACTGATGAAAACAACAAGAAAACACGATATAAACATAATCATGGAAGACCTAACGCCGATATTGGAAAAGGACAGGCACGGGGGATAGTAGGAAAGTTTGGTTCAGGTAATAGGAACGAAAGGAGAGATATAATGGTACAATTTTGTCAGGAACAAGAACTGGTGGTAGCTAACAAGTTTTCAGCCTGTCCCCAAGAAGACTATATACTTGGACCTCCCCAGCTAACACAGACGAACATATTCAGAGAAATTAAATTAACTACGTGTTGATTAACCGAATATACCAATATAGCATTAAGAGTGCCAAAACGTACCCAGACGCTAACATAAATTCCGATCACAATTCAGTAGTAGTAAAGTTTAAATGCACGATGAAAGTGGTTAAAAAGAAAAATAAATTCAATAAAAAAATAGAAGTAAAAAAACTCAAGACACCAAAGATAAGAAACAAAGTAGCTGAAAAGTTGAAAAACTGGCCAAAGAAAAGCAAACACAGAATAATGCCAACAGTGGAGGATAAGTGGTAAAACACGAAAAAAATAATACTTCAAATCGGAAAAAAACAAGAGAAAAAGAAAAACTGGATGACTGAAAAAATACTTGAAATGATGGACGAAAGAAGAAAGTACAAGAACAATAATAAAACTAAATATAATAGAATTAAGAGAGATATAAGGAAGGAAATTAGATATGCAAAGAAAAAGTGGCTTACTGATAAACGCGAAGAAATCGAAGAGCTACAAAGAAAGACGATTTCTTTAACCTTTGTAAGAAAATAAAAGAGTTGACAGGAATAAATAGAAGAAAACAACATAACATTTTAATGGACGTGGGGAACAATATTGTGACCAAGATAAGCAAAAAGCAAAATGTAGGGAGAAATTATATAGAACAACTCTTCATAGACATCAGAGTGGAGAAACAAGACAATAATTTAGAAAAAGAAGGGCCTTTGATATTAAAAGGGGAAGTTTCAAAGTGTTCTTGAACATCATTCATGAAAGGATATGGAAAAACTGTGACGAAACACTAAGTAACAACTAATTTAGATTTAGAGCTTGTATAGGCACAAGGGAAACCTTATTTGCGTTACAAGTCTTAACACAGAAATGTAGAGACATGCAGAAAGACGTTATTATAAATTTCATTAACTACGAGAAGGCGTTTAACAAAGTAAGATATGAACAACTTATTCAAATACTGAAAGAAATACGCCTAGATAAAAAAGATATACAAATAATTAAGAACTTGTACAGGGACCAAACAGCAACCGTTAGAATTGAGAACGACAGTACAGTAGAAATAAAAATAAAACAAGGAGTGAGATGCATTTTATTGCCAACTCTGTTCAACTTACACTCGGAGCACATAATGATGAATGCGCTGTACGGGAGAGAGGAAGGAATTAAAGTAAATGGTGAAGTAATAAGTAATATTCGATATGCCGACGACACCATTATGGTTGCATCAACTTAAGAAAATATGCAGTTCTCGCTTTACTTTCGAACAGCAAGGACGTGTCAACGTTCGCTCCGCGACTCGAAAGTGTGAGTGCGGCTTATCAACGCCTGGTGCCAGCGTTTATCTACATCAACATAAACCACAATATTTATTTCTGGTAACAAAATTAATTTATATAATTAGCAGCAACATTTTCAATTGCTACCTGTCACCCCCTAGGGGGGTGAATTAATCGTATTATCATGTCACATCTCAAAAGAAATTCTGATCACTTATCGCCACCGATCACTGATTTACAAAAAAAATATCAGTGGAAACCGGAATCACTACTTGAGAGAAACAAGTTTTATTTGCCTAAACATCTCGAACCATCATCCTCAGAGGAACCAGAGACCACTGAACAACCCAAAATAAAAATACCGCCTTTCTTCAAGGCCCACTTAACCATAAAGAAGTTATAAACGATATTAAAACCATTGTTAAGGGAGAGTTTACGACTGCCCTCAGCTCATCTTCACTGAAAGTCACTCTAACAAGCGAAACTGATTATAGAAACTTGGCCAAACATTATCTGACAAACAAAATTGAATTCCACACATATCAAAACCCCAATAGCAGACCACTATCGGTAGTTATAAAGAACGTCCCTCTCTCTTTAACCGAAGAAGAAATACAACAGGAACTTGCCGTCTACGACCTCCCTATAACGCGAATTACAAGGCTTTTAAATAAGGACAAAAGCCCATGCCCGTCTGTGCAATACTTCACGGCAAATGAAAAGCAAATGAAATTTATAAGATCAAAATATATTCCACGCATTAGTTACCGTTGAACCACGTAAAACTAATCGCAAAACTCCTCAATGTCACCGATGTCAACGCATCGGACATACAAAAATTATTGTAGACTTGAACCAAGATGCGTGAGGTGCCAAGGAAATCACTTGTACACCAACTGCGATAAACCTCGAACTGATGCCGCAGTATGTACTAACTGCGGAGAAAACCACCCGCTAACTTTAGGGGATGCCAGTACTTCCTCCAATCAAGGAACCAGGAAGGCAAACGACCTCAGAACGAGACTCCTAGAGCAATAAGACCGAATAGCAAACCCGGCCCTGTCAACAATCTGAAAAATTTCCCTCCTCAAAAACAGCGTAAACAACACCTTCCAACCAAACGTATCCTGGTTCCCAAAACAAATTCTACATCACCCGAAACCCAACCCTTCCTCAACACCATCTTGTCATCCCTGTTGCAACTCATTCAACCTATCTTAGAACAAATCAAGCAATACATAATATCAAATTTCCTTCCTTCCTTTTCAATGGATCACAAAAATAAGACTATAATTCAATTAAAACTCCTAAACTGGAACGCGGATGGCATCAAAAGACAATTAATTCTATTTAAATCTTTTCTTGAGAGACATTCTGTGGATTTAGCGTGCGTCTCTGAAACGCACTTAGCCAACACAGATCAACTCAAAATTGCCGGCTATCAGATCTACCGCGCAGATAGAGAAGCCAGGTTTGCATCAGGAGGAGTAGCCATTATCATAAAACGCAACATAATTCATCATGAATGTCAAACAATTAACACGATAAACCTCGAAACAGTTGGAGTGAAAATCAAACTAACTAACGATACTACTATAACCATAATATGTGCTTACAAACAACTTCTTGAAATCGACATCTCTACCATATTTAATCCAAGCGAACCCATCCTTCTGATAGGAGACATGAATTCAAAAAACACGATATGGGGATGCAGAGAGACAAACCCTGCTGGAAACAAACTTTACGACCTAGCATCAACGTACGCTTTCCAAATAGAAGCTCCAGCCGAACCTACACACTACCCGTACAGAGACGATCACAGACCAGATATACTTGACATAGTTGTCCACAAAAACTTCAGCAAACAAATCTTCCAACAAGTATGCACTGAACTAGATTCAGACCACCTACCAATTATAATCTCGTTTTTACTGACACCAGCAAAACAAATCCAAGAACCGAAACTCATAAATGGACTACTAGATTGGAACGCTTTTCAAGATATCCTTGACCAACGACTTAAGTATCCTAATAACCTTCAAACCCCAAATCAAATAGATCAAACTATCTCACACGTAACAAAACTATCACTGACAGTGTCAACAAGGCCACTACCACCACGTACAAACGAAGAGTAAACATTGATCATTATTCACCCAAACACATAGTGGATCTAATTAAGCAAAAAGCACACTGCGGAGGGAATGGCAGAGAACTAGAAACCCCGTAACCAAAAATATGGTAAATAACTTGTCACATCGAATAAAGAAGGAGCTAGATGCCCACCGAATAGAGACTTACGAAAAACATATTAGTAATCTTGAACCAAGAGATCCCGGACTATGGAAGACGACCAAACGTATCCTACGTCAGCCACAAGTGATGCCTCCAATTTCTTCAGGTGCGCAAACATTTAACACCGATGAAGAAAATGTGAAGCCTTCGCAGATCATTTAGAAAAACCTTCACATCTGAAAATCACGCAGATCCAACATTTAGAAATATAGCCATCAACTATGTAGAAACTCACCAGCCAATCATAGAACCAAACTTCAAATCAACTTCACCTAGAGAACTCGCATCAATAATTAAAGGTCTTCCAATAAATAAATCGCCAGGATATGACAAAATACCTAATGTCATAGTTAAAAAGCTTACAAAAAAAGCATTGGCATACCTAGAAACCACATTTAATGCGTGCTTAAGGATTGGTTATTTTCCGAATGCATGGAAACATGCAATTATTCTACTGTTTCCCAAACCAAACAAAGTCAAGAAAGATATTACTAGCTATCGACCTATTAGTCTTCTAACTACAATCTCGAAGCTTTTCGAAAAGGTCATATATCGCCGGCTTAATGAAGAGGTAATAAAACTGAGTATTGTTCCCACCTTTCAATTTGGATTCAAAAAAGGCCACTCCACCTGCCATCAACTACAGCGCATGATCGAAACAATCGAACGAGGATTTGAAAGCAAACAATACGTTACTGCCTTGTTTTTAGACATAGCTCAAGCATTCGATCGAGTGTGGACCGACGGCTTAAAATATAAAATAGTACGTCTTCAACTACCTGAGTACATAAAATCCATATTGTTCTCGTTCCTAGAAAATCGTACATATGCAATCAAGATACAGGCAAGCTTATCAACTACTAGAGCTATACATGCAGGGGTTCCACAAGGGAGTATTCTAGGTCCCATTTTATTCAACATCTACATGCATGACTTTCCTGTTCCCAATGCAAACCTAGCAATGTTCGCAGATGACACAGTCGTGTTAACTAGAAATCAAAACTTAGAGCAAGCAATAGCCGACTTACAAACTGCCGCCAATACACTAAGCAGATGGTTCATGAAATGGAATCTATCAATTAATCATTCCAAGTGTACTACGAAAATATTCACACTTAGAATTATCAAAAATCCAACGTTAATTACAATCAATGGACATACTAAACAATGGAATGCCAAAGACGAGCCCGTGAAATATCTGGGTATCCATCTCGATACTCGGCTCACATGGAAATACCATATATTAAAAAGTCCATAAATAAAAAGTCCACTATGAAAATCGAATGCATGACGCTCTTGTATAAATCTCTAATACGTCCATTGATTCTGTACGGATGTGTGATATGGGCTAACACTTCCAAAACCAATCTCAACAGAATCCAGACGTTACAAAATAAAATTCTTCGAACAACAGTCAACGCCCCGTGGTTCATTACAAATCAACAACTTCATCACGAATTAAACATGCCCACAATTCAAGAACATATTGCAAAACTGACTAAAACCTTCCATGACAACCTTACCAACTGCAAGGGTGCCACCTTCTATGAACTAGGCCAAAGAAGTATTCATAGACGATTAAAACGAAAGTTACCCCAAGACATATACTTGAGTGATAGTGGTGATGACTAAGTGCGGACTATTCTCCAAATAACTATTTGATCAAAATACGTAAGTGATAGTCTTGATGTCTAAGTGCAATTAATTCTCAATTAACTATGTGATCAAATGGTAAATCCAAATGACTATTAACGCAGCTATTTCAAGTGGTTATTAGGTACCATTCTGTTATTTCCCTTCGTTAAGTATTAATTGTCAAACATACTTTGTATAACAATGTATATTGCTGAGCAGGTAAAAGTTCTATTAAAAAAAAAAAAAAGAAAATATGCAAGTCTTGTTAGACAGAGTGAATCAAGAAAGTGAAAGGTTTGGTCTCAATATAAACATCCATAAGACGAAGGTTATGGTAGTAACCAAGAAGAGTGAAATGTGAGACTTATGGTAGCAGGTAACAACATAGAGCGAGTATAGAAATATAGATGCTTAGGTAGATGGGTAAGAGAAAAATGGGATAGTGATATGAAAGGTAAGACAAAAATAAAAATGGCCAGAGATGGATTTAGAAAGATGAAATTAATGTTATGTGATAAAGAATTGAACTTCGATCTACGACTAAGAGTAGTTAACTGTTACATATGGCCAATATTACTGTACGATTCAGAAGCATAAACTCTAAAGAAAGACACAAGCGCAAGAATAGAAGCATTCGAAATGTGGGTCTTCCAGCGAATATTAAAAATCTCATGGACAGAACGATGTACCAATGAGGAGGTCTTAAAAAGAATAGGAAGAGATAGGGAACTTTTACACATAGTTAAAAGAAGAGAAGTCGAATATCTGGGACACGTACTGAGGCATGATAGATACGACCTGCTACAGAAAATAATGATGGGAAAGACAGAAGGTAGAAGAGGAGTTAGAAGAAAATGTCATGGCTCAGAAACATAAGAGAATGGACGGGGATTACGAGAGTCAGCACCCTTTTTGACATAGCAAGAAGCAGAGGAAGATATGCAGAGCGGCACCTACAGAAGAAGAAGGTGGTAATAATTTTAAGTTTTATTTGCCGCTTTTTCATGACAAATCTGGTGATGAGAAATATGTGCAACTGGATACATTTGGGCTAGCGATGATGAGACTAGCGTTTAGTTAGCGGATAATATGTATAACATTTCCATAGACAGTATGGAATCTGTTATTTGAGAAATTTTTGTTTCAAGGGTTTTCCCATTTTAATCGTAAATTATAATGTCGGTGTAAATTTGGTTTAGATGGAAATAGAATTTTTGAAGCAGATCTTGTCAGTAGTGCCAGAAAGAAAGAAATCATCGATATGTATGTTAGTGTTATAAGCTTTCCGATTACGCTATAAGCGAATCGGTTCTTTAGGCTTTTCGACAAAGTTTTAATTTTGCTATTATCCCAAAGGATTTACGCAAAGAACATATTCCAAATAGAATCTTTATGTTCATTTCTCCTGAGAGAGAGAATACCAAATCCAAAAATTGACAGTTTACAAGCTAAATAAGTTGTTTATCTTATCTGTAGAAAATCTAGAAATAAAATGAATTTAAAAAAAATGAGTTTTTTATCTGTAACTTATAAGAGCTATGTTTTGCAATTTGTTTCCATGTTTATTAATATTTAACCTTTTAACTATTGATGACCAATTTTTTTTGTTTGCCACCGACTTAACAATAAATTGCTGCTATGATCTGCTATCAAAAAGATGAAAATACCATACAAGAAATAAGAAAAGCATTTTATTTGAGTTAATGAAAATATTTACAAACTTTAAGTTCACACTACTCACTTACTTCATAAGAATACAAAATATCGGGTTCAACTATAACGGTACCCTTTGCTATAAATTTACCCTAGCTATAAACTACTTAAGAACAAATAACTAACTTAACTAAAAACTTAAGACCACCACCACACACTTAGAAAAAATGGTATTATAATTATAATATATAATATTAATAAAGTATCGTACATACAAATTAAAAAAAATTTTTTTGAAAAAATTGGAATATATGTATAAATAAAATAAATTCCATTTATTTGCGCACACTCTATATTTATTAGAATTACACAGAAAAAGCAAAGTAAGCTACCTAATAAGTTACTCTAGCCGTTTTTAAATTATAGTTATCAAACATAAAATATAAAAAGAATGATATTTATAAAATAAAGTAAGACTAGGAATTAATGCCAAAATAAACAGAAAAGTGAATATATGTAAGAGAAATTAAAATAAGTTTGGAAAACAAAAACAGCTTTGTTGTAAAAAGGGAGAACGAACAAAAAGGGTGCAACAAATCTATTCTCATAAAGAGAAAGCTCTCACTGATTCATCAACGCCCAGCCTAAACCGCTATACCTAAAACTTTGAAACTTTAGGGTTTTATTCTCTGTATGACGTCTGGACTTACTAAGAAAGGATTTTTCGAAATTCACCTCCCAAGTGGGTTTAATGGGGTCTAAAGTTTTAGGTTTTTTAAAAACGGCCCGAGTTAAAATGTGAAACTTGGCAGGAATGATCATCGACCAAATTGAAGGACCCGTGTTTCAGGAATCTTTTGGTCCGACCCCCTCACAGGGGTCTAAACTGAGAACTGAGGTCAAAGTTAAGTTTCTATTTCTGTGATTTTTGACATTTGTCACGCTTTATAACTTTTGATCTGTGATAGATAGAAACAACGTTTTCAGTATTCAACTAGAGAAAATAAGTCAAGTTCAGACGCCAAAAATCAGTGTCGTGTTTGAAAGAGGGGCTATGTTGGCACCTAAGAACGACAGAGCCCTGGAGATTAACATCAGCCTTCTACATTGAATGGTAGCTCAGGAGATAACATATTGCTTGGTGGATGCTGTCGTTAAAACTAAAGACGCTGTTTACTAGCCGATCAAGTTCCTCAACAGTCTTAACCCTCCTGGACTACCACCTCATGTTTTGACTTCTCCACTCATGCTGCTACGTAACCTCAAGCCTCTCAGCTCTGTAACGGTACTCGTCTACAGGTTAAGTCCTTACACTCCCACGTGATAGGGCCCTGCAGGACTAAACGGGGAAGGGGAGCCGAAGGCGACCCAAGCCGACCTGTGTAGTGTTAGACGGGTCGTATCCGTGGTACGTGGAATTTCTGAGAAACGCAGGAGGGGTTTTAGTGTGTGTAAGCCCCACACTGCCTGTCACTTATTTTTAAGTAGCAGGACGTGCGTTAGACATTTTCCCTCATCTAATAGAAATAGATGGCAATATCTGGGTTTTTGTATCTCTTGACTGATATAATTATTTAATTTCTCTAAACAAAGGAATATTCTCCATCTATATATTTATTAGAGATATTTGGCAGGAATAGTTTCTAGTTAAAATTAGAAAATCCGTGTTTCAAGAAATTTATTCCTTAAATGCATACTCGCAGGGCTAAACGGGGAAGGGGAGCCGAAGGCGACCAGAGCCGGCCAGAGCGTATAAAAATAAGTTAAAAAATGAAAGCTTTCTTTTAGCTCACAAAGGAATATTTCTGAAAGTTGAATCCAAATAACAAAATGGAAAGTAACATAAAATAGGAACATCAAGCATTGCAATTTAAAATCTAAAATACATTTAAAGCATATATATAATTAAAATAATATTAAGAACACGTATTACAGAAAACAAAACAAAAATTTTAGCAAATTCCGAATATATTAATAATTTATAGGGAATAAAGTAACATAGAAAATAATGAGATAAAAATGACCAAATAAAAAAAACTGGCCAAATAAGTAACTAACATATAATTTATTATTCTAACTGGATTACTTATGTTGGTATATACTAAAAAATAATTGTATACTGAATATGTTCTGATGCATCCATTTTCTCAGAGATTTTTCCTTCTTGGAATATGGAATATGGAATCATTTTTTTTGTATATCTAATATGCTTAACAGATAATCAAGATAACAACAAAAACTTTCTTACTAAAAATTTTCTTTTCTAGAAGTGCATAAACTCGTCATAGTCTACTTTTTTTATGTTCTCACTTACTCGCCTACTCATTTTGTTTTCTTTATTAAAAAAATAATTTGATTATAAATTCTTCAGAAATTTTCTTAGTCATAAATTATGAGATTTGAATCAGAGTGCAGCACATAATATATAGAAATTTTGCTTTTTTAGTATTTGTTACTCGTCATCAGATTACTGTATTTAAAAATCACCATGAGTTGATATTAACGAAATTGCTACCACTTAACCACCAGGCATACATTGATTCAAAACTGTGACTTATCTGGTACGTTAAGACAAATGAAAATTTAGAGACACGTGGCGTTACAGTTCTCAACAAAAAAGGTCAGATGGCACAATGATCTGGCAAATTTTTGACCGAGATATACCTTAAAGTGATTTTACAGGAGGAACAAACTTGGAGTGCACACAGCTAAGGTAGTTAGTCTCTTTGTTAGAGTCTTAGACTCTTTGCTATATCCCAACTGCAAGAAGTCAACAAAAAAGAAAATAAACAATCTATTGATTTAGGATACTCAATAATGTCAGGACTGTCTTTTGGTGACAACTACAAGTGCTCAAAAATTCTGATTCTTTGTAAAGGGCAACGAAAGCAACCTAAATGCCACCTCTGTGAGGTCACCGAAGAAGATGAGAGTTGCAGATTGAGATCCAAAAGCTTCCATTATTAGACAAGAAGGTAACGTAAAGTAAACTTTGTTATTCAACACTAAGCAGTACGAGCAGAATGAGTAAAATCAAAAGAGCTTAGTAACTTTTTAAAGTAGCCTAGAGATGTTTCGTACTTCTTTAGTTGACTGGTAATAACGTAATTAAAAGTGAAAATTTGTAGACAAGGCTACACCAGAACTGCTGTCTGGACGATCACACAACAACAAAAGGATCGCTTATTATTATATAAAACATCTCTCAGTAATTCCGCAATGCTAATGAGTATTTAGATACAGCCATAAATGTACAGGTATTAAATAAAATAATGGAGACACGTGTGGAACTCAAAACATGTTGTATTAATATGGTGTTGGTCTACGTTTATCACGTAATACAGCTTAACTTCTGGACCCGATAGATCGATACAAGTCTTAAATAATAATGGAATTTAAAGCCATTTTTCGGGAAACACGGCCTTCATCTCAGGTAGGAACGAAAAGGGTGAAAATAGTCGCCAAATCTAGTTTTCCAAAATAGCCTACAGAAGCGCAATGATATCATGTCTGGACTGGCCAGGAGAGATATTGAACCACATCAGCATGCTCTTGAAATCACGCTTAAACAACGCCAGCCGTGTGAATGGGAGAATTACCATATCAAAATATAGAGTTTCCGAGTCCTCTAAAAACTACTGCTGTGACCCGACCGTGTAAAGTGGCAATCATGATATAGCGCCTTAGACCATAATAGAGTCGCTACCACGCTTGACGCTCGGGCGTATATTTTAGTTTGCCTGGCAAACAAGCATCCAGTAGTCGGAAAGAGGGTAAAACGTGATTCGTCCGTCTAAAAGATACGTTGTCAGTCAGAAATTGCATGTCGCCTTTGAGAATTTGTGTCTGTTATTAGGGGCTTGGCACTAGCAACACACTCATGGATACCCATTTTATGTAGTTCCCGCCTTATTGTTTTGGATGACGCCAGGATGTTTAGGTGTTGATTAAGTTCCATAGTTGTTTTTTTCTGCGACCCTCATACTACAATTTCGTCTTTCGTTCACTATTATGCTTTGCCGACCCTGTTTTACCGTGCACTGCGTATGCAGTCATAACTTTCGAGACCGTACCTTGTGTTGCAGCGCATAACTTCGCTGGTTTGCTCACAGATGCTCCAGCTGGACGGGCACCAACAGTTGGACTTCTTTTAAACCTCGTCAGGTCGGACATACTGGTCACTCACCACATACACAACGTCCAACCATACTGCTCTACTCGCTCTACTATTAGTGCACAGTTTATACTACCTGCAACAAAGAGAATACGGATAAAGCCTTCATAATAATACTTGCTATAATGTTTACTGTTAACGGTTAAATTTTTAAAAATATTAACACTACAGTACGTATTCTATGAAATATAAGCTCAATTTCAATCTAAATTCAAAAGGATACAAAGACACTTAATTAGTTTCATCTTGGCTATTATAGAAGATAATTTGGGTGGTGAATGTTACTAGTATCAACATGAAAACATTCTGAGAGAGAATGGTTTATCGAACAATAACATTACAAAATACCCCAATAAACATGTGTGGAATGAATCCACATAACAAATTACTGATTACAGCTCTCTAAGGAGGACGGTTAAGTCTCTTTAAATGGTGAGCTTAGTCCCCAATTACATAAACTTGTGACTTAAGCTCTGATGACACTTTCAAATTAGTGTTTGGAGACTTTGAATCGTGTAGTGCCTTTATTGTCCTGGACGAAAGGAAATCCTTGCTGTGTATAAAACATGCAAAATTCTAATTTAAAAGATATGTTCAAGAAAATCTTTAGGCATCATAATAAACATAATAGCATATGAAATATCTCTAATAGTTAAGCTTATAACAATTTAGAGTTCAATATAAAAGCAATTCACTGGTGAAGAGTCTCAAATAAAATTAAGTAACATCCGACTAAACAAATATCACACAAAAAACGTTAATTATAGAAAATATAAATACAGGGAGGTCCGAATTAAACTTTAGGACTTGAGTTGTGTGTTCTGTGAACGTTAAAAGTTTGCATTTCTACAGTGGGTGTCTGAACACACGACAAAGTCTACTAAAGACCACCAGAAATGCCGTCCATTTATGAACTGGCTTTTGGAGAACATAGCAGTTGATGCTGACTTTTTGAAAAAAATTCATATTAAGTGATGGCCATTTTCCTATAAATGGCTTTTTGAATTGTCAAAATTATAGACTCCTACATTTTAAGGACAAAGCTAGCAACTCTGTTAGTGCCAATGATTTACGTTATCGAAAGACGTTAACAACTGTTTATAATAAAACAGGCGATGGTATGTAGATTTAACAAAATGGAGCCACTCGTTTTGCTGCAAACCGAAAATCTTAGTGGTGTCTCGAAGAGTGCTGACATCGATTGACCACCGCGGTCTGCGATCTAACCCCATTAGACTTTTACCTCTGCAGATATTTGAAGGAAAAAATGTATGTCAACAAACCTGCCACGATTTCAGGGCTAAAAAAAATATCAAACATGTAATTTTAAAAATAGAGCTGTATTTATGAAAAAGCATTACGGAAAACTTTGATAAAATAATGATCGCATGTCAGGAGAGTCGTGAATGTACTTAGCCGACATCATATTTCATATGTAACTGCTATATCTGTGCTTTGCATTGATAGCAATAAAGTTCGGATATTTCAATTATTTTTTTTTTGATGTCGAGAGTTTAAAGCGCTTGTTTTCAACAAGGATAAATTCCAAATGCTTATACACTTATTGAAAATGGTCGAATATTTTATTTAACTATAAGGAAACGTAATAATGTTGTAGTTTAAAGTGAGATGATACACAGCTTCGTATAAGTGATAGTACGATCGGACATTTAAAGCAAACATATGCCATTTTAAACCTTCCAGTTTAAAATTTATAATCCGGAGTAAAACCTAATCCTGCACTGAATAAAAACCTGAAGGAAGCGGAAGAACATTACAGAAACAATGAGATAAGAAATTTCTATCAAGAAGCTAAAAGAAGTAGGCGAAAGAAAGTGGAAACCCTAGGATACTGTAGAAACGAGCAAGGCAAGCTAGTAGGAGATACGAAAAAAAAGCAGAGCTGTGGGCACAGTGCTTCGAAAAGTTATTAGGAGAAAAGAAAGAAGAAGGAGAGACTAATCCCACAAACCTAGAAGATACAGTAACAGAAGAACAAGAAATAACAAAACCAACACAACGAGAAATAGAAGAAATAATAGCAAAATTAGCAAAAAATAAAAGCCCAAGAGAAAATGCTATACCAGCGGAATACCTGAAAGCAGGAGGTCCACTGTTGTGGACATGGATAACAAACATAATAAAAGATGTGTGAAAGAAAGTGAGAATGCCAGATAGATGGAGTAAAGCAGTTATCCTCCCTATACATAAAAAAGGGAATACCACTATATGTAGTAATTTTAGAGGGATTGCGTTACTTGATATAACGTACAAGATTTTGGCTAGGATTATAAGAAGCAGAATAGAAGTATATACAAAAGAAACCATTGAAGAGTACCAAGAGGGATTTAAGGAAGGGAGATCCACAACAGACAAGCGACAAGTTACGAACAAGGCTTACCATGCAAATTCTGTTCATTGATTTCCAACAAGCGTACGACAGGATCATAAGACAAAAATATATGACGGAATGACAAGATTCAATAATATTGAGAAAATAATTCGACTAGCCTGTATGACGCTGAATAACTCGAAAAGCAGAGTAATGGTGGGAGGTAAACTATCAAGAGAGTTTGGAGTGGAGACAGGCCTGAGACAAGGGGACCCACTTTCGACAATACTCTTCAATATAGTACTTGAAGCCATAATAAGGGAAAGTAAAATTAAAACTACATCAATTATATATCAAAATAATCACCAATGTATCGCATTTGCTGACGACGTTGCGCTAATCACTAGATCACCAGAGGAATTAAAAGCAGTATTTAACAATTTGGAAATAAAAGCAAAAGAGTGTGGGTTACAGGTGAATAGCGACAAAACGAAGTACATGAAAATGACAGATGGTAGGGAAGTAAGAGAAAGACAACATTTAGAAGTTACTACGGCAGAAGGGAAGACGTATGACTTTGAATATTTAATTTGAATATTTAAGAGTGACAATAACCAACAGAAGTGTTGGAAAAATAGAAATAGAAGAGAGATTAGAAAAAAGAAGTAAAGCAGTTGGAGCACTGAGAAAACTGCTGAAATCCAAATTCGTGTCTTTGGCAGCTAAGATAAGATTGTATAGAATGGTAGTGTAGAGGTAAAGAAATTGGAAGCTTGGGAGAAAAAGATGTTAAGGAGTATTTACGGAGGAATAAAGGATAACGAAAGAAACTGGAGAAGGCAAACAAATAAAGACATTATATAAGTCTATGAAAAACCCACAATAGTACAAAGAATTAGGGCCCAAAGGGTGAGGTGGTCAGGACACATGGAAAGAATGCAGCCGAATATAATTTCAAAAATAAAACTACTAGCGAAAGGGGAAAAAGGAAGACAGGTAGACCCAAGTAAAAGTGGCTAGAAGCGCTAGAAGAAGATTTAAGAGAGGCCGGAGCGAAGAGTTAGATACAAAAAGCCCAGGACAGGAATGTATGGAAGAAGATAGTGTTACAGATAGAAAACACCAAGCAAAGAAGCCATGATCCTAAAAGGACTGAAGCGCTAATATAAAAATAAAATCTCATCCTTCTGTACAATTTGCAGTTATATAATTGCACCGGTTGCAGAAGTGCGGAGGGCAGCAGCTTTAAACTACTTTTATTCAAAAACCTTTTACGGCGCCTAAATTGTAGCTCTAGAAATGTATTTTGAAAATTAAAGCCGGAAAAAGTAAAGATGCGTTCTAGTTATAAGATCTCAAAAATTGGTTTTTGGCAATAAGAATAAATAAATAGATGCGGTTAATTTTAAAAGATGCAGAAAATATTTCTTAGCTTGTAATATAGATGGTAGCACCGTACAATGCACACAGGTCGAATTACCGACATTGCAGTGAGTGTTGTTTCGCATACTTTAAACAGCGATGTTTTGTGTTCAAGAAAAACGTGTAATCATCCGTTTTCTTCTCTTGCGTGGTGAAATGCCTATCGAAGTTTTTCGCCAATCGAGTGAGCCATGCGGTGAAGGCGTTATGGATGTTAAAAATGTGCGTTTGTGGGTGCAGAAGTTTAAAGAAGATCGAAAGTTGGGTGACAGTAAACCGAAGCAGATTCGGTCACAATCCAGCCGGACCAAACCCATGATTGCGCGAGTGCAGCAAGCTGTTATGGAAGACCGTCGATTAAGTGTGCGTGATATTGCTTCTAAACTTAGCATTTCCAAAGGATCGCACGATGACTTGGAAATGCAAAAATTTTCTTCGGGGTGTATCCCTCGAATGCTGACCGACAAACCCAAGGCTGCTTATGTGCCAATGTCTCGTGACATGTGAAGTTGTCATGGATTTCCGACCATGAAGGATACTCTTCATGGCCGCTGTTGCACCAGCAATTTTCCAGTAGGCAAAACACTTCCCTAAATAAGTGTTCTCAAAAAAATGAATTATGGCGGCGACGTGAAGAATAATTAGGTTGAGAAGTAATAAATTTTCAATTTTTTTGGTTAAATAATTTTTAAGAAAAAAATTAGAGGCCTTAGAACTTGGTTCCGTACAAGTTATAGGTCTACTAGCTACTCTTTCTATTCTATATACTCGAATAATAGTCTAACTAAAAAATGGTTCAGTTTATATTGCAAATATGTATCTTTGGAGTACCAAAAAAATGTAAACGTCATTTGTTCTCATTACTTGAACGCAAACATATTTTTCATACCTCAACTCATGCAAATTCTTCACTTAAAAATATTTTATTATGTGGATACTCGATAACCTAGAAATCGAGATAAAGATAGGCTTAGTAATAATTGAGTTAATTGTAATTTATAGCGGCCTGCCCGTATTTTTGTTGTGCGAGTTGGAACATAAATTTAGAGGGAACAAAGGATGTACCGAATAACCGCAAGGGCAAAGTTGCCGCGACCCCGGCGCGCAAACCGCATCATTTTCAGTTTCAGCGCGAAATTGAAAAACTTCATTTCAGAGCGGCCTCAGACAACGGGCGGCCGCAAGTTAGCGGGGATCCGCAAGAAAATAATTTCCCAACTAAAATCCAGCGCGAAACTCCGAGACAACGGGGCATTAGGGGATTAGGCGCGAGTAACGGCCACGTGATTTAAGAGTGGGAGTAATTTCGGTAAGCTGGCTAATTTGGAGTTTGTTCGCAATTTGCGTTTTCAAAATTCGGCCTCGCCGGCTGGTTCGCAAGCTGCGGCGCCTAATGGCCCGCCGAGGCCGTAAATTTTTGATTAGCGGCTTAGGCCGGCTTGCGACGGGGTCCTGGGGCTAGATGTCAAGTCAACGCGCAGCCCCTGTGTATTTGGAAAGAAATTATGTTCGTAGTTACATTTTATTCCTAATTATGTAGGGCACAAGGAAAACTTTTGCACATTAATGAATTTATTCTACAAACACTTTTTTATAGATTTTTTAAAAACTAGCCGATTGAAAAAAAGTATTGGCTACAGGATTACATTAACATTGAACCAAAACCCAAGAAGTTGCCACAATTTTGAGTATGTAACACAATTTGGTCGGTATGATCATAACCAGATCATGAGAAAGTAACACATCGTTCAGTAGGTTCCGGGACTAATTAAGAAAACAACATTTGTTTCGCAAAATTCATTTTTATTCATCAACATAATCACCTTCAAGTGCGATGCAATCATTCCAACGCTTTTCTAACTTTTCGATGCCATGCTTGTAAAACGATTTGTCCTCGGACTCAAAATAAGCTTCAGTTACACTTCCTCGTTCGAGCCAAATCTTCCCTGGAGCATCTTTTTGAGATCAGCAAAGAGTCAGTAGTCGCTGGGGGCTAGATCTGGAGAGTATGGTGGGTGGGAAAGCAGATTGAAGCCCAACTCGTTCAATTTGTCCATTATTTTCATTGACTTGCGGCACGGTGCATTGTCTTGATGGAAGATGATTTTTTTCTTCTTCATGTGCGGTCGTTTTTTGTGATTTCGTCCTTCAAACGCACCAATAACTCAATGTAATAGTCGCTGTTGATGGATTCTTCAAGGTAGTCGATGTAAATTATACCGAGCGCATCCCAAAAAACTGACGCCATGACTTTGCCAGTTGACTGTTGCGTTTTTGGACGGCTTTCACCGGCTGCACGCCACTCAGCTGACTGCCGCTTCGACTCCGGAGTGAAATGATGGATCCATGTTTCGTCCATTACCACATACCGACGCAAGAAATCCTGTTTATTGCGAGTAAACAGCGGCAAACAGCTCTCTGAATCGTCGACTCGTTGCTTTTGTTCCATTGCGAGCAAACGCGCCACCCATTTGGAAAAGACCTTTCTGATGCCCAATTTTGGTGTAAAATCGTAGACGCACTTCCAATTGATACGTTTACCATATCAGCAATTTCACGAACTTGCAGTTTGCGGTCATCCATCGCGATTTTCAAAACTTGCTTAATATTTTCCGGCGTTACTGCTTTATTTGGCCTATCCGAGCGTTCCACATCATGTGTATCAGTGCGACTGCGTTTGAAATCAGAATACCGCCGGCAAATCGTTGTTTTCGACAGAGCACAGTCCGGATAACATTTTTCAAGCCATTGCTAAGCTTGCACGGTATTTCTCCCATTAATTAGCAATGTTTTATCAACACATGAAATTCGTTTTTTTCCTTTTTTTACACAAATGCAAAAATAGCGTCACTTTCACCACAGTAGCTTTGCTGTTTATGGTCCGATTGACGTGAAAATTAATGTAATTTAAAGGTTAGTTCTTTTAAAAAACAAAATAGATTTGATATTACTAACACCATCTGCAGGTTAGTCCCTAGACTTATTGAACGATGTGTTACATAGTGTTTTGCATCCAGATCTTAGAATCCCAGAAACACGACAATAAAAGTTTTTATTGTTAATACACGTTAGTCTAAATTATAAAAAAGTATGTCAGCTATATGTCTGTTATAACTGACTGTATATGTTCAGAGTACTCCAGATTTACAAATGAAATAAAAGTCAGTTCGTCTCAGTAGAGTTGTAAGATAAAACAAAATAAATCTCTTAACTCCTAAAATAACAAAGTTCAAGTTACAACTCTTGGTGTAGTAAGAATAGATCTTAATTATTGTGCTAAATTCCAGCTTTAATAAGAATAATGTAAATATATAAGAGACAGCGATGGAACTGGAAACACTAATAAAATGCAAGACCCAATACATAAGGTACTTAGGAAAGCGTTGCAATATGGCGCTAAAGAGATACATTTGGTTTTAGTGGTGATTAGTGTTTTGTAAGAGATGACTCTTGAGCTGGGAAATAATTACGCTCATAGTGATCATATTTAGGTAGTGCCAGAAGTTCTAAAGAGCGAAGGAAGTGGTAGCCTGTATATGGAAAAAGGCGTCAGGGGTTTAGAGGTACGTGTGATCTATCATATTAAAGACCACGATGAGTGGAGTTGATTTTTAATTAAATGGAAAATGGGTATCTTATGCGACAGAAAGGCATAAAAAATTAATGATTTCGCGTAGTCTCATCAGTTGCCACTAGGTGGCCACATCTTCAAGGGCGCTGCCGCCCAGATGGGTCACGTACCCACTACGTTAATGTACTGGCAACGCAAGGTTGACATTTGCGGTGTGGGCGGTTGTTGCGCGCGTTGCATCATCGGCTCGGCGCTGTGTTTTAGTCAATTTATCCGATTTCTATAGCTGTTTACTCAAATCTGCCACTCCCATACCACCCAAAACCTATCAACTTGGAACGGGACCTTGTATCACTTTATAGAGCTTCCAGTTACTCAACTTCAAAAGGCGACAATCTACGCTTCTACAAGTTCCACTATTACCAGCAACCTTGTGCCAACTCGAAGACGATTAACGAACTGGCCGATTCAATGGCTAAAGAAGTCATCCATCATTGGAAATGGGCGGAAGTATCCGCGCAGAACCTGAACGCCCTCAAGGCTAAAGTCAAGCGACTATACGAGCACTACGAGAAACAAGGGGCGCATTGGTTTCATCGGCACGCGCCAAAGAAGGAGACAGACGAGTGGACAGCAAAGATCCAGGAGCACTAGGTCGCAAAAATCATTCTCTCTTTGATAGTACTCTTTGCCAATCTAAGCTGGAAACTGACTACAGGAGTGTGGTATGCACCAAGCTAATGGAGAAAATGTATCCCCTTTCGTTAATTCAGCTAGATCGCAGAATCTCCAGGCGAAGAGTGACAAGTTCAATCGCAACCAAGATCGAAAACGCAAAGCACTGGAACATTTGCGGAGCCGATATCTGAGATCACCTCCGACGACGATGAGGAGGAAGAAGAGAGCGGCAAAGACTCATCACCGGATTTGGCTGCACCCAAGTCGAAACGTCGCCGGCTCATGTCTCCAAATCATTTCTTGTTACCTATGTACGCAATAAAGTGTCTCACAAAACAGCGTCTGAGACATTCAAGTCGCTGGCCTCCCAGTTTGCTGTACCTTACAAGATCACCAAAGGCGCCATCCAAGGTGGCATCAGCTGTCTGCGGTCGTTAGCAACTGCCCAGTACGAAGTCAAGCTGCGACATAACCCACCTAATGCCATTTAATTCGATGGAAAGCGATCAATTAGCCAGCGATGTGAACGGCGGGAAGACGGTGGTTTTATTCGGAAATCAGTGACCAACGAGCATGTGACGGTACTCTCGATGACTCAGGTGGACACTGAGCTGGAGTTCTGCACCTCACTCACCATTTCCGAGGCGGACGATGACAAGAAGGTAATTATCTATTTAATTGCAGGCCGCCAGTGTTGGTGGAGAAGTGTGTCTAAGATGTCCACCTCGAAGCTAAGCGCAGCACTTCTGACTATGCTTGCAATGAAAATTTTCTCATTAAGAAGAAGTTTAATATTTAGTTATGTTATCTATGATAAGAATAAAATAAATCAGTTGTTTTGTACGTTGTTAAGTAGTGTTTTGAGGGTCAAAGCCAAATTGGAATTTGAAATGCCAGCAAAACGGGCTACTGTGCGTTGACAGTACAGTAGCGTAGTGGGTGGGTGACCCCTGTGGGGCGGCAGCGCCCACTTGAAGGTGTGCCCACCTAGTGGTAGCTGATGACACTACGCAGAATCATTAATTTTTTTCCAAAATCTTTGCATCGGGCGGACTTGACCTTAAACTCATCAGATCGTCTCCAGACTTTGCTAGAAATTCTTTTTAATAAAAAGGTATACGTTTGTGAATGCGGGTGAAGATCGGACAAAAAAAATGTTAAGTGCATTCTGTCCTACTGCTCAACTACCAGCCTGCTGAACGTGACACTTGTTCTGCGAGCTCAAGTGATGCTAACAGTGGGAATACAGATTCCGTATAAGCCTCGGATGTGCCATGATGATCACCAGTAGTAGACAAGCGATAGGTGCTTTAGCTTCTGGTGCGCATTTCGTGAAAAGAGATGTTAAGTTAACTGGTCCTCAGGTAACTTTCCTCTTAACAGGCATGAGAAACGCGTACCATGAAGCTGTTAGGCAAAGACCTGTGAATCTCCTGTTTAATGCTGCAGTTAAAACATTAACGCCTCCGACAGCGGAAGATATTGAACATCTCAAACTTAATTTAGTTTCCTATTTGTTATCAATTTGAAAACTTATTTGGCATACTTGTGACCAAGAAATGTCTCAGCGTCTGCCTGACTCGGCAGCATTTTAGAGAATGCTTTAAAGGATACCCGAAACGGACGAAATGCTTTAAAGTCGACGTTTGTTCCCCAGTACTTGAGTAGCAATATTGGCTCAGGTTTACGACAGAAGATTCTCGATAACACCGCGGACGTATAAGCCCGGGTATTGCTTGGAGTGGGCAATTTTAAACGGGACGTATTTCTACAACGGGAAGAGTGCATTCTTTCTTCACCAGATGGTGATGTGCTGCGTCCAAATAAACAAAAACCTGCAGAAGCTGATAATACTGACGACAAATGGCTGCATTGTAGATGTCAAAAGGCTTGTATGGTGCAATGTTCTCGGATGGCAAAATCACGGAAAGGATCATGACTGACAACGCATCAAAGTTCTGGTGCGATGTAACATTTTGCGAAAGTGATGTCTTTGTCCTGAACAGAAGCTTTATACCAATTGAAGTCGATCTGTAGGCTGGAAGATTTAAAGTCGCCATTCCACACCACCTGGTAAGAAAACAATTCACTGACAAATATTAAAATAAACTCCGACTCGTATCAGATGGGTTGATCGAACGTTGCCGGTAATTGCCTTCTGTTATTGTCAATAAAAATCTCACACACCTGCAGGATCATGTGATGATTGTCGCAAGTCTTGTGAATCCATTTAAAAAACCGTTACTAGTAGGAGATAATGATGAGGATGTTATCCGAAGGGCTAAGGTAATGTAAATTAGTGTGGAACACTTCAATAAGCTAAGAATGCTAGTTAAACACTACAACCTGAATCTCCTAAAAACTGCATTTGAACACTTTGATCTGAATGTGCTTTTTACTTTGGACAATTATAACATCACCCAATTATCAGGTTCATACAATAGAGAACTGGTAATGTTGTGCTCTGACTTTCAGGAGAGGAATCCTGGCAATCCACCGATTGAGAAGCTTAAGGATTACAAACAAATCAAAATATGGTTTGACGAAATCCATATAGAAGCTCATAATTCTCTGTTGGTTCGAGCAAGAATCAGATTCCGTCGTAGACCTAGTAAGGTATATCATGTATTTATCGCTTACTATTTGTTAAAAGAGGGCGAAGATATTGTCTGTAGGTTCTACTGTCAATGTAAGGCAGATGCTAAATGTTGACTGTTGTGCACAATAACTGATGATCGTCTGGGGTACGGACAGTGAAATAAAAAATTATAATGTAAATAAGACAGCTCTGTGCGAGATATATAATATGTGTAAATCCAAAGTAGTTAAAAAACGATTTTTTAAAGTAATTTTCAATTTTGTCATCAATTTAAACTAATCTAAAGTCGTGTGTTTATTTATTATGCTTCAAGGGATTCAAATTGACATTCTATACATCTCTCTATCGCATAATATACGCGTTTTCCATTTGATTAAAAATTATTATCTTGCCAGCTAACGAACTACAAACCTTAATATATATATACACCAACTTATCATACCCTTTAATATAATACATCACACATTCCCGCGCCTTTTTTAATATACAATTTGGAAGACCCTAGGAAGTCAGGATGTTAATCTTTGTGTATAATGAAGAACATCACTACAGACAGAAAGATGCTCAAATGCACCAGATAAAAGGGTGTTTGCATATTTCTGCACCTGTAAATTATATGATTCTGCACGACCACCTTTAAATAAGAATAAATTGCTTGTGGTTCTAGAGGATGCCCCATTAAGTTTAAACATAGAATACCTTACTATACCAAGAACACTGTAATCTGGTTTTGTCTTTATGGTGCACCCACAAATGGCCAATATAAGCATGGATTTTGAAGAAGAATCCCTGAGGAAATGTAGAACAATTAGTTGATCTACTAGAAGGATGTATAAATGTTTCAAAAATGTAGCAGAAGGTTTTTTGGAAAATTACGAAAATTAAAGCTGTATTGCATTATTCCTAGTACTCTCTACGTGTAACCTTGTGCGGACTTATCTTTTCTGTATTTTAATATTTTCTATAATATATTTTCTATATTTAATTTGTCATTGATTTGGGTCTGTAAATCAAAACTATCATTTTGAATCGTAATTTATGTAGCAAATAATTGCTTTGAAATCATTAACTACACTTAAAGAGTAACAATACAACGTTTTTTCAAACAAACAAAGTTACGTCACTCACGTTTATGAAATTGGTATGATATCAATTTTAGTATAGAAAATTTATTAAAAAAATTTTTGATTTATTAGTAAAGGCCATTTTTTCATATTTTTTTTATGTTCCACCATATTATTATTTAGTTTTTCATTAATCTTCAATCTCTAGTATCTAAAAATTGCATTTTTTAATTGTTTAAATTACTCGTGACAATAGACCGGAGAAGGAAAAATATAACTAAGGCGATAACGCCATATAAATCGTGGAAGTGGCTATACAACTTGCAACATTAGAGGCCTAACAAGAAAAAAATTATAATTAGCAGTACCAATAAAAAATATAATTTAAATTTGGCGGGATTTACTGATGCAAAGTAGAAAGAAAATTATATACACAATAGAAATTTATTAATATGTGGGAAAGTATAAAAAAAGATATAAACGTGAATCACGTGCTTAATAAGGAAAGAAACATCAACCAGATAGCGGAATAAACATATATTATGAAGAGAATACTAAAATAAATATACTAACAACAATAGTTTATGAAACCAATAACTAAGTCTCTGTCGCTGTAAAGAATTTTTTTTAAGTAAGCTACAACAAACAACAATCAACTAATATATAAGTAAACATATTCCTCTAGTGCCTTCTCTATTTTACGTTTATATTTTTATATTTGAATACGTCATCATACCAGCGCGTTAAATGTCATTAGAGTTTTTTTTACCTGTTCATGATTTTCATTATGTTGTTATTATCTTCATTTTGCTCTTGATTGTCTCTACTTTTGTTTGTCTGTGGTCCTTAATAGTGATGCCCAAAGATGACTCCAATATCCACGGTTTCATTTTTAAGTGGAACATTGTTTTTAAGTTTCTCACTAACGGTGTCTTAGTTATGTCTGTTATTAAGTTCATTTTGTTTGATTTTCATTGCATTTTCTCTAATCTGTAATCTCTAAAGGGCTCGTTTCCAAGTGGCGGATAGAGAAATGGCTGACCCGGCTTGCCGGTGGTCAAGCGAAAAATAAAATACCTCTCGCGGGTTAATAAGCACTAGCCTGGCCAGAGTGGTGACATAAGGCAACAGTTCTTTCACTTGTCCGTAGGGGTGTTAAGAATATCTGTCTAACTCAAGGCCGGTCAAAAAACTAGGCGACTTTAATTGTGGAGTTGAGGATAAACGCAAAATGAGAAGAGGTGCCAACACTACATGACAAAAACAAATTTATAAATAATTGCAAAAGATTATTAGAGTTGCGCACACACAACAACCTTGTATTGCTAATGCGTTTTTCAAGCACAAAGAAATACAACGACCAATGTCAGAGGACGTAAAAGAAACTGCAATGGAAGCTAAAAAGAAAGCGTAAGCACAATTAAAAAATAAATTGGAGAGCAACCGTAAGCGAAACAAAAAGCTATTCTACAAAACGCATATTCGTGTAGGAGGAAGAAAGTAGTAAGACTAAAACAAATAGAAGATAAAGAGGGTGGCATATTTGTTGACGATAAAGGTTTTTAACCAGGTGGCAAGAATACTTTGAGTACTGTGTATCTCTGAGTAAAGTGGCTTTAATAATTTTAAAAAAGTAAATTTTTGAGAAAATACAAAGACAAAACACAGATAGTCAAAGACGTTGAAAAAATACTGCCAAAAATAAAATCTTGACAACAACTTATTGTTGACTTAGATCGTTCTTGCCTAAGAAAGGTTTTTCAAATATTTATAGTTTGTGATATACAATCTTTTCTTTAACAATGATAGTTGTTCCGCCATCCACATTACCCTCAAGGTGCTCAGTATTTATATTATGTAATTTTATATTCTTATAAATAATGTTATAGTAAAATGGGTTTATTTTTTGTTTTCAAGTTATATATTGCACCTGATTGAATTCGGTCTACCAGCAAATTTATCTTAACATAAGTGAACTAAAATACTTAAAACTAAGATATCAGTCGTTGGAGTTTCTTAGATTCTTTGTTAGAACTGTTTGTGCTAACTTACACTTTCATTTTTAGTTTACACAAGATCTAAGAGTTTTGTCCTTTTCAATCTTCTTTCTATCTGATACTGATAGAGGAGCTGGAACATGTGTACAAAGCCTAGCTTCGTGTTTTTGGACAAATCTTCGGATTTTTCTTTAACAGTTTTTATTTTAAGGTCTATACGTGCCAGAAAAATCCACAAAGTATTTTATTTTAAAATTTTTGGATGTTATCTACATTAGCTGGCTCAACACAGACTCAAAGATGTATGCCATAAATCCATACCATGTCTTTTGTATTGATTTTTTTCTTCTTGCTATGCTTTTCCATTTAAGCTTTGTATCTAAGTTGATTCCTAGATATTTGAATGTATCTTCATATGGCATCTGGGTTCTGCTCATCGCGATAGATATATTGTTCTGGTTATTTTTTTTTGTAAAATTCATATTTGCAGATTCTGGTTTGTTTAATTTTATTTTCCACTGTTTAGCCCACTTACTAAAATCGTTAGTGGCTTCGTTCGGATTTGCTCTTCTTGAAGAGAGCAGTGTCACCAGCGCACGTGCCGGTTTTGATTTGATCATTTCTGGCACATCGTAGATAAGCAATAGATACAAAACAGGACCACGGACACTTCCTTGTGGCACTCTTGTTTTATTTTGTTATAATTGGGATGATTTCTTTTGTTCACTCTGTAAAATATGTCTGTTACGAATGATTCTATTAGTTAAACATACTGCTTTTGGAGTATTTATCTCAATTCTATTATAAATCCTTTATGGCAGAGAAGACTTTTTTTTTGATAAAATGTCTTTATTACGTCTGTAATTCTGTAGACTTAATCTACGGTGGAGTGTTAAGTTCTAAATTTCTAACATTATGTTTCTCAATACAAATTGACTTCTTCTTCTTTAGGTGCCGTATCCTATCGGATGTTGGCAATCATCATTGCTATTCTAACTTTGGACATTGCTGCTCTAAACAATTCTCTTAACGTGAAGTCGTACCACTGGCGTAGGTTTTTAAGCCAGGATATTCTTCTTCTTCCCACGTCTCGTTTTCCATGTATCTTTCCTTGTATTACCAGTTGTAGAATTTGGTATTTGTTCCCTCTCATTACGTGGCCTAAATATTCCAGCTTTCTTTTCTTTATTGTATACAGGAGTTCTTTGTTCTTGTTCATTCGTCGTAGCACCTCCTCGTTTGTCACTCTATCCATCCATGATATTTTCAATATTCGCCATATATCCAGAGTTCGAATGCTTCTATTTTCTGCTAATTTCTTTATTTAGGGACCATACTCCATTCCATATAAGAGAACACTGAAAACATAGCATCTGGTTGTCCTCATCCGTATTTCAAGCTTAAATCCCTGTTGGTTAGAATTTGTTTCATTTTACAAATGCTCTAGCCATTTCAATACGTGTCCTTATTTCATTTGTGTATTCCCAACTATCATTCACCCATGTTCCCAGGTATTTATATTTGTTTACTCTCTATACTCACATTATCTATTCTAATGTCAGGAATGTTCACTGGTGTTTTTGTGATTGCCATGTATTTAGTTTTATTTAAATTCATTCGGAGACCATATTTTCTGCTGATGTCATTTGTCCGTTCAATAAGTCTCTGTAAATCTGGAATATTATCTGCTAAAAGTACAGTATCATCAGCATAACGTATGTTGTTAATTATCTTTCCGTTTACTACTATACCACCGTTTTCTTCCATTAGTGCTTCTTGAAATATTGCTTCCGAGTATAGGTTGAACAGCATGGGCGAAAGAATACAACCTTGCCGAACTCCTCTCTGTATTTTTATTTCTTCTGTCAGCTGATTTTCTACTTTTACTGTTGTTTTTGTTGCCAATATAAGTTTGCAATTATCCGCATGTCTTCTACGTCTATGTTCTTTTGTTTTAGGAGTTTCATTAGTTTATCGTGTCTAACTTTATCGAACGCTTTTTCGTAGTCTATGAGCATGCGTATACTTCTTTATTAATATCTCTGCATCTCTGTATTAGTATGTTTAGTGTGAACAATGCTTCTCTTGTTCCAAAACCATTTCTAAAGCCAAACTGTGTCTCACTAATATCTACTTCTAGTTTTTATATATTCTTGCTGTATGATCTTTAGAAAGGCTTTAAGCGTGTGGCTCATTAAGCTTATCGTTTATGTTCACAACATTCCTTTGCGTTGTTTTCTTTGGTATTGTAATAAACGTTGAATTCAGCCATTCTTTCGGTATTATACCAGTTGAGTATATGGTCTTGTATAAATCTACAAGAATATTTACTTGGTCGTCGTCTATTAGTTTAATTAGTTCAATTGGAACTTCGTCTGGTCCAGTTGCTTTACCGCATTTTGATGTTTCAAATGCTTTAATGACTTCTTCTTTTGTTATTTTGGGCCCATGTACTCCTTCAATAGTTTTATAGTCTTCCTTTCTGTCATCGGAAAATAGTTCTTCAATATATTCTTTCCATCTTTCTATTTTTTGTTTTACATGTAGTATAATTATTCCTTGTTTGTCTTTTAAAATGTTTGATTGTCTCTTCTTGTATGTAACTGTGACATCTTTGATCTTTATGTGTACGTTAAACATATCGTGTTTCTGTTGTACCTTTTCTATTTCTTCACATTCTTGTTTCATCCAATTTTCTTTTTCCGTTTTAATTTTTTCCTTATCAATTTGTGGATTTCACTGTATTTGCCGTCCTCTTTTATCTTACTTTTCTTCTCTCTTCCATCAGATCTAAGATTTCGTCTGTCATCCACCTTTTTTCTTTGTTGGTTTTCTTTCGGTGAGTATTTCTTTCGCTGGTTTCATTATCGCATCTTTTATGGTATGCCATCTTGAAGTCTATGTTGTCGTTGTTATCCAAGGAGTGTCTTCCCATGTTGCTTAAATTGTTATTTATTTCATTTTTAACTTGTGTTCTTATGTTTTCTTCCTTCAGGTGTTGCACTTCTATTCTACTTGTCTTCTTTGTTATTTTTATCTTCTTAAGTTTTATATGCATTTTATGACAACAGGATTGTGATCAGACGCTATATCTGTCCCTGGATATGTTTTTGCCGACTTTATACTATTTCTGTATCGTTTTCTAATTAAAACATAGTCAATTTGATTTCGGCAAATATTCTGTGGTGTGTCTTGTGGTGATTTCCAAGTCCATAATCTTCTATCTGGCAGTTTAAAGAATGTTGGCTACTATAAATTCTCTTTCTTGGCAAAATTGGATCAGTCTATCACCCTTTCATTTCGCATTCCAAGACGAACTCTCCTACATGTTCTCCACTTCTTCCTTTTCCAATTTTGGCATTAAAGTCTCCTATTATTAATGTCACATCGCTTTTTGGTTAGGGATAGAATGGTGTCTATTTGTTCATAGAATTCTTCTACTTCATCCGCGTTTTTCTCATTGGTAGGTGCATAGACTTGGATTATATTTATTTTACCTACTGTGTCACATAGTTGTATTAACAATTCTATTTCAGATAGTGGTGTTAAACTAGTTACTCTTTTGTTATTTTCTTTGGTGACTATTATTCCGACTCCATGTTGGTGTTTTGCTTCATTACTGCCTGAGTAGTACATTACTCCATTATCTGTTTTATTTTACCAGATCCTGGCCACCGTACTTCACTAATTCCGAGAATGTCCAGCTGTAGTCGATTCATCTCTTTGGTTACATTTTGCAGTCTTCCTGTTCCAAATATACTTCGCACATTCCATGTTGCAATTTTCATAGCTGACCCGGGATTCTTCGCACCCTCTGAACATTGAAGGTCTGCCGGGGACTGAGGGCCGTGGTTTGTATGTTCTCAGCCATGATGATTGTACTAGGAAATAAGTAATGAGGTGGTTTTCCGTTGCCTTCCTCATCGCAGTATCATAACCGGTAGGGCCATTATGTGGCCGTCGCCTATGACTATCTGGGGGTAAGCCGTTCCAGAGTCCATCTCCTTCGCCTTAGTCCAGTTGTGGTACTTGCTGCTTCCCAATACCTACTAGTTTTGGTCCGCCCCGGGTATTTTATTTCCCCGGTACCTCGCCATATCTGGTGAGCATTCCCCTATCCGCCACCTTGGGAGGTGATTGACTGCCTTTTATTAAATATTTCCTCTCTATGACCGCTTCAAGTCTTTTTAATTTAAACACTTTTGATGTCTCTGGTAATAGAAAATATGTTTGTATGATTTGGTTTCGGTTGGTGGTTTTACATTGATATGTCTTATAATGATTCTACACACGTAGTATGTACCTTGATCTAAAGGAGCCATTCATCAAATTTGTGAGTTTGACAGCGCCTTTTCTAGGAAGTTTATTCAGTAATGGTCCTGAAATGACAAGTTCTATCTTCTCTTCTAATAATTTTGCTCTAGGTCCATATATGATTCATTAGGTTGAAAAATCTTTTCCAGGTGTTCTGCAAAAAGGTTTGCTTTTGGTTTGTTGTTTATAGTCCATCCTCCTGTTGTTTGTATAAGAGAAATTTGGGTGATTGGTCTCTTCAGATTTTTTGCTTTTTAAGCAGAGTAGTATTATCTTTGGAGTTTATTAATTTATGCTAGTATGAATTAATATATTTGTAGATTAACTAAATCTGGTGCTTTATTGGGGTTTGTTGTCCAAAATGCAGGTTTCCCCATGAACTCATATTCACAATCTTGCTTAACAGCCGTTACTTGAAAATATTTGCCTTTAGTTGTGGTTAGCCTAAAGCCTCGTCTTGTATTTGTTGTATTATAATCGACTCCTATAACAGAGCACCCTAAATTATTTTATAATGTTGAAAAATATCTATCTTTTCTATTTTATTGTTTGATTGGAGCCTGTTGGCATTCCATAAAGTCAATATTAAGAATTTAGATATAGTGAACTAACTTCTTTAGAAGTAGACATGTCAGGTATCGTGTTATTTTGTTGAATTAGTTGGATGAACTTTAAATTAATTAAGGAATTGATTAAAAGTCATGCGTGAGTTGCTGATCGCTTATTTTGCATTAAGCTTAGTCATCTGCGCGTAAGTAGTTCGGCCATTAAATTATCTACATTCATTAAAGTGTTTTCTTGGTGGTTGTTGAGCAGTTCGATATGTGTTTTGTAATTAATGGCAACTCTTATATTTTGCCTGATATACATTTGGCGGGGTATTTATTACCTAAGCACAAATTTTGTAGTACACTATTGCTTCGCAATTTTATCATTAGTAAAACATGAAAGTATAATATGCCGTTTCGTTTTCAGAGTCCTGGCAGGCATGGATTTTCTACGCTTTTATATATTGATTCCAGAAATAATTTGCTAAAAAACTGACCTTCTGAAGGGTGGATACATAAATTTATTTCTTATTCTAAAAACGTTAACCGAATTAAAGAGTTTTAAAAATATTTAGCACTGTTTAAATTTATCAGTAATATTTAATAAGAAAGAATGCTACGTACCTATTAAAATTAATAAAATTGTAAAAAAAGGAATTGTTTCTTACCATTCACTAGGTCATAAGGAAATAATGAACCTGCAATCCTTTTCTGGGTTTAAGAAAATCAATTTTGCAACGAATCGTAAGTATATGGTTCACATCGTCACTACTGGTCTGATCAAACCTGTAAGCCGGAAACCTCAAGAGTTTTCTTGTGCTTCTCCGATATTTCACTTATAAAAAGTAATAAGGAGACCTTACAGACAAACAATACTTCAATAAAGGACGAATAAGTGTACAATGTAATCCCAAGATCAGCACGTAAATAAACTAAAATATGGGGCATAGCTTATACTGCTGAATACAGCAGTTTTAATAATATTAAGAGACAATTTGTAATGCTCCAGTCAGAAGCGATTAATATTGTGTTGAAAAGTTGTAGTATTTGCTAAATTGTTGATTAATCAATATATTTTAGGTCATCTGCAAAAGGTTTACGTTTTATATTTTGAAGACTTTTTACATAATTGAGAAATATTAAAAAGAGTAGTCAGCCAATGTAAAAACCTTAGAAAATCTAGATCTTGCCAGAAAACTATTAGATTTCAACAATCATTGTTCTGCCCATTAAGTAATCTTTCAGCCATTTAAAAAAATGCCTTTCAAGCCTTTAATTTAGCCAAAGAAGTTTCTGAACATATAGTTTAAAAGTTTTGCTTATCTCAAGCTTCGAGTTTGGTATTAACAAAGTTTTCTAAGTTAGAAACTGTTGACTGCTTGGGAAAACGCTCATACTGGAAGAGGTGGTAGTACTGTATAAATAAAGTTTTCCGTTTTATTAATATTTTTTAAATATCTTGGATTTTCTTAACGTATGACTATATTTTCTTACAATTGTTCTTATCGCTTTTATGGAAGGTTTATTTCTACTTTTTCGGGAAGACAAATTGAATAACTAACGCACTGGCCTACTTAAGAATTAAATTATTTATTTAGGTACGTCCTTTTCTTTTGTAACAGAAGCACAAGAAATATTTGTTAATTTGAAAAAGGTAATTAGGAATTCATTATTGTTGTTGTCTTCGACATTCGCGAATGACTCCTTAATGTAGATAACAGAAGTAAAACAGTTCTTAACGTTGCGAGTAATATTTACTTGCAAACATTAAATATTTTTTCTTTGCTCAATTTGAGAGTTTTCTTGAAACTGTAATAGCATGAATGTGATCCTGTCATTTTGTAAAATTTATGAGCATATTTCCTATTATGTATAAGTTTTCTGAATTTACTTGACTGGTTACTAATGACATTGTTAAATGTAATGTATTTATTAACATTAAATTAGTATTTAACTTATCTAGGGTGGAATTAACGCAAAAAGCAGCTTAAAAGTAAATTCACAATGTTTAAAATTGTGTTGGATAAAGCTCATGGTTTTTAACATATTAGAAGTTGTAATTTCGGCAAATAATTTACATGGGGTTGTTATACTATAATAGTAACAAACGTTTGGTAAATTATAAGAACCGACCAGTTCTTTAAGTTTTTCTTTTATTTATTTTACAAATACTGGCAAAAGTTTTGCATTTCTAATCTAATATACAAATTTTTTCTACTTTATTTATTTCAAAACAATTTTTTTATTATTGATTTTTAATTGGCGCTTAAATTCGTAGTTACATTTTTCTTATCGTATTTTAGTATCAGCATCCAATTATTGTTTTTTTACTTTCGTAACTTCTGCTCGTGCTTTCCTTTCCTCTGTAACCCACGATTTTTATGTTTTCACTCGTAGTTATTGTGAATTGGCCATCTGAGAAAAGTAACACGTTGTTTTTATTTTTTTTTGTCCTGTTTCTTTCTAATTCCTTGTGATCTGGTCTATATATAAAGTCAAAAGTAGGAATAACAGCTGTCGTAGTCCCCCGTTTATGATTTCATATTTAATTTCTTCGGCTAGTTTGAGCCATGCTAACAAATTTCTGTTACTTTCATCAGATGGCATAGGGATTTATACAACAGAAAGTATTTTCTATATTGATAAATGCTGGCCGTGTTTGTATATTAGTTCTTTTCATCTTATTTGTTGTAAAACAAATGCACTGTCGTATGCAAAGAAACCTTTTCTAAGCCCGCTTTGTTCTTCGATCACTATTTTAACTATTATTTCCTGTAGTCTGTTTGTTATTACATTATTCTTATATTGTATTGCCTTTATAGTTTTCTGCGTTGTCTTTATTATCTTTTCTTCTTATCTATTACAAAATGCATTTCAGCTTATTGGCTTTCTTGATTTTTCCCAACGCATACTAAATAAATTAGTCGTTATTTTAAAAATGTTTCCATATTTGTACAATTCTATGTTTAACTTATCTATTCTATAGCTTTCTATTTTTGCTAGTTTTTAATATTTCTTCTGTTATCAAAGGTTCTGTGGGTTTAGTGTTTTTTATAATGTAGATTTAATTTGTGTTTGTTTATAGTTTCCTGTAACACTATACCTTAGATTTCAGTGGTATTATATCTACTAACTGCATCTTTTTATTCTCTGTTTAAGTATTTTGTTGCTTTATATGTGTTATAGAATCAAGTTAACAAGTGAAAGGTGACATTGACGTTTATAAATCGCTCCGAAGCAATTTACCCATTTTGGGAGGTTTCGAGCAAATAATAATACTATTTAAAGCATAACGGTGAAGGTGGAAATAATAAAAATAAGTGTGCCAATTAAAGTAAGAGAAAACTGCAAATTTCTCAGTTTAATATTTAAGTACGTGCATCAGAGGAGACTTGACCTCCGAGAAGTAGATTCGGGGAAGGCTCTTATCGCTGAACACAGCTGTACATACAATATTGTAAATAGTAAATACGGAACAGAGCCGCACTCAGAATTATTAAAACCAAACCTAAAATATGGATACTTCTGAGAATGAGTTTAATACATCGGAAGATGGAACAAAGAAAAGGAAACCATCGGGACAAATAGACGTATTTAGTAGAAGTAAATTAACAAAGAGATCGCCAGAGAAAAAAGGAAATCAAGACGATACATTACAAAAAATGTTTGTTATGATGCAGAACTTCACTACAGAAGTCAAAGAAATTCGTAAGAACCAACAGGAATATACAGACGAGATCAAAAAATTACAAGAACAAAACGAAAGTATCAAACGTGAAAATGAACATATGGCAAGGGAACTAAAAGAAATAAAAGGAAAAGTTGAGAGATTAGAAAACGAAAAAGGAGAAATAATTTAGTGATACAAGGCTTAGAAATTGATATCGATGACCCTAAGGTTTTGAAAGAAGGTATATTGAATGTATTCAAAGAGAAACTGGGAATAGAAGTACCAATTAAATCAGCTAAGAAACTAGGCCAAAAACCTGTCTAATCGAGCTAGAAAATTCCAATGATAAGAAAGTAGTTATGATGAACAAAAGCAAACTAAAAGGGAATAAAGAGGTCAAGATATTTATCAACGATGATTTATCCAAGAAAGACAGAGAAATACAAGGCATAATCAGGAAAAGGGCCCATGAGGAGAGAACACATGGAAAAACCGCTAAAATAGGATTTAGAAAGCTGTATATAGATGGAATAGAGTGGAGATGGGAAGAAACAAAGAAAGAGTTAAGAAAAGCAAGAGAAATAACCAACGGCGACTCAAAAAGCTGATTACAGATTTTGGATTGCACGACAAATATAAAGACGACGACCAGGCAATGAAATGGCATTTGAATAGGAAACAACCCAAACACCAAAAAGACACAAAAACAAGAGAACCTAAAAGAAATTTGAAAAGAAGCATGAAACATGGAATTTAGCAACATGGAATGTAAGAGGAATTAGTGGGAAAGAGAAGGAGCTAGTAAATGAACTGAGACAAATTGAGATAGAAATAATAGTAGCAACTGAGACAAAAAGAAAGGCCAAGGAATGATTCAATTAGAAGATAATTATATTATGATATACAGCGGAGTCCAAGAAAATCAGAGAGCAAAAGGAGGTGTAGCATGCATTGTCAATCAGAAATGGGCAAAAGAATTTGTAATTGGACATGCATAAATGAAAGATTAATGTCAGTAGAAATAGGGAAGACCAACACAAAATAACAATAATAGCAGTCTACGGCCCAAACGAAGACGATAATGTAAACAATAAGGACCAATTTTGGAACGAACTAACATCACTCACAGAAGAAAGTAAAGGGACAGTAATCACAGTAGGTGATTTTAACGGAAGAGTAGGAGTAAAAATAAGTCAACGGAAGAATCACTAGGCAAATTTGGAGAACAAGAAAGAAACAATAATGGAAAAGAATACTCGACTTTTGCAGAGAGAACCAATTCATCGTCACAAATACGTTTTACGAACATAAGAAAATACATCAGTACACCAGGGAAGTTAAAAGTAGAGACGAAAATCAATAATCGACTACATCCTGATAGAAAAGGCCAAAAGGAATATGATTCAAGACGTTAGGGTAAGAAGAGGTCCTGAAATTTACAGCGATCACTACCTGTTAGTAGGAAAATAAGACACATGGACAGAAAACAAACAAAAGAGAAGGAAAACTTGCAAAAGAAAAAGTTTATGAAAAGATTAAGACTTACATGCTCAAGGAAGAACAATATCAGACAAAATAAAAGAACTAATACAGAAAGAAGTCGAAAACTGGACGAAAGATTTCTACACGAAGACATAGACAATAAATGGGAAATATTTAAAAGAATTTTGAAATCTGCGGCAAAGGCAGTATGTGGGTAGCCAAAATAAATAAGCAAAATAAACAAACAGATTGGTGGAATGAAGATATTAAAACGAAATTAAAACAAAGAAACGGAAATGGAAAAATTATTTAAATAAGAAAACTGAAGAAGCATACCAAGAATACAAGGAACAAAGGAAGAAAGTTAAAGAAATAATAAAGACAGCTAAAGAAAAGTCATGGGAGAAGTTCGGACACAGAATGGAACATAACAGCAAAGAAAACCAGAAGCTATTTTATAGGGTGCTCAAAAATTGTAGAACAGAGAAGAAAACAATACTAAACCAAGTCAAGAATAAAAGAGGTAAACTCATAACCGAAGAAAATGAAGTGATAAAGATATGGAAAGAACACTTCCAAGAAATCCTAACAGTAGATGAAACGGTAACACAAAATTCAAGAGAAGATGAAGAAGGAGAACAAAGAGCAGAAAGAATGGAAGTAATAACGGATGAAGAACCCACAATGAAGGAACTATGTGAAGCAATAAAAACGTTAAGAATGGGAAAACACCTGGACACGACGGAGTAGAGGCAGAAATGCTGAAAACTATGGGAAAATATGGAGCACAAATATTCTTAGACATTTGCAAAGAGGCTTGGAGAACCGGTAGAATACCAAAAGAGTGGGAAGTGGGAATCATATTACCACTGTACAAAAAGGAGATAGACTTAGTTGTCATAACTACCGAGGAATAACACTGTTGAGCATAGCATGCAAGGTTTATGAAAGAATTTTAGAACAGAAACTAAGAAAAGTCCTAGCAAGACAACTAATAGACTCTCAAAGCGGATTCAGAAAGGGACATAGTATACAAGACCACATATTTAGCTTAAAAGAAGTAATAGAAAGAACACTAAAACAAGACAGAAAAGTTTACCTAGCCTTCATCGATTTAGAAAAAGCTTTTGACCGCGCACCAAGAAAAAAGATCTGGAAGAGCCTAATTAGAAGGGGTGTAGGAAAACAATTGCTTAATGCCACCAAAAGCATGTACCAAAACTGCAGGAACTATGTAAGAACTAGATACTCACAATCGGAAGAGTTCATAACAAGCAATGGCCTAAGACAAGGTGGTGTACTAAGCCCTCTGCTGTTCATACTACTCATGGACGACATTATTAACGCATGTAGGTCAAAAGTAGCGAAATTATGTGTAGGATACAGAAACATGCAACGAATAAACATCTCGGAATGTGCGTTTGCTGATGACGTTGTGATATTCGCACCAAAGGAGAGGGACCTACAATACAATCTGGAAATATGGAAAGAAACGTTAGAGGACTACAACATGAAAATTAACATAGGCAAAACTAAGGTCATGGCAATTGGTAAACAAGAAGAACAGACAAACATAAAAATCAACAACAGTAAATTAGAACAAGTCAAAAGTTTCACATATTTAGGAGTTACTATAGACAGCAAAGGAGGACACGAAGCTGAACTAAACAAACGAATAGAAAACACTGCCAAGTTGTACTACGCACTAGGAAAGACATTCTTGAACAACAAAGAGATTTCTAGGAAAACAAAACTCACCATATATAAAACAATTTATCTACCGACATTGACATTTGGGGGGGAATCGTGGGTAACAACGAAGAGACAGGAAAGTAAACTACAAAGTATGGAAATGAAATATCTGAGGAAAGTACTAGGAGTAACCAGAAGAGATAAAATACGAAATCAAATAATTCGAGAAGAACTTAAAGTAGAACCACTGGAAAAAAAATAGAAACACGACAGCTACAATGGTTAGGACATCTACTTAGAATGGACAAAGATAGACAGGTTAAGAAAATATGGGAATCGAAAGTAGGTACTAGTAGAACAAGAGGAAGACCACGAAAAACATGGACAAGAACAATAGAAGAAAAACTTCTTCAGAAAGGAATAACATGGCAAGAAGCGAAGGTAATGGCACAGAACAAAAGGAGTGGACCAGATTAGTACATACGAGTAGAAATCAAGAATAATTTTAGTTTTAAATATTATGTCAAGAATTAGTTTAGTTTTATTTTGTAAATACATACCTTTACACTGTATGGTAGGAAAGGTCTTGATAATATATGATATATATATATATATATATATATATATATATATATATATATATATATATATATATATATATAACATATATATTATTTCGTTAATTGTTTAGATTGTGTACTAAATTGTCTGCAAACATATTACAACTTTCTCTATGTAACTTTTGGATTACTGTTTTTGTATATTGCTTTTTATTTTACATTCTTGATTTTGGCTTTTAATTTCATTTCTTTTGGTGCTTATTTTAGTAAGTATTTCTTTAATTTTTCTAGAAATATCTAACGCTCTTATCTTTTAAATATACTTCTCGCATGTATACGTCTTTTGTTTTATTTTTTGTTTAAATTCCATTTTACCAACGATTAGATAATAATCTGTGTTTAACTCTGTTCCTCTAGAGACGTGTATACTTTGGATAAAATTCTCTTATCTATTATTAACTATAATGTAGCTAACTAAAAACCTGCCAACTCTTCCACTCAATGCATATTTATTTATTCACGTTTTCGTAATTTTGTGATTTTTAAATTATTTATAATTAAATCTTGTCCATTTCAGTTCGTTGTATTGTCTGCATTGTTTACGAGTTGGTTGCCAGTTCTGACGTTAAAGTCTCCTGCTCGAATCAATTGATTCTTATTCTTTATTTAATTGATTGTTTTTTGTGTGTTTCTTCAAATATATCGCTTTTGCGATTTTTTCTCTTTTCTGGTGCTTATGCTAGACAAATTTTGTTCCTCAATGTTGCAATTTGTTCATTTAAAATCCTAGACTTTTATAGCATTTTACCAGATTTTAATTTTTTGTTTTTTTTATTACTCCTCTCCTTTGCTTTTATTTTTTTGATACTTCTTTATGTGGATGGTTAATTCTTTAGTTTCTTTTTGGTTGGGGATATCAATACACTTCTTAATCAATTCTTGCTTGATGCTATTATTATTATGTTCTTTTTCTTGCTTTGTTAGGCCTTGTTTCGTTTGCTGGGTTTATCATCACTAAATTAAAGGTTGTTAATAAAGTTTTGGTTGTTATTTTTTTTACAATCTATCGTAAGACTCTTTTTTTTATTCGGGTTTGGGACCATGAATTGCTTAGCCATGAATTGCTTATAAGTCCGTAACGTAGCGAATATGGCGTTAGATATACATGACTATTGTCTTTAAAAGTGTATAGCAATAATTTCATGTAGAATTTTGTAAAACAGCTACTGCTGTGGCCAATATCAGTAGGTGGGATGCAAAAATCCAAGATAAAAACTGCCTGTAAATAGATCTTCGAAAGAAGAATGTACCAAGCGAAGAAATTGTGAATTCTATTAGGTAACTGCACAAAGGAATCATCCAAAAAAGTGTTATACGGGCATATTTAAAACTTGAAATTTTTCAACGGTCTGACCTCTTCATTCATTGTTGCGAACAGAAGATGTCTCTTCCAATTTTGCTTGAAATGGTTGCTTGACAGTCTAAAATACAAATTGACTACTTACGATTACTAAACACCATACTTAAGCTACTTTTTTAGAAGCAAACGGCCACAATTATAAATGTATAATTTTTTTACTTAGAAAGTTTCACTCTGAATCGGCAGAAGAATTGCCACAATCTGCTGCGCAGTTTCTTTCATGAATTTTGCCTAGAAAGGATGCAAAACAATTTGATCGTAGCCGGCTGCACCCCGAATTCCAAAAGAACGCGTTCCTTCAATTTTAAAATTTAACTTCTTAACAGAGGTAGATTGCAAGGTCTTTCGATTTCATTAGGCTTCCCTTTCAGGTATAGTTACCCAATAATATGTCTACTTTTATCATAAACGCCAATGCTATTTTTAAACTGTCTGTAGGCTAAAATAATATGTATTAATACAAAAACAGTAAATGTTCAACTTCTGTGACAGAATAAAGTAACAAGCATTGCACGCTGGTGACAGTAAACTCAAGAACATCCATCGACGACTCAAAATAACTGTCAAATTCACAAAATAATTTTAATTCTATCCTATTAATAATTTATTATTGCAACTGGCATTAAAACCCAGTATTTTATAATGTACTCGTACATACCTAATTTGCAATAACAATCTGTCCTCGAGAGCGCACTTAATAGTGTGGTAATATAAAATTCATATGACATCAGACATAATTATTACCCGGATACCAATGCTTCGACAAGCATCATCATTTGTTAATTAAGTTCTAATAGTGAAACATGTATGCTGTGTTAGTACAGCGCATATTCAACAGAGCATTCCATAATGAATCACTGAGCATTATTAAATCAAATTATTGCGCGTATCAGCAAAGTGCTTATTTTATAGCTAAGTACTAATTGAAATTTAAAATTTAAAAATAACTTGTGGGTAGACACTTAAGTTTTTTTGGTACATAATAACAAAAATGAAAAAACATTTAGTAATATCAATAAACCACCGGCACGTTTATTAACAAAAATATTTTTAATTACTGAACGGCAAATTAAAAACCCCAAACAGTTTACTACTATTTATTATTTAAGTTAGGCAGACTGCCGCTACTGGCCCTAAACAAAGCTTTCAATACAATTTTGTTATGTAACGTTACACAAATTGCCCAGCCCTGCCCGTAATGCGCTTCCAATGTCCCATAAACTTGAATTTCGTAAACACATTTATCATTTACGTATTCGCGTAACCCAATTTCCATAATTCGCGGACAATTTGGCCTTAATAGAGCGTGAAGTTTCCAATACACACAAAAATGTAAATTTTAAGCGCTAGAATCCCGCTGGTATACATTTCTACGCCGCATTGCCGAAATAAGCCTTCACATGAAATTGGATTTGCTGCGACTGTACTGAAAAAATGACAAACGATATTTTATAAAGTTCATTATATCTTTAACCATAAAGACTAATTTCCTGCATCATTTCGATATGGAAGTGTACGTAAGCGTCAATAGTTTCCGGCCCGACCATATTCTAGAGATGTTTTATCTGAAAAAATTCTCCAAAGCAGCCTTCTGATGTTTTAATTGTAGTCCTCTTAAAAGACTGCTACGACGTTGGAATGAAGCATCTTAACTCATGTAAAAAATAAAGGTGTTTGAGATGAATGGCGGGATGATAATTTTAAATATTAATTCTCGATTGGTAATCTACACGTCTACAAAAGAGAGCCCTAATAGATATGGGGAAGGGGGCAGTTCTGCTAAAATTTTCAAAAAAAAAACTCAAGTTAGCCACATGAAATATACAAAGGTCAGAGAAATAAGAATAAAGAAAGCATAGAAGAATTCAAAAAGATGGACCTTGATATACTGGTTATAAATGAAACGAAACCAAGAAAATGAGACTGAAAACGTCGGTGACACTTACATATTTGGAGTGGTGTTAACAAAGAGGGACAAACCAGGGCCGGTGTGGTTATTATAATAAATAAAAAATACAAAAGAATGAAAGATTAATAAAAAAAAACCTAGCAATAAATGGAAAAAAGAGAATCATAATAGGCGTATATGAACCAACAGAAAGGTTCTTAAATGCATTACAAGACGACGTCGGAGAAGTGAACAAAAATGAGGCATTAATTCTTACTAGAGGTGTGAATGGAAGAACAGGACGCAAAGAAAATGACGACACAGTAGAAATAACCAGAACAACAGAGGAAAGATAGTAGAGTTGTGTCAGTTTAATCTAAGAATTACAAATAGTTTTTACCAGCATAAAGGCGCTCACAGATACACATGAGTAGAATTGAAAAGAACTTAATCTCTATAATTAATTAAATGACAATAAAAAGAGAAACAATTAAGCTTAGTAATGTGGAAGTAAAATAAGGAGAGGAATGCGCGATAATATTCAACTGTGGTTTAGATCTGAATTGTAAGTGTAGACGGAGAAGTTTCCCAACGTTACAGTCCTTCGTAGCTTTATTGATACAGGCGTTATCGTGCCGGAAACGACTTGGCATGCCACTGTTCTCTTCTTTGATAACGTCTTGCAATTTATACAGTAAGCTGACGTAATACTCTAAGTTTACCACTGAGTTTCTTTACTAATCAATATGCAAAACTTTCTTTTAATCTCAAAGGACCGTTACCATTATCTTTTTTGTCTAGTGTGCGCCATTTCATTAAACCCCCGTTTGCTACGAGATCATAGTATAGGATTATCGTTTTATTCCTTACAACAGCAGATTAAAGAACTTGTTCTTTGTTATTGCGATAGAGGTTTAAATATTGTTCACAAGTATCGCATGGTGCTGTCTTTGTAATACTGACAAAATTCGGTGTACCAATTTGGCACTAGTCTTATTCATATAAAGATGTTATATAACTTTATTGGAAAGTCCTGGCCTTGCTTATAGTTCTTTTATTTTTAAACAAAGACACTTTATCTAGCCAACCTACACATGCTTTGACTTCCATGTTTCTTGATTGAAACTAGAACTTTCTTTATTAAGAAATTTAATCATGGCCCCATAGTTGATTGCTGAGCCTCTGAAAAAGATAAAATACTGAAATTTTTAGAATTCTTTTCAGAACTGCCGCTGTGACACTACAGCTACTTTGTTTTTATTATTATATTAACAGTTAAATATTTAGTATTAATATCTTTTGGAACTACATTTTGTACCAGCACTTAAACCATTAAAAGGAAGTTGATGCAATCTACGTACGAGGAGCGTTTAATAATGCATTCGTCTTTGCACAACTTAAGCCATGTTGCAGCTTATGCCCTTGTATTAGTTAACATAACAACAAGACGAGTACTTTTTGATTGATTTTATTAAAGGGGTTATTAAATTTAAGCACAATTATGTTACAATTGTTTTGCTAAGAAAGAAAATCCCCAAGAAATACGAAAGCCGAGCGATACGAGGCGGATCTGCGCACTGCTACTGAGCGGCTTCTTCACCATAGTATCTGTCACTGCCGAGTCCAAAACATCAGTTGGAGCTAAGCTGTAGGTCTGCTAACATGATCGACATGATTTATTGTATTGCTAAGCGTCATTCGTTTCCTAGAGCCAGAAGGAAATATAGCAGCAAACATTCGTCGGCAAATGAGCTGTGTTTGTGATGCAAACTTTATGAGTAATGGTGTTGTGCAACAAAACTTAAGATAGCCGAACTGATCTTTATAATAAAAGTGGACAAGCACGCAAGTCTGTTGCTAGTGAGGACCTAGTTCAGAGAGTTGACCAAGTGGTTCAGCAGAAATGGAAAGTTGAAAAGAAGTCTGGGAGAACAGCGCTTCTGCACTAATAAAGAGATTCAAGATGCTGTGGACACCTATCTCAACATGATGGTGACAATCTTTTACAAAGAGGGTTTTGGACAATTCTTGCACCGGTATGACAAATGTCTCAATGTTTTGTTCTTCACACTTGTCTTTATTTAATGGCCTATCGGAGGTCGAAATATAATAGCCTTCGTAAGTAAGAAGGTAATATTAGTTATTGATAAGTATGGCTCTCGTTCTACAAACTAAATGTAGAGTTAAAGATGGCCTTCAAACTGAATGTGGCATCTCTATCAGAAGTGTAAAAAGTTCAAGTTTTAATAATGGCAAACAAATGTGTAAAATTTGTAAGATGGCAATTTCAAAGTTTAAAAAATAATTTACGAACAGTAAGATACATAAAAGACTGGTCCAATTTAAGTCCTTTTATTGCTCGCATCTCTTCAAAAATATGTTGGACACTAACGTTATCAAGAAAACATGTACCTGATACACGTGTAGTTACTAAAAATAAAGAAATATAAAGATACTAAGTTTAGGTAGGTGTATATGCACAAAACCTTAAAAAACCAATAAAACTTAAATTTTGAGCTTTCATCACCCATGCCATTTAGGAAAAGTTATGGAAATGTAGAGAAATGCAAATTTGAATTGCCCGCCGTTTTTGTTCTGTGAACGTCAAAAGTTTGCATTCGTACAGTTGGTGTCTAAACATATGGAAAAGTCTATCAAAAACCACCAGAAATGCCGTATATTTATGCGTTAGAGACACTAGAGAACACAGCAGTTAACGCTAATCTTTGCAAAGAACTTGTACTGAACGATAAAGCTTATTGGTTGGTTTTAGCTAAAAACATTAAAGATGTGACAAAAACCTCACATCAGGCATTACTCCACAACATCCCAGAAAACTAATGTTATCCAAGTTTAACTTAAAAGTAGTATAACACCTAAACTACCTTCAAAACTGGCTATTTTGGGCTAACACCTATTCGGAATTTTGTAAAACTTCTTGGTCAGGAAATCTACAAAAATAATGTTTTGAAAAATGATAACACTTCTAAAAAAAATTAATACTGAAGTGACGGAAGTATAAGGTACCTCCAGAAAGTAATGAAGTTACAGAAAGTTTGCTACAAACCTCCCCAGGCACAATTAAACAATGGAAACCTTACAACCTTACTTAGAGATCTCAATTGTAGAAATACATACTGGAGATGTAGATCAAGCAATCCCAACGAGCCTAGATTTCATACATTTGCTGCAAGATTAGGGATTTGTACTATGACTCACACAGAACGCACGCATATCCCTTACACAGCCTCTGAAAATCTAGGTATTCTGAATATTGCCGTACTAAAAAAATATTACATGCATATTACAGCAGTTCGTACTATTCCGACTATTTACCAATTATAATATCTTCTAACACCTCACGTACTTCTGACACTCAGGTGCCAAAGCTAATTACTGCAAAAGTAAACTGGGATTCATTTCAAACTGCTTTGGGCCAACACTTAAATATAAACAAAGTAGAAACGAATAACGACATTGATATGGCCATCAATCAATTTATTAAGGGCAACAAACCACTAATTGACCCAACTACATACATCTTAAACATAATTAAGGAGAAAAACAAAGTCAGATGCCTACGGAACAGAACATGAAACCAACAATACAAGCAAATGTTTAACAGACTCTCTCATGAAGTGGAAAATAAGCTCGATAACTTCCGGTTTACATTTTACCAACATTAGATTGCAGAAATAAATCCAAGCGATAATTCATTGTGGATAGGCAAAAAAAGACTATTGCTGAAACGCAAGGAAATCTCTACATTAAAGCATAATAACCTCCAGAATCCAGATATCTCGAACCCACTTCTCCTAGAGATCTTCAACTTTGCATCAAGAAACTTCTAACTAGAAAATCACCCGGTCATGATAGAGTACCGAATATTGTTCTTAAAAATTTGACAAAAAATGCCCACGCTTTCTTAGCCACCGTGTTCAACGCCAAATGGAAACAAGCTGAAGTAATAGTATTCCTAGAACCGAAGGCGGATACAACCATGGCCAGTAATTACAGACCTATAACTCTACTACTTACGATGTCTAAATTATTGGAGAAAATTATCCACCTATGTCTCATTAAATTCTTAGACACCAAGAACATCATCCTAGCAACTAGCTACTCAACTATTTACTAATTATTAAGAATCACCAACATCATATCCCAAGTTTTGAAAACTAGGAACACATAGTAATAGCCTTTTTCAGTATAGCCCAAGCCTTCGATAAAGTTGGGATCAAAGGTTTGATACACAAAATAATCAAAACGGATACACCTATAATTTGATCTTTACTAATCTCCAGAACATTCATGGTCGGAATTAATACCACATACTCGGGCCTTAGTAAACCTTAAAAAAGCCAGTTGAAGTCTCACAAGGCATAATTCTTGGTCCAATACTCTACAATATTTACACCTACAATGTTCCACATCTTAATTAAGCAGAATTGGCGATGTACGCAGAGGTTACTGTTATCATCGTTAGAAACTCAGATATCCAACAAGCAATCAATGACCACCAAAGCGCAGTCGTCTCATATCAGGAATAATGCGAACAGTGGCGAATTAAACTTAACATATCTAAATGGCAAGCAAAAATTTTTACCTTGCGACACCCTACCAACCCAGCCGAACTAGAAGTCAACGGGACCTGTTAAATACTAGACAGAAAATTTATTTGCGGCTACCGTCTTAATAAAAAACTTGAATGTCACACAAATCTGAACAAATTATACCTCTAAATAAATCATAAATCTTCGTTGAAAATACAATGTTCCGTTCAGTTACATGAATCTCTTGTACGTCCAATTATAATGTGCAGCTTCAAATACGTAGACTAACAAAGTGCATGGTATGTAATGCCAGCTGGTTTGTTGGTAATCTGATATATATTTGTTAAAAAAAAAGTTCGTTTAACTGAAGATGTCTATAGACATCAAATAGTCTTCAAAATAACATTCTTCAGTATGAACAGAGCGATGCTAACTGGTGTGGCGGCCTTTTCGCCCTTGAACCGCTTTATATCGCGGCGGCATGCGGACCTTTGATATCAGCTACGTTTTGCCGTCGCACACATACGGCATGGGCTTTTGCTCAGCCGAGGCATTCACGCCCCGCAGCTCGGCCAGTACGGTCGTGTCTTCACCCGCAAGAAACATTTCGCATCCCCGCAAACATTCACGCCCCGCAGCGCGGCCAATACGGTCGTGTCTTAACCCGCATACATTCACGCATATTCAATACCCCGCAAATATTCACGCATCGCAGCTCGGCCAATTTGGTCGTGTCTCAACATCCCGCAGATACCAGATCCGCAACGCAGAGGTGGCCACCTTGGAATCGCCGACGAAGCCGAAGCCGATTCATTGGTTGATATCGGTAGCCGCCCCCATCCGCTAACGCGACGGCCGTTTAAGGGACGATTTTGGCCTTATCGGCTGACCTTCCACTACGGGCCGTACTACGTTTCCACACCGCACCACGAGAGCGGCTATTTACACTCCTGCCTCTCCATTTTTTGGTCCTTACGAGCCGGATCGGTATCGTATCCCACACCGCACCACGAGAGCGGCTATTTACACGCCTGCCTCTCCACTAACGGTTCTGTCACGCGTAGTAATGTGCATAGAAATCTTAAATTAAAATCTTTGTTAGAGCACTCGTCGCGGTAGCCCGCATATTTTTAAAACTCCCAAAATGACATCTTTTTACCCTAGATATCAACCGGGAAGGTCGGGTAGAGTCAGATTCAAATTGAAAATACGCTGAAGCATCGTTCCCACGGGTTCACAAGAAACTCTCTCGTTACCAACAATGCAGTAGAAAACCCAGGAGTTAATTATCTTTGGCAAAACCAGCAAAACTTCTTTTTCTGCCGTTGGAGCACTTTCACGTAAAGTGCAGTGTTGATCGTCTATCAGGGTGATATAAACTCCTTGTAGACAACAGGTATGGAACCAATAAAATGTGAGCATCACTTTTATCATAATTTACTCGTTTGGGCGCTTTTTGTCGAGGTAACTAGTTGGGGTGGTACTCAAAACACTCGTTTTGTTTCCGAATCCTACTCAAAAATCCACGTTTTATCACCAATTATCACTTTTCCAAAACATCAGGCTTGTCACTTACACAGTCTAAAAGCTCATAAAATATCGACAAGTGGTTTATAATAGGTTTTTCAACCAACACCTTGAAAACCAAATCAGTACAAACTTGTCGGACTGTAGGAAGATTAAGACCAAGAACTCTTTCATTACCAGCGACGCATGTCTCGATGCATTGTTATGGTGAAAACGCAGATATTGGCGGTTGCTAGACGGAAGTGCTGGATTCTTCTTTAGCCATTTAAAAATGTTTCCGTAAAATATAACTTTGAACAGCGTTTTGGCGATAAATATTTCTTTAGAAGTCAAAAAAGGCGATGAACAACGCTTTCACCTTTGATTTGCTCATTTGAACCTTCTTTGACGGTAGTATGCTACTCAGAGCTCTGTCCTTTTGTTTCTAAGCATTGAAAACCCAGGTTTCTTTATTAATTATCACTTTCTCTAAAAATTAGGACTATTACAGTCCAAAAACTCGCGAGAAATCAATCCAAAGTTCTGTTTGTTAGTCAAAACTTTAAAAACCAATTTGGCACAAACTTTTTCCAATTTCGTCTTTTTGATCTGCTGTATATCTAACACTCAGAGATTATGAAAAGTTGCTAGGCGCGCTATTTGTTATCGATCTTCTGTCTCTGGAGACTTTGGGCTAACTCAAAACTGCTGCTTTCGATAAATCTCCCTCAACTAAACTTTCTGTAACACAGCAAGCGTCTCGGTTGCGAATTTTTTTAGTTTCACGCTTATCGCGTATCCCTGATCTACATTGTACTGGATTTCAGCCTGCGACGCGACGTTCAAACAGCTATTCATTTTGCAATCGATTCGAATTTACAAAAACTCAAACATAAATAAGTTGGGTCGCACCGTTTATCTGGCATAATCCGCCAGTCTCTAGGTCTGAAGACCCCGTCCCCTAACCATTCTGCTGGAATCTACATCGGTTCCATTACTTTTCGGCCATACCCTCTATACCAATAAATGAACAGATAAATAAGCATTTAAATAACTTAAATATTCTCAAAAATATTTACGGGTTTTTGGCGGATATTGTGGAAATCGAGAAATTTAAAAATAACAGAAGCGGCAACTCAATTACAAAGCTCAGCTTAGCTTCCTTGAAGGGAGGCGTTGCCTCGGCGCGATCCGGGCTCTGCAGCCTCAAAACTGACGGGCTGCAGCGCGCCCTATCGAAAGCCTTCGATCAACCTGTTGCCATTTTTCACCGCGGCCGCGGATTAGAGGCGCCATAAATGTTAAAATTTGATCCCGCAATAAAGCGCTTTACGGGGGCATTAAGCCCGATTAGAATCACTGCGGCCGGCTTAGGCGCTCGTGCTCGCCGCCGTGCGCGGATAAATGCGTTATCAGATATTTTCATATTACGTGGAAAGAATGAGACGAGAAGGGGGAAATAATTAGGAGGCTCGGCGCGCCGGGATAGTCCGCGTCGGGGCAAATTAGACGCGCGACGTGGGGCTTACGGGCGCATGCCGCCGGATAAGAAGAAGAAAGATGGTAGATCAAACGCGAGTTTATTAGAAACTAAGCTGCGATCATGCATATGGAGGAGGGTCCAGAAATAACTGATATTGTGTTAGTATGACTTTTGCTATTTGTATTACATTCTGGTTTGCAAATAACATTTTGGCTCCATTACTTGCATGTTTTAATCAAAAAGTTAGAGAAATTTCTATTAAAAAACTTATTTGTTTGTGAAAGAGCTCGAATTACATTAAATTTCAAGAAATGACCATAACCAAATAATTACACTGCTGTATAAACTCACACCTGAAATGTTGCAGACATATTTAATAGTGTAAAACAAGTAAATTATTAAATTTGCAAAAGAGTTATCCATAGATTTACATTTATTCAATAAGGAATGACCCCACCTCGGGCTTTTATAGCTGCATCTCTTAAAAACGAGACAAACAATGGTAAAGTGTTATCTTGATCAACTGCGTTCTATTCAATATCGACACTTCCATAATACAGCCAAATTCCTTGAAAGTCGAAAATACCACTGTACTTTTTGCGTGAGGTTATTCCAGACATTTCCGATCAGTAAAAGCTCTGACTCGGCCATGGGGAGCTTTATTGTGTTTTGTTCAAGACATTCATGTGCCACGATGTAGGTTTGATTGGTAATGTTATCTAATTCTGACTAGAAGTGACCGACTATCATAACTGATAGCTCCCTATATTGCGAGGTACATTCAAGTTACAAGGTCTCTAAATTTGTTTCTCAGAGGTGAAAGTAAGTGAAACGATGCGGTTAATTGTAAAAGCGCGGGAAATATTTTTGAATTTGTAGTATAGATGGCCGCATCATACAATGCATACAGGTCAAATTACCACCATTGCAGTGAGTGTTGTTTTGTATACTTCAAATGACGGCGTTTAGTGTTTAAGCACAACGCGTAGTCATCCGTTTCCTCTTCTTGCGTGGTGACAGGTCCATCGTAATTCAAGGCCAATTGAGTGAGAATGATAAAATGTGGGTTTGTAGTTGAGAAAGTTTAAAGAAGGTGGATAGTTATGTGACAATGAATCGAAGCAGCCTCGGTCACGAATCAGCCGGGCCGAAACCATGACTGCGCGAGTGAAGCAAGTTGTTATAAAATATTGTCGATAAGGTGTTAGTAATATTTCCTCTAAACTTGCTACTAACGTAGGATCTGTATAGTCCATTTTGCATAGTGACCTAAAAATACAAAAAAAATTCAAAGGTGGGCCCCATGAATGTTAACCAACCATTAAGAATACTCTCCATGGTCGCTTATTTTCTGTTCGAGCGCGTGGAGCAAGTTGTAATGGAAGACCGCCAACTAGGTGTGCGTGATATCGCCTCTAAATTTGGCATTTCCGTAGGATCTGTAGAGTCCATTTTGCATGATGATTTAAAAATTCGGAAGGTTTCTTCAAGGTGGGTCCTACGAATGCTGACCGACAAGCCCAAGGCTACGCGGGTGGCAATATTTCGGGACAAATTGACACTGATGCCGCCATGAATTTCCGAGAGTGAAGGACACTCCGTGACCGCTCATGTTCCAACCGAGTCGCTTTTGCATCAGCGATTATCTAATGGGCGAAACACACCCTGAAAGAAGTGTTCTGAGCAGCCATGGTGTCATGGTGACGACGTTGTGAAAAATATATAAGCTGGCAGGTAATAGAAGTTTCGACTTTCTTGAAGAGGTACTTCTTCAGAAAAAAATTTTGAGACCTGAAAACTTGAATGCACCTCATATAATACATATAATATTAGTTTCTCTTTCTCTTCCGTTTTTTCGCGTCTATAACATATTAATATTAGACCATCGTGTCGGTTTAAACAAAATATGTATTCATCCAAAAAGCAGATTCTGACCATTATTGTACCCACAAGCGCCTCTTCGTTACCTATTGTGACCTTAGTAGACGGTACACTTGCAAAAAAGAACTTCGTGCAGTTCTATTGCGAGTAATCGACGTCAAATAAAGGTAGTCAATTACTACAGTACACCATTGTTTAACTAGGGAGCTTGAATTTACGCTGTGATCTATAATAACAAGCCTCTGAGGATGAGGATCTTGTGTACTGCTTCAGCTCACTACCCTTTCCAGATCTCACATCCAAAAAACGACATAACAAAATCTCTGACAGACACAAACATGTTTCTCAAACTTTAATAGTTTTGTGATTACGATGTTATCAGATATGAATTAGTTGATGTATTCTACTTAACTTAATTCACATACTGTCCAGATCTCACATCCAAAAACGACATAAGTAATTATGTCTGATCAGTATTGAGCAGTGTTCGAGAAGTCCCAATGACGACCCTCCTGCGATTACGATGTAATTAATTTGATTGTTTTATGTATTTAGTTAATTAATTACAATAATGTCAACTTAAATCTGACAATAAGTAATCTATGTTGATAGTATCGAGCAGTGTTGGAGAAGTCGCCCAATTGACGACCCTCCTGCGATTACTTGAGCATTTGATTGTTACTAAGTAAGATTAACTGACACTTAATGTAACTTAAATAGCACTTCATAACTCTATTTAGGTACTTTACGAGCGGGTTAAATCTTTTGAGTCTTTGCGTTTGAGCACTGTTGACTAGTAGGCCACTTAACTGAAATCGTTGGATGCACTTCTAACTTATTTAGGTACTGTTACACTAAATTGGAATTTCTTCCTTAGACGGTAAGCCACTTCTAAATCGTTTCGGTACCTTTCAATGATGTCAGTATGTTAGATCTAGACGTAAGACTTTGGATTGGTACCTCCAATATGTCAATGTTAGATCCCGTAGGCAGTGCCCCATAACTGGATCCCGTAGGTCCAAACTGGTTCATACCTTGTATATAAGAAGTTTATTTTAAGCGATAATTGGAGTTTCTACCTAACAACCAGTAGTATTTCTTTAGTTTCAGTCCAAGCTGCATCACCTTCTTCCATATATGAGTACGCCATGTAAGCCCTTTATCCAAGTGTATCTCTAAATATTTAACGCTATCACCCTGTGGTAGTGGTTGACCGTTCATATTTACTTCTGGGAGTGCCCTCTACATTTTGTGAAAGTCACATGGACTGATTTATTCTCGTTCACCTTGATACGCCATCTTTGGAGCCACTGCTGTATTTTATCTAAATGCGTCTGTAGTTGTTGGGCAGCAACTGTTGGATTTGGGTGCATTGATAGGATGGCCGTGTCGTCTGCATACGTCGCTGTTATAGCGCTATTATCCGTGGGTAAATCGGCTGTGAAGATGAGGTATAAGACAGGCCCCAATACGCTGCCTTGCGGAACACCGGCTTTTATTTGCATCAATTCTGTTAGTTCATCCTGGTATTTAACCTGGAAGTATCTTTCCTGTAAGTACGATTTCAGGATAGTAAAGATTGGATGGGATAACTTCAGCTTAAGCTTAAATAGTAGACCTTCGTGCCAGACCTTGTCGAAGGCCTGGCTTACATCCAAGAAAACCGCAGCACAGTAAGCTTTTTCCTCAAATGTATTATTGATGACTTCAACGATTCTATGGACTTGTTCGATGGTTGCATGGTTTTTCCTAAAGCCGAACTGGTGATCGGGGAAGAGATCTTCTTCGGTGTTGTCATCAAGATTCTTTTTAGTAGAGTTTCTCCATTAGCTTAGATAAGACTGGTAATAAACTGATAGGCCTATAGGACTCGACGTTGTGCGGGGTTTGTCGGGTTTTGAATTACTATTACTTGAGCGATCTTCCATGGGGTGGGAAAGAATCCTGTTCTGAGGATAGCGTTGAAGATGGCGGTTAACATTGTAATCCCTATTTTAGGAAGCTCCTTAAGTACCCTGCCCGTGATCAAATCCCAGCCTGGTGCCTTGTTAGGTTTTAGTAAGTTGATCATTTCTGTGACTTCACCAGCTTTGAACAGCTTTATTGGAGGTGAAAGTTGGTAAGGGGTTTCCAGGTATTCTTTTATGTCGTCATCTTCATCCGGATTTCTAGTTGGTATTTCTACAGGTTGGAAAACGTTTGACAGGTGTTCCGCGAAGATTTGTGCTTTTTCTTTGTTATTGCGCGCCCAGGAGCCATCCGCTTTACGAATAGGAGGTACTTGTTGATTCGGTTGGTTCAGGGCCTTCGTTGCCTTCCATAGCGAGTAGTCTATGCTAGCTGTAGCTGATAGCCCTTCTACGTAGGTGGCAAAATTGTCATTTTTGAGGGTCCGTATTAGCTCCTTGAGTTCTCTAGTGGCAACGTTTAATCTTCTTTGGTCGTCAGGATACCTACTACGTTGCCATTTTTTCCTTAGCCGTCGTTTTTGGGCTATTTTTTCTTTCATGATAGTAGGATACCTATGTTCTACTTTGTTGGGTGGGAAATTTAGTGTTGCTTCCCAGGCAGCACTTTGTATTGTTTTGACAAAACTTAAGACTGCATTATCAATTTCTTCGTTTGTTTTGAGAGATACATCATTTATGCTATCCTCAATTAGTACTTTAAAGTATTTCCATTTTGTTTTTGAGTTGTAAAGTTGGGGTGGTTTACTTCTATGTGTTGTAATTGCATTGACAGTAGCTATCACTGGAGAGTGGTCAGACGTCAGATCAAAACTGGATTTTATATTTAAGAGTCTTCGAGAAATACCTTTGATCACAAAGAAGTCCAATAAATCTGGAACTTTAGCAGGGTCCGTCGGCCAGTATGTTGGTTCATAGGTGGCTAGATCACCTAACTGTTCTTCTTGTAATACCTGATATAGGATTCTGCCTCTGCCTGGTGGGGATAGGCGCGATCCCCAGTGGGTATGCTTGGCGTTGTAGTCTCCGCCCGCCATGAAGCGATTTCCAAGAGATGTGAAGTATTCTTTCAAACTGTCTTTGTCAGGACGATAGTTCGGTGGGCAGTATGCCGGCGAGATTACCAGCGGACCATACCAGTCCCCTATTTCTATACTAGTTGCTTGGAAGGAATCCCTTTTGTATTCTGGGAGTACACAGTGCTTTATTTGCTTTCTAATTATTGCTGCTGATCCTCCTCTTGCTCTACGATCTGCATCTGGATGTTGGGTATCGTATATAATGTAATCCGGATTTTTGAAGTGTGTTTGGGAATTGAAGTGCGTTTATGCTATTAGTAGTACGTCAATGCTGTTATATTTTAGAAACACTTCTACTTCCTGATTGTGGCTTTCTAAGCCGTTGGCGTTCCAGATCGCAATTTTAAATAGTTGAGCCATTGTTTTTACCGATTTTGGATACCAGGCATTTGATAGTCTCCCTCAGTTCTTTTATTTCAGATGTTAGTTCCGAAATCATTTTTTGTTGTGCTTCGATTGTGCTTTGTAAATATGATATAAAGTAATTTTCGTTGAGTGTAGGATTGTTGTTTGTGGCAGTTCTATAACTACATTGCGAGCTTACGTTTATCAAACGTGGTGCTTGATTTGTGGATATTGTCTGTTCATGGAGATTTCCACCGGCTTGTTGTTTTTCTGGTGCAGGTTTTGGGTTTGTTCTGCATTGTTGTTATTTGCTAAAGGACGTGTTTTTTGGATTCCTGTTTGTCGTACTTGTGGTAGTTTTCCTTGTTGTAGGGGATGTCTTCTATTTAGGATTTCGATGTAGACTTTACAGCCTTTGTAATTTGCAGGGTGGTTTCCCTCGCAAAGTACGCATTTGGGAGCCTTGCCATCACTGCGGTTTTTAGGGCATGTTCTATAGTCGTGCTCCCCTGCACATTTTACGCATCGATACGGACGGGAACAGTTGTTTCTGGTATGACCGTAGCATTGACAACGTTTGCATTGTGGGATTTGTGTTCTTTTATGCGGTGGTTCAAACTTTACTACTGCATTTAACAAAAGGTCTAAGTTATAGATCTCTTTGTTGTTGTCTTTCTGTGCCAGGTCTATGAAGAACAGATTTTTTGGCATTTTGGTTTCGCGATTATGTACATTCATAACTGACTTGACTTCGTGTCCCTCTTTTTGCAATGCAAGTTTAATGTCTTCTACTGGGGTGGTGTGGTGTAGGTTCCTTATTACCACCCTGAAGTGTTTATCTTCCGGGAGGGTGAACGTATGTCTAATGACCTTGTTATCATCTAGAACTTTTTATTTTTTTTGTAGTTTTCTATGGTACGGACTTGTAGTTTTACCTTGTAGCTACTTATCATTTGATAATAGTATTCCTTCTTATTTATCTTTTGTTCGATAAGTTGAAGTAGTGGTGGAATTGCCTTGACAAATTGCAAGATAAAAGGAGGAGGTACGTCAGCTTTTTTTGCTTCCACATTACCGTTGTTTGTGGTATTTTGGGTTTCTTCCTCTATACCCTTGTTTAAAACGTCGAATCTATTGGTTATCGTTGTGCTTTGTGTGTGACTTTCTTTTGACTTCGTTTACCGAGTGGGTGAGCTATCTCCGCTTCTTTTTCTTTTCATTTTTCTTGATTTGACCTCCAGAAATTCATTGGGTTGAAATTCCTTTCCCTCTTTTGTCCTCTGTTGCGGGTTTTCTTTGATTGCTGTTCATTATTGGGCATGCCATTTGACTTTGTCCCATTAACGGCGGTTGGAAAATTGGGATATTTTGAGGTTGTTGATGGTATTGTTGAGGGTGCCACTGTGGGAGCCATTGAATTTGTATAGTCTGAGGCCACTGCGGTTGTTGGTTTGAGTGCCGTTGGGGTATTGAACTAGGCTGGGTCATAAGAGCATTGTTGTAAGTTATAATATTTGGTATAAAGCTGTCAGTGCTAGAGCTAACTGGCACGTAGTGCTGATTGAAGTTTTGTTGGCCGTAATACAAGCTTCCATCGCTACTTCCTTGGATGGTGCTGTTTTAATTTCTTAAAATTGAATAAAAATATAAATATATTTATTTATGAGGTTTAGCACACAGCCAAATGTGCTGTTATCTCTTATCAGAGTTCAGCTCTTTGATAACTTGGTGGATCGAGAGGTTATAATTTATAAGTAAGTTAAATTTACTCACTGTTTTGGTTGTAACTTGAATAAAAGTTTTGATTGAGGCACCAAAACATTGCTATTGTGTAGTTTATAATTTCACTTTTGGTGATATTGGAAAATTCACGACTTTAACTACTTTAAGTTTCTATGTTGTGTTGTGTCAGCTGTGTTCCAACACACCATTCGTTTTGCCGTTTTATTTAATGCAACATAATTTGCATTTAACAGTGCTACAGCCTCAAAAAGCACTAGTGTATCAATAATCTTCTAAAGGCTGTAAGGTTACATGATTACTACAACAAATATTAAAAGCTTTAATGTAGCACAAATATGTAAAGATGTGCAATGTTTGTTAAGAGATACGACGCATCCAAAAAGACAGCACAAAATGTTACATGTCTGGTCCACAAAGTTTAAAAACCCGCAAACCAAAGTACTTGCTTACAAGTTATCTAAAGTAAATTTGCAATGTAACTTTCTTTGTTCTACAACTGGAAAAAAATTTGGCAAAAAATGTTTTCTATTGTCTACACTTTTTTCAAACTTATCCCCGTTTTTCATTTTGCATATTTTTTTACAATTTTCCTTATTCAACCTATTCCAACTGAGTAATTTAAGGCAATTTTTATTGGCATTTTTTAGGCTGGTAGCAAAACATTTTTCAATAAAATGTGAACATTACCTGAAAGTAAGTATTATAAATGATAAATTTTTGTATTAGATCTACTTTATTAGTAGTTATATATATTATATGTAATCAAAAAACCTATCTACCCATAAGGGTGTAAGGTTACACTTACATTTTTCACAATAACATTTCACAGTCTTATATTTCACTAAACATTGCTGTCACATAAACACAATAACTCCTTCAGTTTGATATAAATTTTTTCCACTTGTTTCTATCTACTGCTAACCTTTTGGCCTCTGTTCACGATTTTCCCTTCTTCTTCAGTATTTTTTCAATTACATCATTCCAAGTTTGTTTTGGTCTTCCTCTCTTTCTTGTACCTATTGCTTTGGATTCCCAGATCATCTGTATCTGCGCTTTTTCCTCAATTCTTTGTAGGTGTCGACACCATCCCAGTTGTCTTTTTTCAATAAAGTCTTGTACAGGTTCAATATTTAGTTCTTCTCTAATTGCTTCTTTTTAATTCTATCAAGCTTGGTTATACCTTTTACTCTTCTCAGATATTTCATCTCAACTGCCCTTATCTTACCCATGTCTCGCATCTGAAGGTAAGGATTGATCTGAATACTGCCTTGTACACCTTTATCTTCGTTTCTCTTGATATTTCTTTTTCTTGACAAGGCCTTTACTCAGTGCATGATACACTTTGTTGGCTGACTCTATTCTTCTATTCACCTCTATACTTTGTTTTCCTGTTTCTTCTATAGTTACTCCCAGCTATCGGAAGCTGTTCACTTGTTCCATATTTTCTTCATCTATTTGGATCTTTAGTTTTTTCTTTTCATTTGTTACTACCATTATTTTAGTTTTTGACTTACTCATCTTCATTCCATTTTGGCTTAATACTTCGTTCCACACCTGCAAATTTTTCTTAAGGTAGTTCTCATTTCCCGCTATTAACGCTGCATGGTCTGCAAATACACATTCTGGTATAACAACCCTCTTCATCTTTCTGTATCCCACAGCCAAGGGTTTTGTTGTTGTCTTTGCAACTCGTATTAGATGGTTCATGAAGACAATGAAAAGTAGTGGGCTGAGACATCCACCTTGTCTAACTCCTTCATTTGTGTGAAAAATTTCCGACTCCGCATTCTTCTTATTTATTGTCTCTTTGCATTTCGTGATTACTATTAATTTCTCATTTATGTTTTTCTCTCTTAAGCACTCCCATATTTTAGCTCTCGGCACTCGGTCAAATGCCTTTTCCATATCCATAAATGCTAGGTAAATTGTTTTTGATCTTGTCAAAGTTCTGTTTATGATCTCTTTAATTGTGAATACATGGTCCTGTATGCTTTTCCCCTTCCTAAACCCACTTTGTACTTGTAATAACTTGGATTCTACTTCTTCCCTTAGTCTCACTTCTATAATTTTTTCAAGCGTCTTCATTGGGGTACTCAGTAGGGTTATACCTCTGTAATTTTGGCATTCTATTGCACCTCCCTTTTTGTGTATTTGCAAAATTAATCCGATTTCCTATTCTCTAGGTATTTTCTGTTCTTGCCAGGGTTTATTAATTATTTTGAGTAGTATTTGTAGTCCATTTTCTCCTATGTTCTTAAATATTTCTATTGTGATTCTGTCATAGTTACTATATATTAATATATTCTATAAACTAACGTTAGTTAAATGTAAGTGTAATGAGTCCTTTTGGAACCAATCCACTGTTGATCTGGTAGATCTTTTGGGCATCTGAGTTAAGAATCTTCTGTTAGAGTTGAAACAGTTTCACTGAAGTGGAGCTTTAAGGATGTTTTGTGATTAACAGCATACTTACATGGTATTTTGAAATCATAGTGGAGTGTTTGGTACGCCACATACCAAGAAGTGGTAAATATGATTTTAAAAATGATTTCATCACACGAGCTACAAGTTTCAATTGGTCAAAGGATAGTTGTATAGCAAGACTATTGGCTAACAATACTAAAGAGTTTTTTACGATGAGACAATATTTGAGGCTCATTTATTTGCGTTTTTTGATGATATGTAATCTCCATATTAATATTCTAACGGTATGCACTCTCAAGTTCGTTTTAATGGAGGATATTATTAAAGATGACAGGTTGGCACACTTGATGCTTTATTGTAATCACTGGTCTATTTAGTTTAAACGACCTTGTAGATCAGATGAAGCTAATATCAAGTGTTTATAGCACATCGCTTACCTATGCTGTAGGTTGGTTGGACCTTGGCACACTCTCCTAGGATACTCACGCCCCCCAAGTCTTTAGGTTGATATTCGTTTTTATCAATTTTCAAATGCAAAGCCTTATGTGTGAAATACGAGCCTAACCGATATAACATGTGTGTGAAAAGTCGAGGTAATTGTTAAAGTACAGCTGCCGTTATGAGGCTAATTCAGCTTATTACTAGAGGATCGTAATTCTTCTTCTACTTTTTAATCTACTTAATCAGAATTGAATTGGAATATCTGTGCTAGATAATTGGCAAGTGCTTTTGTCTTTCCTTAGTCATTCTTAGTTTCGTTGATGGTGTTTTGATAAAATACAACTTTATTGTTGCTTAACGTCCTTGGTGACTTTCTATATTAAATATCATAATTATTTTTTTTATTTATTATTTAGATAATTAAACTTTTTTTATTCTACTATACTATGAGTACATTGTCATGTAGTTCTTAATATTTGTTTTCTTAGAAAGCTTACTATCTCGTTTAAAATATTGAGATTGCTAATTGTAATATTTATTGACTAAAGTTTGGAGTTTTGGTTCACGCTCTATATTATTATTATTATTATTATAAAATGGTTTGTAACATACATTATTTTATCTTTAGGCTTATGTATGTGTCAAGACCAGTCTTTGTATATAATTTCTTAAATGTGGCTATTTCCGGAAGTGAGTTAGATAACAAGTAGTAATTGGGGGTGACCTCCACATAATTTAAAGAGTTTTTTGTAATGAATTTTGTTTGGGTAAAACGACCAATAGGATATATAGAAAGTTATAGTTGTTACCTGGAATAAATTTATATAATGCTCTGTCTAGCTATTGTTTTTTTCTTTTTCTTAATCTTTATTATAGGATTGCTCTTGTTCTTCCCCACTACTATAGTGAGTCTCTCCACCCTTTTGCTGGTCTTTCAGGTGATCGTTTTCTTATCGGCGTTTTATCTCTGGCTATCCGGACTAACTGGTTTCCATTCATTCATTGAATGTGGTTGTCTCACTCTTTACTTCTAACCAAAAGCCATTCATTTACTGGTTGTATGTTGGAGTAGTTCCTCATGTCCTCGCTCCTCATTCTCCCTCTTCGTGTTCTTCCTACTATCTTTCTTAGAGTCTTCATCTTGCCTGTGTTCATCATCTCTCGTTTTTTGCGTATCTCCCCTTGTATGCCTGACGTTAAAATTTCCGCCTATTGTAAATTTTTAGACTAAAGTTTTAAAGGATTATATAACATTTGTTGTGTTAAACGGTGTGTGAAAGACGCTAAATGGCCAAGACAGTTAGTGAAGGTTTTTAATTTAAATTGTCGTTTGCAAAAGGTTTATATATTTAATATGTAAAACAGAACTGTGGATAAATATTGCTCAATCATAGTGTGCCTTATCATTAAAGTCTTGTAAATAAAATGACTCTAAGACGCTCATTTACATGTAAGAAATTTTTGGTTTATATTTTTTTTGTATTGCAACTCATTAGGAGAAGTTTTATATCTGTGCTTTTCTTAACAAATTCTTAAATTTGCCTAAAATGTTTTTCCGTTTTTATTATTTATATTATTCTAGCTTTTATTAGTTACTTTTTAGTTCTATCAATTCCACCCATAATAATTAAGATTTATACTTAACTCTAGAATACTGTTGTATTGCACACTTTATCGCTCTCGTATTTAAAATTAAAATAATATAAATAAGAGAACACAAGGGCAGCATTTTTCAATATTCCAGGCAGGTATCTAGTAAGCATTCACACATAGTTTGGCTGATTTATTGCAGAGCATAGTGGTTAAAAATAGTTCTTGGAATAGAGTAGTAGAAACTGTTTGAACTCTCCGAAGTTGTAGTTGTAAAATATCTTTTATAGATGTTTAGAGTTGGATAGGTTTTTGAATTTTCTAGCTCTAACTTATAGTCATGAATTCATAAGTTTTCTGCTAAGATTATACAAGAACTGGCTTTTCTGTTTCACTAATTTTCTTGTGATTATATATTACTTAAATATTTGTTCCAGCTTTGTCTAGAATGTTATAAAATATATCATGGAGGACATATTCCCTACACTCTTAATATATTTATAAAATCAAAATGTTATAGATTTCGTTGACGTGCTAAAGTATAGGATTGATCATATATAGTTAACAATAAAAATAAATTGCTATTCTTTCTAAATGCACGTCACATTTGAATGTAACGCATGGACTCTTTCTATCAGTTCTTTTTTATAGTCCCAAAGAAATTATCATCTGTGTTTATATTTTTACCCAAATAATAAATTATATATTTATAACAATTTTAACATATCGCAACTGTTGTGAGTTCATACGTTGCTGGTTTTTAGTTCTAAATAGACAGGGGTCACAAAAATTTAGGAGCAGCTCATTTATAGTAATTGGTGACCCCAAATTTTTTTTTTATTGCCGCTTACTGCAAACTGATTTTTATATAATCAAAATGACCTTCTGTTATACGAAACACCACGAAAATTAAAAATAATTGAAATCGCACCACACTCGTAAATGTTTCCGGTTAAATTTGGATCAAATATTATAAGAAACGTTTCGTTTTTCTATGAAGCCGAAAGAGGTAACCCTACCAATGCCATTTTATTTACTGCCCTTTGTGCAGCCATATAAATTTCTGTGTGCGACAGTCTAAGGAAACATATCGTAAAAGAACAATTTGCAAATATTAACATCCGCGTCTGCTCTTTGAAAATTACTAATAGGCTAGCTAATTATCAATAGTTGCTTTATTTGTATGTCAGAGCTGCAATCGAAATTGTTATAATTGATATTTACAAGTTTACTGAGAAGTATGTCATCTTTCTTTTGTTTCTACCCAGTACTTCTAAATTTGTTTTCTGGTACATAGATATCTTTCTCTTTAATATTTTTAACTTTAAGTTCTGCTATTACTATAAGGTTTTTAAGTTAAGCAGGAGACAAGAGTCGCGTTCTTTGTCAGCCAGAAACCATATTACTATTATAATAAACTGTAAAAACATTTAATATCATTTAATTCATGTAAATTGGGATTGTAAACTGCGGATTTACCTATAGAATATTGCGTTGCAATGTAAAAAGGACAACCTTAACAATATTACGTTACGAAAGAGTGAAAGTCGCAACAGCATTCAAAAAGTAGCTCATCCGTCGTCACTTCAACGAGTTATAGCGTTAATGTAATAATAACGTGGAGACAAACAAAGCTATATTATTACCAGAAATGCGGAATAGAGCATACTAATAAGTCAACATCCGAACAGAACAAAAATAAAATACATAAAAAAAATCTTAAAATAAAAGTTCAAGCAATAAAAATGTTAAATTCGAGAGTCGTCCAGGTAAATCTGGAAAATCAATAAGCAATAAAAATAGCATTAAAATACACAAAATTAAAGCAAATAATATTAATAATTATTTAATGTAGCCGGCAACAGCGGCCATGATCTTCTGGAACCAGGAGCTAAATCTACTACAGGCTAACACTACTTCCTTCTTATCCGTATGTTTCATTACCTCTATGATGAAAGCTGTTAAGCTCTTCTTGGGGTAATGATACCCTCCACTCAATTTTGCTTCGACTATGTTCTACACGTAGTAGTCAAGGAAATTGCAATCGGAGTTGCATAAGTTGGGGAACCAGTAGTGATACAAATTATTGTAGAGCCATATCTGGTCCCTTGTCTTAAGGGCTAAAGCAGAGTCTATCCATGACTTAACAACTATTTCCATCGTGTTGATGTAGGCGTCGGCAGTCACCTTCAAGCGTTTCTCAAAGGATTGGTGTGCTATGACATCCCCTTTGCTGCCCAAAAATCTCCATACAACAACAGATGCGAAAAAGTTTGTTTACATTTCAAAGGAATCTTGGTAGATCCAACGTTCGTTTTAGTGATTCGCCTTCCTTTTCGTTGAAAAAGATTCTCAGGAAGCCAGCGCTGTCGTGCTTGATGCCTCTTAACAGTGTTTGGACTTTTAGCTTTATGACCACTATTCGCGCCAATCTCCAATTGCTTTATTTGGATTTTAAATTAGGGCCCGTCATCTTTTGGCTCCCTCTGTATACGTGCTTTAGTTTTGATTTGAGATAGCGGCGGCGAATTTCCCCGCTTGTTCGGTGCGCCGATATATAAAGCAGAGCGGCTTCGACCACGGCTTCGTCGCTCTTTCGCTCGCTTCGTTTTTGAATTTTGATTGTGATGGTTTAGAGCGCGGGAGATCGGTTTTAAATATTCGTGTCCGAAGCCCTTTTGACCGAAAGTTTGCGTGTTTTGATTGGCGGCAAGAGTTTCCACATCTCAGTGGCCGTTTTGTTGAGGGCTGATTTTTCCGACCAGATTTTCCTCTTCCCGGAGGTCATTTTCTTGGCTTAGTCCGATTTTCTTTGTATCTGACCCAGAGAGAAAACAAGAAAAAACTAGTCACAAATTTTGGGTATACCAGCTGGAGAACCCACATCAGGAAAGGCGCTTTCAATCGGCCCCGCAGCAAATATTGGGCTAACTAGTCCTTTTTTCCACCTACATCCTTTTCTCCTCTTCCTTGATTCTCCAGGAGTACAGCACGGGGAGCCGGTTTCTGCAGAAGGGCTTCCAAAGGTGAGTTTTTCAGCTTTGGCTTTTGATTGAAGTTCTTTTGTTTAAAATTTTAAAATTACGACACAATCCACTTTTCGCCGAAACAACCATCTTGTTCTTCTCAGTAAATAATTAGTAGTTTCTCAGAACAAAAAATTAGTAATGTAGATTCTAGTGCACTGCTAGACTGGGCGTTGACCTTGCCACGGCTATTTATTTTGCCAGATCAGTCACGTTCCACCGAAGATGCTGATCGATCTTTTTTTTCAATTGAGCACCTCTTTTGAGATCACATCGATTACTGCTAGTTACTCTTTTAGGACGTACCTCCTTCTGGTGGTGAGATTTCCTCTCGGCTACTTTGCAAACTTGTATATTTTTTAGCTAAAACATGCAAAAATTTCTGCAATTTTCCGACGTGAGGGATTCGAATATAATCGCATTTTGGTGACAACTATAAATTGATTATGCCAACTAACCTGTTGTCTTTCCTGATAGGTGATTTTGCATACGCTCAATACGACCTTTCAGTTTTCCCGCATTACAACCTACCATTTCTGGATTTATGTCAGTGGCTCTATATGTTGCGTTTCTTGTTCTAGTAATTTAAATTGTGCCTCATGAGGTTGTGCTGACAAGTTTGTAGTAGTTTTGTGACTAATAATTGTTTAGAAGAAGTAAACTTAGTAAAAATTAGTAGTATATAGTTTATCCAATTCACTTTTAAGGCCATCTATGTCTGTCATAGTAACATTTCTGGGATTCTCTTTTATGTTATATTGCCGTTACCACTATCAACTACATTTTATATTTCACTTGCTAAACTCTATTTAAAATAATTTATAGTACTTTCGGAAACGCAGCAACACAAATGAGCACATGGTACGAAGGATTCAGAAATGGCACAAAAGTTTAAGTTTGTTAACTTTATCTTTATATTGAGTATGTATTATCAATCCTAATTGTGCTTCTAAAAGCTAACCAAATACTACGGAGTGATAGTTCTATATTATTTGCTAACTGGAAGATGCAATCTGACGACAGAATTTTTAACTTTGAGTAACTGATTATTGCCAGCTTCATCACGACAACGCATTTGACAACTCGAAACATTAAATCGCGTAAGAGAATTAGCCATTCAACAATGCAGATCTGCACTTCTGCGACTTCTAATTATTCTCAAGCTTTAAAGGGGAAGATGTTCCAAACCTTTGAGAAGATTTAGGACATCACAGGACTTTTCAGAATGTTTTAAACAGTAGAAACAATGCTGACAAAAAATGGGTGAGATTACTAATCCAATCTTATATCTTTAATGACTGAACGTATAATTTCTATTTATTCAACCAAATATTTTTCAGATTTATAAAATGAGCCCGCGTTTGACTTTCATACCGTAAAGACGTGTGCTAAGCGATAATAGTGAAAGTGTGTAACACGGTTATCGCTGACCTTAGGTCAGCAATACCCTGGTTTAATCTGAGTGAAGTATAATAATTATAAACTCACATTTCGTAAAATAGTTATATGAAACCAATCCACATGCTACTAAAATGGCATGCAACAGCAATAATAATTTCTATATTCCGTCAACGCAATTAACACAGCAGCTAGCATCTCAATCACATAATAGCTTCGCCCCGATGAATAGCCAGGTAAATCCCCAATTTCTTATTATCAATACTCCTTATTTACATAACTTGACATATGTGCCAAATGTGCAGATCCCAAATTTACAATCTCAAATGAATACACAAACTAATCATACTTTTACATCAATGCAACTGAATAAAATACCGACAAATAATTTATCAAACAGAATAAATACATTCGATAGTGATAGTGAAGTGGAATTGAATACAATGCCCAATAAAGAATGGCAATGTGTACAAAACAGAAAAAGGAAAAGAATAACAAAACAATCAGTACAAAATAAAGCAGTACATTTCACACAAAATAATAGATATTCTGCCCTTAATAGCCTTAATGAGGATATTACTGAAGTCGCACCGGTTGTTCAACAAAATAAGATACCCAGACCACCTCCGATATTTGTACATGGAATTACAGACTATAATAAAATGATAAATGCTCTAACAGCTGTTACTGAAATAGAACAATATAAAACAAAACAATGGCTGACAATATAGTTAAGCTAAGTGCAAAAACTCCAGACACATATCGTAAATTAGTAACATTCATGAAGGAGTCAGGTATAATTTACTACACATATCAGATGAGAGAAAATAAAGCTTATAGAGTTGTCATTCGTAACCTCCATCCTACTGTACCCTCTACCGAAATAGCAGAATCACTGAAAGAGAAAGGTTTCAAAGTAAGAGCTGTAACAAACATCAAACACAGAATTACAAAATTATCCTTACTAATGTTTTTTGTAGACTTGGAACCTGCTGAAAACAATAAAGACATTTACAACCTTAAATTCTTAAATAATCACGTTATAAAAGTGGAGCCGCCACGTAAAAATACATCAATTGTCCAGTGTACGAGGTGTCAACAATATAACCATACCAAAGCCTACTGTAACCGCCGCTACGCTTGCGTTAAATGCGGAGGACCGCATGACACTAAGACATGCAAGAAATCAAAAGATTTGCCGGCTAAATGTGCTTTATGTGGCGGTGATCATCCCTCCAACTACAGAGGCTGTACAGTACACAAAGAATTACAAAACAGACTGAAACCAGACACACAGACTCAAAACAGGTTTATCAATTCAAACCACTCACCACCCAGCTACAATAGACACCACTCAAAGTTCACACCCTCAACATACAGCCAAGTAGTCCAAGGTGACACTGTACAAGTCACAGTTAAGACACAATCTTACAAAAGATTTTAGAAGAATTCAAAATTATGTTCACCCAGTTAATGCAACAAAACAACATGATAATAAACATGTTGCCTACTGTCATAAATAAACTTATCGTTAATGTCTAAGTCCTTACGAATATGTTTAAGGAATGCGAATGGCATCCAATCAAAAATTCAAGAAATCGAATTATTTTCAAAACTCCATAATATAGATATATTTCTTATATCAGAAACACATTTTACGGACAGATCTTAACTAAGATTTCCGCACTATACATGCTATCATACAGAACATCCGGATGGTACCGCCCACTGAGAAACAGCGCTACTCATAAAGAGCTCAATAGTTCATTATGAACTACAAAAATATGATGATCCATGCCTACAAGCAACAACAATACAAGTTTGTAAATTACCAAACCCAATTATCATATCTGCTGTCTATTGTCCACCAAGACATAATATTACCAAGGAGGACCTCAAGCCGTTTTTCCAATCACTTGGCAGTACATTCATATGCGGTGGAGACTTCAACTGTAAGCACACCTACTGGGGATCTAGGCTAATTACCACTAGGAGTAGGGCACTATATAACCTCCTATGAGAAGAAAAATATGGATACCTATCAACTGGGGAGCCAAGATACTGGCCCACGGACCATAATAAAACACCTGATTTGCTGGACTTTTTTGTCACAAATGGAATTTCTTCTAACTATACGGATATTATCAGCAATCTTGACTTATCTTCAGATCATACACCAGTTATCGCTACAATCAGTACAACGATAATTAAAAAATCACCAAGACCATCACTTTATAACAATAAAACAGATTGGGACTCATACAGAGCCATTCTTCAATAAACCCTACAATAAAATATTAGTTTAAAAATCCCCAGGAATTAGAGCAAGCTACTGATCACTTTATCACTTCTCTGCAAAATGCAGCATGGAAATCCACACCTACGATCACAAACAGCGTTCAAAGAGATATAAATATTCCTAATGACATACTTGAATTAGTTCGACAGAAGCGAAGAGTGAGAGCTAGATGGCATAGAACACAACATCCAGCTGACAAAACAGTGTATAATAGATTAGCAAATACCTTAAAGAACCAACTACACATGATAAGGCAGGAAACTTTTAACAATTATCTAACTACATTATCAAGAACAGATAATAGCATTTGGAAAATCGCCAAAGCAAACAAACGGCCACAAAAAACAAATCCCCCACTAAGAAAACCAAATAACGAGTGGGTTAGGACAGATCAGGAAAAGGCAAACTTATTTCAACGACACTTTGCTAATGTTTTTACGCCCTACTCAGATGATCCTGATGATACAGTAAACAGCTTCGTGAACATTCTATTGCAACTGTCGCTACCTATCAAGAGATTCACCTGTGCAGAGCTGGAAGAAGAAATTCAACATCTTAACCATAAAAAAGCACCAGGGTACGAACTAACATCCGGTAAAGTGCTTGCTGAATTACCTAGAGTCGGTCTGGTGTTTCTAAGGAACCTTTTCAATTCTGTCTTACGTCTCCATTATTGGCCGTTACCACTTAAATTCGCACAGATAATTCTCACACCAAAACCAGGTAAACCTGTTGAGGAAATTACATCTTACCGTGCAATAACCTTACTGCCCCAAGTTTCTAAACTGTTAGAAAAACTTTTAGTCAGGAGAATACATGAAACAGATATATTGTAAAACTGCATCCCGGACCACCAGTTTGGGTTCAGAAAGTACCACTCCACCTTTCAGCAGTGTCATCGCGTCGTAAATATGATTAACACAGCACTGGACTCTAAATCTTACTGTCCAGCATTATTTATTGATATACAACAGGCGTTCGATAAAGTATGGCATAAGGGGCTCTTATATAAACTCAAATTACACCTTCCAAGTGAATATTATTTACTTATAAAATCCTATTTATCAAATCGACACTTCCAGATAAAGTATGGCCAAGAATATTCTACCATTCATTCAATCAACTCCGGAGTACCACAAGGCAGCGTTATTGGATCTCTTAGATATACATTGTACAAAGCAGACATACCTACAACAGTAGCTACAACTATAAGCAACTTCGGTGACGACACAGTCCTTCTCTCTCATCATACCAATCCTCAAACAACCTCCTTAAATTTGCAACATCATCTGTCCCTCTTACAAACCTGGCTAAACAAATGGAGAATCCAAGTGAACTTTTTTACCCTAAATCGCTTGGAATGCCCGCCGGTGCATCTAAATAATATAGCAATTCCTCAAGCAAATAAAGCCCGCTACCTGGGCCTTCATTTAGACAAAAGACTCACGTGGAAACTGCATATATTAAAGAAACGAAAGGAAGTTGATCTACGACTTAAAAAAATGTACTGGTCACTTGGTAGGAAATCGTGTCTATCTTTAGAATATAAGATTCTACTTTATAAAATAATAATTAAACCTATCTGGACCTATGGCATCGAGCTGTGGGGATGCTCCTGCAAGTCAAACTTAAACATAGTCCAACGCATGCAATCCAACACACTGAGAACGTTAGCCAATGTTCCCTGGTATGTTAGCAACGACACCCTGCATACCGACCTGGAAATATCAACAGTAGTAGAAGAACGTACTAAAAGAAGCAACAACCATTCCCTGCGACTTCAAGTTTATCCCAATGTCCTGGCATCCAGCCTGCAACATGATCCACCTCCTAGACGACTACAAAAAACGTGGCCCATTGATCTAAGAAGAAACTAACGGGCTAACATCGACGGATGGACTCCCCTCACATCACTACCGTCATCTCATTAGCTCATAGGACCTTATATGTTTATTATGTAAAATGATTCTGATTGTTAATCTGCAAACAAACTAAAAAAAAAATTTATAAAATATAGATGTACCTTTCCGGTTTCTTTATCCTAAAAGTAGAGCCCACTATTCCATCCAAATTGTCAACGTGCTTTTAATCTTTTTTATTGCTTTTTACAATACTTGCGCTATCTCTTTATTTATAGCAACAATATTTTCTATTTTTACAGTCTCCTAGTGCTACAACAGCCCTCATAACTTTGTTCTTTCCATTATTGTGTCGTTTTCTACTTTTATCTTGTTGCCTATGATTTTATTGTCTCTTCTGTTTTTATTTGTTGCGTTTATTTTGTTTTTAATTTGAAAATAACATCTCTATTCTTCTAAAATCTTTTTTTAATTACAAATATTAGACTAGTCTTTATAAAACAGATAAATGTAACTTGGCAATTTATAATAAATAACTAATATGCACGAATAAATAAGTACGACTTTACTGGTTAAGACAATTGAGAGTTATATGTTGGTGAGTGAATATATGTGACATACGATCGTCGCATTTGCAATAATTAGGAAGGAATAGCGGCAAATTTTGTGCGAAGTTGAAACATTCGTCTGCAGAAATTATTTATGTGATTGGGATGCTTTTTGAAACGGTGCTATAAATGCAGCACAAAAAATAAGACTAACAATTGAAAAAAGTATAAAGGTGATCTGGAAAGTAAACTGCAAGAAAATGTTAAACTTGTGCGGGCTACAATTAAACAATTAACAAATCGAGAACTAGATGAGCTGGCAATTTCAAAAGTTAAAGGACATAAAAGTTTGATAAAAAAACTTAGCATTAAAAGTGCATCAGCTAAATTATTCTTCTTCAAAAAGGTAAGACAAACATAGATCTACAGTTACAATCTAGAAACAAAAGCTTAGTCGTCTCAATAAATCTCTACGGGTTTACCACGTTCAAAAAAAGCGCTTAAAGATCGCAGCCAGATCAAGACCAAGTTAACCGTGGCTTTTGTTTAGGAAACCATTGCTCATCAATATTGCGCTTCTCTAAGCCAAACTTTGACTAAGAAATATTAACTCAACGTTCTTCGGCAGTTGCAAAATGCAGCACGACAAGAATGCCAACGGAATTTGGTAACTGGCCATTGACAGCTTCGCCGCGACAACGCAATTCCAATACTTTACAGAATGTTTTGACTAGTGGAAGTGAACTGAGTCTATATACACTTTTTTGTGTATGTGGCCGCATAATGTAACTCGATACTTTTGAGGCAGAGCTCCCAGATCTTCTTTATTATTATAAAAGTAATCACTTTCTTTTTAGCGGTTTTTAAAGTTCCTTATTTGCAACTCGAAGTGTCCTTTAAATGTCTTTTCCAGTAATTTCAGCCGGTTAACAGTCATTTTTACTCCTTTTCCTTTTCATATTTTTTTCAACATTGATAAGGTACAGCACTAGAAGTATTTCAATTTTGTTTCTTTAATTTTGAAATATATATTCCATTTGTATTTTTGTCAGTTATGTTCTTTATACTTCTTTTCAAATTTTACTTATATTGGACTCCTTGGGGAGACCTTTATCTTACCTTATGATATTTGCTACAATGTTCACCTCTTTTATTTATTTTCAATTGTAATTTAAAAAGTTGGCACCTTTCATTAATAGATTTATTTTTTACTGATGTTCCGTTGCCTATTCTAAAAGTTATAATTCAATTTTGCTGAATTTGTTGACTTTTTTATTGCACTTATTGGTACTTTCTCTTAAAATTCTAGTATAGTGTTATTCTTCTTTGCTAACATTTATTCTGTTTAAATTTATTTATATGTTTATAACATTTTAAGTTTTAATTTAAATAATCATCTGCACTACTTAACAATAATGTTTAGTAATGTTTCGGGGAATAATTTAAACTGTAAATGAAAGCACGTACATAAACTGTACCTCCACGGGAAACGAGTTAGATGGCCAGTTATAAAATGAGTTTTAGTAGTTGTAAAGTGTGTTTAAGTAATTCACTTTTACGGGCGAGTCGTGTTGTTAACTATCTAGTAACAAAGGTTGTGATTAAGCATTAAACATGCTGCAGGTAGACCAAGCTGAGCTTTATTTTGCAAGCTTGTAAAAACGACCTTCCAATTCTAAAGTAAAGAACATATAAGTAAGCTGAAATTAACTATATTTCTGCCACGAAATTACGAAGATAGGATTTTTTTAATTATCTTAACGAAACTAGTTATAGATTTATCTATAATATATCTGGTCCGTTGGGCAGTTCGCAGTTTAACTTTTTTTAACTTCACTGAGTTCAGTACCGTTATAATTTTATGTTATGTGTTACAGCGACAGCTTTTTTCCACTCCAGCTTTTTCCTGGTTAAACCATTAACTGGAAATTTTTTATTATGCTAAATTAGGTTAATGAAACAATGTGGGCCCAATTTGCAAGAGACTGCCCGGAAGCATAAAGTTTTATAATTTTTAGATGTATTTTTTTAATCGCGCACTGGGTTGCTTGTTTTATATTTCAACACGTCAAATATATGGAATACGGAGGAAATGTAATAAAAAATATGTTCATGTACATTCAACATTATTAAAAATAATACATCGTTGCCAGCTTTTCTTCTACGCGTCGTAGTTCAGCCGCAAGTCTTAAATTTGACGCTCTGTCAGAGTATTTGATACGGTAGCTTCTACACAGTTTTACAATTGTACCATTTCAAGTTGTATTTAAGAGGAAGAATCCAGGTCCTAACATTGTTAGGATTTATTTACCTAGAAACTCTCTCACCAGTAGCTTGGTGCATTGTCATAGAGAATCGTTAACCGTCTATCTACGTAGTACAAAGTTCTCATGAGTCAAAGAAACAATGACCATCGATTTTATTGTTGATCTTCTCATTTGAGTCTTCTGTGGTGGAAAAGACTTGGCAGTGTTTTGGAAACCAATTCAGCATAAATTTCCCGTATCTGCAATTACGTCGTGATGATTTTATAAACAATAGATTTTGAAAGTCTCAGTTCAACTGCTACCAGTCTAATACTAAGACGTCGGTTAGAGTTCAAAGCTGTTGTCACCTTCACCGCATTGTCTGAAATGCGCAAGAATGTTGGGCACTCTTCTTTTTCTGGGCGCTTTATGTTACCTAAGCACTTGCGCTTTCAACAAACCACCCTTCTCAAAGCCTTTTTGTACCTTAGCAACCTTTTGGTTGAAGGTTTTTCAAATTTCACTAGTCTTTTGACCCATGTCAAGATGCTCACATCGCAAGTTATCCACACTGTGTAAAGGCTCGAAGGAAAATGAGCTGGAGCGTACCATTTAGCTGACATCTTCCACCAACCATCAGTCTCAAAGATTCCCCCCCAACCTTCTGTTTAAACCAATAAAGGAACTTCCGCTACTTTTCACATTTTTGAATCTTTATCTGAAATATGTTACATCACTCATCAAACTAATTATAAGCTTCTACAAGGTACGTTATAATAATGAAAATGAAATGCGGCCTAAAGAGATTTAACTACGCACAACAACCTGATTCAGCATCCCTACAGCGCACTTCCCCTAATTAATAAGTAGCTCGCATGTTCGTTCCGCAAAGAAGTAGTAGCACGACGCCACCCAAATCTAATTTCTGCTAAAATCCGGGAACGGGCGCCGCGCTGCAGCCCGAGCTAATTTGAAGCGCGGCGCCGGCCGCTTTAAAATTATTTTGGACCGCGGGTCTCAGAGGTGTCATTCGGCGCGGCTAGGTGGCGTAAAAAAAGGATCGGGCCGCACAAAGGGGCTGAATTAAAAATGAAAGCGGTTGCGCCGCTGAGTGCGTCGCGTTCGGGCGCCGGCCGCCTCTCGAAAGCTCGGATGCAGATAACCGGAGCTTAAGGGCGCGCGGCCCAGCACGCCCCACAGTAATGTTAAAGAAACTTCAATCATATTTGCCACATAATAAATTTATAGATATTTAGAAGCCTGAGTTACAACGTTGCATTGATCCGAAGATAAAGGTTTCAGGGCTGCTTTAATTTGCAAAACAATTCTTGTTTGTACGGCAGCAGCTTGAGCACAAAATTTCAAAATTTCAAATAACATAAATCACTCATAAAAAAGGTTAAAAAAAGTAATTTAACAATTTTGAGCTTTATTATATTCGAGGAAAAGCATTATTAAATTATTATATGAAACAGCGGAAGAGACGTGGAACCTAAAAATAATGCAAACTTAAAATGAAATTGATTTTGTTAAATAAGCAAAACAACTTTTTGTTTTCCCTTTCACGATTCAAAGATGGATCTAAAAGAGTAAGTAGTAGTTAATATGTAAAAAAGTTCTTGTGTTGGTTATATTTTAGTTTCTCTATTAAAATTTGAACTTAAGTGAAATATCCTTTAACAAAAGAGGCATTCATTTTACAAAAGTTTAACAAATTTAAGGTGTTAGGTACAGGAACCATAGATAAAATAACCCATATGTATACATACATTTATACGTACTATTATTTAAATGCGTTTTGCAGAGACAACAAAGTGATGTCTCTCATTTTCCATTCTTGTTCTGAAATTTTCTATTACTTTCCAGCATGTATTAATAAATATGCTTGAAGTCTTGGTATTTTGTATTGACTAGCCAGGCGACTTTACTGCGTCGAGAGATTAGGCTAAAAAAAACGTTTCATACAGTACTTGAAGCAAAGCTTTGGCTGCTTACATTGTTGCTAGATCTTGTTCAAACCAAACTTTATCTAATTGGAAGGCACCCATCTGTTTTTCTCTTCAAAAAAGTAAAGTTACCTTAACTTTACTCATAACTCCAAACGTGATATAATTGCTATGAAAAGGCACTTCGATCACAATGTATTGGCTAATAAATGCTGCTCTAAGCAAAACACTTCTAGTCGAGTCAAATTAGTTAAAAAATACGCCAAAGCTCGAAATTTTTGTGGGTACATGTATGGAGACGTTCCAGGGCGCATTAAGAGAGTCATAGTTACGACCGCAACAGGTGGGTCTGGGGGGCTGTTGAGCTCCTCCAGTACACCCATATCCTGCTGGTGTCGGATGCAGTACCAAATACCCTTATTGCCGAATCTCCAAACACGAACCGGGAGGTTCTACCCTCCTTACAGTACGACCAATTTAAGGTCCGCACACCAACACGCATGCACCCGCACAGACTTGCAAGTCGAAGCTGGGAAGCTCAGATACCGAACTATGCTCTTTGTTTCACCAGGTCAGAGTACCGGAGGTGTTACGGTTCCGACCAACATTAAGGCCGGTATGATTGACGGGCGGTGGGGGCAGGCTGAAGCCTCCCCCGCATAAGGGCATGCTCACACAAAGGTCAACAAGTCCCACCTGTTCCTAAAAGCGGTGCCACCACCCCTAAGAGTTCAACACCATCGAGGGGGAACCGGGAAGCCGCCCCGGTTACCCCGCTCCCCTTAGTCCTCGTGTCAGTAAGGTTCCCCTTACCACGTTTGATGAGTACCCGTCGAGTTCACTCTCGTGATACCTCTACCCCTCTGTTACTGACTAGCGGCATCCGTTGCCCACAATTGTGGGATTGGTTAGCTCCACTAGCAGTTTTACGGGTATCACGCGCCACGGGGTAAGACGCACTACCCACTCGTGTCGGTAAAGTTTCCTTTACCACGTTGGACGAGCGGCCGTCGAGGTCACTTGCGTGAGCCTCTACTCTACATCTGTTGATACTTGTTGCGCCCGTTACCCACACTATTGTGGGATAGGGTGGCTCGAAGCACCTTTACGAGTCTGCGTCGTAGAGTGAAACTCGTGTCGGTAGAGTTTCCTCTACCACGTTGGACGAGCAGCCGTTGAGGTCGCTTGGGCGAGCCTCTACCACATATCGCTACTGCTACCGGCGTCCTTTGCTCATAAGTGTGGGATCGGATGGCCTGCATAACAGTTTTAACGGGATAACGTCATGTGGTCTAACGTCTCCGTAGGCCTTGGGCCTAATCGATGTAGCAAATGCTCCAGTCGATAGTACTCGTGTTGGCAGGATTATTTTGCCTCGTTTGACGAGTTTCCGGCGAGGTCACTTGCGTGAACCTCTACCCCACGTCATTACTACAGGTGGCATCTGTTACCCACGGATGTGGGATAGGGTAGCTCCACCCGTAGTTTTATGGGTAAACGGTATGGGGTCTCCCGTTTACCCGAAAAAAAATGTTACCACATATTTTGTTGTTATAATGCGAAAGTGCATTTGGGCACGCAAAAATGCTGATCACGAATATGATGCTTAGAAAGTGCCCCAATGCACTTGGCTGGGCATAATTCTGGGGATAGGTGTGATTTCAGGGAATTACATCAAATTTGTTTGTTTTCCGAGTTTAAACTGTCTGAGTAAGAGTTTTTGAGTCGCTGATCACGCATATCATGCTTAGAAGTTGCCCCGATGTACTTGGCGGGGCATAATCCTAGGGCTGGGGGCGATTTTAGGAAACCAACTTACAGTTGTTTGTTTTTCGAGATTAAACTGTCTGAATAAGGGTTTTTGGGATCGCTGATAACGATGTTGATTCTCAAATTAAGATCCAATGCGCCAAAGTGAAAAATTCCCTAGGGAACTTTGGGGAAAGGATACACTGGGGCACCAGAGTACGAGTAGTGCATTGTTTCATTTGAATGCGATACGATTTGAATTATTTTTAAAAACCTTTTTTTTCAGATATTATTACAAAAACATTTTGTTTGCACACAGGCAACCCCATCAAGATGGTCACTTATCAACTGTATTAAATAAATAGGGGTTTTCAATGTTTTGTTTTCGAGGTTTACAAACGTTTTGTTTTCGAGGTTTACAAACGTTTTGTTTTACTAAAAATGTAAATCAGGGTTCTGTTTTCAGTAAAAAAGAAAATCGCGTTTGAGCGCATGTCAGTTTTGGTTAAAAATGTTTGGCGAGGGTGTCGGATAATCAGGAAACCAATATTTATCAGTGTGCCATTCACCACACGGTAGATATTGTAACAAAATATTATAAAAATGGACATTTTTCTGCAAAATGGCTGTACTCAATCTTCAAGATGCCTGACCCCCGATGTAACTTGTCAACTAAGTATCCAATGATTACAATTGATAGCTCATTCCAAAGAGCATTTTAATTACAACAAAAGATTGTTTAGTCTCAGACAGGAATCCGTTGCACAATTTGCATTTTTTTGCAAAAACCTTGCACATATGTAACAACCACGTGTCAAATCGCTTTTGCAAAGAAATGCATTGTGTGTAACAGATTCCCGTCTGGTCCGAAACATTTTTGTTGTACTTGAAACGCTCTTTTAAACGAGCTATCAATTGGAATCATTGAATCCGTGGTTGTCAAGTTATAGCGGGGGTCCAAGCACTTCAAAGTTTGAATAAGGTCTTTTCAGCACTTTGATAGCACTTTTTCTTACAACTTGGCAGTTTCCGATTCAGCACATGGTGGATATTTGCGATAGTTCAAAAAAAATCTTGAAACCCACAATTTATTTAATACTGATATAACGTGGACACTAATAGTACTCTGGTGCCCTATAGCATTCTTCCCCCAAAGTTCCCCAGGGCATTTTCTTACTTTGGTGCATTGGAGCTTAATTTGAGAATCAAAATTGTTATCGGTAACCCCAAAGACTCTTATATAGACAGTTTAATCTCGAAAAACAAACGACTTTGAAATGGTTTCTCAAATTTTTAATCATATTATGGACCAATAACACTTTAACACCGAAGCTATGGTTGACTGCGTGGTTGAAGGTGTACAAACAATTAAACAAGTATTTTTCAGGAAACATTGTTATAAGCTATCCTTAGCAAAAAATAAGCAGGAACGTGCGTACACGGCGGTTTATGCCACATATATCCTACAATTGCGGGATCTGACATAAAAACTAATACAACTTCTCATAACCACAATGTTAGAAACATTATCAATGCAAAACTTAAAAAGTTGAAGAAGCACTAATATTATTCCTTGTTGACCTGGAATTTGCCATTTATAATAAAAACATCTACAATTTAAAGTACTCACAAGACATAAAAGTTTCTGCAGAACTGTCCCATGTTATGGCAAATTGCAATTATACAAAATCATATTGTGATGGACCATACGCTTGGGCAGACTGAGGTAGAACACATAATTGCTCAACATGCAAGAAAACAAAGATTCTACTGATACCTGTGCACTGTGCAATGGAGAACATCCCACAAACTACAAAGGCTATTCAATCTACCAACACCCATATAAAACGCCTGCAAACCACGCCCCATAACTTTACTCTCCTACTAGTGGGGAACTACTGAGAGAGTTTTCCTTATATCAAAAACCTATTTTACTATAAAAACACATAAAAAACGCACTTACTGTACTATCATTCTTAACATCTGGATAGTTTGGCACACCACGAGCCATCACAATTCAAAAAAAAACTCCTACTTCCTACAAGCTACGACCTTACAATTTTCCTCCCCTATTGGTGAAGAACTGCTCAGAAAGTTTTCTTTATATTGAAAATCGATTTTGTTGTAAGAACGAATAAAAATTCTGCATTTTCTGTACTATCATACTTAACATTCGAATAGTATGACACACCACGAGCTACCAAAATTTGAAGAAACTCTTCCCTCCTACGGTCCACGACCTCACAACTTTCTTCCCCTGCTAGTGAAGAATTACTGAGAGAATTTTCTAATATCAAAAACCCATTTTACTCTAACAACACATAAACATTCCTACTCTCTGCACTATCATAGTTAACATCTCAGTAGTATGGCACACCACAATCTACCAACTATTCGAAGAAACTTCTGCCTCCCACAGCTTTCCTCCCCTACTAGTAAAAAACTACTAAGAGAGTTTTTTTTTGTATTAAGAAGCCATTTTATTGTAAGAACACATAAAAGTTCCGCACTCTATGTAATATTATAGTTAACATCTGGTTAGTATGGCACGCCACGAGCTATCAATATTCGAAAAAACTCCTGCCTCCTACAGCTTTCCTCCCCTATTAGTAAAGAACTACTGAGTGAGTTTATATAAAAAATCCATTTTATTGTAAGAACACTAAAATTCCGAACACTCTGTACTATCATATTAACAGCTGGGTAGTATGGCACACCACGAGCTACCAAAAATGCGAAGAAAATTTGTTGAAGGTTACCGTGATTGAAATTATGAAACTACCAATTACAATATTGACTGCCTATTGGCCCCTCTAACATAAGGTAATAAAACTCTTGCTAAAACCATTCTTTTATTTATTAGCCCCAGGATGTATAGTTGTCATAGACATTAACGCAATGCATACCCCATTGATCAGCAAACAAACCTGTAATTGTTAATAGTTATGTATATTTTTCAACAAGCAGCCCAAACTTACTGGCATAATAAGTAGTAAGGAAAATTTATCTAACTATGTAGTTATTACATACAATTATTATCTATCAAACTATCACAATCAGTCATACTTATTATTAATGCTGCAGAAATTATAAAAGCCAAACTAAAGTTCAAAGTCGCACAATACTTAAATAAGTCTAAGTACGACTGAAGAGCTGGATAGCGGATTTAATAAACTGATAACCACTGTACCGTACACCGCTGGTGGAAAATCAAAAGCCTAACTTACAAAACTTTTTCAGATAAATGACAGAACTGGTTAACAAAAAAAAAATCCAAAACAACCTGATAACTATCATGTAATATAAAAGACAAAATACAATACAAATTGTTAATAAGCTCACATGGAAGCTGAACGAAGCAAAGAACGATATGATTCAGCAGTACATAACCTCTTCTTTTTAGGGATGACTATGGTATATGAAAAGCTACTAAGAGGTTCAAGAGGACACAGATTAATATACCTCGGTTATGTATCCCAGATGGCACATGTATGGTAGAAGTACTTATATTCCAACTTTGAAGAGATATATTTAAATGTAAATGCCTTCCTTAAAGCTTCATTGTGATATTCATCGCCAATCGGGATCCTAAAATCAGTAAATTACACCAGAAGATACTAAGCAACAAGAAAGCACCAGGCTGCCGCCTTACTACAGGTTTCATCTTTAAACAATCACGGGAGAGGGGAGGACAATTACTAGCATTGTTGAACGTAATTTTGCGCTTACTGTACCGACCTGTACAATTAAAAGCGGCTCAAGTTGTTATTAAACTTGATAAACCATCAAAAACTGCAATCTTATTGCTCATATGGCATCTAAAAGTACATCTCAAGATGATTAGATTCCAAATCACCAGTTTGGATTTGGATGAAACATTTTACCATCCGATAGTGCAACTGTGAGCCAAATACTTATTTTGGACAAGGTGATAATGCAAAGGGCTTTTGGTGGAATTTTTGTAATCTTTGTAAACTTCGGTGCTGCAGTCAATTACCAGTCTCCCAAGATAATGTTTTGGGTCCAGTTCTACCTTTTACTGCTGTTATACCGATTGAACCATGTAAAAGAATTGGAATTATTGTAGATGATACTACTCTCCAAAGGCAACAAGATTACTGCAAGTACACATTCTTATACTAGGAGAAATTTTGGACAAATGGAGGATGAAGATAAGTGAAACAAAGTCAATATGCATAACTTGTACAACTCCAAGGGGAGTATATTATGCCACATCCAAAGATATAACGTATTTGGGATTATACTTATGCAAGAAGCAAATTTGGAATTATTATATAAAAAAGCGCAAACAATGGACCTAAAAATTAAAAAGATGTACTTGCTAATAATCCAGAAATCACCTCTAACAACAAAGAGCAAATTTCTTATACAAAGCACTCTCTTAGATCCTTCCTGCTCCAACTACTCTAATATACATTATTTAGGGTTTTCAATCCAAGACATTAAGAACTCTTATATACAAACTTCAAGACCCCATACGTGCTATAAACAAACTTCCGAAGATTAAAGTTAATGCATAAACCTCAACCAATAGATGGTGAGGTAGAGCTGAGGTGGCACCATCGAGTAGCGTCCTCGTCAAGTCAATCAACTATTTCAACAAATTAGCTCATAGAATGCCTTATAATTCTAATTACTGATGTACAATATTCAAATAAAAAAATTATAAAACTCATTTTAATGTAATTATAACAACAAAATTGGCAGATATGAGACTCTTAAAACACATGTGCTTTGCAAATTTGTTTATTTTATATTTACTTAGACCTCTACTAGACATCTGTAGAATTCCTAGGTTAGTAGCTAATTAAAACAATCAAAACTTAAAAATTAAAACAATACTTCAGTGCTAATGGCACCACAGAGATGAGCGTAAAGTAACTGAATTTAGAGCAAATATATTTGCTCGTTGTTAAAATAAAATCCTGTTGTGCGAGTCTCGCTCATTTACTGAATTAGCGAAAACGGTAAACAATGCGGATATATTAATGCTGGCGCGGTGTGTATCTGCAGAAAAAAGTACAACATTGGATTTAAACAGAATGTTGTGCTAGTTGTAAGGTCAATGCCCAGCTCTGATATTATATTTTATTTTATTTACCTAAAATACCATAAATCATTTTTACTGAAACGCTGGAGGCGAGGTCTCAAAAATGCCCTTACACCTACTATATTTTAATTTGTATGCATAGTTACTATAAAATGTGTTAGTGTTTCAATATACAAGGTGCATTCAAGTTCTAAAGTTTCCCAGCAGCCAGAGTAAGTAGAAAGGACGGTTAATTTTAAAAGACGCGAAAGTACTTCTGAATTTGTAATATAGATGCCAGTATCACGCAATGTACACAGGTCAAATAACCGCCATTGCAGTGAGTTGTTTTATATACTTTAAATTGCGACGTTTAGTTTTTCCTCTTGCGTGGTAAAACGCCCATCGAAATTCATCGTCAATTAAGTGAGACGTGCGGTGAAGGCATTATGGATGTTAAAAATATGCATTCGTGGGTGCAACATTTTAAAGAAGGACAATAACCAACCGGACCGAAATCATGATTGCGCGAGTGTGCGTGACATGGCCTTCAAACTTGGCATTTTTGTAGGATCTGTAGAGTCCATTTTTGCGTATTAACCTGAAAACGCGGAAGGTTCCTTCAAGGTGGGCCCCACGAATGCTGACCGACCAACACACGTGATGCCGCCATGAGTTTCCGACCATGAAGGACATCTTCCGTGGCCGCTCATGTTCCAGTCGAGTCGCTGTTGCATCAGCGATTTTCCAGTGGACAAAACACACCTAAACTAGTGCTCTCAGCAGCCATAGAATTACAGCGACGACGTTGTGAAAAATATGTATGTCTAGACGGAGATTACGTCGAGGAGTAATAGAACTTTCAACTTTCTTGGGTAAGTACTTTTTCAGGAAAAAATTTAGAGACCTTAGAACTTAGCGCACTTCGTACAATGAGAAAAAGATTGGAGCATGTAACTTCTTCTATATAAACACGTTTTTGGGGCCCACCTGTCTAATATATTTTAATTTTGTGCCTTGCTTGTAAACTTTTTCATTTGAAGTGTAGAGGTCTTAAATATACGTACATTTCGCAGAGGAAATTAATCTTGTCCGGCACAAACGGCTCTGTATCAGTCGCTTGAATGCAGGGCCCGGGCTGTGATCATCCCGCTCGCCGTCAATCAGCCGACGAAAGAGTTGATTAAAACTTATCAATGGAGTTTCCGCCGATTGAAGCCGGGCGGCAGTACACGGGCCGCTAATGCAGGCTCCTTTCGCTTAAATTAAAACTTTAAGCTAGAAGCCGTTACATCGGAGTCGAAGTATCGACGAGCGAAGCTTAAACTATGAATGAAAATGGAAGGCAAACTGCAAAGTCAAACAGCTTATATGTTGCCAGAGCAGGAATGCTTGAATGGCGCGGACGAAAGGTTTGTATTGCTGGGAAGTGAGCGAAGGGGTGGATGAATTATGAAATGAAATTTCAGCTTAGCAATCTTTCGGCAGAATTTGATTATTGAGAAGTTGCCATTAGTTCGACTTTTAATGTTTGATAAAAATTTCCTCCGACGTCTTTTTAAATTATTTCCAATTTCTCTTGGTGGTGATTAGGATCTTTTTCCATTGTCCCATATTCCTTTACATATTTTATTCGTATTCTTATAAGTACTCTATTATTAAATTTTAACTTGTTGTATTTCTTGGTTTTGCAAAATTATTTTGTAACATGAAAATGCTGTGGCACACTCAAGAGTTGTACAAACTATGTATCTGTTCTTACAAGTGCCACGCCATAAACCAGCTTTAATTTAAACGCTGTGACCTAAAAACAACTTGTAAGTGCAGATACCTCCCTAGTGTCGGTTGTGTCTGTAGAAGAGATTTAAGCTATTCAGCCGTGTTTATTCAAAGAACATTATTCCGCAAACATTTCTGTGAATTTAGTTAATTCATTGTAAGTTTAAAATTTTTCAAATAGATTTTTGTAGGAAACTGTATGATTTAATAGAATGATACTTGTTGTAATGATGAAATATTAATATAGTTATTTGGTTCTTTTGTAAATCTTTTATTGTTACATACTTTCACATGTTAGTTTTGGACCAATTAACTGTGACTTTTTCGTTTGTAATAATTGTGTTTACTAGATTAATTTTATGCATACCCTATTGCTTACATCAATCAATGAGTTTCGTTATTTTTAAGAAGATTTTGTGGTTTTAATATTGTAGTTATAAATATGCGACAGACGCAATTGCCTACGCGGACTCTGAGGTTAAAGACGAAAACTAGACCCGATGAGTTGGCCACAAAATACCGCATATCGAAACGAAAGGCAGCGTGCGACGTGACAGTTTACGCGGCCAGGGTTCGTGCCCCGGACCGGTATACTGGCGCACAGAAGCCAGATAGTAAAACGGGCGGACAATCCTTTTCAATAGTTCGAAAGCCTCAATTAAAATGTTGAAATTAACGTTGCGAGGGAGCGCAAAATAGCGGAAAATCAAGATTTAACGCCGTATTTTTCTAGATGCAACCAAGACAAAGAGAAGCCGACTTTTGTACTCATCCCGAACGTGAGGTAGAGATCAACGACTTTTGTGTAAGAGTCACATACCAATGGTTTGTGATTTGATGAAATTTTCCATCAGATCGAAACCGCGATCCGATTTACGTGGAGTTTTCCCAGTAAAGCGGCGGTGTTTTAAGAAAGTGGTATAAACTTTTCTGTTGTATGCAGCCAAAATACGGGCGAAGAATGCAGGGTCAAAGAAACTATAGATTTTCTAGCGTAGAAAGTGCTTACAGCACTGTAGCCATCAAAACGACGTTATTACTGAGTTTGTTTACCACCTTTGCTTTTATTTTGCGGAGAAAACGTTTCTGCGTGATTTATGTTCTTGGGGTACATCAGCAGACACAATGCGATTATTGCAAGATGCGCTGTAATTTTTGACATAGGATTGGCTCTCGGTACAAGAGGGCACTAACGGATTTGCAAATAGAAATTTTCAGCTTTACAAGATCGCTGTCGGCCAAGATCGAGGTTCAATTCTATTAGACTAATGCGTACGAGGAACGAATGTGCGGACGAACATAAAATGAGAGCTGAAATAATAAACAGCAAACTCGAGGCGATATGCGCAGACATTTTTCCCTCAATCTAGCTTATCACCAAGAATGGTAGAAGCTGCTAAAAGACTAAAATAGTTTTCATGACCTGCAATGCGAAGGAGCGAAGAATATAAATGACCACAAACAGCAGTATCATTTTAAAGGCGGTCAAAATTATCGAAGGATGCCACTTATTTCTTATGGTGTCCAAAATAAAGTAAACTTTGGTAACACAATCGAAGTGCAAAAATAACGAGATAGGTCTTCTGAGGCTCTTGTTGTAAAACACAGTATTATTAAATTACAAAACTCCATTAGTAATTTTAACAGTTTTGTGCTTAGATGTCAAGAGAGGTAAAGTTTTTCAATAAGAACGATATAACTTTAAAATTAAATAAAATAAAAACTATTTCAGACACAACTAAACCTTTTATATTATTGTTAGCCGTAGTCTATTACATTACGTTTTCAATAACAAATCATTTAAATCTTTACTTTGACTTTGTGCACACGAGCAAATTCGATGAACCCAATTTTTGATGTCCACTCTTAATGCATCAAGAATTCCTGGTTTGCTTGCATAAGCTATATCACAGCTTCTTAGAGGCCATCTAGTAGTTGCACTTCTTGAAACGATTCACCAAACTTTTCTTGTAATATGTGAATAGTGACATCAGCAGTGTGCCCTGGGACGCCGTCTTGTTGGAACCACATATTTTCCAAATCAATTATATCCAAATTTGGCAAAAAATCTGTCAATATCAATTGGAACCACTCACCAGTAACTGCATCTCCTACCCCGTTTTGGAAAAAGAATGGTCTGATGACACCGCCATGCCGTAAACCACACCGTGACCTTTTGCGGGTGCAAGGGTTTGTCGTGAGTCTCTTAAGAATTGTTTTCACGCCAAAGCGGCAATTTTGTTTGTTAACTAATTCGCTTAACCAGAGCTTCCACCTCAGAAGATAATTTCTTACGCACAATTATGATCCGTTTCAAGTTGCTGTAAAGCCCAAGCAGCAAAGTCAGCGCTTAGGATGATCCAGTGGCTTCAGTTCTTGGGTCAACACAGTCTTATGCGAAACCTTTTAGCAAAGTACGCAAAGTTGTCGCTTTTCTATGATCTCATTCTTGAGCACGGCGAGAAATAGATAAATTTGGAACCTTTGCAACGTTATCCCTTACAGCAGCAATCTCTTCTATATTTCTTGCATTTCGACGTCTTGTTGGTATTTTTATACTATGAAGAGTAAAATCGCTTTCACATTTTTCAACGATTGGCGAGCATATGGACCATAGGTTTATTTATTTATTTATATAAAACTTTTTGGCAATAATTAAACGTTACTGAAGCGCGTATTTAACCATAATAAATTGTAAGAGTATACTAAATACAAGCGACAACTAGTGACAGTTTTAAGCGTAGTTGACATTTTATTTCAAGACTATGGTGGAAAACCCTTTATAAGAATGTGATGTTTTTGATTATTTAACAACAAAACAATCAAAACATATATATATATATAGCTGTCGACAGTTAGTAAACAAAAAAGGAGAAAGATACAAGGGGCAATTTATGCTTTCCAACACTCCAACATATGGCCATAGCTGAAACGCTGCTAATAAATATTCTTTCTAATTTACGTACACCAAACATTTACATTTTTTAATTAGCCGTTTTATGATAAAGATCAAATTCTGCTTAACATGACTAGCCTAAAATGTAAATTTAAAACTTGTAAATATATTCTTTGCAATAGGTTGAGTGTTTCTTGTAGAGCGAGCTCGTATCTCAGTCTTCAATACCCCTCTAGAGCATTTTTGAATTTCCACATAGTTTTATTGTCTCTTCTTGTCTTTTTTGACAATGTTTCTGTTTAGTAACAGCCCTTCTATTATGTTCTGAGGTTTTTTGAATCTTAAATAATTTTGTTACTAATTAGCAAGGATAGCTAGCAATTTTAACCTCATCGGGCTCTTGTGCCTGAACCTGAGCTTGAACTTTTTTAGTTTATTTTGTTTATTAAAACTGACATTTAAACTTACAAACTTATATTTTTATAAATATTACCACTGTTTTGTTTTACGTAGGATTTTCTTATTGGTTCTCCTATTATTAATTTAGTTTAGTCTCGATTTATTGTTTTATATTAAAATTTATGTTTTGTATTGAATGCCAACCTTAAGCCTTGGGCTATTTAAATTTCTCCTTGTGCCTTTTTTAGCTAATTCTGAATTATTGTCGTATTTTTTTTTATTTTAGACGTTTGTAGTTGATATTCTAGTTTGTTTTTTAATGCAATTTTCGAGTACTTAATTTATTTTGAACGATGAAGGAGCTATAGGTGTAATTGTCAAAACATATTTTCAACTTTTTCAAATCCCATATCAGCGAAAATAATATATTTTCGTTCCTCAAATAGAATTTCATTCGGCTATTACATAGAACTGGTAATACAAAGAGTAATATGTCATAAAGTACCCTACAATTTGCATGATATCAAGATGACTGCAAAGGTCCACCACATAATTTATTTCAGTAATGGATTGTGATGTGCTACAGAATATCTGGTAGGAATTAGACTATAATGTAAATGTGCGACGAATTAATTTTTATTACACCTGACTTACATACGTCTATTTGTGATAATCCTGTATGTTGTAATTTAGAGACGGTAGAACATGCAAGACAGATGAGTAGACGAATAAGACTTTAAGGGCTAACAGTCCACATTGGAAAATAGAAGTAATTTTAATTCACAGGTTCTAGGCGATTTTAAACCACATAAATGTATATATTTTTAAAATTCTAAGATCACGGGAAGTCAAATAATAACTTTCCTTCTACGAGGGTAAAGGTCATCCCCCGGCGAAAGCGTAACTAATCCCTTTTCAGTTTTTGGTAAAAATAAGCATAGAAATATTTTCTGAATGTATCGGTAAACATTCCAGGAAGTTTCATTGAGAAGGTTAAAAGCCCCCCACTTTAACCTTCTCCCCATTACTCCCAGAGGGGTAGCTTTAGGTAAAAGTTAAGTAGCTCAATTATAGAAGGAAAGGCCGATTGTTAATATGCAGGAGATTCTAACGCGCGATCTTTTGGGATTAAAAAGTTATTTAATTTTGCATATTTTTTGTTTAAATTTTAATATTTGAGGTTCGCGATTCAACCAAAAAAGCGTCACATTTTTGTAATATTTTTTAAACGATTTTACTACAGCAACTAGTTGTATTTGCAGGTTTGCAAGGAAAAAGTAGATTGCTAGAGATTAGCAATTTCAATTTCTGTCTTCAAAATCCACACATTGAAAAATGCCGAATAAAAAATTAGTCCGTACTCAATTTCTTACGTTGTGATATTTAAATTAATTTATTGAAATACGAAAAGGTATATATAGAATATGTTTTTTATTTTAAATATTCTTCAGAAAAGACATTCCACATATTAACATAATGTATTGACCTACAACCAAAGACCAGTATTTAAAATAACCTTTCCATTGCAATAAATAAATAAATTGCCATTTCAAAAGCCAGTAGAACGGCAAAACCGACCAGCCCGCACAGATTATTTGGCCGGTTCTGCCAGAGACTACAATAACATAGTCGAAGCATTAAGCAGTCACATTTGATGATTTAAATTGTAGTTTTTATAGGAGAACAAAAGTCTTCTTTAATAGTTCCCACCAGCCTAGCCCAGGGTCTCGTTTGGGGAGTCAGAAACCTCCATATCAATCCCTAGGGAGATCCACGTTAACATTCTATGGCCTGAGGAAACAAATTGCGCGAACCCGGCGACTTCTGAGTTACGTTTCTTGTGGTAAAACCTAGGTTTGTCCGTCGGTTCGTATTCCAAACCTCTGGTCTAGGACTTTAATTCTGCAAAGGACGTGAAACCCGATACCTCAACGAGTGGCAAGGTTTGGCTCCTTGCCCGATCCTAGGGTTAGGAAGTACCTTTTTGTAAGGTTTTTCACCTGCTTTCTGTGGTCGATAAACTTCTATGTTATATAAATGTGATTAATGTTTTTTTTAAACCAAGCATTATATTCCCTTAAAAAGAAATTTTCAGCGTGTAGATGGGGAGCTCTACTTAGGGGCTATCAGCCTGGCACAGATAACTGGGACACAAATTTTCTTAAGTTATTCTTATTTTAATCAACTGATATCATACTACTTAACTTACTTTTTTGCAAATAATTCTCCAAGTGTTGACGTCATCCAAAACCTGAATGAGGACTGTGGAAAGCTTAATGATTTGACCAGTGTGCAAGAAGGAGCTGCCCTTCTTAAATTTTTGTACAACTAAAAACAGGTATTTTAACTTTAGATGTATCATTGAGATCATAGGTTTAAGAGGATGCGTCGTCAATGTCCCATAAATCTCTTAAAAAACTGACTATTTTCTAAAGATCCGCAAACCAAATAAGTTAGATTTTGATCTCGGTTAAAGCTTTAGGTTTAGAATGAAATCACAATAACGTGCTTATTTGATTTGACCTTAGGTCATCATTACCATCGTTTATTGGTTATAAATTATGGTGGTAATAAATAAAAATAATGCAAATAGCGGAATTATTATTATTTAAGTCTGTTTATTTCAAATAAGTAACAATGAAAACGTTGGAAACCTTTATTTCTCAAAAAGACACCAACCGTGGAGAAGATCGTGAAATTCTATTGGGAAAAAGGGCGGAACAAATATCGTAGGAAGATACACGAAATTGTTTGAAAAATAAAACGGAAGTATTCCTCGGACAATCGGGATAAGCAAGATTCTTAGCAAATGAAAATCAAAGACCAAATACAGTTATTTCTCTTATCTCCAAGACAAAATTGACTGTAAACTGCTCCTAACACGATAAACAAGTTGAGGGAGTTGAGGTTGAAGAAGCCTTACCCAAATCAGTTGGACGTCCTGAACTGCCCTTCGAAGTCGGAAAGGCAACTACGAAGCACAACAGGATTGTAGATGTGGAAACTTTCTTTGAAGATAAACCAACACATGCTGTCTTTAAAGCGCTCCAACGGCTTTTCACAAAATGCAAAACCATGGAATGGCTGCAGTATTTGAATTAGCTTTTGAAGCGCCCGATGTCCTAGCTGAACTGGCACGAAAAAAGGATTTACTTGAAATGAAGCCGCGCCCCACTGATGAGGCTTTATGCTTGGTACTCAGAAATAAAAATGGCTATACCAAACTATTAGAAAAGTCCCTGAGGACTGTGGGTTATACACTTATCCGCCACATTATAAACTACAAGCAGTAAAAAGAGAATGCTATCCTAGATAGGACTTGCGTAACCTGAATGAGGTGAGCTGCAGCCTTAGGGTTTATTTAAACCAAGCAATCATGATCCGATTTTCCACTTTCGATTTATGTCAGTCTAAGATCACTTCTGCAGCCTCTGTCCAGACATCACTTTACCAGTTCAACTGTTAGCTTCAATTTATTCGTTCAGGAAAGGACTGGAGGCAACAATTCGCCACAAAAACAAATCTCACTATATTTTAATGATCTAACTAGCAATTAAGCCACCAACGAAATAAGTAAAATAATAAAATGTTGCATAAGTACGAATAACTTCTGGTGTGGCGGCCTTTTCGCCCTTGAACCGCTTTATATCGCGGCGGCATGCGGGCCTTTGATATCTGCTACGTTTTGCCATCGCACACAAAACGGCATATGGGCTTTTGCTCAGCCGACAAGTCTGCATACGCCGTCGGCGGCACCTTTTGATATGAAAGGTGCTGTCGAATGAAAATTGCCCGCAAAGACCTACCGCTGCCAGGCGCGAAGCCCGGCAACATTCGCACCAGCAGCGCGGCCATTTCGGTCGTGTCTTATCAACCCGCATACATTCGCAAACCGCAGCTGGCCAATTCGGTCGTTCTTAACACCCGCAGATTCGCACCAGCAGCGCGCCAATTCGGTCGTGTCTTATCATCCCGCAGATACCAGATTCGCAGCGCGGCAAGGTGGCACTGTGGAACCATCGCCTACGAAGCAGAAGGCCGACCAGGTGAGCGATTTGGCAATACTCATTGGTTGATATCGGTAGCCGCCCCCATCCGCTTTCGCGACGGCCGTTTAAGGGACGATTTTGGCCTTATCGGTTGACGTTCCAATACGGGCCGTACTACGTTTCCACACCGCATCACGAGAGCGGCTATTTACACGCCTGCCTCTCCAACTTTATTGAACTTAATGTGGTACAGTATAGTTATAGCAACTAATTAAAAATTAACATATTAAATATTAACGCATAAAAAATTATTATATTTGTTTACCAGTTTCACAAGGGTTTGGGCCATATTATTTAATAATGTAACTAATAAATAATTTATATTATAATATTCAAATATAAAATAAACTGTAACCATCTATTTAGAAGTGACATGGATGAATTGATTTGCGTATTAAACATCATTATAGTGCATAAATAACTGCAAAACAATTTTTCCTATAATTACTAATTTTTACATGGATTGAATAAATAACTAAAATATTATTTAGCTGTAATAATGTATTATTTCTTTGCAAATCAGCAAATACAACTAGTTTCTGTGGTAAAATCGTTTCAAAAAGTTGTTGTAAAAATATGACGGTTTTTTGGGGCAATCGAGCAGTTTGAAAATTTAAATAAAAAACATGCGAAATCTTTAATTCCATGAAATCCCCTATTAACATCTCCTGCATATTAACGTTCCTCCTTTTCTTCAATTGTTAAGCTCTTTAACTTTTGCTTAAAGCTGCCCCTCCGGGAGTAATAGGAAGGGCAGTGTCAAGGTGGGGGGCTTCTGGAACTTTAATTGCCTTTAACTGTTGACCATTTCAACAAAACCTCTTGCAATTTTCACCGATATATGCAGAAAACAATTCTATTCCTGTTTCTTCAGGAAGAACCAATTACCTTTTCTCTGGAAGAGAAAAGTTATTATGCGATAGCTTATCCGACTCCCCATAATCTCAGGATTCCAAAAATATAAACATTTATGTAGTTTAAAATAACATAGAATTTGTAAATTAAAATGACTCGTGTTTTCCACTGAGCAGCCTACAATATTTAAAAACAAAGTATATTAGGCAATAATAAACGTGATATTACTATGCATATTTGAGCATACCACAAGGTGCCAAAATGGCAAGACGCAAATAAAAAAATCACCAAATGTAGCAATAGGACAGGAAAACTAAGCATAGGCTGTGCAAAAGAGAAATGCTTGGACGTTTCTAAAATTGTATGGAAAGACAAGGACGCAAGGGCCAATATCCAGAGAAGACTGGCGCCATAAAGGTAAAACTCATGCCTAAAAATTAAAAGTAGATAGAATTAATTAACTGGATAAGGAAACAATTCCTAGACAGAAAGAAGGCAAGGTAGAAGGAAAAGAGATGATGCTGAAATAGGTGTAATTAGGAAGCCAGATCTATTACCAGAGTTTATGTCTAAAGATAGAAATCGGGCAAAAAATATTCACTAAAAGAATATAATCACTTATATTTAATGATTCCGCGCTCGACTGTTGGCGCGAGCAGAAGTGTTTTACCTGAGCCATCACTGCGAGCGCAGCAACCAAGTTGTAGCGATAACCACAAGGCCGCAGGGCCTAGCGTGCACATCCTCAAGTAAGTGATATCACTAATTAACTCGAGTTCGCATTGAAATCGAAGCGTAAAGACGTGTGTTCTGAAACTCGAAAGATAAGTGCGCGCTCGGTGACCTCCCGCCTCGTGCGGGCAGTGATAAAGTTAATCTTAAGTACAATTAAAGTTTATTTTAAACATAAATAAATTTCCACGTAAATAAATACGCAAATAAATATTGTTACTCAATAACAGTGCGGTTTAACCGAACTTTAAAATGTTACCAGCAGGAAACGGCCCAGGTATGGGACTCGTCCAAAATCCAATGACACAAAACAACATACAGGGTCAATCGTATGTATTACAACCATCAAATAATACACAGAGTCAAACAATGTTCAATACTAATATGCCATCACAATTTCACTATTCCTCTCAACCACTACAACAGCAAATATATCATTCACAACCTACGAGCCAGTATTCTTTTCCGCCCAATCAAGAACAATTTATAATGCAAGAAAATCCAATGTATCATGTAAATAGAAAAATAGCACCCTGAATACACAAGAATGACTTCAACTAGTGATGAAGAAAATAACACCTACTCTACTAAAGAGAACCCGTGGCAAGTAGTAAAAGGTACTAAGAGAAGGAAGAAAAGGAAATCCATAAATCATGAAGAAGAAGCGATACCACTAAATAACATTCAATGCACTTGCAAATAGCCAGATAGATAACAATGCAAGCAAGGGCACACCTAAACCCCTCCCATATTTGTGTCGGAGTTGCAAATTTACCACAAATGATTAATAAACTAGCAGAAATAGTTGAATTAGAACAATACACAACTAGGAGCTTGGCAAACAATACTGTAAAGTTAACCTGTCAAAGCCCAGACACATTTAGAAAATTAGCAAAATACATGAAAGATAATAATATAATTCATCACACCTACCAACCGAAGGAAGAAAGGTCGTACAGAGTTGTAATTAAATACTTACACCATTCGATTGACCTAGAAGATATAAAACAGGAAATCACACAACACGGACACAAAGTGAGAAATATAATAAATATGAAACATCGTGTAACAAAATATCCCCTTAATATGTTTTTTGTTGACCTGGAACCGTCAGAGAATAACAAGGATATCTACAAAATAAACAGATTACTAAACAGTGTCATCCAAACAGAACCACCAAGAAAAGACAACAATTTAGTGCAATGTACCAGATGCCAATTATACGGCCACACTAAAAGCCTATTGCAATAGACCCTACCTGTGCGTTAAGTGCGGTGGCCAACACATTGCATCAAGTTGTAAGAAAAGTAAAAATACGCCAGCTATATGTGGCCTATGTGGAGGTGGACATCCAGCTAACTACCGGGGATGTGAGTATTACCAAAAAATTATAAAGCTAAAACAAACAATACCATCCTAATCATCAAAACAACCTAACACATCAAAATAACATAACACAACAAAGTCAACCGCAACCGCTATCGACAAGACCCCAAACTAGAAGCTATAGTCGTGTAACTAAACCCCAAAATACAACTCAAGGCGCTGAATCGACCATGTCACTAAATAAATTTTTAGAAGAATTTAAAATAATGTTCAACCAACTGATACAGCAGAATAGTATGGTGCTCAATATGTTAACAATGCTAATCAATAAACAAAACAATGGCTCTTAGAATAGCTTTATGGAATGCCTTGCCCAACACAAAGATGAAATTCAGTTATTTTTAAAACAAAACTTAATAGATATCCTCCTGATCAGTGAAACTCATTTCACTGAAAAGACATATTTCAAAATACCGAAGTATAATGTATATCACACTAATTACCCGGATGGCACTGCACATGCAGGCACAGCTATAATAATAAAACAAACAATAAGTCACTATGAACTACCAAAGTTTGCTGAAGACTATCTCCAAGCTACCTCAATTCGTGTCCACATTTCCCCATGTGAAATAACAGTCAGTACAGTCTACTGTCCACCAAAACATAATATAAAAAAACACCACTTTGAATCCTACTTCAGCACTTTAGGCACCAAATTTCTGGCAGGAGGAGATTACAATAGTAAAAACACGGCATGGGGATCCCGACTAACCACCACAAAAGAAAGGGAGCTATTAAAACTCATTCAAGACAAAAGATATACATACTTATCTACGGAACTCCAACATATTGGCCGACAGACAGAGATAAGTTACCGGATTTACTAGACTTTTTTGTCACAAACAATATTTCGCCAACCTATATGGACATTACACCTAGCTACGACTTGTCCTCAGATCATTCACCGGTAATAGCCACCTACAGCACATACCCATTATATATTCAACCTGTACCTAGACTACATAATTCGAAAACTGACTGGGACGAATATAGGCGCAATTTGTCAGATACAATAAATTTAAATCTAAGGCTTAAAAACTCAAATGAAATTGAGGAAGCTACAAATAGTCTTATAAATACCCTTCAAGAAGCAGCCCAACAAGCTACTCCAATAGTAACATACAAAAAAGATATCACGAATATTCCTCTCGAAATTAAAAAACTGGTAGCTGAAAAAAGAAAAGCACGAGCCAAATGGCAACGAACACACACCCCAGCAGACAAGAAAATATTGAACAGACTTAGTAATAAGCTGAAATCTAAATTAAAATCTCTGAGAGAAGAGTCACTCAAAGATTATTTATCTAACCTTAAACCGTTATGACAATTCTATTTGAAACCGATCAAAGCTAAAAGCAAACCAATAATAACTCTTCCCTTTAAGAATGGAACAACCATCACAAGAACAGTGGGCAAAAGTGATAAGGAGAAAGCAGAAGTATTTGAAACACCTTGCCGATGTTTTTCAGCCGCACGAAAATGACCCGGACGAGGAAATAATGGAAATATTAGAATCTCCCGTTTTAGCAACGCAACCAATTAAACCTGTCACACCTAAAGAAATAAAGGAGGAAATAAAACGCCTGAATGCAAAAAAAGCCCCGGGCATGGACCTTATAACAGCAAAAATGCTTAAAGAACTGCCAAAAAAAGGCATAGTATTACTGACGTATATCTTTAATGCAATCCTCCGAATCCAATATTGGCCTCAAAAATTAAAAACTGCCGAGATAATTTTAATCCTTAAGCCTGGAAAAGACCCAAATAGCGCAAAATCATATCGACCTATCAGCTTATTACCAGCTGTTTCAAAATTGCTTGAAAACTAGTTCTTAAAAGAATCAATACTGAATGGATACCCGATTATCAATTTGATTTCGACAGGCTCACTCGACCACCCAACAGTGTCATCGCATATCGCAAACTATCCTCGCCAGTTTAAACAACAAAGAATACTGCGTATCTGATTCCTAGACGTAAGCCAGGCTTTCGACAGGGTCTGGCACCCAGGATTACTGTTTAAAATTAAAAACTCATACCAGCGTTTTACAAACTACTTAAAACATACCTAAGTGATAGACACTTCAGAACAAAAGTAAGACAGGAAGTCTCAACTATACTCCCAATCAACTCTGGGGTACCACAGGGCAGTGTCCTGGGCCGCTACTTTATCTCTTATTTACATCAGATCTTCCAGTTTCACCAAACATCACAATGGGCACATTTGCTGACGACACTGTCATACTGGCTAGCCACAATGTAGTCCTCCAAGCACACACTCTAATACAAGATTATCTACATGTTCTAGAACACTGGCTTCAAAAGTGGAATGTAAAAGTAAACGAGACAAAATCTACTCATACCACATTTACCCTGAGAAAAGATCCGTGTCCACCCATATACCTAAACAACATAGTAATACCACAAACTGTGACAGTAAAATACCTGGGAATACACTTAGATTCCAAATTAAACTGGAGAGAACACATCTGCAAAAAAAGAAAGCAAATGGACCTAAAACAGAGAGAGCTATATTGGTTGATCGGTAGAAAGTCTCCGCTATCTATAGAAAACAAACTATTGTTGTACAAATCAGTAATCAAACCCATATGGACGTATGGAATAGAACTATGGGGCTGTGCCAGCAAGTCCAATATCGAAATAATCCAAAGGTGCCAGTCCAAAATACTAAGAACGATAGTTAATGCCCCATGGTATATTGCAAATGAAATGATCCACAAAGATTTGAAGATACCAACTATAAAAGAAGTTATCCATGAGAGAAGCATCACCCACCACCAAAAATTGGAAGCTCACACAAATCCTTTAGTACAGCCCTTACTAGAAGACACAGCAATAAGAAGACTAAAAAGACAGTGGCCAGCTGACCTATAAATAGACTTAGAGAGCTCATCGCTGGATGAGATCTCATCATGTTATTAATCGATCTAAATCCTAAGTTTAGATTGTAGGTTAACAAATTAGCTTATAGAATACCTTGTATTTTGATTGCTAATTAAATAAATAAAAAAAAAAACTTATATTTAATGACTCTCCGAAGAAAATGTAAGTAAACCACCACTTTCAGAGTTATGAACATGGCCTTACTGCAACAACGGGTATGTAACGGTCCTGTATAAAATGCTTTATATAATAATACACATAAAAATGTAAGCTAAAAATGGCTTTTAATTAAAATGATAAAATCCCAAAAAGTCGTCTCAAAACTCACGTAATAAGTAATAAGGACAATTTACACATGCTGCGCTACAGACTTACATATAAGTAGTTTTAAATTTAATGCTTCTTTATGATCATTTAATTTAAATTTGACATAAACACGCATCTTAGAGTTAATTGAAGTCAAGCTTAACCAATCAATATTTACTTTACTTAAAAATAAAAAATAATTACACCTTCGCGTACTCTTATAAGACATGACTCGGAAAGCTTATGACATTGCCGCGTAGCTAGCTAACGAGAAGTCTTTTGAATAATCCGTGTAATATTTTGAGCTTTAAGACACAAAAATAAGTTGACTCATTTGACTATTAATAGATTTCGGCTCATAAAACTGCCCACTAAGTTATCTTACTTATATAATAGCAACAAGAGAATATATATAGCCCCATTACTGCAAATATCAATATCTAAGCAAAATTTGTGACTTAAATAGAGTACAAAAAGTCGTCTGAAAACGTAATAAGGTTTTAAAAAAACTTATAATTTTAATGGTATAAAATACGTGTCAACTAGGTCACTGAATGTCTGATCTTCAGAAGTGCAAAAAGACGCTAAAACCCTCTTTCAATATTCACAATTTAATTTAGTAGTAGAGCTCTGCATACACCCAAGTTTCTTAATTATCAGAAGTGGAAGTAAAAGGAAGAATCGAATTACTGTATCTCCCGAAGTAGTGAAATACCAGAACATCGCTCCTAACTTTATTTTCTGCGAACAGCACTTTTGCCGAAGCTCACCTTTACAAAATACGCCTTTTATTTTTATGATTGGACAGCCTAATTAACGTAAAATGCAAGCTCCTAGCAAGTTGCAAGTTAAAATGTTAGCACAAACAACTGGAGCAAATGTCAAATATTAAAAGGCAAGAAAATTTGTAATTGCGAAAACGGAAAGTTCTCTGTTTATGCTGCGCAACTGAATTACGGAGTCGAATCTCCCCGGCGGAGCATTCAATTATGCTAAGTTCGCGGCTTTAAAAATCTGTTATGGCAGCAAATTAATTTATTGATGCTACGTCCTGCTGCCCTATATTTGCCTTTCGCTTTTGAAGCAAATTGCTGCATTCCTAATTAATTCTTCCAATCAATTCATTTTTTTATTAAAAATTTTAACTTTTTATAAAAAAAATTTATTTTGTAAAAATATCAAAACTTTTATATAAACAATAATCACATGACAACACATTTTTTGGTAAGCTGCTGAAGTTTTTGCTTCAAGTAATCTATATTATAAATTTTATCTTAATCTACCAATGTCCACATACATAGTAATCTCTGCTATAAGTTAAGTTGTGGATTACACAGACCCATACAGTGGTCTCGTCTTAGAAGAGATAAAAATGTTTCTATTTTCAGAATTAAAAATCTTCAACTGCAGCAGAATAATTTTTTTTAAATTTCCAATTGCTAATTTACAGTATACTCTGTAGTGAGTAATAAGTAAATAATATGATAAAGCAGATATTAATATCAGGAGGGCACCATCCAGCGACGGGTCACCAGGATTCACACAGTGAGGTCTTCAGGCCAAAGTCTGTTTAATCTTCTAGCTTCAGGCTGTTGGGAGTAGAGATCAGCAATGAGTTGATTGGGATGTCCCCAGAAACGTGTTTTATTTTTGGCAGCCAAATTTCTGATGACTTCAGTGAGGAAGAGTATTTTGAGGTTGAAGTGGAGGGTTTGATTGCTCACATACCAGGGGGCGTTGACTATAGCACGACGGGTTTTCGATTGGTAGGACTAGAGATGGTTTACTGCATCCCCAGAGCTCGATGCCATAGGATCATATAGGTCTAAGGATGACTTTGTAGAGCAAAAGCTTGTTTTCTATGGACAACTGGAATTTGCGTCCAAGCAGCCATTACATATATTTAATCTTTATATTTAATTGTTGTCTTTTGGCTTTGATGTGAGCTTTTCAGGTAAGTGGCTGGTTTAAGTGAAGTCCAAAATATTTTAATTCTGTTGTTACAGGGATGGGTTGGTCATAGATGGTGACGGGAGAGCAGGTGGAGTGTTTAGCAGTAAAGGTGGTTTGAGAGGCTTTTGCGTTATTTACTTTACTCCTTCAGCGATGAAACCAGCTTTGTGGGAGGTTTAAGTGAAGCAGAATGTTTTCAAGTACCTGATTAGCATCATTATCAGATGATAGAATTGCTGTATCGTCAGCGAAGGTATCAACAAGGATATTGTCTGTTCTTGGTATGCCTTCAGTGTAGAGTAGATAAAAGAAGGGTCCAAGGGCACTGCCTTGCGAAACACCAGAGTTGACAGGATAATAATTTGACAATGTGCTTTAGTAGCATCTTTGATAGCATGTAGGATGTAGGATGAGGAAGCATTTTCTTGATTTTATAAAGCAATCCAGAGTGCCAAACTTTATCAATAGCTTGTTGTATATTTAAGAAGACCGAGGCACATATTCGTTTTTTATCAAGGGTTGCTTTAATGTAGTTAACTATGCGCTTGCGTTGCTGGATTGTAGAGTGACCTATTCAAAAACCAAATTGGTCCTCAAAAAGAGTTTCTTCAATAATACGGTGGAGTAGTAAACGTTCGAATATTTTTGAAAAAAGGCAATAAGCTGATCGGTTGGTAGGAAATGGGTTCTTGCGGAGATTTACCTGGCTTTAGAATCATAGTTACTATTGCGAATTTCCATTGTTTAGGAACGTGAGAGAGGACGAAGATGCGATAATATACAAGTTGTAGTGATGAGAGTCACAGATTTCTTAGGAAGATGCTTTAGAATTCTACCTGTGATAAGATCGTAGCCAGTAGCTTTAAAAGAGTTGGTTAGGTTAATTTGTCTGCACACTCCCGCAGGGGAGATTGGTCTCCAGGAGAGGTGAGATATTTTTTGATTTCTACGTCAAAATTAATATTATTAAATTGTAAAGGAGTGAAGACTTGTTTGAGGTGCTCTCCAAGAGTGTTAGTTTTTTCGACATTGGATCGACCCCAACTTCCATCAGATTTTCTTAATGGTGGTATTGGTGTAATAGGCCGTTTGAACTTTTCAGATAGTGCGATTTTCGGACGATAGATGGAGAGGTAGTAGTTGAATGTTGCATTTCTGTTATAGTAAATAGCGTTACTAAGTCTGTGGGTACAGTATTCAGAGCAGTCTTATATCTAGAGTTTTTAGATCTTTGCCATTTGGCGCAAGCTCTGCGTTTTTGCGTTAAAAACTGCCTTATATAAAGCGGTATATTATGAATTTTGGGTGCCATTTTGTGTTCGATTGGAGTAGGTTGCCAAGCAACTCTTGTACGAGTATTGTAATGTGCTCTACTACATCGTCTATTTCACTATGGGTGTGAATTTGGTGTTTTAAGTTAATGTTGTCATTGATATAGAGCTGGCGGTACATAAATTTGGTTGTGAAGCTGTCCAGATAAGGATTGTGTTCAAAGTTATTATTATTGGGGAATGATCCGAACTTAAGTCAAAGTTCCTGTCTGTTTTGCTATAGACGTTAGAGATGCCTTTGGTGATCGCAAAATCGAGCAGATCGGATTTTTACAGGGTCTGTTTGTCAATAGGTTAGTTTACCAATTGAGATGTAGCTTAGGTTGTTCTTCTGGATAGTATGGAATAACGTTCTCCCTTAGCTGATATGAGCCTGGATCCCCAGGCGGTGTGCTTGGCGTTTCAGTCACCTGCCACTAAGAAGCGAGAATCAAGTGGGAGTAACAGATCTTCAAATTATTCAGTAGCGGTGGAATGTCTAGGTGGACAATATACAGCTCCTACTGTCAGTGGCCAGGAAAAAGTTAACTTTAACTAGAGCGCATTGAATTTTGTTTGTTGAAAAAGCCGGTAATTGATGATGATCGATCGCTTATTTGATTATAATGGCTGCACCTGCGTGAGCAGTATTATCAGGATGGTTTGCATAGTAAAGGATGTGGTCGGTATTTTTATATTCGTGGTAATTGTAGAGTAGCTTTAGATATGAGTAATATGTCTATTTTACTAAAATTTAGAAATAATATTACTTCATGGATATAATTTTTTAGTCCGTTTGAGTTCCATGTCGCTGGTCATAACAACAACAACCCGTGTGGGGTTGCTGGTCACCCATCGGGCGCCTCCCCAGGTGGTGGATAGGGGGATGCCCGTTAGATATGACGGGTACCGGGGAAATAAAATACCCGGGGTGGACCAAAACCAGCAACAACCGAATGACTGCCGGTATAAGTAGTTCCCTCCTTACTGGTCAACAGCTTCGGGTGGAAGAACCATGGGAGTAGGACACCCTTTTGTGCTGAGGTCGAGAAATTGGCCTTGAAGGCAGATGAACTAGATATGGTCAATGGCATAAGGATGCAAAGGCAAGGAAACCATTGCATTATAGATCCCTAGGATTCCCAAGAAAACCACCATGGAGAATCAGCATGAAGTAATGGCAGTGCCGGCGTCCCTTGAATGGGACAGGGTGCGAAGAATCGGACGGACCCAAAAGTGACAATTCAAAGAATAGGGACATGGAATGTCCGGACTATGTACGAGCAGGGAAATTAAGGAATATAAGTAACTAAATGAAGAGAAATAAAATTGATATACTAGGCGTTAGCGAAGCTAGATGGACAGGAAGCGGAAAGTTACAATCAAACGACACCGTTATATATTACTGGCAGAAATGATAATGTTCATCAAAAGGAGTAGCTATATTAATTGATAGAAAAATCAGTGATGCAGTCATAAATTTTGTTCCTTACTCTGATCGTGTGATAATGATACAAATGAGAGGCGAACCAATAAATATAAATCTTATACAGTATAGCCTACAGCGGATGCAAATGATGAGGAAGTTGAAGAATTTTATACACAGATAAAAGACTTGACACAATGTCTCAAGAAACACGAAGTTAATGTTATTATGGGCGATTATAACGCCAATATAGGTAAAGGTAGAATAAACGATATAGTAGGAGAATATGGACTGGGTCAGAGAAACGAACGAGGTGAAAGGTTAATTCAATTTTGTGAAGAGGAAAACATGATCGTCACAAATACCTGGTTCCAGTTACCACCAAGAAGGCTCTATACATGGAGATCGCCTCAAGATAATAACGAAAGGATAGTGAGAAATCAAATAGATTTTATTCTAATTAATAAACGTTTTAGAAATAGCGTTAAAAGTGCAAAGACCTACCCTGGAGCTGACCATAATCTCTTAATAGCAAATATAAGAATAAAACTAAGAGCGCTACGAAAATCTACCCATACTACCAACATCAATATAAATGACATCAAAAACTCTGAAGTGAAAGAAAAACTACAGTGTAAATTAAATAAGGAGCTAAAGAAAATAAACATGAATGAAGACGGCAGAGGAAAACTGGGGTAAAATAAGAAAAACTATAGATCAAATCTCTAAGGAAGTCTTAGTACCACATAGAAAAGAAGCGAAAAAAGAATGGATGACAAAGGAAATAATAGATTTATTAGAAGAGCGGCGACGGCTTAAAAATACGGACGAAATGAGATACCAAGAGATAAAGCTAAAATTACGAAGGAAAATTAAGGAAGCTAAGGAGAACTGGATGCAGGACAGATGTAAAGAAATAGAAGAATTACAAACCAAACATGATGAATTTAATTTACATAAAAGATTGAAGGAAGTAACTGGTAATGTAAAACGTAAGATACCCTGCATACTTAAAACCGCAGATAATAAATTAGTATTAGATCCGGCAGACAGAGTAAAATGTGGAAACCTATATTAAAACCTTATTTGATGATAATAGGGCCGATATAAATATAGGAAAAGATACAGAAGCAAATATGGAAGGCCCAGAAATATTACAGTCAGAGGTCGACTATGTTTTGCGAATGGCTAAAACTAATAAAGCTGCTGGTCCAGATGAAATCCCGTCAGAAATCCTCAAGTTATTTGATGAAGAAAATTCACGTATGCTAACGAAGATGTTTAATCAAATATATAACACTGGAAATATACCCGCAGATTGGCTCAAATCTACATTTATTCCGATCCCGAAGAAAAATAACCCAACATCATGTAACGATTTTAGACTAATTAGCCTAATGAGTCACGCACTAAAGCTATTACTAAGAATCATACAAAATAGAATATACAGAAAATGTGACATGATGGTGGCCAATTCTCAGTTTGGATTTAGAAGCGGTCTAGGGACTCGAGAAGCACTATTCAGTATGAACACCCTACTGCAGAAGTGCAGAGAATACCAAAAAACAACCTTCGTCTGGTTTATAGATTTTGAGAAGGCCTTTGACCGAGTTCAGCACAATAAACTTATACAATCGTTGGCTAAAATAGGACTTGACGACAAAGACGTAAGATTAATTAAAAACTTATACTGGAATCAGACCGCGGTAGTACGAACAGAAGATGGCGAAACGAATGAGATTAAAATTAAACGCGGAGTGGGACAAGGGTGTGTTCTATCGCCACTCCTGTTTAATGTATACTCAGAACAAATTTTTCAAAATGCAGTTTGGGAAGCAACAGAAGGAATAAAAATAAATGGTGAGATCAACAACATCCGATACGCTGATGATACTGCGGTGTTGGCTGAAAATATGGAAGATCTACAAAATCTCTTGATAAGAATAAATGAGGAATGTGAGGAAGCAGGACTAAGTATGAATATTAAGAAAACCAAGTTTATGGTCATTAGCAAAGAGCCTGTTGGTCGAGTTCGACTTACAGTAAATAATAGGTCAATTGAAAGAGTCTTCAAATACAAATATCTAGGCTGTTGGATAAATACAGAATTAGATCCGGATGATGAAATAAAAATAAGAATCGAAATTGCAAGAAACGCATTTATAAAATTCAGAAGTATGCTGTGTAATAAAGGCCTAAATCTATCAATCCGTATAAAATTTGTAAAGTGTTATGTATTTTATTGTATGGCGTTGAAGTATGGACCCTAAAGAAAGCTATGATGAAGAAAATCGAAGCATTTGAGATGTGGATATTCAGAAGAATGCTGAAGATACCGTGGATAGAAAGAGTAAGCAATATCGAAGTATTACGCAGAATTGGTAGAGAAAGAGAATTACTGACTACAATTAAAATGAGAAAAACGTCATATTTTGGGCATATTCTAAGAAATAATAAATACAATATACCGCAGCTTATAACCAAAGGAAAAATTGAGGGAAAGAAAGGTATCGGTCGAAAACGATTATCGTGGATGAGAAACATCAGAGCGTGGACTAACATGAGCGTTGAGCAACTGTTCCGAGCTGCCATGGATCGTCAACAATTTCACCAGGTGGTCGCCAACCTCTAATTACAGAAGCAATTAAAGAAGAAGAAGGTCATAACAAGGTAGCCATTATGGCGTTATTTTGTTTATGACGGTGGTGAGCATAGTCAGTGTCATGCTGCTCTGATTTAGTAATTGGGAGAACATTTTTAAATTCATTCCGAAAAGTGGCGAGGTTGTCTGTAATATCATCATTGGGGCTGAATTTTCTAGTTAAGATTTGAGAATAAGTAGTGGGGTGCGAGTCGGGAATAGGTTGTAAGTAGCTAATGCATGTGAAGGAAAATTGGTTTGTTTGGATGAATTGGAATTTGGCTGTTTAGGCAGATTTCTGTTTTTTAGATCTCTGTACACGGCACATCCTTTATAATTGGCAGTATGATTGCCGTTGCATAGTACACACGAGACTGGCGTGTCCCTGATCTTTTTGCATGTTGTACTGGCGTAACGTCCTCCACATTTGACTTAGAGATGAGAGCAGCTATCTACACGTCTTTATTTCGTGAAAGTCAACCGAATACTCCAGAATAATTTGAAGTATATCTTTAGGTTTTTAAGATCTACTCCCACAATTTACAGCCAGTTCTATGCTGCAGCATCTGTATATTGCAAAAATGCCGTGTTTTCGTTAATTTCAATTTACTAGCAGCGTTATTATTAAAGTATTTTCGTCTAAGATATTCTTGGTCTCTGATAAAATCAATTATTTTGCGTATTGTGCATCTTATTTAATATTGCCTTAATAATGGTCTCTCCTAGAAGAATGAATCAATTTACCTTTCCTTATTAGTGCCATTTACTCATTTGGTTGTGTTAACTGCCTGAAATGCAACGAAAGTGCAAACAAAGGTATATTTTTTAGAAGCAAGTCTTAAATAACCTTTATACATAATTTTGCTTAATCTACAGCAATTTTATAAACATAATGCAAAGAAAAACAGTAACTGACAATGGCCACAAAAAGTCTTTCCAGGGGTGAAGCAGTCGTCCATTTGGATTTACAAGTGAGGCCAGTTAAAGAATATTTAATTATAAAATGAAGAAAAGAATATTCTAACATAAGAAAGCCCCAAAAAAAATTAAGATATTAAAAATTTACATTTTAGGTATAAGCCAACTCTAATGGGCACAACCAGGTAAATACATACGGTAAAAGGGTACAGAAATACTTCCAACACAACGAAACAATTCTAGCAAGTACAGTTTTTGTAGAAAAGGTGAATTGGTTATTAGAATTGTTTACAAGATGCGAACTAATAATGGCCAACATAATGTTTCATAAAAATATATACCCTGATAACTTCAGCAGGAAGGAAAATATACCAAAATGTCTATATCTTAATGGAACTAAGTCACCAAGACCAGATCCAAATGCTAATGTTATCAGTAAACACAATGTACTTTGTTAAATTAAATTTTAAAAACTTACAAAAAGAAAAACCTTTGAGTGTAGTACGGATAAAATAAACACAAAAATAACACAAAAATTTGTGGATGTGAAAAAGAACTGAAAAAGAAATGATGCAATTAAAAAACATAAATTATAAAAGTGATACAAATATTAAAAGAAAGGCACGAATACAGTAATACGGAAAATAGAATTTAGAATTTAGTGACCGAATAGGTCGCTCGCCAGGTATCACAGAACTCCGAGAATAAACCCGGGTCCGTTTGCACCGCAGCCCACCCCTCAACCACGGGCCACGCTGGCGATTAGGAATATAATAATGGAAGTAAATAATAAAAATTCCGCACTCAAAAGAAAAAACGAAGAAGATCTAATACTACAAAAAGAATTTGAAAGGTAGTGAATGGCACGAAGAAAAATAAAATATTAGGGTCAGATTATAATACCAACTAAAGCGACCAAATACCTAGTATTCAGAAAGTATATAATGGGTTGTTACAAAAGTATTGCAATTTTAGTACCATTCGATAGCTTGAAATCTTCGCAGCATTTTGATAGAATGAAGCTCTAAAAAGCAGGTATTCGACTGCATTTTTCGCATTTATTTAACATTCTGAAACTTTTTGTTCAACAAAGAGTTTAACAACGAACAAAAAATGTGGTACTTGTTTAAGACTAGGTCTAGACTGTACGGTGGATGCTCGAGGACTTTCCAACCGGCATCTTCCAATCACTTCTTCGTCAACTTGGCAGTGTGAGTTGTCGCATTGCAATTTTACGGCTGTTATCGAACGTTTTTCAAGACCTGACAGAACAGAGTAGCCTTCATCGTTTAACTTTTACTAAGCGATTCCCAGTGAACAGTATAATATATATTTTACAACAACCTCTTAGATTATTATGTAAGATTAACGAAGCGAAAAACCCTAGTCTCATAAGACTGTGAAGACCACTACATTGTCGACTTGACTTACAACGTTTCAAAAATCACTACAAGAATTTTACACAAAAGAATCTAAAGAAAACCTGAAGAAAATCTTAGTGAAGACCAATATGGTTTTAGAAGAGGAACAAAATGGAAGTGAGACTAAGAATAAATAAATATATCTTTATAACTCTTTTAACTATACAGAAGGCTTTGTAAATTGCAACTGAAGCCTTTTGGAATAGAGAAAATACAAATATAGGCAAATCTATATGAAACCCAAACAGTTAATTTCAACGCGGATGATATAGAGCCTCAAAGAAGGTAAAGTGAATAACAAGTATGGCCATAAGCATAGAAGGAAAAAAACTGAAATGATAAAATACGTAGATGATAATGTTTTTTAGTGGAGGAAAAGAAGAGATTGAAAGAACCACTACATACCGTGTAGGTAGTCTTAAATAACTGCAGTATGAAGATAAATATAGGAGAGACAATACTTAAATAAAAAAGATGAAAAAAGACTAGCCTACGCATGTAAATTAGGAAGGAAAGAGCTATATTAATACGACACATCTCACATTGCATAAAAACCTTCGATTGTTATAAAAGGAAGAATAGTCTAGTAGTTCAGTAGTCGATAGAGAGCAAGAAGAACTCTTAAATGAAAGATAGAAAGATTTAAACATTTTACATCATAAAAGTAAAAGCCAAATAGTTGTCTTTTATATTAATCAAAAGCAGTCTAAAGATTACTTTCCAACCAAAGAGATTGTTTTCCTTGCATGAATAATACGGTATGTATGCCATTACCTCTATAAACTATAAGGATAGCACATAAAATATTCTGGCCCCTGGTTTCCTCTGGAAAAACAAAAGGGAAAGCCAAATTTAATGTAAAATCCAGATCCTCGATCAGAAATTCAACAAAACCTTTATTGTACATCTATCTTGTTAAGGTAATAAAAGTTTGTTAAATATTCTATCCAACATTAAACATTTTTCTTAAATAAGCATTTTTGTTTATAAAATGGTCAGCACCCTTGAGAAACTGCAACGAAAATTCTTTTTGCAGCAACATCGAGCAATCCGACCTTCACTTGCCAACTAAGGAACCCCTCTCCGTTATTTAAAGCTTTATCCTTGCCTGTAACTAAGCTGAAATTATTTTTCTGATGACGGCCGTCTGTTCCAAAATTTTCTTAATCCCACGCAAAGTTTTGGTCCGACAATAGTTAATTCTATCTGCCCGAGCCTTTCCTTTTGTGCTCGCAGTGACAATTGTTTTTGCGGCCGAACCTTTCACTTTTCGCAAGTTCAGTAATTGGTAACGCCATTACTACACGTTAAGCTTAAGGCGAATTTTTAGCAAAAATAGAGTAGGATAACTAGAATAATATTTATTAATTAGTTCAATCTGTAATTAATTAGCGCACGCAGATGACCTGAAACTACGTCGTTTAAACATCAGTGATGAATCTACAATTTGTAAATTTCGGAAGAGAATAATTAGTTCTGTTATTAAGAAATTATTTAGCCATGTTATATAACGATGTTAAATAAATTTGTTTTGTTTAGGCCCACATTAATAAATTTTATGGAATAGGGCAAAAATATAATATAACTATTTCAATGTGGCATTAGGAAGGGGAAAAGTGCTAGGTGGTTGCTATCTAAATGTTCTTTGTGGCCACCTATTGTCATCCTTATAAAGTGTTCGAACCACTCCAATTTTTTTCTTTCGATTCGTTGGATAATGGTTTCCAACTTCTTTATTTGTTATGTGTTGCAGTTTGGATAATTCTAGCGCTTTTACCTAAATAATCCGTCTCTACAGCTTGCAGTTTTCTTTTTGCTTTGTCATTGGAGTTCCTCACTTTACTTCCATAGCGAAGCACGGTTTTCACAATTGTATTTTCTATCCGCTGCTCGTTCTCTATCCCATCAGATAGAATTTAGGGACCCAAAATTTTGCTGCTTTGTTCAATTCTGTTCTTGATTTATTCCAATCCTAAATCATCTCTGTTGATTATAGCTCCAAGATATTTAAATTTGTCTACTTGATTTATTTGTATGTCTTGTAATTCCCATTTTTTATATTCCACATAGCAGTCTTCTGATCATGAACTCAAGGCCAAAGGAGTTTTGCGCTAAACCACCTGATCATCCGCAAAACTTAAGGTGTACAGATGTTTGTCATTTTAGCACAATGTCTTTCCAGTTTTCAATGCTACTTTAATACAAATGTTAAACGATATTAGTGAGAGCAAAGACTAGTATGGTCTCAAAGACGATGCCAACGTCGAATAAACAAATCTCGAAAAATGCCTCTCCGAATTTTCTTAGCAGCTTTACTAGCAAACCCTATATCCTATGTTTACGTCGCTCTCTAACTGTAGTCGTAATAAACTGTAGCTGACAGAATAGGAGCGAGCTGATCGCGCCTGCAAACGAGCACACTTTGGTTAAGAGAGTAAACCCCGACAAAAATTCTAGGTCCTCCAGGGTGAGAGTTGGTGTTTGGGTTAGCAGCCCGTACATCGGAAAAGAAATTGTAATATGCTGGCAGTACTGCCAAAACTAAGCCTCGGATATTGGATGGAAATAAGCTAAGATAAAAACTGCCAAGAAAACGGACAATGACATGGACAACATGGAATGCTGACATCGCATTATTAACTAAAACAAGAAAGAAAGGATAGGGTAACGAAGATTTAGGAGAATGTGTGCATTTCTAGTTTGGCGTATGTAAATTTTGTAGAGCTAGAGCAGGAGTCTATTCACGTTAAGAAACAACTCAATCGGTGTATTACAAACTACAGATGTTATTTAGAACGAATCATATTACTGACTATGGAAGAATTACAAATATTATTTGTGTATATGAACCCATGGGTGTCGCAGATCAAAGAATTAAAAAAGTTTTTTTTACCAAGATCTACACGAAACTATAGACAAAACTGGCATAAACAACGAATTTATTATTGTCGGAGATTTTAATGCCAGAGTAGGTATCCGCCGACTTGATGAAGTAGTAGGACAATTTGGTGAACAAATTGTAAATAGTTCTAGACAACTGACTATTGCATTTTGTAAACAAAATTAATTAAAAATGTTAAATGGTTTCTTTAATCACAAAGCAGCACACAAATATGGATGAAAAAAACCTTCTTTAAATCAAACATTTATCATAGAATATTTTGTTATAAAACTTACAAGTATAAAATTGTGGAACAGATCATTTTATACTAATAGCTAAAATAGTATGGCCACACAAAAATGTATTATGTAAAAGAACAAAAGTCCCGGAACAACACTTAAACATAGAAAAAGAAACAAAAAGGTTTAAGTTACAACTATTACTGGAAGGGAGCATTGGAAATCTATATCAGAATAGATTAGAAGCAAAGTTAAAGAGACAACAAATAACTTAAAATATTTAAAAACATTATACCATTAAAGAATGTTTAACTGAAACAGATTTAAAGCACCAAAAGTGGGCAAAATTAGCAGAAATAATAACAAACCTTGGTTAATAGAAGATGTACAAACATTAATAAAAAAAAATTATATAATAAGTGATAAAAAAAGAAATTATGAAAGCAGGTAAGAATACAAGGATAAGAATAGATAATTAGGAAGAACGGCAAAACAAGAAAAGAAGAAATATTGGGAAATAAAATGTAATCAGATTAATAGTTATAAAGGAGAGACTAGATCGACAGAACTGTGAGAACTATTAAATAAATAAAAACCAACACTACAAGTATATTTAACAGGGGTATTACTATAAATCAATGGAAAACATTATAAAGAATTATTAGCAGAAAATGGTCCAGTGTTTGTTAAAAAGGAATTTATTTAAGATGCAAACAAACTATATACAGATGATGTAAGAAAATGTGTTACAACAATGAGAACTGGAAGATCGTGAGAACCAAGAGAAATCCCAGCTGAATTGGTAAAGTATGTAGGGGAAATGTTTTAAAAAGAATTGTACATCTATTCCAAAGGTGGTGGGAAAAATGTGAAATTCTACAAGAGTTGAGGACATATAATATCAATATTCAAACGAGAAAATAAACAAAACCCAAAGTGTTAACAGAGGCTTAAGTCTTTCAGTACTCTTTGCCAAAGTCTTGCAAATATTCTAAGAATATGACAGGAAGAATAGGGGAAGAGCAAAATGGGTTCACATCTGGCAGATTATGTGTAAATAATTAGTTTATAATACAACAACTTTTAGGGACAAAAATAGCAATAGCAAAAACAATTAAGACTTAATAATTATTAGTAAATAAGCCAGTACTTATTACATATCTGCTTATAGATCTGAAAAAGACCCTCGACAAAATACAAAAAGAACATATGGACAACGCTAAAAAATAGACAAAGAAACTGCAAACACATTAAAAGCAATATATAGAAAAAATAAAGACAGCAAAAGCAAACAATAGTCAACAATTTAAAATACAGATAGGAGTAAAGTAGGAATATGTGCTAAGCCCACTTTTGTTTTCAGTAGTTGCAGGTTGTAAAAACAGAAAAAAATAACATTATGAAACCCACCCTTAAGAAATAAAAATAGTCAAAATGGTAGTTAAACCAACAATGATATGGGGCACTGAGGCATCAACCACAAAACGCTTAAATGCAATGGAAATAAAGTTTCTAAAGCCGATATAAAATAAAATAAATAATAAACCATAGAGACAAAACCTACATATAGAATTCGTAGCTAAGAAGATAATGAAAAAGCAACAAAGGTGCAAGGACAGACTAACAAAAGAGTCTAAAGCGTGAGTGCTGAAAAAAGGGGAAGCTTGGGACAACCTAACATTTGGAGAAACAGCCAATAAGAGATTAAGATGGGAAGAAATCAAATAAATAGCTTATTATATAAAACCATAGAAAGACCACCATAACAAACCTAATTCTATGCACCTCACCCTTAATGGTAGAAAAAGTTAAGTAATAAATTTTTAAGTTATAAATTTTTAAACTCGACTGGATGGTAATAAAATTAAAACACTGCTTTATGAGCGGCATCTCAAGATTCATTCCCTGACCGACCTTTTACCAAATACTGGTAAATTTGTCGAGCAACATAAATTATCCAAAAATGCAGCTAAGAGCATTAATGGTTTAATAAAGTTAAGATTTGAATAAATCTAAAATTTGTGGTAAAAATATAGTGTATATAACAATAACGGTATATGGTAAATCAAGATTAAACCCACAAAAAATTATACTAATTCAAGTGACTTTACTTTCAATTCTTAATTTTAATCAGTTTGGAAAGGATCTCACCTGGTTTTATGGTATAAAACAGCAACTACATAATGGCAGCTCAAAGTTTTGTGTTTATAGTAGGTTCAAGGTTTATTATTCATCTAATCGTCACTTAAATGGCTTGTATCACAAAGTATTACTGAAGAGTATTTCATCAAAATTGGTTTCTAAGCTTCTCACAAAGCAAAAAAGCACAATCGCGTAGCCGTTTGCACAAGAAATTAGGGCGCCAGTAAGTCTTCATTTTGTTCAACATTATCACAGGCACATAAGTCAAAGATCTATGGCGGCGTCGATGTCGAGATAAGCGTATAGTTACTGATATGCGTATGATTTTAAAAAACACAATTTGTTGCCCATTTTTGCGAAAAGGCGTTAAAATTTTGATTGTACTTTATACAAGGCAAATCTACGTCTTGTCCCCAGTATTATTTAATCTTTATTCGAAAGAGATATTTAGAGAAGTGGTACAGGAGAATAATGGCATTGCAATAGTAGTCAATAGTAGAATAATTAATAATATAAGGTACACAGACGACACAGTAATTTTTGCAAAGATGTAGCCGATATGCAAACGATGTTAAATAAGATTAATCAAGCTAGCAAGAAATATGGACTATAACTAAAGTGTCAAAACGCAAAATACATGATACTTAGCAAAAACACTATACCTGCTAGGCAATTAAACGATGATAAGAATAGAAAGAGGTTCAAAATATACATACCTATGAAGCACGACAGATGAACAACGGGATCACTCTTTAGAAATAAGGTGCAGAATAGCCAAAGAGCATTTATGAAAATTAAAAACGTCCTCTGTAGTCATGACATAGAACTAAATACGAAGGTTAGATTACTCAGATGTTATGTCTTCTCTGTACTTTTATACGGAGATGAAATGTGGACGTACCGCCGCATATTAAAAGTCTTGTGAGTCGACTATGTAACTAACAAAGAACGAATGAAAAAAAAACAGAAGTAATCGCCACAATAAAAAGCCAAAAACCAGAATATATAGGTCATGTAATGAGTAACCTCAAAAGATATAAAATTCTACAACTGATATTACAGGGAAAAATAATAGGAAAGAGAGGTCCAGGCAGGAGACGTATATCATGGTTGAAAAACCTAAGACAATGGTATGCCAAGACAACAACGAAACTCAGAGCCGCGGTTAACAATACAAGAACAGCCAGGATGATTGCCAACATCCGATAACGGATAGGAATCACAAGAAAAAAAGTACTTAGTGCTTTAGTATTTCATTAGTTATTCAAAAATTTTCTAAACTTTGTCTTCCTGCAAAGCCTCCATTTGGCCTTTTATTTTTTATAGAAATCCTCAATGATGGATGTTCTAGTGCTTTTATTTTACATTTCAGAAAATACTTGAAGACATCAGCAGTACCAAGAGAAACTAATAAAGCAAGCATATCTACGAATATACATAGCATTAAAACTTCAAGACTAATTTACCTGTATTTACTAAATATTCTTTATTTGTCAAATACCTTACTTGAAGAAAACTATCCTTTTCTTATTATTGAGTTCTGCTTTGATTTTTAAAGCGCAAAGACGTTACTAGAGTGCATTGTGCGATCAGAGTACGTAAACACTGCCCGCGGATACGTGCTAAGCTAATTCGCTCCGTGACTTGACTCGCTCGGTATCACTGCATACAACAATCCAACGGCATAACAAAGAAACACGCAAGCAAACAGCGGTGGACCGTATCAGCAGCTTTTAATCCCTTTAATTCTAAGCTTAATCCTAACCATTATTTAAGCAACAACAATTACAACCACAATTGTGTCTAACAAGAACAAACCGCTCAATTTAGCGCAAGCACCACGCAACTGCAGTATACACAACCATACCCACATCTAACACAAACACTACCAATATTCTACACAAACAGAGCAGAATGGCGTTACCGCACAACTGAGCCAAGGGCAGTATCAGGCGTATACACAAATGCAACCGACTCCAGCAATTAACACAAAATCATATGACCTTCCAAGTTATTTGACTAAACACACAATGTACGGGGGTTTACCTTTATCAAATAACCACAACCCTCAACATGCAACAACGACTGAACTACTAAACATGGATACTGAAAGTATGGCAGATAACTCTCAGGAACCTAGAGATAAAACCGTCAAGTTAAACGAGTTCCAGGAAGTTCGAAACCAGTCTAGAAATAGAGAGACAAGGAAAACTTAAAGTATCTAATCTCTCTCAAAATAGATTCCAACCACTAGCAAACATCTAAAACACAAACAAAAAAGCGGAAGATGCAAGTAAAGTAAATGACCAAGAGAAAAACCTGTAAAACCGCCGCCATTCATCATTCATCATGTAATAAAAATAAACTCGCTAATACAACTAATTAAAACCAGCATGGCTAAAAATGATTATTATTATCAAACCATAAACGGCAACAACATAAGACTACAAATTTTTACAATGGAAAATTTCAAAAAAATTTACAAAATCCTTGATTAACCTAGAAGAACGTAGCTACAAAATAGTAATCAGAAATCTGCACCACACAACTGACATTAACCAACATAAAGCAGCCCTAGTAGCTACTGAACACACACACCAAGTAACATTTCAGTTTGCAAAATTAAGCAAACTAAGAATACAAAAACCTATTCTTTATAGGCCTCGAGTTCAAAGAAAATAATAAGGAAATATTTAAGATGGAGTACGTTCTAAGTGCTAAAATTTAAGTGGAGCCACCACGTAAGAAAAATACACTCACGCAATGCAAGAGATGCCAATACTACGGACACACGCAAACTCTTCACGCGTCCGCTTAGATGTGTCAAATGCGGAACGAACTGTGACGCTAGAAACTGTCTCATAGATAACACCCCAACAACTAAATGTACATTATGTAAAAGTGATTACCCTGCCAATTATAAAGGCTGCCAAGTGTACATAGAAATACTAAATCGACGTAATATAAATTTAAAATCAAGACCAGATAAGTAACAACGACAAGTCACACAAAGACTTCCCACCACTGGGGCACGCTAATAACCAGCAAATTGCGGCATCGAATATAACTATCACTCACAATGCTCAACCACTGGAGCTAGGGTTATACAAACGAGCAATTTGCACCGATCAAAATAGCACATTTATCAATCAAGGAAGACCTACATTCCAATTTATGCAGAAAACCATTACAAACCAAAATAACGTGAAACCAAAAATAAAATGAGAAAAATCATAGAGACACTTAGTAATGAACTCATAACACTTAAACAACAAATTACCAATAGAAATGGCTCAATATTAGATCGTTACATGGAAGATCGCCAGGAAGTAGAAACAATCCTCAACACTAACCACATTGACATCCTACTCGTCTCTGAGGCGCATTTTACTGCCCGCACTTATTTCAAAATACCAGGCTATAAAATTTACTACACACAACACCCGAATGGTCTGAAACGAACCTCTAGCAATATCTGCAACAAACTGTCCCCCTGGATACCGGTAAAGAAAAATATGAGGGACACTTCAAATCATTAGGTCCCAGATTCACTTCTACCGGTGATTATAATGCTAAACACGCACACTGGATATCTCGACTAATCTCCCCAAGAGAGAACAGTAATGCAAGAAAAACACCTAGATCATGCTTCCATGTGTAAATCCTCTTACTGGCCTCCCTATACATAAAACTAAAAACAGCTGACGACATCAAAATAGCAGTAGAAGAATTTTTGATGGCAATACAGAACGCCGCTTGAAAATCAACACCTGCACTACCAGAAAATCACAGGAAGAAAAGCCACTTAATAGAAAGTACAAACAAAATAGCAAAAAAGAGAAGATTACCTAAGAGTGGCAGAGAAGATGTTATTTCCAAGAAAAAAAATGTTACAATGCTGCAGCACCAGAACTAAAAAGAATGCTGCAGGAATACAGAGCCGAGACTTTTAAAAAATTTATAGAAGTCTATCAGCCACAAAAGCGAGCGAGTACTCACTGTAAAAAGCCTAAAATATTAAAACTACCATAAAAACCCGTTCCGCCGATCTGGAAAAAACGGAGAAAGCTGAGGTATCTACCGAACACCTTAGGCAAGTCTTCAAACCGATTCCCGGAACACCGAAAACTGACGTAGAAGAAATGAACAGATTTTTGGACGCCCCATTGCAACTGTCACCGCCTACCACAAAAAGAGGTAAAAAATTCAATAAAAAATTCCCACAAACAAATCACCCAGATAAGACTTAATAACAAATCAAATTCTAAAAGGACTACTACCTAAGGGTCTCAACTTTTTAACAGTTATATTTTAATAATACTAGAAACGGCTCATTTTCCACCACAATAGAAGGTTGATAAATTATTTTAACCCAAAAGCCTGGCAAACCACTCAACTTAACAGAGTCGTACGGACCGATAAGTTTATTATCCATAACTTCGAAGCTATTCGAAAACTTGCTAACTCAAGCGACTAATTCCAATTCTAAAACCATCAATTTGATCTTAGAAGACAGCACTCTACAAGTGAACAAGTTCACAGAGCAGTAGAAATACTGCAGCGCTGTATTTCTACACGTTATCCAGGCTTTTGACAAAGTCTGGCAGAAAACTTACCAACCTAATCCCGATAGATTTCGGAGTACCCCAAGGGAGTATTTTAGGACCAGTATTGTACCTATTGCACACAGCAATTTGCGCGGTCACAATTGCAACGTTTGCTGACGATACTGCGTTAGTAACTGAAGACGAAGATCCAGTAAGGGCTTTCACCAAACTACAAACCCATTTCGATGTTATCCACGACTGGTTTCAGAAATGGCGAATTAAAATCAATCAAACCAAGTCACCTTTGTAAAGAGAAGAGACACTTGTCCACCCATCGCTATTAACAGAACAATAATACCACAATTTGACAATGCAAGATACCTAGGTATCCACCTTGATATAGGCCTAACGTAGAGGATCCACATATGGACCAAAAAAAGTTCAGCAAGCACACTACTGGTTACTGGGCAGAAATTCCTAACTTTCCGTTCACATCAAACTCCTCATTTACAAAGTAATCTTCAAACTTGTATGACTTTACGGAATCCAAATTTGGAGGACAGCTTATAGGTATAATAGAAAGATTCCAAACAAAGATCATTCGAACCATCCTCAACTACTATATAAGCAACGCAGACATTTACAATGACCCCAAATGTGTCTTGTGAAAGAAGAAATAGTGAAAAGTAGTGAAAGTTAAATTGCCAAGCTAGAATACTACCCTAACAGTCTTGCACTAAACTTATTGGACAACAGTGTCCACAATCAGAGACTTAAGAGGCAGTACACTCTTGACTTGCTGTTTAAAATTTAGTTCAAGCTCTCTATACAATTTTATGTTTCCTTTGTAAACGTTTATACGTATTAGTTGTAACTGAAGTGATATTGTTGAACATCTGCTTTCATTGTCATACATACCACTTTCATTCAAGTAATTTATTTAGTGCTCTATGAGCAGATGGTAAATAGCAATAATTTGGCAATAAAAAAACTTTTGTCTTGTTCGACTACAAAATTATGTAAATTTTAAAAAACGGACTTCAATTACAAAACACAATTATTTACTGCACTTATTTTTAGCGCTATTCAATTAGACAATTAAAATTTAATGTAGTGTCACTAGTTTTAAAATTTTCAATAATGTGGTCGTCTCCTTCACCGCGTCTTCAAAAGTAAAGTTACAAACTGAATCCAGTTAGTATTCACTTCTGCATCATGATAGAGGTTCATGCTGCATTATTTTTATTTTATGTAAACAAAAAGTGTTAAGTTGGCTAAAACGCTTTCTACTATTTGTAACGCGCTCACTGTGGATGAGTCCGCTCATTTACATTTCCGAAGCGCTCGAGCAGCACCCGCGCCCCAACACGGCGCGTGCAAGTTTCACCGGCCATCTCCAAATCCGGGTTATGATGTTTATTGAACAGCTCGGCGCGCCGGGACGCGGGTTATTTTTGATTTCGGCTAAATGCAATTTTAATTCCGCCGCCTGTTTGCAGTCGCGCGGCCGGAATTTGCAATTTAAATCCGCGGCGCGAAACCCGTTCGGCACGCATTGTAGTTGAGCCGCCGCGCCGGCCGTTGGACAGGAGGGTATCGTCACGGGCGGCTTAATTTACCCCACCGGTTTTATAAATAGGTAACAGAGTGCCCCCAAGAGTCTACTTGGTGGCTCATGTTGTCAAAAAAGAGAAATCTATTATTTTAGTAAGAAATACTTTTAATATTGGTAATGGATCCACCATTAAGTACGAAGCCGACATTCAATTTTTTGTTAACTGCACTCTACCAAACCCCCTAGAATCTTTCAGAACTTCCAGTGGTGATAGGTAACAGTATAACATTCTTGGAACACCTCGCCTTTTACTTGAGTAATAAAGGCTTATAGCACGCTGCCCTCTCCTTTGTTCACCCTTGACTCTTTAACATACTTAATCTCGTCTAGAATGGTGTGGTAAACGACAATTTCGGTCGCAGAAGTGGTAGTTGGTGATTCCCCCTGATAAATTATTTTGCAACATCACAATGAATGCATTTATGTGCTTTGGTGACTTAAGCTTAAACCGCAGGCACCTAAGAAGAAAATAGATGTGAGCCAACTGAAGGATGAACGTTGAAATCATCAACTTGTCCAAAGAGTTACTAGATGGAGATATAGAGAACTTGTGGAGTCCCATAAAAAACACATTATTGAAGACAAGAGAGCGTGTCTTACAGCCACAGAACCAGGTAAAGAAAAGCTGTTGGGTCACATCCGAAATACTGGACTTAATGGATCAGCGCAGGCAGTACAAAGGTAAAGATGTAACGCAGTATAAAAGAACAGATAGGATTATACGTATTAGAGTATTAGAGGCTAAAGAAAATGTTTAAATGACCTACGTGCTGAGGTTGAAGATTATCAAGCTAAATATGACTCGCTCAACGTGCATAAGAAAATAAGAGAAATCACGGAAGCTAAGAAATCACAAAACACCCACACACTGGCGGCTTCCAAGTGTAGATACGCGATGTCTATAAAAGAAAACTTAAATATCTGGGAAGATTACATTGCTGTTTTGTTCAAAGACGACAGACCCGATATAGATATACACTCTAATATAGAACTAATAGGTCCGTACATCACCAGGAGTGAGATGGCGTATGCTATTAAAAAAATATAAAAAATAGGCAAGTCTGTGGGTTTTGGTGAAATACCCATCAAATTGTTAAAAATGTTAGAGTACAGTAACCTTGGACTACTGGAAAAGTTGTTCAATAATATATATAACACGGGACTCAGATCTACTTTTATTATTCTCCTTGAAGTTTCCTTACCAAAGAGATGCAATGAATACCGCACTATTTTACTAATGAGTCACATTTTAAAATCTTTTTAAAAACAATACATAACAGGATTTACAAGAAATGCGAAAATACCATTTCAAACTTACGGTTCGGATTCAGATGTGGATTTGGAACTAAAGATGTACTTTTTGGGTATCAAATCCTTATTCAACGATGCTGGGACACGAATCAAGATGTTTTCGTATGTTACATCAATTATGAAAAAGCGTTTGATGGAGTACAACACGCAAAATTGGTGAACATTCTGAAAATAATAGGTCTTGACAATAAGGACATCAGGTTCATACAGAACTTGTACTGGAACCAAAAGGCGAATGCGCGTGTTGAGTCTGAACTGACTGAAGACGTGGAAATCTTAAGGCGAGTCCGACCGGGTTGTATACTATCACCCTTACTATTTAACGTTTACTGTGAAAACATATTCTAAGAGGCCCTACATGATCTTGACGTGGGTATAGTCAGCAATGGCAAAGCCGTTAATAATATACGCTAGGCGGACGACACGGTTCTAATCGCATCCACTTTGTAAAACCTCCAAGTACTGTTAAACAAAGTTCAGTCTACAAGCGTTACCTATGGCCTCAATGTTAACAGCAAGAAAATGAAGTCCATGACTGTAGCTAAAAACCCTCCTGCCGACATAAATCTGCTATGTAGCGGCCACAGATTGGAGAGAGTAAGTAAATACAAATATCTCGGTTGCTTTGTTAATGATGACGGGGTTTCATAGTCTGGAAATCAGGTGTCGCATTGAACAAGCTCGGAATGTTTTCTACAAAATGAAATCATTGCTCTCCAATAGAAACATGAATGTCAACCTACGTACCCGATTAGCGCGCTGCTACGTGTTCTCCGTTCTTCTATACGGCGTTGAAATGTAGACACTCACAGATGATATGTATAAAAATGTGGAAGCTTTTCAGATGTGGACGTAGAGAAGAATGTTAAGACATTCTGAAAAGACAAAATAAGAAACGAAATAGTACTGCAAAGGATGCGCAAAAATGTAGAGAATGCAGACAATGAAAACTAGAAAGTTGAAATATCTCGGACATATAATAAGAAATCCTAAGTACGAGTTGTTGCAATCGGTAATCCAAGACAAGATATAAGGAAAACGTACTGTTGGTAGGAGAAGAACATCGTGGCTCAAGAACTTACGCCAATGGTACAACAAAAGTAACCGATCATTGTTCCGAGCTGCTGTGTCAAAGGTTCAAGCCGCCTTTATGATCGCCGACCTTCGATTGAAAATGGCACAAGAAGAAGATGATGACAACAAACAATATTAAATAATCGCCATACACGGAATTATATGGGATATCATCACATACAAGCAATTCTCATATCGGCTACGAATTTGTGATACTCCTGCATTATTAACGTAATATTACCATAGTGAGTCAATGTGTCGCTGAAAATTCTAAATCATCGGTTCAGTATTATGTACAGCAATTGCACATTTCTGTTCAGTAAATACTACACCTTAATGTGCACAAAATTCAATGGGATTTAAGCTTACTGACCATTAATACTTACGACAATTTGTCAACTGGTTTTAGAGCATCAAGTATATTCTCAGTTCAGTAGGAAGATGATCTTGAATGATGTGCCCCATTTCCAACTCTACGGGTTTATAGATAAAAAATTGTGGCGTAACTCACAGAGGCAAATTCATCGTTAATAGTTCGCTGTCAGTCTGGTAAACCCACACTTTTTTCAAGATTCTGATAAATATGCTGTACCATTACTATCATGTAAATTTTATTAGCACCGCCTAGGTAACATGAGTTTGGAGCTGATGTAGTTTTAACAATACGACACTACCTGCCATGCAGATCGAACAAAAGTCAATTTGTTGCAGCAACAATTTCCTAGCTATGTTAAAGTCAACTTTCAATTTGACCCATTCTTTGCTTGGGCTGTTAAAAGTGCAAAATTAGAAGCAAACGAGGAAAGTATAATGCCAGCACAAGCAAGTCTTCTGTGTCTTTATATCTTCTTTATGTTTGTTTTTTCCTACCACACCTAAAGAATCTGTGAAGTTATCTAATGTAAAATGAGGTGACGTTAATAGGGTTAGCAACTAAATGGGTAAAAATAACATAACTTGGAAAATCTAACACAAATGTTAAGTTGTCCGTAAAGGTTGCCTTGAAATGGACATAACTTGAGCATGACAACAAAGCATGTGGACATGACATCCACAGAAACTCAATACTTTATTTGTAAAATTTCGTACGCTTATCAGGTAACAATAAATTAGATAACTAAATTTTAAATAAAATTTTTTGTCAAATTGATGAGAAGACTTTCACGGCCGGTGTTATGGTGCACCGTGTGGTTGGTTCTCGGGTTATAAGGCCGTGGTCAGAATTCGGAAACTCTTGACGTTTCGTCCACAACTGCGGCGGACATCTTCAGAAAAAAATCTTCTAAAAATTAAGTGACTGTCCTGTGCGTTTTCTCTTTTATACTAGTGCAAGTAGGGTGGGGATAGTGTTGGGGAGCCGTTGTTGATGTCACCGGGATGGTAAATTACGTAATCGGGCTAGCTGCTGACGTCAGTCGAATCGTTGCAGGTAATATTTTGGATCTTTGCCGCCACTCGCTCTTTCACCGTATTGCGGTTTGATTTTTGCTCCTTAAGAGTAATAATCTAAGATTTAGGTAGATTGAATCTGTCGTCCCTGTTAAAATCATTTTTATATTTATAAATCTTCACCGCCTCTCTATATAATCTCGGGTAAAAGTTCCTACTATTGCATAGAATTTGTGTTTGCTTGAATTCTAATAGATGTATAAATAAGTTTTCAGTTTTAGATTTCACAAGACGCAAATCACCGTTTACATGTAACGTATTAGTCCGCCCTCTTGCGGTTTTAAAGCAATGACATTTGGTCTTTCGAAACATCATGCGATTTGGCGTTTGATGCACATAACCTCAATAATCAGCTGTGTTCACGATGGCAATCACAAAAGAGCATATTCGATTTTCTATCCACTTCGCGTTTCAACTTAAGAAAAACGCTGCTGAAGCCACCGAAGTGATTTGTGCTGCATATGGTGAGAATGCTGTAAGTCATGCAGCGTGCAAAAAGTGGTACCAAATATTTCGCGGAGGAGAGTTTGATCTTGAAGATCAACCACGAGCCGGACGTCCTCAAACATTTGACACGGATTTCTCCCACATGCGACGTATAGCCCAGACATGGCCCCTTCCGATTATCATTTATTCCGGTCGTTACAGCATCACTTGTCTGATACGCACTTCAAAACAGAAGAAGAAGTCCGAAAATGCATCGATAACGTTATCGTCTCGAAGTCGGTGAGCTATCACTAGAAATTCAAAGCTACCCGAAAGATGGCAAAGGTCATCGATGCCAACGGAGAATACTTTTATACTTAAGCTTTTTTTGTTTGTTTTTAAATAAAACTTTAATTTTGCAGAAAAAAGCTGAGAACTTATTTATACACCTGTTATCTCATGGTCAGAATTTTCAGCAACTGCTAATTGTTTGGGTTGATTAAGTCGCTGATGACGTTTGTGTTCCTTTATCATAGTGGTAATCGTTTGGCCCGTAGTCCCAATGCAGAGTTGCTTACGTGAACAAGGTATGCAGTATAATGTATCCTTTGGGTTTCTTGTATGTTTGGCTGATCTAAGCAAATCTCATATCTTAGTGGTAGTAGTATAGATGGTTTCTACTTTGAGTTTATTGAGGATCTATTTAAGTAAAAAATGAATACCGTAGCCGATTTCGGTTGTATTTTTCGTGCGCATTTCTTAGGTTTAGTTGCTCTATTTGTCTTCGATTTGTTTTCGAGTAGCCGTTTCCTTATAAGGCCTGTTCCAATTTTTTAATTCCTTATCCAAAAATTGTGGTTGACTTATACGTCGTGATCGGTCTACCAATGTTTTTGACGTGGGTGGTGATTCGACTGCTTATGTAGGTATCTGTCTGTATGCGTGGGTTTTCTGTACATGGTGTGTGGTAAATGTCTTTTCTCCGACCTCAACACCTGTACGTCTAAGAAAAAAATCCTGCCTAGGTGCTCAAGTGCATAAGAAATTGTGGTAGGGTCTCCTACCCGTGTCTCTATATTACAAAAGTATTATCGATGTATCTTAGCCTTCTAGCGGTTTTTAATGGTGCTGTATTGATGGCGACTTAAATTTCTACATATAGTAATTGGCAGCTACAGGGCTATATGGGCTACCTATTGCTACCCCGTCTTTTTGTTTGTAATGTACACCCTGCCAAACAAAGTAAGTGGACGTAAATCACTACAGAAATAGCTGTAAGATATCGTTAGGAAAAATTTTCTTTAGGTTATCCAGGGCTTTTTGAATCGGCACTTTGGTAAATAGGAATGTTACATCAAAGCTGACAATTAGATCTACCTTCTCTAGTTCGATGCCTTAAAGGTGGTTGACAAGATATGCGGATTCTTTGATGTAATTGCTGGTACGTCTACTATACGGTTGTAACAGACTGGATAATTATTTGGCCAGCTTGTGGGTGTGACCAACAATGGCCGCAACGGTACATTCAACGAATTGAGGTCGATAAGATTTGGTTTAGCGCTGAGATGGATTCTGTCTTGGTCATTTGTGCCATTAACCAAAATTTTTGATATTAAAGTACTAACAACCTTACACACATTAAACCCAACAAACTTATTGATAAACGAAAGCTGCCTTAACCAGAAGACAAGCTACTAAGAAAACCCTAGCTCTATGTTCACTAAAACTGATGCAAGTTTATGTCAGCTTGGCCAACATAATCCATAAAAATGACTAGGACATTGTAGACCGCACCATTTTCCATTCTGCGAAGAAACACGGAGCGGCCGCCATCGTTAGACAATCTTCGAAGTTTCAGCGTTTACAGAAAAAAGCGTATTATAAGTTGTACTATAAGCAAACTGTAATAAACATTTCTAAACATGGGCTTAGCCGGGAAGCCACCAGTGCTTTTAGCAAAAGTAAAAGTTTGCTGTAACACTTAAATTTATTCATTTTGAGAACATTATAGCTAACGTAGAAGCAGCCATACGGAACCTTCCAACGAACGAGGCAGAGGAAGTACGAGTTGAGACATCGCGTATTTTGCGGTCTTCTAAGCCACCTAAGAAGAACTTACCCAGAGCAGAATAAAATGCTCTTCGTAAACTCAAGAATTATAACACTATTGTCTTATCATGATATAAAAGGTACTGCCACAGTTGTACTAACACAGGAAGACTACACAAAAAAGGTGACCAAACTGCTCGATATGAACACTTAAACCGTGCTCAAACGCGATCCCACAACGCGGATACTACGTGACACGAGCAAAATGATAAAGTTTCTCTCTCGATGACATCATTAAAAAGATACTAACATCAGAGATACTGCCCCGAAGAATATATGGGCTCCCCAAAATACACAAAGATGATGTACCGCTGCGGCCCATTGTCAATGCCATCGATGGACCTACCTACAACCTGGCGAAATACTTATCCAGCCTGTTACAACCGTACATTGGACATACCAGCAGTTACATCAAGGACTCCGCACATTTTGTCAACCATCATCAAGAAATTCAGCTACAGGAGGGAGATCTAACGGTCCATGAGACAGAATTCGGGTAAACACAAGTTATATCCAATAGTAGGAATTATTACCCCAGGTTATATAGAGAAGCGCTGGAGATTTATAGATTTAAAAATAATTTAGACAGGAACGACAGAACATGCCGAAATATTACCTGCAACGGCCCGATTGACGTCAAGGCGAAGACGCGTGGGACAGTCACTTAATTTTTAGAAGATTATGTTCTGAAGATGTCCGGCGTAGTTGTGGACGAAACGTCAAGAGTTTCCGAATTTTCGCCAAATTACTTTTTCAAGGTGTTTAAATTTTCTTTAAATTTTGAGGAAACTATAAGTAAAGAATATTAGTATAATCAGCCTATCTACGTCGTTACTCTTAAAAACACTGAACCAGTGCTATTTAACTGCTGTTATCAAAATAATGTCAACGCTTGTCAAGTTCTACTCATACTGGGAGATGTTGACACCAACGAATTAAGGTTGATTAAGGTTCAGCACTGAGGTTGATTCTGTTTTGGTCAGTTATGCAAATAACCAACATTATCGGTATTTAAGTACTAACAAGCCGAAGCTTACACTTTCCACTCGCACAGATCGACTATCAGGTGTGCTATAAATTCAAAAAGAATCGTTTGTCTAATTTTAAAGGACAAAAGTTGTGATTAGAAAATAACTTATTTGGATATTGAAAAAAGGCCAAATACCTTACGGCTCGGATTAAAACGCTTGCGGTAACTTCCCATGAGGTTATTTTTAGGGTAAAGTTTATAAAACAAACCTATAGTACCTAGGACAAAACATCATAGATGTAATTAATGCTATTAAAACGTTGTCTTATAATGCACAATGCAAAATTTGGAATATCAGCAGGATCGAAAAGGTCAATTCTAGGAAACCGATCCTTTCTGATCGGGTTATACGTTAGACAAAAATGCATCTTGAAAGGTTTAGGACGATATTAACATGTGGTGCGTTTGTTTCAAAGGAAAGGCGATTTTAAAAATCTGAATAGCACAGGTATTTAGACATAATATATATATATATATATATATATATATATATATATATATATATATATATCTCAAGTACTGTCTAAAAGCAGGTTAGACATGGCTCACGTTTATATTACGAAATAACATCTTCACTTGAACGGTGCAATAAAGTTTGCTTTATTTAGGACGCTACTATAAAGTGTTAATAAAAATGTTAATGATTCTTAAATAAAACCAGGTATAGACAAAACTAATATATGCTATGTGGATAAATGTAGGAAATCTAGTAAAATTATCTAAAATATTTACTGCACAAGTCTTAAATGTAAGTAATTTTCTTGTGAGAAGCTGCTACACCAAGTTCTTTCAAGCAGCAGTAGACGCGACCAATTAATGTACATTGCAGAATTAGAAACGGCAATAATTATTATGACCAAAAGATCTACTTCAGGTCAATTAGTCATAAGGCGTTAAAACACTTACTAGTTCATACAATTTACAACACCTGTTATAGTTACGTTTGTCACAATATTAACACTAACAAAACTTTTAGAACATTCAGCCATTGGAATGACCAAATTTGTATTCAGAATTAAATATATAAACAACAAATGCAAATATCCATTTATCATAAAAATAAAATAGTAATAACACAATAATAATAGATGATTTTTAATCAATTTACTTTTACTTTACTGTAACGAAGTGCAATTTCTATTAGGACAACTTTTTACAGACTATAGTTTATCTGTATATTGGTCCGATTACGCACTGACTATTCTTAACAAAAAAAACGTTGTTTGCTTTGAATCACCTAAGCTTGGTTTTGAAAAACCAATCCAGATACTTTTGACGGTCTGCTCATAATTTAGTTTCTTCACTCATATAAATATTCAATGAATGGAAAATATGGAGTAGTTGAAAACAAGATCAGATAAATAGGAATAATGAAATAAAACATTCATATTAAGGGCAAGCAATTGATTTCCGGTGGTTAAAACGTATGGAACCTAAGAAGTCGTATTGGAGCACCTCACTTTATTCAATGAATTATTTTACATGTCCATGCAGTTTGCCATGGATAATATTTCTAAAATCAGCCGCTGTAATCTTGCTTTCTGTGGTGTCTTCTTTATTTTAACAAAGTTAGGATGTTCAGCAATTTATTTATTATTAGTATTACTTCTAAGACATCGTTGTTTGATTCAGACTTTTCTAATAAAAACAATTTAAACTAAGCTATCTCGCGTCCATATAAATTTTTATTTTAGTATGTAACACAACACTAGTTAACTAAATTTGTCCTAAATATATATATATTCCTAAATCGGTGCGCATCACTTTCATTTTATAGTAGACCCATAACTAACTAATCTATCTGGATGAACACTCGGCCTATCACTGCATGTTACACTGTACTTTGTGATTTCTTTCTATACTCTTATTATTTGTCATTGCTAATAGACTACATAGTTTGGAATGTTCCGCTCTGCATTTCATTGAGAGTGTTGCAAGATTTCCAAGTTTGGAGTTGCTCGCTGTTCTCCATAATTGGATTCTATACGTCTACACCAAAATTAGCTTTATAAAGCAACAGCTTACTCTTTGCAAAAAACTTAAACGATCGGAAAATAAGCCCATAACTCTCTAAATTTTAACTTTAATTGTTTTTGCTTCATTTACATGTATTTTTCCATATAAGTGGTCAATAAAGGTATATCTGATGTATCTTTTGGATATTTAATACGACTTTGGGGTAAATATTCTTACGTGCGATAAATATAAAGTAGGTAAATGCTCCTTCCTTCGTCCTAGTATTATAAGTCTAGTAGTCGATATATCATCCTTGTATAACAGATAAAATATTGACTCTAAAATGTTACATTATGACACTTTAAAGTTTAACAAGTATAAAAGTGAATGATGTTCTCGATATCGTATAAGAAAATTCCAACATGTTAGATATGACTTTATTACTCTATAATAGGTAGGATGCTCCCAATTTAGTATTGATTATCGTTTGCGGTTAGGTTTCATGTAGTAAAATCGCAAGCAGCTCTCGGTGGTAAGTTAACGCGACAAGTGCGGCCTAAGGGTCACCTCTGTGACATTAGTAATAGTGGAAACGCTTTAAATTCTATTTATTCTTCTACTTCCATTTTTATACGCGCTTCTTCTAACCACACATTTTGTGCGGCACTGTGAGCCACATTCTATATAATACGTCTATTCCCTTAACTCAAAAGAACTAGAATGTAGTTTACGATTTTCAAAGGAGTGCATTTGGTTGAGGCCTTTATCTCTAGGTTATCGTGATCTATTTAAATTCTTAAATTTCAACAATTAAATTTTTAATGAACAATGCAGAATAGCGTACAATAACATACCAGAGTTTTATAATCTATTCAAAACATATTTAAATGACAGGCAATTTAGAAAAAAGTAAGGCAAGGAGTCTCAACTATATGTGCAATCAACTCTGGGCTACTGCAGTACAGTGTCCTGGGACCTCTACTCTATCTATTATTTATTGTGGATCCTCCAGTCTCACCAAATATCATAATAGGCACATTTGATGGTGATACCGTCATATTGGCTAGCCACAATGAAGTCCTCCGAGTACGCACTCAAATACAACGCTATCTATATGCTCTAGAACGCTGGCTTAAAAAGTGGAATTTTAAAATAAATAAGTCAAAGTCTGCTCATATAACATTTATCCTAAGAAAATACCCGTGTCCACCCATATACGTAGACAACATAGAAATACCACAAACTGAGACAATAAGATACCTGGGATTCTACTTAGATTCCAAATTATACTGGAGAGATTACATCGGCAAAAAAAGAAGGAAAATGGATTTAAAACAGAGAGAGATAAACTGGTTGATTGGTAGAAAGTCTCCGATATCCATAGAAAATAATTTACTGTTGTACAAATCGGTAATCAAACCAATTTGGACTTATAGAATAGAGTTGTGGGGCTGTGCTAGCAAGTCCAATGTGGAAATAATTCAAAGGTGTCAGTCCAAAATTCTAAGAATAATAGTTAATGCTCCATGGTATGTAACAAACGAAATGATCCATCAAGACTTGAAGATACCAACTGTCAAAGAGGTCATCCATAAGAAAGGCGTTATACACCACCAACAATTGGAAACACACACTAATAATTTGATGCAGCCCTCATTAGAAGATACTACAATAAGAAGATTAAAAAGAAAGTAGCCAGCTGACTTATAAAATAGTATTAGAGATCTCATCCAGTTCATGGTCTTTAATCAATCTAAACTATAATCTTTATATTGTAGGCCAGCAAATTAGCTGATAGAATACTGTGTATTTTGAATGCTAATAAAATTTAATAATAATAAAAAAGCTTACGATTTTCAAATGAGTGCATTTGGTTGAGGCCTTTACCTCTAAGTTATCGTGATCTTTTTAAATTTTTAAACTTCGACAAATCAAATTTGTAATGTACAATGCAGAACAACGTAGAATACCAAGTAAATCCAAATGGCTGCCCTTCTCAGCCAATACGGTATTTCTTTTCCGCACCAATAATTTTGGCACCTCAACCTTGACAATGGCACGCGTATTCACAAATTTTCATTCTGCTGACACTACTGCCAACAGTTAAATCTATTTACATAGGGATTGGAGTGGAACGAAACTTTCCATACCAACAACTCCTGACTCTGATGTAAGTCACTTATTATAAACGTAGAATCTACTGCCACATTAAATTTCAACGATTTCCAAAAATTAAAATAAAATATAAACAGAAAAGGAATAAATGAAGTAACTTGTAGCATAACTAAACTAAACCAATTTTTATAAGCAATAGATCAGCAAACTCAACAGAATTCATGGAAAGTGCAGTTTACGACGAAAAAAATGATAACGTTCTTAAAAAATCACCAATATTCATTCACTATGTGCTCAATAGCTCCATAAAAAAGAATGTAAATATCACACCATGCAAGGAGGTCTGTAAAATTACTAGTTAAAACAGTTAATAACATAAACATAAAGTTGTTCCACACACAACTGTACTGCCTAAGCGCAAATTCTTTAGAACAGTAATCAGAAACTTACATCACACTACTAAGCAGACACAACTGAAGCACTAGCGTCTCATGGACATTAAATAAAAGATATTTCTGTGTCAAGCATAGAGATAAAATAAACTCATCTAAATTTTTCCCGGCTGTCCTAAGATGACAGGGCAATAATAAATACAATCGTAAGAGTTGAACTACTTGATAAAAAAAAGAAAATTTCTCAATGGAAATAATGCTAGTGTTACGGCCACGCCTGGAACTATTAGATGCGCTCATCAAATGTGCCAAGCTAAATGTATACTCTGCGAAGAGATATATTCACCAAACTATGGATCACAACAAGCAACGCCAACTTTAGACACCGCAGCTCAAGTTGGAAATCAAACAGAATTTTGTATTTTAATCCAGATCAGCCTGAATACTCCAATAAACAATACAAAATCTCCTGCTGTATCAAAGTAATATAATGACTTTCATGCAATAAACAAGACTTACGAGAAATCATTATCAACAAGCTCATGGAAGAAATAAAAGTCCTAAAAGACTAACCAAACCTGCTAGTAACCTCGGACTACTCAAAATAACCCTATAGAATGCTAACAAACAGTAAACTATTACCAAGAAGTAGAAATCTCATCAAACACTCTTAGTTTGAAGGCTATGCTACATACAACACTATAGCCCAATTGGCACAATTGGAGAAGAGTCAGCATTCATTCAAGATACCAATATAACTGTAGAATACTGGATAGGACCACTAACTACCGCTGCAATTTTTTGACCCTTTGGGCATCAATCTAACAATCGCCAGTTGGCTTCTTGCCATATACCTTCATTGGAGGTCCAGGTAAACCACTTATATATTAGATACAGACCAGGCTAACCGACACAACAAAAATTCCGGGAATACTTGACTTTTTTGTAACTAAAATCATTTCTCTAAGATATTTAACAGTTGACTTGACTTATCTTCGGATGACAACCCCATAATAGCCACAATATCCATACCAAATATAAGTAAACTGATCATAACTAACTACAAAACGAACTGGAGACAAATTAGATGGTTTAGAAATAAAAAACTAAAATAAAAAACGCAGTCGACATGCTAAATCAAACTATTCATGTGGTGGCCAGAAGAGTTAAACCACAACTATAAAAAAATGTGATGGCGTGATAGAAGTAAATAAAAAAATTGTCGAAAGCGACGCTTCCGAAGAATGTGGCACATTAGTGGATCACCAGTTGACAAAGACTTAAAACGGCAGCCGTAAAATTAAAATCAATGACCAGTCAATCAAAAATCAAATTTATTTATTAAATATTCTAAAGGGCTAACAGCTACAGAAGACATGAAGCATTTAGTCTAGAAAGCTGCCAGTCGCCTTAATAGATTTAAACTACAAATACCTTAGACTTGAAGCCAGGGTGAAATTATCTGTTACCCATTATCATATTGTTTTTACACCTCTACCACTAGAACTTGTACTAAAATTGTACAAAAAATGCCGGGATCACAAACTTCTTAGTGGCTCCTTATCAGCTTTTTTGGCCTATTAAACTCTTCTCCTTTAGTGAATTAATGGAAATGATTGCTAAAAATACTAACTTCAATAAATCACCAGGATATCGTGTCCACACTGAACAAGTAATAAAAGAACTACTTCATACAGGCATTAAATTACTTTAATTAATCTTTAATAGAGTACTAGGAGCAGGATGTTTTCAATGGAAAATTGTTTTTCTTTTTCTTCTTCTTCGTTAGCCTATTATCATCTAATGCTGGAATAGTCCACTTTTTTTTCCATACGTCTCTTTTTTTAGCTACCTTTAATTATGTTGAATCTGCTGTCAACTTCAAGTCATCTTTCCATCTGGTTTGCGGGAGGCCCACGTTCTTCTACTAATCCGTGGTCTTCATTGCTGTATTTATTTATTCTGTTTTGCTTCATGGTATGAACAGACCATCCCCATTTTGTTTCTTCTCTAACTCTTTCATTCATTATTATGCCTTTTAATTTTACATTCAACACTTGTCTTTTCATAGCTCGTTGGGCTCTAGCAAGTTTTTTTATCAATGATCTAAAGTGTTAAGGTCCATTTCTGTGCAGCGTAAGTAAATACTAGGAGTACGCATTGGTCATATACACATTTTAGCAATTTTAAAGGTGTGGAGGGGTTGCGTCAGAGAAGTAGTACTTTTTGTTATAGACAATCACTCGAAAAGACACAGCCTGACGGAGGTTTAGACAACTGGTCCTCACGAGACATTTGTTAGCTTTAACCAGTACACCCCAGTTAACTGTATTGGCCTCTAGGCTAAGTAAGGGTATCTAGATATAGAGATGATACGGGAAAATAGCAGTATCAGTAATGACGTAAGGCCCAAAATGAATGACATCAGCAAGGCTTATAGTACATATACTTACAGGCGATAATCGAATAATTATTCAACCAGTTGCAACACTATGGTATAGAAAGCCAAGGAAAACTACCATACTATTCTCTCACGAAAACTATTATGGCAATACAAGAAAAATGTTGTAATTGTTGCCAATATCCAATCAACCCAACTTTTTTCATTTCAACTTTTAGTTCTTCTAACATCATTTGATGTGACTACTAAATCATCCACATATGTTAAGTGGTTGAGCATCTCAGCGTTTATATTTACTCCTATTTTTTAAAACCATCTTAAAGTGCTGCAATGAATAACTTCGGGCTCATTGAGTCTCCTTGCCTCACTCTACGGCCCATAGGAACGTGGTTTATGTGTTTTCATGTAGCTATATTACCACTGTTGCTTGGTCATAGATGGAAGGAATAATTTGAGAATGTCAGTAATTCACCCTGCTATTTTGTAATGCTTTTTATATTACCCACAGTTCAACTGAATTAAAAGCTTTCTAGTAGTCAACGTAGGCTATGTATAAAAGAATAGAGTAATATGGTAATTATTTTTTAATGTATTTTCGAACGAATCTTCTAAAAATACTTATTCCTATTCCTAGAAACAAGCAAGTTATACCCCATCATCAGTGCGGATTTTATACTACATAATTATCAAATCCTATCTCAACGAAGAGTTCTTGCAAGTAAAGTTTGGTGATCTTTGATATTTTGGACTAGCTCTATACCTGTTATACACAGTTAACATATTGACAAGTCCTAATACAACCATGGTAACTTATACTAAAGATATTGCATTTTTTGCAGCACATCAATATCCCATCCAAGCAGTAAAAACCCTACAACAAATTCTAAACTCTAAAGTCTTAGATTGATTGAAAAATGTATCTTCAAAATTAAGAAAAAAGAATCCTTTTACCATTCCAAGAGTTAGAATTAATAGCCTGTGTAAAATACCTGAGCATGCACCGCGTTAAAGGTTTAACTTGGTGAACTCATATTTGCACTAGACGGAAGCAACTCAAGCTCAAACTAAAAAACTATTTTTGTCTAATAAGCTAAACTCCCCCTTACCAATCAACTAATTGTCTATAAAACAATGCTAAAAACCAGTATGGAGCCGTAGTATTCAGCTTTGGGGTATTGAACCACACTGAAACGGATAATCAACGCATCCTATTCGGTCCCAAACAAAAATATTTGTGATAATCTGGCAGTAATATAAGGAAAAGAGACTATAAACATATCCAAACCCATTTAAGTTTACTGGATGATAGAAAAGAAGAGCATTGACTTAACTTTTTAAACCATTAAACCTTCTTTTCCATTTTTAACAGACTTATTAGTTAATAATTGTATACTGTAAATATTTACAAGTTAATTAATAGAAAGGCTTCAAAAAACTTGTCTATATTTAAATAACAATCTGATTGGCTTATTTCCTTTCTAGCAGATTGCCTATAAACACTGAGGAAAAAATAAAATTGGACATGTATCTATCACATCGCTCAGTGTGTAGTCACAGCTTCTATTACAATTTTACAATTTTTTGTCTGGATATTTAGTTGGGGCGCCCTGTACGTGGCGCAAAGAATTAATCATGAAACATTTCCCCGCTAAATCCCCGCATTGTAGTGCAAACTGCGCCGATGCAAAGCAGTCGCTTAATGGCGCTCAGGCAGGTAATTTGAATTTATAAATGGCCTTTCTAATCTTATTTAGTGTTTCGTCTACATGAACTTTCCATTTCAGATTACCATCTGCCGAGCTCCTCGGCGAGGTGTCGCTCATGGCAGCTCTTCATAGTAATTACGTCGGAAACTCTACTTTGTATGTGACGTTTGGGCGCACTAGCCTAGAAAGCAGCTGGCGCATTTCAAAAGCTTCCTTACGGTTGAATATACATAACACATAAATAAACTTTGCGTCTACACTGAAAGCGTTTGAGGAATTTGTTATTAAAATGCGCTTTAAACGTGAGGGTTTCAACAATTACTTACTAAAAAAACAAATGTTACTTTATAAATTTATCTAAATTTAATTCCAACTTACTAGTAACAACAAAATGTATGGAAATATACGTGGCAACCTTAAACTACGAGGGTAAGGTGAAAAGTTCTCGGCCTGACAAAGAGATGGTGCTGCAATTGGCAAACAATTATGTTTCCTGCTTGGGTGCGTGTGTCAGTAGTTCGTATGACTGGTTTCAACTTGTTCGCTCACGTAGTTTGTTTACACGAATTTTTTCAGTAGACATGTAGCATGTTTTTTGTTAAAATGGATAAACTTGAATATCGTGCGGTTATAAAATTCTTCGTTTTGGATGGATTAACCCCTTAGGAAATTTATCCGAAGAAGGCAAAAGTTTACGGGGACTCTGCCCCTTCCATATCAACTGTCAAAAAGTGGGCAGCTGAATTTAAACGTGGTCTCACATCCCTCGAAAGTGACCCACGTGGATGGACGGTCAAAAACCGCAACCACACCGGAAACCATCGAAAAAGTGCATGATATCGTGTTGCACCATAGGCTATTAAAGGTGACTAAAATAGCTGATGCTGCGGGGATATCGGAAGAAAGGGTGCGAAACATCTTGCACGAAGAATTAGGGATGCGAAAGCTCTGCCCAAGATGGGTGCCGCATTTGCTGAATGCCGATCAGAAGCAAATGCGCAAACGATTTTCGCAGCAATCTTTGGACCGATTCAACAGGGACCCGACCGATTTTGTGCGGCGATTTGTCACCATGGATGAGACATGGGTCCACCACTATACGCCAGAAACGAAGCAGCAGTCCAAGCAGTGGGTGGAAGCCGGTGGTTTAGCGCCAAAGAAAGCAAAGTCGATCACATCTGCCGGAAAGGTCATGGCCAGCGTGTTTTGGGATACGAAAAGGATCCTGTTAATTGATTATCTTGCAAAAGGCAGAACAATTAATTACAGGTGAATATTGCTCCAACCTTCTTAACCAGCTGGATGCCAAAATTCGCGAGAAGAGGCCTGGCTTGAAGAAGAAAAGATCATCTTTCACCAGGACAACGCACCTGCGTTGGCGATGGGAAAACTGTGGGATTTGGGGTATGATTTGCCGGCCATCCCCCCATTCTCCTGATTTGGCACCTTCCATCTGTTCTCAAACTTAAAAAAGTTGTTTCTGGGAAGCGCTTCGCATCCGATGAAGAAGTTGATGAATATTTTCACAATTTTCCAGATTCTCACTTCCGAGAAGGAATACTGATGTTGGAGAGGCGCTGGATCAAGTGTGTCGAAGTCAAGGGAGATTATGTAGAAAAATAAAATCATTTTTTAACTGAAAATCGCAGCCTTCAATTGCCAGGCCGAGAATTTTTCACCTTACCCTCGCAGATTTCCATTAGATATTTACATGCGAAAGTGACAGTCTTCAATGCTGTTTATTGCCCAGCATTGTGTCACACGTCTACCTTAACGAAAGCTGCATTAGTGGTTCCTGAAACTAGTACTTTTTAAATTGTTAAGAACCATATACCAGGTCATTGAGGTAAATCTGGAATTTTTTTAGAACAAGTTAGTTTCTCATAATCAACAATCCACTATAGTCGACCAAATAGTCCAGAATTACAGTTACATAACTGCTATAGAAGTTATTTCTTGGTTTTGCTAGAAAAAGATCCAAATTTACGACGTAACCGGGAAGTACAGAAAATCTGACCATCAAGAGGAGACATCTAATGGCAGAGCAACTCACAAAAGTAATTTTATCGCAAAAGAAATGATGAATTCGTCCGCAAAGTGCCACCTGGGTCCTGGACGGAGCATAACTGAATTTGCATGGAAAATGGGCGTGGCGAAGTTGACGGTCGGCCTACACGTCTTTCATCCTGAGGAACCCTTAATGTTGACAAAAAAAAACAAGATAACCAAGAAAGTAAAGGTCCAAGCACTGCTGGACGACATCAAGTACGGCAGCCTAAATTTTTTTCAGGTGAAGAAAACATCACCTAAGACCAAAAATACCTACCGTCGTGTATACAAAGTTTTCCGCTTCTGTGATATTGCTGAGAATTGTTGACAGTGGATGGGATATTATGGCGCCTCACTTCTTTGAGAAAAACTTAAATGTGAACGCCAACAGCTTGACCACCATGCTGCAGACAGTTGTCAAACCCTAGATAGAGAAGGTGACCGCTGGATAGGAGTACGTGTTCTAGCAAGACTCCGCTCCAGCCCACAAGGGAAGAAAGTCCCAGGCATGGTTATACAGCAATTTGTACGACCACTGTTCCTCAAACTTGCGGCCACCCTCCAGCTTCTACTGCAACCCCCTTGATTACTAAGTAGGGGGGGGTCGAGAAGAAGGTCAATGAGAGGCATCATAAAACCAAAGAGAACTTAAATGCCTCCATCATAGAAGTACTGATACAAGTTGTGTTGGTCTGCTGGTTATAGGGGCTACATTTAATTATATGACTTCTAAATACTATGTATTTTAATTGTGCTAAGGTTCATGTAAATAAATTTAATTTACCATATATATGTGAGTAGTTTTGCAAAAACCGCACTTCTCTATTTGAAGTTTACTAAACAGAATTGTGGCTTTGCAAAATGACTCGATTAAAACAAAATCAAAATTTTGTCCGTAACTAAAGCATAAATAATAAACTTCTGCTTGGGACGTGCCCGCTAAGCAAACAGCAGCGACTAAAGCAATGCGAAACATATTTTGTATATTAATGTGGGGCCGCCCAGGTTTTTGCGAGAGCCACAATTGCGGGGCTCCTGAAAGCCCGCATTCGCGCGACTGCTGAAGGCCAGCGATAAAACGATTTGGTATACGGCGAAAGCCCGCTAATCAACTAAGCCTGACATTAATAAGCAAAAACACTGACAAGTGAAATTGGAAAACTTTTACGCCTACAAATCGGTTTATATGTAAAAGCGCGGCTCCGGGCCGTGTCTAGTGAATAAACATGAAAGCGGCGGATTCGCGTTTTCCATCATTTCAGCCTAGCTTATAGTGCTTCATCCGCGAGCTTCGCTTGGGCCCGCTGTCACTTATTTAACAATTTAAATCTGGCGTTAATTTTTTACAGGCTGCGCATAGGGTTTCTTTGGTCTTTGTCTTATTTTCCCTTACGCTCTATGTTAATTCACCTAATCACTATTTAACTACATGATGGCTGATTTGTGCCGTTTTATTGAAAATTATAAATTAATTACAAATTTTTGGTTATCAACAAACATTAACCATGTAACCTCGTTTTGGAAAAGCTCGATACATGCAAAACTTTCTCTCTCTCTCTGTATCACATCACAGATTATTTCTCGTCAAGTTTCACTGTCATTTTACACAGCAACTACTTGATGTGACCTTATAGGAGAAAAATAGAAGAGCAAAATTTGACAATTAGCCTGACCACAAGACGGAATCTTTTTCCCCAATCTAACAATGGGAATGTAATATTCAGAATAACCATATTCTTTTAAGGACAGGAACTGTGATATTTGCTTTGGCAACGTATTTTAAGTAAATTGCAGGTAACGTACAGCACACAAATCGAGCGGTAGGAAGGTCCTATTAGGTGATCTTATACAATTTCAGCCACTAAATACTAAAAAAATTTCTTTTTTTTTCTTTATGATCTTTATGTCCTTTACAGGGCGTTAGAAAGAACTGTTGCTTAACTACTCGTCCACTTCTTCTATGTTTAACGGCCGTGGGTCATTTGCCTAAATTCTGTCAAAGTCTTCCTTTGTTTTTTTTTTATTTACACCATCTGCTGGATCCATGCCTTCCTTGGTTTTTGCTTTTTCTTTTTCTTTTTTATTATATTCTTTACTTCCCTTACTCTTCTAGGAAGTCTCGCTCCTTTCATTTTCCAGACATGGCCAAATCAATTAAATTGTTTCTTGCCTATTAAGTTCACTAGTGCTGCAATTTGTAACGTTTTCCTTTGGTGTGGCGGCCTTTTCGCCCTTGAACCGCTTTATATCGCGGCGGCATGCGAGCCTTTGATATCAGCTACGTTTTGCCGTCGCACACAAATGGCATGGGCTTTTGCCCCGCGAGCATTCACGCCCCGCAGCGCGGCCAGTTCGGTCGTGTCTTAGTCCGCATAAATTCATATTCGCATCCCCGCATACATTCATATCCATGCCCCGCAGCTCGGCCAGTTCGGTCGTGTCTTAGTCCGCATAAATTCGCATTTCGCATCCCCGCAAATATTCACGCATCGCAGCTCGGCCAATTTGGTCGTGTCTCAACATCCCGCAGATACCAGATCCGCAACGCAGAGGTGGCCACCTTGGAATCGCCGACGAAGCCGAAGCCGAAGCCGATTCAGGTGAGCGATTTGGCAATTCATTGGTTGATATCGGTAGCCGCCCCCATCCGCTAACGCGACGGCCGTTTAAGGGACGATTTGGCCTTATCGGTTCTGTCAGTGCTTTTAGTTTTGTGTCTAATATTCTTCTGTAAATTCTAAATGTTTTTGTTGCGGGAAAGATTGCTCTATAATTATCGCATGTAGTATCATCCCCTTTTTTGTAAATAGGCAAGATAATGTTCCTTTCCCAGTCTTTTGGTATCCTCTCAGTTTTCCATGCCATTTTTAAAATTCTCAATAGCCATTTTTTTACTGTTTTCCATTAATTTTATCAGTTCTAGGTCTATTCATTCAAAACCGCCTGCTTTACCTATTTTTAATTTGGCTAGAGCTTCTTCCAGCTCTTCCAATAGTATGTTATGTGCTTCTTTCTCCTTATATCTCTCTTGAGTCTCCTCCTCTGAATATTTATGATTCTTATCATGAAATTTGTTTCTAAAGTAATCCTTCCATACTTTAAAAATCTGTTGTTGTTACCTATTATGCCCTTTATTATTTTCCTATTTCTTCCACTGTTCCAGAAACTTATTTATTTAAACTATAGTCACTACTAAGATCCTCTACAAACTCCTCCCAACTTTTCTTTCTAGCTTTTCTTATTGTCTTTTTTACTTGTTTTTTACTTTCATCATATATTTTTTCTTTCTCTTTTTTCGCTAGTATGTATGTGCGTCAAGTTGTTTTCTCTTTTTTACTGAATTTTACTTCCTCATTCCACCAATGTGTCCGCTTTTATTTGCCCCCCCCCCTTTATTAATATTGTTTAAGATTGTTTTTTGAAAAAATTTTGACTCCTCTAGATCCCTAATTACTGTACTATTTAATATATTAGATATTTTGCCAGTTTCCTCTTGGTATCTCTTTCTTATATCAGTTTTTTCAATTTATAAATATTTATTTCGGTATATTCCTCCGGGTCTTCTATTTTTGGTGCTTTAATTTCCAGTATTGCTTTTACTAGTCTGTATTGAGTATTTAGTTCTGCTTCATTTACGGTGTAAACATTGGATTGACAATGTTTATTAACTTTCGACTGCAGAACGCAGTATTAACATCCTGTCTGTGTCTGTGTGTCTGTCTATCTGTGTGTCTGTAAACACTATAACTTCCGTTCTGTTTTGATTTTCACCCAGGTCGGTCAAAGATCAAGGAGTCAACAGTGAGGTCAAGCTTTTTTGATATTCTTTGTAATCGTCCTTAAAAGTTGCATCTGATGGTTTTTGCATTCTCGTTTTATCATTTTAGATAATTTCTCTAGGATAATACACATTATACATATCCAAAAAGAAAACCTAATACTCAACCATCTTTGACAAATGCCACGGTGGATAACCTTTCTGATTACCCTTTAAGCGACTTAGCTATTCGGGCCCTGGAAAAAGGTTTTAATTTTGCTATTACGCCAAATTGAATACATTATATCCCAAATAGAATCCTCTATTTCCACTCTTTCTGAAAACGTGGCAAATGAAACCAGGCAAGATGTAGCCGAAGTGCTACGTACAGCCGTACTACCAGAACCAAATATGAAAGCTTTCGAATTACCTTAAAAGCTCTGAAACAAAATAATAACATTACAATTTTACAGCCAGACAAGGGCAACGCTACAGTGATCTTAAGTACAGCAGACTGCGTCGGTAAGATGCTAAGTTTAATTGAGTCCTCTGATTATCGACATGTACTTAATAATCTCGCCATCTACCTCGAAAAAACCAAATCCGCATTACTAATTTGAATCTGATATCAAATAACTCATACCCTAGAAAAATCCTCCAGAACTATTAAATTATATGGTCTTCCAAAAATTCATAAAGAGAACATAGCAACATGTCGTTAGCATGTGTGAAGCAATGGTGACTTTTATTAACAAGTATTCCACTTCTGCTTATTCTGCTTTTCTTAAATGTAACTTTAAATGCTACTTTGAACAAAAGGGTAGACAGAGGGTCCTCCGTCTCACTCTTCCTTGCACTTCAGAATTCTGTTAAACTTCGGTTTACTTGACTGCACATCTGGTGTCTTGTAACGTCATTTCCATAAGCCTTATTATTTTTTTTCGAAATTATTACTAATATCAGGACCTAAAAAAATGTTTTCCTAATGACGCAGTCATACGCTGATTAAAGATCTGCGAATAACATATGGGTTGGCATCTCATATTCATACGCACCTATTAGAGATTATTTCAAAGTAAAGATTTGGTTGCTTGTAGATCAGTTCTTACAAAATCCGGTTTGGTATTCTCCAAGTGCTAGTTTTATGTATATTTCCAAGGTTTTTTATCAGTGTCACCAAAAATATTCCATGCGGTATCTAATAAGGTAATTTTCCTATAATTATTGCATTCGGGCCTGCCCTCTTTCTGGATATAGGGATTACAACTGCTTTTGTCCATTGTTGTGACCTTTTTTCTTTCAATGATCAGTTTGGATACTTTATGTATTACAATTTCACCACCATATTTTAAGTTTTTCGGCTACCATTCCGGTCTCTTCGGGGATTTTATTATTTTTCATTTTCTTTATTATTTTATTTATCTCGCTTTTGAATGGTTTACCAATTTCTTCTTTATCTAGTGGATCTTACTGCCTTTCTTCTATCGCTTTGTTTTGTTCTTCCTTCTTCTCTTGAAAGTACTGTTTCCACCTTTTTTTAATTCTTTGTGGAAAGCCTAGAACATCACCATTCTTATCTTTAAAGTATCTTTGTTTTTTTATATATTCAGTTCTGATATTTTTTAAATTTTTGTACAAATTTCTGGTTTCCTTGTTCTTATATTTTTCCTCTATGTTTTCTTGTTTCCGTACTCTGAAAATTTAATTTACTTTTCTTTTTTGTTCCTTATATGTCTTTATTTTTTCTCTTTGTGCTTATAAATATTGCTGCCTTAGTCAATTTTTTGCTCATTTCTTGTACTTTTTACTTTTTCTTTTCTTATTGATTTGTGCAGCTTTTTTGATTGGCTTTTCAAGTTTTCCTCATCCATGTTCTACTCCTCCATTCTGTACCTCATTGTCGCTGTAGCTTTCTCCTATACTTGTTCTATATCTTTGTGCTATTTCTGCATTCTGGGGCTAATGCTATCAATCTTACTCCGTTATCATTAATCGCTCCATGATTAATTTTACCTTCCGTAATCTCCTGTATCATCATCGTGTTAAACACCGTTTTATTCTTACGGAGCATAACCTCACATATTTTTGGTCGAAGTGTTTTATTTGCTGCTTTAATGTGTCTTTTATTATCATTTTCACTAGTAACTAGTGTATAATTTCTCACTTTTTATATATTTATTATTACCAATGTGTTTCTTGTAATAATATTCTATACTATATTTGTTCATGTCATTTACAAAATTTACTATTGCTCTTTTTTTAAATATACCGCATACGTTCCACCTATGTTTAAGGCTTTTTCTAATAAATACTTTATTGACCATTTTTACTACTTTGCTTGTTTATCTTATGGTTTACTACTTTTTCTCATTTATATCTCCTTATTTTTTTTAACTCATTTACTTGTCTATTGCACTTGTTATTACCATTTCCTCGATCCTTGTCTGTTTTTTTTAGTTTTTGCGTGTTTTTGGCAATTAGCCTTAATTTAGCTTCTAGACTACATTTTTTGGTAATCTTTTGCTAATAGTTTGTTTATCTCTACTTGTGCTTTTGCTTTCATTCTTTACCAACTCATATTCTTTCCTTGGTCTAAATCTGTTACTCTATATGTCCTGTTGTTATCAATTAATTTGTTGTATCTTACCTTTCTTAATCTAAGTATTGGCTCTTTTCATTCGTGTTGCATTTCTTGTAGGTAGTCCTCATCTAGCCGTATGTTCGTTTCTTCAAGGGTATTGAGTTCTCAATTTAACCAAAATAGACATTTTTATTTTCTTCTAATATTTCCCTTCTCTTTTTACTCCATCTAAGTTTTTTCGTTATTTACTTTTACTCTAATCTCTTGCCATACCAGCACAAGTTTTTTCTTCATTTTCATGATCGTTTAATGTTGTCTCTTTAATTCCTTAATTTTGTACAACCATGTCTTTTATTTTTTCTTGTAGTTAAAGAAATTTCTTCTATCGTTAAGGGCTTTCTCCCGATTCGACACTTCGGAAGATTCAGCCCTTCTTCCACATCGATTTTCCGAAGAAACACTCTTCCGCTTTGAAGAGCAGGTAACTACTGATCATACCCCTACAACTTTTTTCGACGCCAAATGCAGTATTTCCAAAAATCAGTTTCAGTGAAATGGCTTAAGAAACAAAAATAGTTAAAAATCTTAATAAAAATTATTTTATCTATTCGAAATATTTCTCCCTAAACTATATAAACATTTATATGTTTCAGAATTGCATTGTCGCTGGTTTGAATATTGTTAAGATTGCTCGTCGTTGAATGTTAAATAAAACTATTTGTTGCTAATCAGACTCATTTCATTTCCAAAACAGCTTAGGAAACAAAAAGTAGTTTAAGTGGCCAAATCTATAAAGTAAATATAGTATAAAGTAAATATAGGGAATATAAACCAAAAATTTGGCTTTTGATCAGAAAGTCAGTGACAATGACGAATTAAGAAAGGTGCATTGTCATGCAGGTATAGCCAACTGTTTGGTTCTCAATATTCAGAACGAACACGAGGAATACAGTCTATCCAACGCTTCAATTCACCAAGATAATACATCACAATAACATCATCAGAAGCATTCTGTCACAAAACAGTTTGCGTTGGACAAAATCACTTGTAAACAGTTATGGTTTTGAATAACTTTGGTAAGCTGTAAGCAGCGACAAATCAAACTTTCTCACACTTAACCTCTTCTGCCAATTGACTTTCTCTTCATAACTGAGCCAGTTGTGCGAAACGATTCAACCAATGGGATTATTGCATCAGAATCAAATATCGACTCATCCCTCTTTCGCAACTACTATCCATTTCAAAAATGTGCGTTTTTTGTACCACCCAGTGCAGCGCACTGTTCAACGTGTTTAGCTTAGATAATAAAACACATGGTGTGTTGGATTTTTTTGTAAGTTGTGTTTAATACACATCTCGTAAACAATATGAATTTCAAACGTTTCTTAATTAGGCATATAAACATTAAAGTTTCGCTGAGATCTAGGCATATTTGTTCTTAAGTAGGTAGATTTAACGTATACTGTGCAAGTATAAGATATTACTTTTGTAAATAAATCTTCAAAAATTACTGAAACTTGTAGCACAGAAGAGTCTACCATTTTAATTGTAGTTTTTCTTAAGAATCTTAATGAAAACTAAAATTAGAACAAAATGACTTTATTTGCACAAACAGAAACAGGATTAGGCATTTAAATTGTCATCTTCAGTACAAAGCGTCATAGGCATCGCCCGAAATGTGAAGTTGTTTTTCAGGAGTTTCATGAAACGAGCAGCAGGCATTTTGTAATTAGGCAAAGTAGGGTTACTAATACACAATAGTTGTACAACAATTAGTCTTATCTTTAGCTGTCTAATTCGCCGGAGTATGCAATTAATTTACGTTGCTGAATTGAAGCCTAATTTAGGAGACTACAACTAAATTGTGAGAATAATGGCGCCGTCGCTGCAGAAAATGCTGGCGTGGTGTTGAAAGCCTATTTTTGTAGCTAACAATTAAGTGTACTGTTATCCCACCGTTCTGTGTAGTAAACAATAAAGCCACACTAGCAAACATTACTACGTGGGTGAGTCAGTTATAAACCGGAATTTGATAAATTACCCTCGTCCAAATTTTGAGAAAACTTAAAGCGCAATTCGAAAACAAAACCTTTAAGAAGACTTAAGCATACATGTAGCATAACAAATTTTGGAAGGAATTTAAAATGAAGGCTTTGTTCGCCTCCCTCCCAAGAAGGAAGCTGAATGCTTCTATAATCGGTTCTGTCAAATTTGGAACAATACAAAACTCACGTATCGTTGAAAAATGCACAAATTTCTTTTAATCTGCTATACAATAACATCCAGTCCTATACGGTTGTTCAAACTTGCCAAAAAATTAAGAGAGTCATCACTCTGCAATTATCATTTGTTTATACCACTAAAGGCCCAATTTCAAAGCAGAGATTTGACGATGACGATTTGTATGTATATATTTTTGGTGATCCTTTAATATATTTAAAAGAACTATTTCTATTTATACTTTATTCGCCCACGTGTCTGTTCTAAAAAAGATCAAGTTTTCTATCTAATTATAAAATATGTATTATTTGATAAAGAAAAATAAATTCTGCAGGAAATACATAAACTCGTTTCGATGCTGCATCAATGGACCTCGCGGTGACCTATTTCTGTAGACTAATTAAACTTTGCTCTCCCTACCAAAGAATAATAAAATTACAATACATAAACAACAGCAATACAAGGATTTCATAAATAAAACTGCAGTTGAGAAAATTAAAAATAGCAAAATAAGGCAATTAAAAGGTAAATTTCTAAGTACCTTGTGCAAACAATTATACTATTTCAAGAATTATGTTAGTCTTTTAATTCAAGGTTGTATAGACGTTTACTAGTAGTACCGAAAGGCAGGACTAAAATTATTTGTCATAATTACTTGGTGTCGAACACCTGATTAGATACGTAAGAACCAGATACTGCATCATTAAATAAACAGCTATTCCATAAATGAGATTGTCAGAATCATCCACGGATGGTGAGATTTAACTCTATTGTGTAGGTCGTAAGTTGACGTCTTCTTACAAACCACGGAGCCGCAAGACCAGACTTTAAGGCTAAGTTCTCAATGAACTTTAGCTTAATAATCTGAGATTTTGTGGTCCAGTCCAAAACTGGAGCCGCGTACATCATGATAATGTGTTAACTGTCTCTTAAAAGAGCAGCTTATTTTCTTTGCTTCTATTGCTTATCGTTATTGTGCTTATTGGTAGACAGTCAGCTTTCTGACTTTATGTTTGTTATCGTCCTGTAAATATGCAATCTCCAGGTAAGTTTTCTGTCCACAATCACCGTAAGTTGGTTTCGTGATAAAGAACAGAACCTCCTAACTCTTCTTTGAATTGACTCCCATTCTACACTTGCTGCACTATTCTTCCAAGATATCCAGTTCCTCTTAGATTTGTCAGGTTGCTAGAGTTGAACTAGCAGCATCACCATGTCATCGGAATGTCCCGGACGAAGATGTAAGGCGTCGGGGACAAAAAAAAAGCCTTGAATTTATCTCTTCGATGACCTTTCATCACTGAATTTGATAAAGCTATTTTGTACATCAGCCCGTTGTGCCAAATTTTGTCAATGGTCTTAACCATGTTAGAAGAGACTACATCGCTGAATTCTTCTTGGTGTAGCTAACGGTAATACGTCCAACTATCCTGAGAAGCTGGAGGGTGGTAAAGTGGCTCGAGCCAAATACAAATAAACTCAATCTTTTGAGATCTTCGACAGGTATCCTCAAGCGCTTGTGGGTTACTTTCTTAAAGAGACTTATTGGTCGATAGACCTAAATGAAAGCTCCCAACTTCCCTTACCTAGAGAGTATGATGACGTACGCCACCTTCTAGATGCGACTGCCTTTCTGGAGAGACCTTTTGGCGCATGGTTTGAAATACCATCTGAGTCTAGAGCTACAAATCTTCTTCATAGATTGCTAGGTTGAGATGATTTTAGGGCTACAGCTTCTGCAGACGATACACGAAGCAGTCGGCGAGGTAGTAATGAAGAGACCCCTTGAATGCGCTAAATAATCGTATTGTATCACTTGAAAATAACTCACAAGCAGTAAACCAGACGATAAAAGACTTATGGAAACATAAAACATAAACGACGCAAAAATAATTTATATATATTAAACTATTGAGTGTCCCAAAATTAAGGCAAAATTTGAATTTCGTGTCATTGGTGCGGTAAAGTGTTGCCAATCAAAAAAAAAGGCAGCGTAACAGCTGATAGTTAAGGGTTATTAAAAGTGGAGCGCTACACGAAAGAACAACGTGTTTTCATTGTTGAGCAATATTTTAAAAATAATGAAAGTTTGGCAGCTACAATTCGCAATTTTCGTAAAAAATATGGTCTACATACTGATTTAAATTCATCAACTGTGCAGAGATTAATTAAAAAATTCAGGGAAACTGGATTCATCATTAAAAATAGACACTCTGGCTGCCCTTCAACAAGTCGTTCAACACAAAGAGAGTGTTGCTGCGAGACCAGGGACATCAATTCGGCACTATGGTCAAGAATTGGGCATTTCGAGAAGCTCTCTATAGCGTATTCTCACGAAAGATTTGCATCTTCATGTTTACAAAGTTTAATTTACTCAAGAACTGAAGTCTACTGACCACGCACAGCAAAGAGGCTTTATTGAACTGATTATAGAACAACAAGTGGTTTTTCAGACAAAATCATTTTCCGCGATGAGGCTCATATTCATCTTGAGGGCTTGGTTAATCGTTAAAATTGTTGCATTTGGGTTTCGTAAAATCCATGAATTATTGTTGAGCAACAAATGCATCCACAACGTGTCACTTCTTGGTGTGGAGGCATCATGGGATCATTCTTCAAAAATGCGGCTAATCAGGCAATAACAATTAATGGGGTTCGCTATCGCGACATGAGAATCCAGTTTTTTGTGCTTAAATTGCAAAATGTGAATGTAAACGACATGTAGTTTCAACAAGATGGTGTCACATGCCATACAATCCACGAAACTATTGAATTACTGCATCAGTCATTTCCTGGTCGTGTAATTTCCCTCTTTATTGATCAGAATTGGTCGCCTAGATCGTGCGATTTAACGCCGTTGGACTTCTTTCTTTGGGGTTTTTTGGAATCTAAGTTTTATGTCAACAAGCCCACGACCATCCATGCCTTGAATGAGGAAATTAGCGCTGTATCAACGATGTTCAGCCACATTGATGCAAAACTGTTATGGAAAATTTTAATAAGAGTGGGTATGTGCCAGCAAAGCCGTGGAGGCCACTTACCCGGTATTCTATTTCATACGTAATCCTATACTGTATACTTTAATTAAGAAAACTTATGTTAAACGTGCTAGTTCAAAATATAAACCACGACCTAACTCAGAAAAAGTCGCATAGCGAAAGTGAGCTAGTCAAGTTTATGAAAGTAGCCATAGTTAATAGACGTCTTTTTCATTGATGGAACGCCATTCAATCTAATTTGAGTTTCGAAAAGTTTTAAAATTAAACCTGAAGATCAGCCACCTAAAGCAAAAAGTTGCCAACAAAAACGCTGTACACTTCAAGCAAGAAGAAAAGCTTGGGAAATAAGAAGGAAAGCTGTTAGCCCCGGAGATTTTTTCCCACTTTGGGGGTGTTAGAGATGCGAGTGGTCCACCAACAATTAGGACCCAAATGTCAACCCCACCTTGCCATATAGCAGGCGGGGCTCTTGCGATCCAGCACCAGGGGTATAACTTGACACCAGTTGCCCCGAGGTAACAGGACAAATGCGGCTGGGCTAATCACTTGCGCATTGTAGAATGATTCAGAGAAACACTGTAAGCCTCGTAACTAAACGGTCACAACGTAGACGACAGGAAAGAAATAGGATAAGATTTGGAGAGAAAGAGGACAGGTCTTAACACAAATCTTTTAACGAACAATCGCTTAAATTCACAACACCGTGAGGAAGTAAGTAAGTAAGTATGTTGGGGGTGTTAGCCTCCTCACAAAGGATGCCTGTTAAGTTCCACTCTGAGGGAAAAACTTTCTAAAGATTCAAATACCAAGTGATTTTAAAAACTTCTCGATTCAAATTTGTATCAAGTAGTAAGCCTTATGTGTAATATTTTGGACTGTATAGTTGAAATGTGACGCCTACAGAAAATCTAAAACTTCCTAGTAATATAGGGATAAATTTTAAATAAACTCTAGTCCATTCGTAAGAGATAAATCTTAAGTTCGAGTAGATTACAAACAATTTTTAAATATGTTATTCGTGGCTGTTTATTAAGTTAAATTTGTGTACAAACAGGATAGATCATCAGTGGCTGTTGGTGGTAGTTGCACAGTTAGACTAGTTTTATGTGGAAAGTTTAATGCTGGAATTCACTGTTTGTACAAATTGTATATATTTTCAAACCTTTATTGTAGAGATTGTCCTATGATAAACTCAGTAATGACCATAGAAAATTACAAGGCCGTTTGAAATCGGTTGTGGTGCCAGCAAACATCGATGCCGTGCGCGAACTGATAAAGCAAGGTTATCATGCGACTTATCGCATTAGTGTCACTAGCATACATTCGATATTACATAACAATTTAACTGTGAAAAAGTGTGCCACAGAAATATGATCGCAAAGCTTTAAAAACTATTTACAATACCGTCACAAGTGAACTAATCTTGGATTTATGCGTATGAGACCGAAAGTAAACTGCAGTCAAATGAATAAGTCTTACAAGATGCACTTTGAGGCAAACGGTAGCCTGTCTTTTTTTGGATAAACTGGACATGTCGCAGACGTGGTTTGGATCGTGAAAGTGCCAATATTAAATTGTACAACCTCCTAACCCTTTTTTGTTCCCATAAGTAAAGAACAAACTACGCGGACAACAATTTTCAACGCCAAAAGAAGCAGTTAATGTTCAAAATCTGTTTCAGAGATACTTGATTCGCTATGGAAAAAATACTATGAAAATTGGTTACAACATATGCAAGAATGTATTGACAGTTATGGAAAATATTTTAAAAAGCTTTCAACATTAAAAATTTGTTTTTGTTTTTTCAATAGATACCAGTACATGAGGCACAGCGCATAACAACTGCCAGAACCGCAGTGACAGTACAGGGTAAAGTGGAGGTTCTTTAATACTGTACATAGGTATGTCACAGACGTAGTGTAACTTATAGAGGACTCAAATTTTGCGGACCCAGATGTGTAATTAGTTTAAAGTGGCATAAGCTTTAAAAAGGCTTACCGATTTTACTCAAGAACCAACGTTACTAAGCATTCGGATTCTTCATTGTCTTCTCAAAGATGACCGCCAGTTAACAGCTGCAGAATAACAAGGAATGTCATGAAGTTGTTCTGCTCCGATCGTTATTAAATTTGGTATACAGTATGATATGATTGAGGGATGAATACATGTTATTGCTTTTTGCTGTGTGACCCAAGACAGACGAGATAAGAAAGGTCAAAATGACGAAACATCAGGCATACATTGTGTTGTGCTGTGTATTGTCAATATCACTATTTTTTCTCTCATGTCAACGACAAGTGTTTTTCTATTCTCATCAAGATGGCCAACCCCATAAATGTTCTGCATCTCCTCCATCAAAAATATCGACCTCAGGTTCACCCTGAATCTCCAATCACCTTTGAAGAAGAAGATCTTGCGGCGACACTCTTCGAAGTCCTTGAAAACTGTAGGAATTCATCTCTGACTATTGAAACTGATGTCGATCTTGACTTTGATGACAACTGGTGAGTAATAATCATGATTATCATTTTTTTGCAGTTAATACTAATGATATCTCTCATATGCATTATTGTTAAGCGGTAAACTTTCATACTTCATATCTCTAAAGTTTTGAGTCACACTGAAAAAAGCAATAACATGTATTCATCCCTCAGTCATATCATGCTGTATACCAAATTTGATAACGATCGGAGCAGAACAACTCTATGACGTTCCTTGTAAGTTACGATAGTACTTACGTAATATTGTGCTTCACAAGTCTAATCCCTATATAGCTGTTCAAACCCAATAAAAAATTAAAGATTTCTTCTGAACTGTAATGAAACATTCTTTCTACAATCCGGAATTTTTATATAATTATTACAGTTTGCCATTCTTTGAACTGGTGTGGCAGATGATCAGAGCATTGTTCTTGTACTTCATATGTTTTTTACAATAACACAAATTGCAGATGTAGTAGACGCCAGGCGATTTCTGATAGCTTACAATGCTGGCTGGGTCATAGAACTGTTCAATCGGGGCAGAAGTAGCGGATTCAGTCTTAATTGTCGATTTAAATTCTTTGGTGTTAAGACGGCTCCAAGACGTAACAGCAGCAAGTTTGTAACCGAAACTCCAGTAGCGGATGACTTAAACAATAAGATATTGGGACAGGTCTTCAAAAGGGGCTGATACATTCGTTATAGGCGTTAATTTGTAATTCAGAATACTTTCTTTGGTTTCTTTGTCAATAAGTTCTATGCATTTACTTCGTGGTAGACATAAACTGAATGGTCTTGTAGTAATTTCTTCTAAAACGGCATTTTCTGGTTCATGAATGTTTCTGATAAAATTATCTAAGCATAATTTAGCTTTCTTCCGCAATATTGAACCTGCGCGATTGAAAGTAGGGAATCTATGTTTAATTGCGAAGAAAAATGCCGCTTCTTGTTCTTTTAATGTAAGATGGCCATATTCATGCATGAGTTCAAGGAGAAATTGCTCTGTACCATTCGGCTAAATCAAGGTCTTGCCCATTTTTATAGAAAACAACAAAAATTCTGTTCTAGAATAATGACTTTAATGTTTATACCTGATACTCTGAATGAAGTTTGAGAATTTATGTGAAAGTAACAGGATAGAAAATACGTAATAAAATTTGAATAAAATAGATGACGAGATGGAGAGAGGTAATCGTACAACAAAACTGATGTTTTGCTAGCTGAGTGGGTGACTACTGTAGTACTGATTAACAACAAAAGAAAATTCAATGGGCAGCAAAAGCAAAACCAGTGGGTGGTGAGAGCAAAGCCAACGGGTGCCGAAAGAGAGTCCGACGTACGACGGAAAAAATCCAACGTTAATAAAAAGCGAGACCAACGGACAGCGAAAACGAGGCCGACATAGAGTTAATTTTCAAAATGATATTAAGTTTTACGACATACAATTTGTTCATAAAAAACAATCAGAAGAGTTTCGTTTGTTTATATTAACTACGTATTTTTCATAGCAACAATAGTGCAGACACACATAGAGAAAATTAAAATTAGTTGATTTTCAAAAAATTCATTTTCGAACCCCAATTAGTGCCCTTTAAAATTAAGGGCTAGCTTTTTCCTTTTGCACGTAGACTTAGTATAGTAAAGCGGTCATGGTGTCAAAATTTCATGGTCCTACGATGAGTACCAAATATCTTCTCAATTATTTTATAAGTAGATAATAATTTGGAGCAGCATATCTCGATTATACCAACGAAGTTCTTAACAAATATCCAATCGTCAAGACTGGTTCTAATAGACACCCAATGTGGAAGTTTTCTGACAGTTAGTTGGGTTGATGGTTTTGAGTTCATTTCTCTTTTGAAGTATCTACTTATTTAATGTGGAGATTAACACCTTTCCAAAAAGCTAATAATAATAATAAGTTTAACAATAATATTAACTCAATTAAAAATAGACGCGCTTGAGGATAGCTTCATCAACCAAGAATTGGCACAATGGAGAAATTTAATTGACGTTCACCGAATTTTTAACAATTTTCAAGCTTCTACATTACTTTTTATTTCTTATTCCGTCTGTAATCAATAAGGATAACACATAAAATATTTTGGCCACCGGTTCCTTCTGGAATTAACAAAACAAAAAGTCGAATTTGACATAGAATCCGAATCCGCGATCAGAAATTTAAGAAAACCAGTGGAAGTGGCCTAAGAAATAGCCCCTTTAAAAATTATACGGCTTAACTGATGTCAGAAATGGCAGAAAACGGACCGAACGAACCAGCACACAAAGCGCGGTTTCCCCTAGTGCCCAATTGTTCGAGTTGGTAGCAGGTTTGCTTTGAGATGCGAGGTTTGTAGGTTCAATCTTTTTAGTGGTCGCCGTTTTTTGGAACATTGGCTACATTTAAATAGGGGAGAAGGTAAGGTTTGCACTTCTTATAAGGCGCTAAGGCCTCACACGCTCAGCTTTACCTTCTCAGCAAGAAGTCTTTAACAAGCAAAGCCTTTATATATCTATCTTGTCCCAAGTGATTTTTATAAGAACTTTAAAAATTCTGTAAGAGATAGCACTGATCTTATTTAAGAGTTTTCTAAGAAAAGTCTTAACGCTCATAAAATCCAAAATATTCAAATGCTAAGCTATGGTTTCTATAAAGGATTATAAAAAAAAGTAAAAATAGAAATAGAAAATGCATTAAAATGAGAAAAGATGGAATAACATATGTTCTCTAAAAACTAAATTAGAAATAAACAAAAGTAGAGTATACATTAATAATTTTTAGATCTAACAAGCTTACATCTATAGAGAATTAAAAATATTCTTTAAACCCGTTTGGCGGTCTAGAATAACTTGTAATCCAAGTTCTTTTTTATTAGAGAATTCTTCCTTGGTGAGAATATTATTTTATAAAAGTATTAGCGTTTGAAATGTTAGCAAACCACTAAAACTATTCAAAATACCTGAAGTAAAATTAATTTTTGCCTTTTGTATAAAAAGGTTGGTAATCTTGACCCACTAAGCCATAAAAGTTTGATTATTTATACCTTTATGGTTTATTGGGTCAAAATTATCAACCTTTCTATACAAAAGACAAAAAATAATTAATAAGGATAGCCAAGATATAATATTTAGATTAGAAAAATTATTAGAAGATGATCTTAATATATCTTGGTTATCGTTGTAGTATTTAAAAGGACTTTCAATTTTGTATGCTACGAAATGCTTTAGTTGAAAATGGTTGTCAGCGGCGTCAGGATTAGAATACTGAAATTTCCCTACGGCCCCGTGCAAATGAAAACAAAATTTAGGAAGAAGGGCGGGCCATTTAAAACTGATCTCACTTTTGTAATATTTGGTAACTTTCGTTTTAAAGTTTTTGGTGCTGCAACAAGAAAACTAAAAATATTATAAACATTAAGTAAGGAAAACAGACTGGTCCTTAATATTACTATTCTTTTAAGCCAAGGAAAAGAAACTTAAAGTATTTTATTAAAAGTAGGAAAACATTGAATAGATAAAGTATTGGGGTTTCCTTTAATGCTTCTATATAATTTTTTAGGACCAAATACCACTTTATGTAGTAGCTAGCCTTTGAGTAAGGCATTTGATTGTTAAGGAGGATCGCGGTTGATAGAATCCAGAATTTGCATATCTAACAGTCTAATGAGCCGTTTGATCTGAAATTTAGACACTTTTCTAAGATAGGCAAAGCCTTGATTAGACCATCATAGTGAATTATCAATTATCACTAGTAAAGGATCAAAAAATACTCAAACAAATGTAATAACGTCAATGTGGCTAGATAAGCTACGATCAAAGAAATCCCAGTAAACTAGTACATATAACTCAAAGAACTGCTAGCAGCCGTTGGTGAGACTAATTTAGTAGCATTGCTATGTTCTAATATTCTTATAAAATTTTGTTCATAAATTTCAATTTATTATAGGTGCCTAGACATTGAAATGGTGATTGAAAGCAGGTACAACTTTTATTATAGATCTGCTGATGACTACAGCCATATCTGAAAAAAATAACAATGTTAAAACCTACATTAGATTCGCAATAAGTTTTGAAAACGATTTAGTTAGAATAACCATTTTAGGCAATGTCCCATATGTGCTTTTTACACTTCTTGTTTGGTGCTCATCTCTAAACCCTTATCCCGAATCCCATCTCTACCTGTAACCTTGACTGTCCGCCAACCTACCCTAGTCGCAACTAAATGGGATTTTTACCGCCGCCCGGCATTCCTTTTCGTGAGCGACGAAGCCGCCGGCCAGCCGACCCAGGTGCTCTATTGCGCTGTGCTGGCACGCTGTCGTTGTCTATTGTACGTCCCGCCGATGAAGAGCACGATCAGTTTCCTCTTGCCTCACAATGTCTGCGTACTGATTTGTACGTAGACGACATCGCGACTGGCGCGGATACTTTAGGTGAAGTCGAGACGCTGAAACATATATTAACAGATTTATTAAAAAGGGGTTGTTTTGAGCTCCGTAAATGGTCAAGTAATTATCCCCCGCTACTGAGTGATTTGCCTCCCCAACATTGCCTCGATAGTTCCATTGCCTTTTGTTTGGATCCTGTTTCTATAAAGGTCTTAGGTTTGCAGTGGCTGTCCTCGTCAGATGCATTTTCATTTTCAATCACGCCGCTTAACAAATCCTGTTGTAAACAAACAATTTTGTCGGACTTAGCAAGAGTCTATGACCTACTTAGCTTCCTAGCTCCTGTGACGTTTTTTGTCAAACGATTAATGCAGTATTTGTGGATCTTAGGTCTTTATTGGGATGACCCCGTACATGCAGACGTCGTTACAAAATGGGAAAATTTTAAAGCATCCATGCCGTTATTAAGCAATATTTCAATTCCTCGTTGCTGGAAAGGGTCTGCACATCAACGTATCAATTGCATGCATTTTTCGATGCTTGTGAAGCGGGCTACGCAAGTGTAATTTACGTTCAGCGTACTGATGAAGATCAGACAATAAAAACATTTCTAATAATGGCAAAGTTCAAAGTGGCCCTCTTAAAACAATTGTCAATCCCAAGGTTGGAATTGTGTGTCGCCGTGTTGCTTTCCAATCTGGTGGCATTCGTGCTAGAAACCTATAAGTCCTGTATTGCATTCGATGAAGTCATTGCTTGGAGTGATTCTACCGTTGCCCTTTCGTGGATCTGTTCTTCTCCTCACCAGTGGAAAACAATAGAGTCACGCATATACAAGAAAGAGTACTACCCAGTTCGTGGAAGCACGTTCGCTCTCATAACAACCCTGCTGACCCCGCATTCCGAGGTTTATTGCCTCAAGATCTCGCATCCTGTTCCTTATGTTGGGCGGGTCCCTCATGATTAATGGATCCTTCCGATTCATGGTCACTAGCAAATACCTTATCAACGTGCCTAGACGATTTAGTGTCTGAAAAACGAATCGTGTCATTCGTTGCCCAAACCGAAACTTCGTTAATTGACAGCTTGTTGACTCAATTCTCACCGTTACGAAAAATTCAGGGGATCGTAGCGTTCTGTTTTAGATTTTGCAATATCTGTCGCAAAAGGAACCCTCCTCAAACGGGCGCCTTGAGTGAGTTAGAATTATTCAATACCTTATTGATAATAATAAAAATGGTTCAAGCCAAGTTCTACCGCCAAGAATTAGATAAACTAAGCAACAATTTACCGTGTGCCAAATCCTTACAAAGATTAGCTCCTTTCGTGAATCAAAACGGTGTTTTAAGGGTGGGCGGACGACTTTAGGAAGCCAACCTGTCGTACGATACAAAATATCCCGCTTTACTCCCCCGTTAACATAAGCTAACAGAACTTATAGTCAAAAATGTCCTTGAGAAAAACTTGCGTTCTGGTGTGAATACCACCTGCTATTTAGTAAGGCAAAGGTTTTGGGTACTCTCAATACGTCAGGAAGTTATTTGGCAAAATGCATTCGTTGCTTTAAAGTTAATCCCCATCCGGTACAACCTCCAATGGGAAATTTGCCAACAATCCGTGTTTCACAGGAGAAACCCTTTAGTTGCGTGGGCGTTGATTATGGAGGACCGTTGCCCGTGGTCATGTCCAAACGACGAGGAATCAGGCCACAGAAGGCCTACATATGTCTGTTCATATATTTTAGCACCAAAGCGATGCATATTGAGGTAGCTTCTGATGGGAGCGCAGAACCCTTCATCGCTGCCTTAAGGCGTTTTATTTCCAGGCGAGGTCGCTGTTCCAAAATCTACAGTGACTGTGGAACTAATTTTGTCGGTGTTAGCCGCGAGTTGATAGAAATGATGCGTTCGGCGGTAGAGGCCGAAGCTATTGAGTGGCATTTCAGTCCTCCTGCGGCCCCACATTTCGGTGGCTTATGGGAGAGCGGGATCAAGTTGACAAAGTCACACGTTTCACATGTCATCGGAACCCAAATTTTAACATATGTGGAACTTTGTACCATTACCATACAAATAGAAACCATGCTCAATTTGCGACCCTTATGCCCTATAAGTTCGGATCCTCAAGATATGTCGGTTCTGACACCCGGTCTAACGTTAACGGTTTCTAACGTTAGAGCCTTTACAGCCCCTCCTGACCCCGATTTGTCTGAAGTAAAATTGTCGCACTTATCTCGATGGCAACTCATTCAGAGACTTCAGCCGGATTTCTGTAAACTTTGGAGATACGAATATCTTCACACGTGTTTTCAGCGCGGAAAGTAGGCGACGGCGAAGATCTTTAACCCCATTGACAGAGGTACTTTAGTACTAATCAAGGATGAGCTATGTCCACCCCTAAAATGGCGCATAGGAAGAATTTCCGAGTTACATCCTGGTCGGGACGGCATTGCTCGTGTTGCCACTGTGCGCACGACCAAGCGACCCCTAGTTAAACTGTGTCCCTTACCGGCGTCGCAACAATCTTGATTAAATCTTAGATATAATTCCCTCAGTTACTTTTAGTTTATTTAACTTTCTGTTGCTTTAAGAAAATTACTTCATTGATAATTTTGGTGGGCGGTATGTTTGGTGCTCTACCTGATTGTCCGCCAACCTACCCTAATCGCAACTAAACGGGATTTTTACCGCCGCTCGCAAACCCTCGTGAGCGACGAAGCCGCCGGCCAGCCGACCCAGGTCCTCTATTGCGCTGTGCTGGCACGCTTTCGTTGCTTATTGTACGTTCCGCCCCGTCCGCGATACCCCAGGATTGAAGCCGCCAACGAAGGGCATGCCGAAATCTAATGTCCAGGTTACCAGAGACCATTACTTGCGGAAAGTCTCGTTTTAGTTGTTCCGTCGTGCATTTGTTCCCAACAGCACTTTTTCCGCAGTTTGGAGAGTGCACAACTGACCTGCCGCCCCCCATATCTGCAGTTATTCAAGTATAGTTGTATTGTTTTTCCTCAGTTTCCTTGTTTGCTTAATTGTTACTTTGTGGTTAAGTTAGTTTTGCCCAATGTATAGTTTACACAGCTCTGTTTTGTTTTATTTCCTGTTTTGCTTATCGAGTTACTAAACTGCGCTTAATTATCAAACACTTTTATATCAGAAATAAGAGGTTTTCCAACAATTAAAAACAAATAATGAATAATACCAGCGGGCGCTATTCTCCTAATTTCAGATTTTCCCCCTATATCGCTAAGAAACACATTCTCTTGTTCTCTTCGCTTTTATATTTGGCTTTGTATTTGTTTATGATTGTTATTAACCTTTAAACCCTTTTCAGAATTCTATAACATATTTTAGCTTATTATTTGTTGCTTTTTCATCACTGGTAATTGGTACTATATAATGTTTTGTTAATCTTGTGTTTTTGTTTGTTTACTATTCTCATTTAGCAATATGGAAAAAAGAAATAAACTTAAAATGCATCCGTTTTTTTAATTTTTTTGTATTTTTATAAAACATCTAACTGCATGTATCACTCTCTCGTCGGTTTCACGGACATATCTGTCCCTTCCGATCCCCAAAAGATTTTTCCATTATTCTCGGTTTTGCCGTTCTCCTTCATGTATAATTTTTTTCTGGATTGCCGTTCGTATTCTTTTATTCCATTTCTTTCTCGGCTTTCTCCTTCCGAGGGGTAACCATTTCATAGCCATTCTTTGAACATATCGATACCAAATCAGTTTCCTTTCTATTTCTTTTATTATGACGGTGTTTATTTCCATAATTTCCTCTATCCTTTCGTTTCTTGCTTTGCCTATTTTTGATACCCTGCTATTCTTCTCAGGAAGTCCATTTCTGATACCCTCAGTTTACTTTTGTACCTCCGCTTTATATAGTGTTATGCTTTTTACCATTGTATTATATATTTATATTTTTTTATAGATCTTTATTCCACAGTATGCTGTTTAGTGCTCCAATTACTTTTATACTATTTTTAATTCTTTTATTTATTTCGCTTTCATGTAGTATGTGTATTCTTCACATTTTTTATTATTTCTCCTGCGTCCAAGTGTGACCCTTCTGACTGTATTTCTAGCAGTAAATATTTTCTATTGTCTATCTTTAATATTAACCCCATTATTAGTATTTCTCCCTTAATTTTCTAGTCATATACTCCACATTGTCTTTCTCTTGGGCAATAACTACTTGGTCGTCCGCGAATTGTAATCTATATATAGTTCTCTCACCTACTGTTATACCCATTCCACTACACTTTCTTTTCCACTCTCGTAATGCTTCGTCCACATATACTTTGAATAAAGTTGGTCACAGCGGGAATTCCTGTCTCAGTTCCTTTGTGACTCCAAATGGCTGATTTAGTACTGTTGCTAGCTTGGCTCTTTGGCTATCTGTCCTTCATACAAATTTTTTACTACATTTTTTATTCATTTTTAATGTCTCTTCCATTTTCTGTATTGGTACGCTATTATACGGTTTTTCTAGGTCAATCGTTACTAGGTGGTATATGTTAGATTATAATCTAGTAATTTCTTTAGATATTATCAACAAATTATTTGTATTTACTCTAGCAATGTTTCTTCTATGTCTATAGAATACAGATATACGCTTTCCAGTTCCTATAAAGATTATACTAGTTGTTTTTAATTAAAAATAGTGTATCACATTTTTGGACGCCGCCATAAAGGCATCTTTATCTTTTAAAGATCATGGTTAATACTGGGGTCGTTAAAAAGCAAACGTAATGCCATTGAGACCCCCATCGGTGGTTGTGCACGTGTGATGCTTAGACTAAAGCAAAATACTTTCGAAGTTTTGGTGCTACGAAAAGATTCTAAAATAGGTACTGGAGGTATAAAGAGCACTAACGAAGTTAAGTTACCGAAAGCAAAGAGAACTGTTCCATTGCAAAATAAATTGTGTTGTAGATAAATAAATTTTATGTTAGTCAATACCTATGTCTAGCCTACATAGATATAAATTAAATGATTAGCTTAAATAGACATAAGCCTTTTATTTATTACCCTTAAGGACAAAAACGTTACAGTAGTGTTTACAATTTTCCTTTTCTTTTTTGTAATTTCTACATACAATTTCCTTACTATACTCAGCATTTTATATACAGCAATAATAATTTTTATTTACTAGTTGTTATTACTTTGTCCATAATTATTGCTTTCATGAGGACCGCTGTTATTTGGTCTAAATTTATAGCGTTATTTAACTTTATTTTTTGTACGGCCTATTACATCTCTCCTGTAGTTTTGCCTTTTGGGCCTAATTGTGTTTCTTCTCCTAACAGTTCATTTACTTCTATTGTCCTTATTTCCATTCCTTATATACATATATAATCAAAACTATTTGCACGCCACGATGCAACCTAGCAACCATATGGTCTCAGATATTTTAATGATGGAAACAAAATATAATAACAATTTTTCTAATAAACACATAATTACTTTTATAACTTTCATCGAATACAAATACCAAAAATACAACAAGGCAAACGAAAACAATTAAAAAATAAAGTTCAAACGGAAAGCCTAATAAGCCATGGCTGCGTTCAACCGCAAAACGGGCGCCTCATTTCGGCAAGCGGAATATAAATTCTTGGAACGTTCCTGCCGCTTAGAAGTATAATTCCTTTGTGTTAGATCGGAATCTAAAATAAATAAGCAGCCAAATGCGCCGGCGGCTATTGTGGGAAGTAACGTTCATAGCGAACAAACATCGCAACCAATTTCGCCGCGCAGAATTTAGCGCTACGTCAGCACAACAATAACGCAAAGTTACCGCACTTTTGACCTTTCCTTGATGTTTACTACGAAATAATGCAAAGTAGTGCGCGTGACCGGAGTCATAACAGGGCATTTTGTGGAACGTCGAGGCCCGATTCAAAATCACGCCACTTGGAGGTTTGGATTTTCTGCGGGAAAAATGTATAAGCGCCGCTCGCGCTTTGTCTGAAATTGGGTACTTTCCTAAAAACTAAATTATTTAATGGCCAGTCTATTTGACTAGTTAAGAACATAGGAACGTATCACACTAATATATTTATATGATCTTAAAAAAAGGGTTGCCTCTTTATAAAATAATTAGGATGTGTCCATTACCTAAAAGACCATTGTTGTGTATCGGCAACTATAGTAAATATTAAAATGGTATTAAATGATTATAAGTCGGGAAATAAAAATGTCAGATTAGGTTTACTTAATTACGCAAACGTGTGCGCTAATAATAGATGTAAAAGTAAAACAAAGAAGTAATTGAAAGATGCTCTTAAAGAAACTAAGCCAACCTGCAAACTAAATTAGACTTTTACAGTAATATAATAGTAATAGAAGATCTAAATGGACAAATGAATAAAGATAGCAGAGGGATCAAAAATTATTTAAGCATCCAGTGAAGTTCGATAAGATAACAAATCAATAGATAGAAAAATACAAAATTTAAAAAAGAGTTAAAGGTAATATCAAAAACTAGAAATTAAGAAACGGGAATTCACCCAGAAGTTCTAAAAAATGGAAATAGAAGGCACAGAAGGTAGCGTAGAAGAAAAGTAGATATATATCAAACAGACTACATTAGAAGCAGTTAAGGTACATTTTGAGGTAACAATAACCTGAAATGCAAATACAAAGAAAAAGTTTTAATGAACTTCTAAAATAATAGAATCTTTTAAAATGGCCAAAAATAGAAAGACTATTTACAGAGCAAAGGAACGGGAAATTCTGGCAACTGCAAGAAAGCCAGGATAGAGGTTAAAGAGAAGTTAGAAGAATCATACAAAAATCTTGGAGGAATTTTAAAATTTAAATGTAAAAAGACTACAATAAAAATCAAAAATTAAATTTTTGGTACAATAAAACAATTAAATAAGAAGGGCAAAGCTAACTATCAAACACAAAAAAATTATAAAGTGATCGAAAGAAAATTGCCAAAAATACTAGAAAAAGATAATAAGATATAAATGATGATCAAAACAAAGACAGGAAGACTATGATAACACAAGAAGAGCAAATAAGTCAAATGGGAATTTATAAATAGTTTAAAGGAGGCAAATACAGTGGAGTTATGTGAAATAACTTCAATAATGATCAAGTATATAGAAAATGCGCATAAAATAAGTACTTAATTTCATAAACAAAATAACAGGAACGAGAACTACAGCAAAAGACTGACGATCTGGAATAATAATACCTTTATTTAACAAAGGGCTTAAAAACCGTCCAGAAGCTACACAGGAATTACGTTACTAAATTCAATGAGAAAAGTATAGGCGGGAATTTTAGAATCGAGAACAAGAAGAGGCAATAGTAGATACGTAATGTGCAGAACCAGATATTTATAATACGACAGCTAAATGAAAAGGGTATTCAAAAAGAAAAGCCAAAGGAGTTTAAAGCAACAATTAGTAAAAAATGGCTCAATAACAATTTTAAGCATTCAATGTTGTAAACTGAGGAATGGGAATGATTGAAGTGCTAGAATTATAATACGCTGGTGATATGCTGATCTTTAATAGAATAGAAAAGAATTACAGCACAACAGAACCAAAGACACGAGATATAAAAGAAGGAAAAAATTAAAACAGGTGGATGTCTATAAGTATTTGGAGGCATAAGCAGCAATGGTAAATTAGACCTGGATATAAAAGAAAGAATGAAGAGCTTTAATGCACATTGGTGTGGTGGCCTTTTCGCCTTGAAGCGCTTTATATCGCGGCGCATGCTGGCGGCTGTGATGTCTGCTGCTACGTTTTGCCATCGCACACAAAACGGCATATGGGCTTTTGCTCCGCCGACAAGTCTGCATACGCCGTCGGCGGAACCTTTGATATGAAAGGTGCTGTCGAATAAAAATTGCCCGAAAAGACCTACCGCCAAGCCAGGCGCGAAGCCCGAGAACATTCACGCACCGCAGCTCGGCCAGTCCGGTCGTGTCTTCACCCCGCAAGAAACATTCACGCATCGCAGCTCGGCCAATTTGGTCGTGTCTCAGCACCCCGCAAGAAACACTCGCGATCCGCAGCGCGACCAGTTCGGTCGTGTCTTCACCCGCAAGAAACGTTCGCACCCCGCAGCGCGGCCAATTCGGTCGCGTCTTATCATCCCGCAGATACCAGATCCTCAGCGCAGAGGTGGCCACCTTGGAATCGCCGACGAAGCCGAAGCCGAAGCCGATTCAGGTGAGCGATTTGGCAATACTCGTTGGTTGATATCGGTAGCCGCCCCCATCCGCTTACGCGACGCCCGTTTAAGGGACGATTTGGGCCTTCTCGGTTGACGTTCCAAACGGGCCGTACTACGTTTCCACACCGCACCACGAGAGCGGCTATTTACACGCCTGCCTCTCCACAGTTTTTAGAAAAAAATACTAAAAGAAGAAAAGGAACAGGTTTTTAAAAGTGGTGGTGGTGCATGGACTACAATAAAATAAGAAGAGTGAAACTAAAAGAATATAAAAACAATGCAAGAATGGTAAAAGCGGTGTATAAACCAGGCAGATTCAAGAAAGGCAAGTCAAGACGAAGCTGAAAGGAGGAGGTAAAAGAAGTCGTAGAAGATAGGAGAGAAAAATGGATTAAAGTATCAAGATCTGTTAATTTTTTATTAAAGTTTGCTGCAGAATTTTGTAGCTTACTAAGATTGGTTTAATCCATACCAAATAAGCACATGTCAATAATGAGACTTACGAGGTCAGACTTAAAATTCAATTTCTTACCATAGCATTGTGTTGTTAAAAAAGATGATGCGTTCAGAAACAAATTGTAATCAAATGTAAGATTGAATTTAAAGACTACATCTACTACTACTACTATCTTTCCCAGAAATTTTCATTCTTATTCATCCTATGATTGTAATCTGCAGCTTCTCCAGTTTCTTCAAGATTCAAGATTCGCCAGTTTTCTATTTTTTCCATATTTTTATTTTTCACTTTTAATTAAAATTAGGAAGTTGATTTAACATTGATATAATTATGCTTGCCTTTATATTTTTTGTTTTTTAGTTTTTGATGAATTTGTAATTTTTGCTCAACCGCGTCATGTCGGGTTTTGTTAATCTTATCTTTTAAATGCACAGTAACTCAGTTTAATTGTACCAAAAGTTTTGTTGGACAACTTTACCTTCTGATTAATTTGCTCGAGACATCCATTCTATGTACCCATTTCTAAACTCAAGATCATTTTCTAAAACGATGCGAACAATGCAAATATTCTCAACAGTTACGCTAATCCCAAAATGATGTCCAAGATCTTTTTATTTTTAATGCTTTTTGTTCTCTAAAGCCTTGAATCTTCTTAACAGTGTTGTCTTTAAACTATGCTTTCAATTTTTTAAAATTTTAAACGGTTTTACGCTCTCCGCCGTAAAAATATTGATAATGATCTATTGGATAACGGAGGAGCATATCTTGTACTCCCATATCGTAATACCCCGACTAATCAAGTGAAGTGCAAGGTACTTTACGAGAAAATCCGCAGACGCGGGTGGATGCATTACAATCAGCGTATTAAATGTCGATAAACACTGTAATATTTCTTGTCGACGCATAGTTGCAGGGTTTAAAAAATGGTGGGTCGCTAGATTATGAAAGATCAGGTGATAGATTCTCTAAATTAGCTCCGCTAGAAAAGTTCTGGTCGATCTACAATAACAACTAGAAGAGAAAATTGTATCATAGTTGGATATGCAAACAGTCAACCGCTTCTTTGTCAGACAATGTGCTATGTTTACATCCAAACCTAACAAGACTGATTCTGTTGGTTAAAGCAAAAGAAAAGCTGAGTATTGAGTCTGGCGGTTGGTGAGAGATGTCAAGTAAATGATCCAATTCAGCTCATTCGCTTTGAGCCTTTACCAAGTGCGAGTCGTTTGCGAAGTGGACAGCTGTGAGCGCAGTATTCATTAGATATGCGATATAGTATTGCGTTACAATTAAAAAATTCACAACCGAGACGTTTGCTGTACTGCAGAATGCCTACGAGAAAGATGCTTTATTTGTTTATGGGGCAGAAATCATTGAAGGACAAACGTGGTTTTGGGCTCTGACCGACGTCTGAGTGTCAAGTTGATAGCAGATAAAGTGGGGCTAACTCCGTGAGTCGTTGCTAGTGAAAGTTTCTGGCAAAACAAACCGCGACTGCGCTTCTCCAATCTTTCTACAACTTAATAGGACAACTTCCCGGTGAGCTAAGACGCGTAACAGAACTACTGGTAACGATGTATTGATGTTAAAGAATGTTATTTTAAAGGGTATGGTGTGTATATAGACACGTCTTCAATTAAACAAGATTTTTATTGGCCACCCTGGCTTTTGCTGCGAAAATTGGTTGCTTGAATTTCAGATTTCAAAGAAAGCGCGTTGTTGAATCACAAAATCTTGCTGACTAGCTGATGTCAGCACATCTTGAAATTGCATGACCAAGATACTGTTGACTATTACTCCCACTTGTAAGGCAAGCGAAGTTGTCCTGCTTAAATCACATTTATTTTAGATCCATGTTGCTTAGGTGATGCCAAAACAATAGAGTAGCATGTAAAGACAACGGTCACCGTTTAGAGTTATAGCAGTTTCAGCACTATTTCAGTAAAGTGTAGATCTACCAGATTCCTTGCCAAAATCTACACTAAACAGTGAATCGTTGGAAGTGCTTTCACTTTTCATGAGTAGTGCGCGCATTTCCTGAACCAAAAGTGTGACAATTTTCTTTGCGCACAAAATTGAGATATCACTTACTGAAGCTTCAAAACCAATTAGCGAATTATCCGGTGAGAATGATTATCAAGCTTTAGCTCTTGCGCTAAATAATTTTATATGCATAAACGTGCAGCTCGTTAGTTAGTATTTGAAAAGGGAGCTTTCCAAATGTCTAATTGTTGTACACGACGCCGACTCAACATTTTCAAATTTGTAGCGACGCATTGACTAGATTTACAAAGTTTTGCTTTTATTTTCGATCTACTTTTAACAAATTATGTAATAAATCTTTGGATAGTTCATTTATTTGATGAATTATTTTGTCTTAATGTTCTACAAAGTTTTCGCACTCTGTAAAACTTTTAGTGTACCATATTTACTAGTTACAAGACTTGTAGATAGAGCATTCAATAGTGCTCAAATCCGGCCTTCATGTTAAGTACCGCATGACTTAAGAGCAACCTTCTATTATATTTGGTCTTTCTTGGTAGTATAGTAAACTCGAGCTATTCTGCGACTACAGACTGATGATAAATGCAGAGAGTGACAATTTAGGAGTGTGACGAGAGTCTTCCAGTGTAGTCCAGAGCAAATTGTTAATTTTTTTGAACTTAGACACCTGTCGTAAAGTAGGGGATACAAAAAAAGTTGACAGAAGCAATTTCATCAACCCATTATTTAGCGGACATCGTCCAGAAAGCGGCGAACGATACAAATATTCTTCTCAGACACGTTGGTTCTTGGAAGATGTCAGAGAGCTTGTCTTTGAAGAAAAAATCGTTCGACAACATCCGCGTCTGGCCAAAAATCGTTTGAACGCTGCTAAAAACATGGGAGCAAACATTCAGCAACTAATTCAAGGTGGTGCGCTTTGGAGGCTAAACAAATAATTCCTTACAAAGGATGGTGTTTCGACTCTTTTCCAAAGAAATTTTTAACGGTCCTACGTAATCGACTCCTGTATTAAGAAATGCCTTTGCCTCTAAAACCCGACCACAGGGCAAATCTCTCTTTAAAGGTGACAAATTTTTTAGACGAACTCTAAAACACAAGCTCGTACCATTTGTCGTGCGGAAAGAATCCAAATCTTTCTCTAAACAATGAGAGTAATAGGTGGGGCCTGCATAACAATGAACTCTGTGAAAGTGACCAATTAATAAGTTTAGGAATGCAACATTCTTCGGCAAAACGTTGAGGTGACAGTGGTCAAAAGGCAACTCCAAATTTTTCAACTGCCCTCCGACGCGGATTACGACGTGCTCTAGAAAAGGGGCAAGTCGTTGTAATTGATCGAAGCAAAGTTTTTCAGTTTCCAACGCATGAAACTTATTGCCGAAATGTAATCGTTGTACGACAGGGCATTAATACCGCTCTGCTCATTCAGCTCCTTGCCAGAAAACCCTGCCTCGGTGGCAGCCTTTTTCAAAACCTCAAAACCTGTAACAAACACGTACAGGATGAACATCGACCAATCAACGCTACTATAGCGTGGGAATCTTTGGAAACAAGGTGGGAATCTTTGGAAACAAGGAACGCCAACTTTCGGGCTTCTGAAAGCTCGATTTCGGCGTGACTGGTCACCACTTGATTTATTAGCCATGTCCTTTCAGGAGCGCTCAGCCAAAGTAGGCCTTTCCACCTCAAGTGATGTTAAAATAATTCCTGTAGTATCAATTCTCTTGAAAAACAATCCCAGGACTTTCTATGCTGTCAATATGAAACCAAGATTTAATTAAGGGTTTTCCTGAATGTCGGCTACTCTTTTGGCGAAAAAGCTCTAACAAGGACCAGCAGGGGCCTTCAACCAGTTCTGGACAATCCCTAAATCGGAAAACGCGATGACTTTAGACACTGTGGTTTGGGATTTTAGAATTGGATAAGTTCTTTTAATCAACTTTGACAACAATTTAGCAGCGCATAGTTCAAGTCGCGGAATGGACAATGCCTTTGTCGGCAAAACTTTTGACACACGAAATGGACAACCAACTTGTCGCACATATCAACCTGGTCTATAAGTATCCTGATGGGCATTGGAAAACCCAATCAACATCACCAACCCGCTCTTTCCGATACCCAACCATCTAGGGATTTTTGTTTGACAAAAACAGTAGTTCCTGTTTAAAAGTCTGCCAGCGATCAGCAATATATGGACCAATAAAGTAGTCGCAGCCAAAACTCCCAAAGGATCAAACATAGGTGCAATTGTAGACAACATATGTCGTTTGGTACATCTTCGATCTTCCGCTGCAACTCGAAACCCAAAACACTCTGACTGAGGATTCCAAAACAACCCCCAACACTGGGTTGAACGTATCTCCACAGTCAAACTCTCTGACCAGAGTGCCACCCGCCAATTCCGACCATGAGGAATTCCCCAGCTACCAACATCTGGCGCGCTTGAACTCTAAACTCGCGAGCCCTATTTACAACTTCCCGCGAGGTAACCCGACCGTACAACACACATGTCCCCCGGAACGACCTCGGCCACGACTGGAAAATCCCGTACCCAAATTTGCCGATACACCCGTTCTACGTCTGTTGACAAAGCAACCGAAAACAGACGGAAAACTATTAACAAATCAAATACATCGGCTTCTAGCCTTGGCGCTACGGGCAGCAAATCACTAATTGATGCTCCCGAACTCGTTTATGCACTGGCATCCAATATTACGCGAAGCGGCGTAGAAACGCTCTGTGGTCTGAAAACGCCAAAATTGGGGATGATAAAACCAACGTCAGGGATAACAACCCAAAATAACGCCAAACGATTGTTGTTAAAGAGACCTTCTCGACTTTCCAGAATTTTTGAAGGAGCTTACGGAATTAGTCTTCTCAGACACACCCTACCTATAACAACAAACCAAAGGGGACTTGAAATGGCAACCGGAAATTTCGATGAACTCCTTATGGTCGTGTTTTCCAAAATCTGGCTGACAATCTCGGCACCTAAAATCCCGTCGACTTCCCCTGGAATGTGGATAGACTCATCTGCGAAATCCAGAATTCGAAGATAGGCCAACATGAAAATATCAACTTTCGCCGACGGCAGTTTGTCGACGATTTTTCTGCAATAAGGGGCTCAATCGTAAACGTAATACTGAAATCAAAACGAGACGAAGAAGTCAGATTGGTTTTTCCACAGACTGTTTGTGGGGCTCTCCCAAAACTTAATACCAAAGGCTTCAGGCGTTCGATTGGCAAGTTTAAATGGCGATACGCATTGTAACCTAAAAAATGTGACTGGCTTCTCGAATCCAACAAAAAACTCAGATTTTTAAAATGACCCGACATGTCGTAAGCCCTCCCGACAACCGTCAACTTTTCCACGAGAACGGACCTTTTCGGATTTTCCAGCGAACACAGACTCGTTTCTTTCGCATCCGACAACCGGTCTGAAGGTTCACTCCCTTTCGAAAATCCGAAATGCAAGGTGGGGTGATGAGGTAAGTCACATTTATCACAGGAGATACGCTGTCTACATTTTAGAGCTCGGTGACCGGGTGAAAAACACCGAAAACACCAAAAGTGACCTTTAATAAATCTAAACCTTTCCCGTGGAGTTAACTTTAAAAGTTCAGCACAGTCCTTGAGGGAATTACCCTTTCCTTTGCAAGACTCGCAATTTTTCCCATCCATATGACTAAAAAATTGTGTGTGGCACGAGAAATCTTTTTTCGGGTCTTGGGGAAAGATGTTTCCAAGGTTTTAACGAACGGCAGAGTTTTTATTTGCTTTTCTAAAAATTGTACAAGTCTTGATAGGTGGGGATATCTTCGTTTCGATGTGCTTCTTTAAACAAACGTCTTGTTATCGGGTCTAAAATTGCTAACCCTCGGTTCAAAAACACGAAATCTCCGATGTCCTCCAGACCTAGTTGTTTCATTGCCGCGATGGGCCCACAAAAATTATCTAAAACCGCTGTCAAGCCTTATCTAGTTTCCGCACCTAAAGTTTTAAAATTGAACACCTAATTAACGTAATTATTTGCCAGAGATCATTTATCATTAAAACGGTCAAATAAGGCTCTCCATATTACCTCGTAATTGCTTTGTTTTACTTTGTCTTACCTTGTAAGATTGTAACTTCTTTGGATGTATTGATAGGCAGCAAAATTTGAGCGATCCAATTACAAACCATATGGTTACGTGTCTGCTCATACATAATGAGATCTGTTTTTTAGTCCTTTGTAATAAATACTTTGATTGGTGGCAGTCCTCAGATCAAACTAAATGTATCAATCCATTTTCATATTTATCGAAGCCAGTCTTAAACAGTCTAGATCAGACTTCAAATCTAATGAGTTTTGAGTATCTCTTTATTTAGTCAACTACTTCTCTATCCATCTTAAGCCATTTATTACCCTTTCCATATCAATGCAGTTCTAGTCGACCTGACTGACGCAATCAATATCGAGCTCTATTGAGACCAGTCCACAGTTCAATTAAAACGAAACCTCAGTTCCTTTAACGACATATCAATTCTTCGATCTATGGAACCCAGTCTTAAACTCAAATGAAGCTCTAACGAAATCAGTTCGAAATTTCTTTATCTGGTTTTGCAGAAGGGATGCTGCTTTATAGTCTTTATAGTCTTAAATAAGACATTCGTTCTTTAAATTTACATTTTACGTTGTTGCCAAAAAACAATTTTTAGATGTGATAAAACAACAAAATCAAATTTTTATTACTTATATTGACAGTTCCACCATGGCATTTCAAATTATTTTCTGGATATAATCTGCAGATTTTTAAAATTTATAAGAAAGTAATTCTTACTGATTTTCGAATTATATTTATAAAGCATACCTCCATGGCTTTTAGAATTCACAGGTTAGGGAGAGAGTTGCGTATACTGTAGCAGAACAAACAAAGCCATTAAGCTCATAAAACACGTAATTTATTTTACGCAGTTGATATTGCTATTTGCGCCACTTCTTGACGTCTCGCAATTAGGCGGAGTGCGCAATTAATAGACTGAAGTTATGGGATAATTAGTCTCGTCTTTACTTATCTTCCGCAGAATAACACATTTGTGTGCGTTACGGAACCGCGCTGCGTTAAGGCCGTCAGTGATGTACTGTAGCCAAGTATGTAGAAACAACAGGCTCCCCTTAACATAATATAACTGCATCTCTTAGTTATCTTGAAAAATGGCTTTGATATAATAATTTATATTAAGACAATTGTTAGGGTGGATTATATTAATTACACTTATATACAAGAGGCTACCCAAAAGTTAAAATCGTAACAACCTGCTGCTTTAATAATTAATAATCCTTAAAAGTAATAATATTTGTTTTGTTACGCTATGTCAATTTTATTTAGAAAAAATTTAGAAAATTGCAGTTATCGAAATTTTAAAAACCAAAACGTAATCCATAAAAAATCAATGCAATTAGAAAAAGGTGATTATCAAAACGCCAAATAAGGGCAAAATGTGAAAACTACCATACCTAACAGCGCCAACATACTATTCTATATAACACACCAGAACGTTTGGTATTTATTGAGTAACAATTAGTATAAGAACAAATGTTTTTATGAAAATCTGCTAAAATATAAATGGTGTATACTTAGGGAGTTTAGTATCCTTCACAGGTGAGGGATTTAAAAACGGATGGAGTCGAATAAATAAAGCAAAAAGTATTATTCAAGTATTCTAATTAAACTCTATGTATTTAACGCAATGATGAAGCCATTTTTGCTTTATGAATTAGAATCGTAGTCGATTTCGAGAGCAATAAAACAAATACGACATGTATTTATAAAAAAAGATGTGGCTGCCGAAAAATATTAATAATAAAGAATTATTTAGACTCAAATAAACGCAACAAAGCAAGTAAAAGAAGGATATATGCATAGCTTCCACATACGTAACATAAGAATGTACACTAAATTTACAGTAGAATGAAAATTGGGAGCAAAGAGAAAACGAGTTCAATCTAAAAACTCATGAAAGAATAAAATGGGAAGGATAACTAAAAATAAATGAAAAAGTACATTAAAACCCTATAACCCATAAAAAAGTATAGAGAGAGCTAATAAATAATAATTATAATGATAAAAATAAGTATAATATAAGTAATAAGAAATAGAATTACCTTTGATATCACTTGTTGTCATTGGATGGCACCAAAACAAATTTGCAGCTGCAGTCCTGTGTAATAGTAGTAGCAGTGATAGAGTGATGAACAGACTGTCATCCATTGGGAGACCCAAAACTAATACACCCGACTCTGATATAGAGCACCCAAAACTTTAACGGTTTATAGCGTTGTCTAGATGAGATAACTAACAATCTCTAAAGCAGGACATCCAAAACAACGCATGAATTAAAGTGAATAAATGAACAGAGGCTCGCTGATCAGACAAGGGTCGTATTAAAGAACGACCGATCAAAAAACCAACAAGTTTAAAAAATCATGAGTGAAATAGGCAGAGAATTAGCCAAAACACGAGAAAATGAGATACAAAGATCAACCCAAACATCCCCAAAATTCCGACTACTTCAACTTTAAAGTATTAATTCAGCATCAAAGTATCACATTTCTAAGCAAAACAATTCAAATAGTTAGCCGTAATGCCAAACAGTAAAAGTTGAACCACAGCATTCTACAAAAAATCTGAAAAACTTTGAAGACTGCATACTACCATACACGTTGCAACTGCTGTTGCTGTAAGGATTATTAGAACCAAAGTGAAGCCGCAGCGAGATCGGGTAGCCAACAAAGAAGTGGCACCAGCATGGAAATGTTGATTGATAAAAAAAATTAAAGACCTCAGCAAAGAGATGAACTTTAAAAACACGTAAACAATAGCAGAGGTAAAAGGTCAGTAAAACATAGTGAAGGCGTGGAAAGATCATTGAAAAAGAATGTATAGTACAATCTTGGGAATAAAGGAGTCACATAAATTCTCGATTCTCCAAACTAACCAAAATGCAAAAACAAAATTTTTTATTTCAACCAAAAGCAATAGTGTGGAGAATTATTAGTTGGAAAAGCAGGAAAACTAAATAAGCCGCCTAAAATTAAAAAACTCAAAAATTGTGGCTTAAAATTTGATCGGGGTAAATTACTTATAATGGTACGGCAACATTTATTCAGTCAGAAAGAGTTAGGATGATGAAGTGGACTTCAACATGTTATATGATTATAAAATTCCCTTTACGACTCCGCTTATTTGTGGGCATTCCTTTAGCGAATTATTCTACAGTATTTTGACATAAATGCGGCTCTGTCTTGGTAAATACACATCCCGATATCCTCTTTTAGCCCTGAAACCACAACAGGGTTGTTAACATAAATCTCTTTCGTTCAAAAGAAAATGTCTAATGGGGTTAGATCTCAAAACCTTAGTAAACAATGAGGAAGCGTGGTTTAAAATAAAATGAGTATTTTACGTGGTGTGTAACATGCGGCTCCGCCTTGCTGAAACCACAAGTCGCCTATAAGTTCAAGTCACTGATTTTACTGGAAAAATTTGTTAAGCGTCTCCCGATATTGATAACAATCGACAATAACAGTGTTGCCAGTTTAATTCTCAAAAAAGTCTGAATTAATGATTGTTCTAGTGAACAGTGCACATCAAACAGCGCATTTTTATGGATGCATTGGTTTTTCGTGAATAGCACGTGAATTTTTACTACTCCATATGTAACAATTTTGAAGATTCATGAAGCTATCTAAAGGAAAATATACTTCCTTGCTCAATATAACTTTTTTTTCAAAACTTCAAATCAACTATTATGCCTTCTAAAATCTAGTTCACAAATGTATGGCGTTGCCGGTGGTCGTTAGTAAACTTTTCCACATGCTTAGATACCAACTGTACAAATATAAACTTCCAAAGTTTAAAGTTCAAATTAGATCATTAATTAGAAGAAGTTCCACGGGTGAGTCTGTAACCCCTAGAAAGAGCGTTCCTTCCTTGGAAAATGCCCAGTAGATATACCAAGTAGAAGGAAAATCAAATACCAACAGGCAAAAGCAGCGCTTGACCCAGATTAGGCTGTTCCCCATGTAAAGGGTGGGTGATTATACACTTACCAACCCGTCTAGCAAACGTGGCGTTTTATTGTCAATTATTCTCTACATACCAAATGAGATGTCAGGTCTTAAAACAAAAATACCCCAGCCGAGTAAGATGTATAATCTAGAGTCTCGCACTAAAAATTCAGTTTGTCCCAAGAATTTGGGGGGGGGGTTTCAAAATCTAACGAAAAAAAACAACGCAGAATAACTAAGATAATGAAAACCGTTACATACAACGTTCGAACGTTAGCAACAGAGAGATAAATTCTTGAACTATAGAAGTTATCACTTATCAAATGGGATATTCTCCGAGTAAATAAATTAATGCGAAAACAAGAGAAAGTTTGCTTTGCAAGTAAAGCAGAGCGGACCATATGCATGAAACTAAACTATAGGGTTTAACAGAATTTTATTGAAACGAACGACAGTGAATTACATTCAAATGAAAGCGGGCGGAACTGAAAAATTTCCGGCCACTTCCGGTCAAACCGGCCTCGAGATATTCCGATCAGGCCGATTTTTAACGTCTGGGCATGACTTGTATTACTTAGTTGAAAACGTTATGTCTCTAACTATCACAGATCAAAAGTTCTAAGGTGTGACAGACGACAAAAATGACAAAAGTAGAAGCTGTTCTCCAGCTGAAAAGCTGCCTTACAGACAAGCTACCTAGCAGAGGTCCGTAACAAGAAGAATTGATGACGAGGAAGGAAATTAAAACAAGAGACAATGCGAATGCTTTAAACTTAAAGCAATTAAATAAAGGTATATCAAAAGGCATTAAGAAAGGTATGAGAAAACATAACCACGAGAATATCAAGCAAACAATAGAAGAGAACAAGAGCATGAAACTGCTAAGATAAAAGCTTAAAGATGGAATAAATAAAATTGTAGCACTTAAAAAAGCACAATTATCCTAACAAGTAACGGAGACAAGCTATTATTGATAGTGAAAGAATTCTACGAGGAACTATATAGAAGTAGATAACAAATAAAGGATGAACCAAAAAAAATCGGAAAGACGAGCAGAGTAGTCAATTTAAATAAAAAATAGAGAAAATACAATACGCAATAAGTAAAATAAAAGACAACAAAATTACTGGAGAAGATGAGACATCTATTGAAGGAATAAACATAGGTAGAGACACTCTACTAAAAGAAATAAAAGACCTCTTTAACCTCTGCCTAATACAAAACAACATACCAAATAAATGGAACATTATTATGATGATATTAATTCACAAAAAGGGAGATCTGACAAACGTGGAAAACTACAGGCCCATAAGCTTGCTCTCTCATCTATACAAGCTGTTCACAAAAATAGTAAGACATCGTATCGAAAAGAAGCTCGACTTTTACCATCCCAATGAACAAGCGGGATTCCGATCGGAATTCGGGACAAACTACCATTTACTTACTATGAAAATACCAATAGAAAAGAATAGAATACAATAGGCCCCTGATACTGGTGTTTATAGACTTTTAAAAGGCCTTAGATACGATAGAAGCAAGTGCTAAATTAGCTGTTCTAAATCAAAGTCGTATTAACTACAGATATATCTGTTTAATCAAAAATATGTACAAATACTCATTGGCATACATAAAATTATATAAAGATACCGGAAATTTTCCATTACAACGAGGTGCCAGGCAGGGAGACACTTTATCGCCCTACTTTTCCTCCGGACTTTTAGAATACACGTTTAAAACATTAAACTGGGGCGAAAAAGATGTAAACGTTGACGGTGTAAAACTGAGCAATCTTCGTTTCGCTGACGATACTGTTATTATAACAGACAACTGAAAGAAGAGCACGAAATGGTAAATGAATCTCTGGCAATACAAAAAACAGGCTTAAATATTAACAAGCATAAAACAATTTTTATGACAAACTTAATTATTGGGAGAAACATTAGAAGTCAAATATACGAGCTACAAAGACAAATAAGCCTGGGATGAGCAGCGTATGGTAGACTAAGCGACATACCGATAAGTCTCAAACGGAAAGTATACGACCAATGTGTTCTCCCCGTTCTGACTTATGGAACAGAAACACTTATGTTAACGAAAAAGACAGTTAACAAACCAAGAATTGCTTAGACAAAATGGAGAAAGCCATGATATTAAATTGAGAGATCGTAACATTTGGCAAAGAAGCGGTATATGTGACAATCTACCGAATCACCAACTTTAAATGGAAATGGGTGGGATATGTAGCAAGGCTCAGTGATGCAAGATGAACAAAGAGAATCGTCAAATGGAGACCACGTCAAGACAAACGAAGCAGAAGGAGACCCCTACCCGATGGATCGATGATATAAAAAGAGTAGTAGGAAATTGGATCAGAGTTGCACAAAACCGAAGTAAATGGCAACGATTAGGGGAGGTCTATGTCCAGCGGTGGACGCAAACGGCTGGGTGACAATGACAATGATGATAGAAGAAGTAAACGATTTAGCAATCACGCCAGCAGAGGTTTTTCAATCATTTAACAAAATGAAAAGCTAGAAGACAGCTGGTTTTAATAAAATGCACAATTTTTGAATACAGCACCTTACAACCACGCGCGAATACGCTCCGAATTAATTTAACAACCTTTTATGAGCCTAGCAGTTGCCCTGAATTTCTAATACAAGCTATTACTACCGAAAATATTCACATTTTGCATTACTAAGAAGATATAATAGCTTTTGATGTTAAATGACATAAGCTGAAGAATAAAATAAAATTTATAAACAAATTACAAGGCTACAATAAGGAGCTGTTATGACTGAACAACCTATTCAAAAAATCAGACACATTTACAAAGCATTTGTTTGCCCATGTTAGGCGTACGAATCAGTCTGACTTTTATTGCTTATAATAATAATAATGGTAAGGCCCTACGCCCCGCGTGGGAGCACGGCCTGCGAACCGAGAGGTTAAGGCTCTCATACGTTCGCTCTCTCTGCCCGGTCGTCGCACACCATCTCCTGATGTCCGCCCCTCAACCACCGGACCACGCTGGCAGCCTTATTGCTTATACAAATTTTAAAAATATACAAGGTAGACCCCACAATAGTAGCATTACTGAGCTAACTGATCACATTTTAAAAAGCTAAGCTACGTCTTAACAATAATGGAAACATGGTAACTAGCGAGCTAATACAAATTAAAAGAAAGTAATAGACTGAAGTCCCTATAATTCTGTCTAAAATTAAACTCTTTCTCACATAATATTAATGACACAAAAATCAATACTAACCATTGTAAAAGTAGTAAACATCGGATAACGCACCTGATAAATGCAAGGTTCTTAATACACGACAAAAGAGTACTAAATGTAGAAGCTACCAAGTGGCATATAGTGGCCGCAGTAAACCCACGGAAAAAGGAAATATTTACAAATATCTAGGACTACAACAAGAATGTCGAAGAGAACATATCAAATTAATCAGATCTTCAAAGCTGTAAAGAGGTGTGTGATCTCAGTATTAAACTACAACTTCGGTATAATAAAGTGGACGCAGACAGATTCACAATATACTCAAATTAAAACGCAAAGAACTCTCACTGAACACCAAGTGCACTATCACAAATCTGAAATAGATGGACTGATTATTACGTGAAGAGGAGTACGAAACCTCATAGATATGCAGAAAACCAATGAATAACCTACAAAGCTATTTTTCTAACAGACACTATACTTACACATTATACACTATGTAGTATAGATTATATATCAAACAATAGTGGTAGCATATCATAATTATCCATCCTTGAGCTTTGAAGAAAACAAAATTACTTACATTGACACAAACGCTACTTATATTTTTGAAAAAAAAAAACAGTGGGTCTTAAAAATGTATGGAGACCACCCCCATGGCCTAAATCAAACTCGCGCAGACAAAGTAGAATTTAAAAGATGGCTAACACACACTGATCTATTTGTGGAGACCAAAACGTTTATGATGGCGATACAGGAAAAGTTTATCCCTACTGAGGACTAAAAATATGATCAAACATCAAAGTATACTCAATAGCGCCTGGCAAAGATACAAATGTGTTCAAAAAACTGCTCAGGTAGATTCCAAATGGGTAGTACTACTAACTACACAGTCATTACCAAGTAGCCAATATTGCACATGGATATCTTACTTGCAAACTTGAATTCTTGGCCAAATAAAGCACCTACTAAATATACTCCAAAACTTGTTCTGGAAAATGAGTCACATTTACTTTATTTGGATTGAATTGTCATAATCATCAAGACCATAAGCGTCAACGGACCAGATGTAACTTTTACCTAAAGAAAGAAAAGAAACATTTAACCCTTGGTACTCACACTTTCCCAGAATTACGTAATAGTCAGACTGGGTCCATTGGACCCAGACGTCTTTAAATTGTTATAAATAATTGAATAACGAATTTTAAATACAAAAAAACTTTCGAAAAATGACTTTTTTCACGAAAATTGCAATAACTGTTGTAATTTTTAACTTAAAAAATAGTTTCACAATCTTGAAACTATACACTTTCAAGGGAATTCAATGCTTTTTGTGGCCGTTTCAAAAAGTATATTTATTTAGCAGGATAAAGGAGCGATTTTGAAGGAAAAATGAGACGCTAACGCATATCAAGAAATGTCTATTTTATTAGGATAAATCGGTGTATATATTTTTAAAAAACCTTGAAAACAGTTCGAAATGCTAGGTAGCATGTACGAACATATTGAGCAACCAATTATTAGCTTATTCTACTCCCATAGCGCATTCTGTGCATAAATAAGCTCGATGGTCGGCCTTCGCTGGACATACCAGGCATCTCTTTTTCTTTTCAAGCCTCTCATGCTCTTCGGTGTGTCGCAATTCACCGCTCTGGCCCCAAATATTTCTAATGCCAGTTTATACATCCAATATTTTACTTACCTAAAACCTAAAACAAAAAAAAACGATTTTGAAAATTTTATTCCAACACCTAAGTCACACTGGGTCCACTAGACCCAACACTCTCAAGACGTCCACTTCAAACAACTGCCAAACTTCTACTAACGAACCAATTTTAATTCCTCCTGTTCTTAAAGTTTGAGACCCAAACTACTGTAAGATAGCGCCACAAGTCCCATTTTTTCTATTTTACTGGGCATTATTCGAGGTCAAAAAAGGGCTTGGGTCCCCTGGACCGACAATAACTACTAAGGGTTAAAAGGCATTAATGTTCCCAATTATACAAAGAGAAAATTAATAAGCCAATCAGAAATGCTAATGGAAATTGGGCTCGCAACTACTTACAAAAAGCGTCCAGATTTGCAGAACATCTAGAGATGACTTTTCAGCCAAATGATGGAAACGATTCCCAGGAATGGGCTGAACCAAGACAAGAGGATATTGTTATCAGACCTACCTCTCCAGAAAAAATTTCCGAATTTTTCTCAATCCGAAGAAAGCCTCTAGTTATGACCTGATTACCGGAGAGGTTTTGCAGCAACTCCCAAGAAAAGCTTTTGTAAAACTGACAATGTTATCAACGCTTCATTCAAATTGAGTTACGTTCCTAAGTTATGAAAAGCAGCAAAAGTCATGATAATCCCTAAACCTGGGAAGCCCTCCCATGAAGTTTCTTTATACAGGCCTATCTCTTTGCTGTCTGTTATCTCAAAACTCCACAAATAATTGTTCATAAGAAGACTAAAACCGATAATATAATAAAAGGAGTTGATTCCCTCCATAAGATTGGTTTTAGAGAAAACCACACTACAATTAACTAGGTGCGCAGAATTAAATAATCGAAAAATCTACTATTTTCCTTGACCTTATACAGGCATTCGACAAGGCTTGATTTACAAACTGGGCATGCTCCTGCCACGACAACATTCTCAACTTTTAAAATCACATTTGTCAGAAAGATACTTTAGAACTAACAGGGATAGGAATATTTTGAAATAAAAGAAATTAAAGCAGGGGTGCCGCTAGGTCCGGTACTTTTTTGCTGTACACTAGTAACACCCTTGACATTGAACACGAAAAATAGCGACGTTTTCTGACGATACAGCAGTTATTGCCGTCAGAAAAAACCACGAAGATCTGCCGAGAAGCTTCAAACCTCCATTCATAGAATTAATAGCTGGACTAAAACCTCGCGCATCAAGTTGAATAAAAGTCAATTTCACTAACAAAAAGACACAATACCTACCCATCAGAATTAACACATGCGGAGTCAGCTAAATATCTAGGCATGAATCTTGACGCAAGACTACACTAAAAAGTCGATGTTAAAAAGAAAAAGGAAAAGCTTGGATTAACATATAAAAAAATGTACTGGTTGCTTGGAAGAAAATCCAAGTTATTTACATACAATAAAATGTTTCTTTACAAGCAAACTCTAAAACCTGTTTGGATATACGGCATATAGCTTTCGGCCTGTGCTAGTAAAAGCAACACTCAGACTATTCAACGATTTCAAAATTAAGTACTAAGAAACATTGTTGATGCACTTTGGTACATCCGCAACAGTTACTTACACCCAGACCTTGGAATGGACACAGTTGATCAGACTATTCCCAAATTTGCTAGAAGCCACGAACAACGGCTTCTTCATCGCGTGAACATTGAGGCGATGATAACACCAACGTAATAAGAAGACCCAAGAGGACTAAGCCATTTATTATATTAGTGAAAGGCAGAGCATTGTACAACAGTGTACACGTTAATTCCAAAGTATTATTAGATTACCAGACGCTAAGGTGCACTAGTGAATGAGACCTTAGTTTAAGATTTTACGTCACTAAATTAATCATTGGTCTTAGACCAGATTGTAATATTGGAAATATCGCTAGAAGGGCATTTTAATTAAAAAAAACAGAACCAGCTAAAGAAATCTGAAAATAATTTTAGAAAATAAAATTACATCATACCAATGGCAATATGAGTAATCATAATAATGCCAAAAACCTTAAAGTTAAACTAAAAGAAGGTAAACCTACATCTCAAAATGTAGATAGAATTAGGACAAGTGGCTGTAGAGATCTGTGAAATCTACTAGCAACAAACTGAGATGTCTGGTTTTCTTTCCAGGCAACCGAAGTCTAATACATAAAACCGTTTTACAAAAGAAAGAATAGAAGAAACTAATAACAATAAGCGCCAGATCAGTTGGTGTTGCTATTGCATAGAACGCCTAGTGACGCGTTATTGTTATTCATGAAGCCGAATTCAGAAGCATTTTAAAATACGCAAGCCCCACATTTAAAGTGCAGCGAAAAAATTTAAATTATTCTCCAGTATAACAAAAACACTGCGAGCTGCTGCCGCGCGTTTGTATTACGGAACGGAGTTTTTTACGGGCTCACGTAGAACTGCCATGCATAAAACGAACTGCGAAAAGCAACACTTTGTAAAGTATTTTGCGAGTGAAATACGTTTTCATCTCTTCTTTTACTTTATGTAATTTTCCTTTTATGGCGGCTCAGTACAAGTATCAAATATAAAGTGGGGAAGAATAAGCAAATCGCCTCATTATAACGAAGTAGGGAGAGAATCAGTTTTAGGCGTCCGAGTTCTTTTACCTTTTTACCTTTAGTTAATTGTTGCTTTTATAATTAAGAACAAGAATTGAACTGCTCAACAATAAAGCAATAGAATCTTAGAGTGTTTTTGTTGATTTGGTTGCATTTATAACCAGCACTGCGTTGACTATGTGCTCTAATTCATAAATTATCTAAAACTAACACATTGAAGTTGTTAATGTAAGTCACAGCACATGTTTTTGTATGTTCTGCTTTTAAAAAGGTTGTCTTAGAAAACTCCACTTTTTGTAACTTTTTTTACTAGAATATATAGTGGTGCCGTTTATATTAAATATAGAACTTCAGGTGTTGCCACTTTATGTTTTTTAAGAGAAATGAAATAGAATATGTGCGCGGAATGCAATGTCTCATATTTTATGCAAGCTTACAATGTTGGAATCAATTGCCAGTAACACAGAAGGCTGGTTTAAGCTTTTTACGTCAATATCCATCTACTCTAATTTTTGTATAGCAAATTCAAATTTTCATAAATAAAACGACAAATAGAAACAACAGATTATATACAACATTTGTATAAAAAGTATCGGAAACAATTATTTCTGATGTGACTGTAAGTCGGAGCGCGCACGCTCGGTGGAGGGGGACGTGATCTTTAAGACGCGCCAAGCACCAGTCGCTTGCTTCCCAGGGAACTTAAGGAGCGGATCCGAGAGAAAGGCCGGGCGCGACGGCGCGCACAGCGATCCCAAGACCCCGAAGATCAACGGGAATATCGAAGGCTCGCAGCAGAAGTTAAAAGCGCCGTCGCCGGGCACCGCCACAACGCTTGGGAAAGCAAACTGGAGGCCCTCGACGTCGTCGACAACTCCCTGTGGAAATGCACCAACCCGGCCCATCCATGAAGAAAACGGTCTCGCATTTAGCGCAGCAGATAAAGTCGAGGCTTTCGCTGACAGCTTGGAGCGTCACTGCGACCTCGACTACACAGACGCCGACCTTGACCACATGGACTTTGTCGACAGGGCAGTAGGACGCCTACGGCGACAGGAGCCCCAACCATCACTAGAACCAGCATCCTACCCTGAAGTCCTCCAGTTGATCAAAAGCCTGAAGCCACGCAAAGCCCCGGGACCCGATGGTATCCCGAACCAAAGAAAGCAGTCGTCTGCATCGTCAACATCGCCAATGCTGTCCTCCGCTTCCGCCACTTCCCGAATCCCTGGAAAGTGGCAAACGTATGATGCTCCCCAAACCTTGGGATCCGGCACGTTTCACCAAAACTACCGGCCAATTAGCCTTTTGCCGACCATGGCGAAACTGGTGGAGCAACTCATTCACCAACGTTTGAGGACAGCCATCGAAGGCCTTGAACTGATTCGGAGGAACAGTTCGGCTTCCGCCCAGGCCACTAAACCGTCCACCAACTCTTGAGAGTGGTGGAAAATATCACGGATGGAAGTCACCGAAGCAGCTTTTCTAGATGTAACCAAGACCTTTGACAAGGTATGGCATAACGGGCTATTGTATAAGATGGCCACAGCAAACATTCCCCTTCACCTAACGCAACTTGTCCAGTTCTTCAGGATCAAGTTCGAAGGGTGAGGTCATCCGAAAGGCGTCTCCGAGCCGACGTTCCCCAAGGCTCAGTCCTATCCCCAACGCTATTTAACATCTACGTCCGGGATATGCCTACGACACGGAGATGCTCGCCAGCTCTATGCGTCCCTACGTGGCGGCGAGAAAAATCCAAGAACATCTCCAGACATTATAAGTCTGGTTCCATCGGTGGAGGATAGGAGTAAACGCAGAAAAGAGCACGGCGGTCCTATTCTCCACGAAGATGAAACTTCGTTGACGTGACGACCTCACACCGATCAAGATATTTGAGAGGGAGATACCCTGGAAAACAGATGCAAAATACCTTGGAGTAACCTTAGATGCCAAGCTCATCTGGAAGCCCCACGTGGAAATGGCCGTAACCAAAGCGAATGCAGCCCGACATTCGCTCAGCTCAATGTTTAATGCACGGAGCAGTCTGTCCTACGCCAGCAAACTAACCATCTACAAGATGATAATACGGCCCATTATCATGTACGCGGCTCCAGTCTGGGAGTGGGCCGCAAAAATCCACATAAACAAGCTCCAGGTAGTCCAGAACTGCGCATTGAGGACAATCTTTGGCGCTGCATGGTACGTGCGAAACACGACCCTGCACCGAGATACCGTTATACCAACAATCTAGGAGTTTATCTCCCAGAGCGCTAAACACCTACAAGAAAGCGTCCAAGACCACAGAAACCCATCAACCCATGGCCTGTACCAGTACGAAACCGACAGAGGCGCCCGCCAAAAGCGCCCAAAGATCCTGATCCCCCCGTAAGGCGGTACGGGGAAGGCCGACCAACGGCCAACCACTCAACCAAGTGAGATCACCGCAGAGGACGGAGGTTAGGGCTAGTTCCAGGAACCTCATACACGTTAACGAAGTCAAAGTCAAAGTCAAAGCCTTCGTTCAAGTTACATCGTGTTTTAGTGGACCCTTGTCAAGTGACTCGCTGCAAGCATAAAATACAGCGAACGATTGGACGGCGGTACGCCATCACATTTTGTGTTGGACTGGGTAAATCGGGTACAGAGACGTTGGGCATGATTCACCAAGTGGTGAAGAATGAAAGCAGGTCACAAACTGCAGTTTTTTAAGTGGCACAAGTTCTTTAGATGATCGAGAGAGTGGGGAGGACGAGCCCCGCGCTGGAAGGCCGTCGACCTCAAGAACCGACGACAACGTGCAACGCGTGAGTGTAGTGCTGAATTCAGACCGTCGGTTAAGTGTGTGCATGGTCGCAGATAAAATTGGCATTGATAAGATGCACAGTATTAACACTGAAAATTTGGCGATGCGAAAGATCTGCGCTAAACTCGTCCCAAAGGTCTTGACGGACGACCAAAAGAAGAGGCGTGCGTCTGCTTGCGAAGACCTTCTTCAACGCGTTGTACGATTCTCCAATCCCCTACAGTCCCGACTTGACACCAGCAGACTATTTCTTATTCCAAAAAGTGAAATTCTCTCTCAAAGAACACCACTATGGACGTTCCAGATTCCGCCTACCAGGTAGCCTTCGAGTCGTGAAAAGCCGCTGGCAAAAGTATGTCGACGCTTAGGGGATGTAATTTGAAGGCTTTTAAGGTATTGTAGCAATATCTCATATAGATCTATTTTTCCGGGCTGTTGGAAACGACGAGGGCAAGCTAGTCCGCTCGAATAAACGGATTATTATCAAGAGAATGTATGCGTGCTAGATATCGGTTTCAATACATCAGCGGCGATGTAAGAAACCTTAAATTATTACATGCGAATGTGTAGGAAAAAATGCGATGCCAGATCTAAGTGATATAAAGTAACAAAACTTCCCCAAACTCAAAATCTAAAGCACAAACTTTAGCAGAGACTAGCATTAAAATATGTAGTAGTCCCAAAGTGTACATTTATGTGCAGTAAAGTTGTTCACCTGGGAGCTGTATTTTTATATTTTGTGCTGCAGGAGTAAGTCAAATTTGGAAAAGGGTCTTGAATGTTATTTTCAACTTGTTGCCCTCTAGAAATGGAAATTTCAAGAACTAAAATCGGTAATATGACTCAAGTTACAACGATAGTATGGAGGCGGATGTTGTCTTAGAAAAGAACGACACTTAACTACAGTATCGCTCTTTTACCTATGATCTTTATCAATAGATTTGTATTATACAGAATTACTAAATGAGAATCTTCTGGTTTCAAAAAAATCGCATTTTACAAAGTATCGCATATATAATATTAATAATACATGAAAAAGAAAGGAAAACCCCTAAGCCTTCGTTCATAGCATTACGAATGTGACCATGCATTTTAAAACTCATGTCTAAATGGAAGTCTTGTTTGGCCGACATACACTGTAGCGTGTCCACGACAGTAGTAATGCGGTCTGCTATGCTTTTGGCATTGGTGGCATGTAAACCAGATCTTTAATGTACCCCAAAAAAATGACCAAGGGAGATATGCTGTACCCTTCATTATTTTCAAAAAAGAAAAATATCCCTTGCGCTTTTATATAAAGGCTGCACAAAAGACATTAAATTTTTGCAAATAATTTTGGAACTTTACAACGGTATGAGGATTTTGCGTGTCCCTTATCCAATGATTCTTTTAGAAACACTGTATTCTGTTTGGTTAAGGCGTACGTGATCTCAAAACATGGTTTTAAAGACCTACCCCACATATGTTTTGGTTTTAATCTATGCTTGTCTTTACTTATTTAGACTTGATAAATTCACCTTTTATAATTAATATCTAGTACACAAGAGCCAGCGTGGTCTCGTGGTTAAGGGACGGACTGCGATGCTGACAGATCCGGGTTCAATTCCCGGTGCTCTCTGATGCCTAGCGGGTGGCCTACTCACTCACTAAAAATAATTGAATACGTGTTACGGCCAAAGTGGAAGGTCAGCCGTAAGGCCAAATCGTCCCTTAAACGGCCGTCGCGTTAGCGGATGGGGCGGCTACCGTTACCGGCAATGAATTGCCAAATCGCTCACTGAATCGGCTTCGGCTTCGTCGGCGATTCCAAGGTGGCCACCTCTGCGTTGCGGATCTGGTATCTGCGGGATGTTGAGACACGACCAAATTGGCCGAGCTGAAATGCGTGAATATTTGCGGGGATGCGAAATGAATTTATGCGGACTAAGACACGACCGAACTGGCCGCGCTGCGGGGCATGAATGCGAATGTATGCGGGGATGCGAATATGAATTTATGCGGACTAAGACACGACCGAACTGGCCGCGCTGCGGGGCGTGAATGCATCGGCTAAGCAAAGCCCAAGCCGTTCGTGTGCGACGGCAAAACGTAGCTGATATCAAAAGGTCCGCATGCCGCCGCGATATAAAGCGGTTCAAGGGCGAAAAGGCCGCCACACCATACAGCGTGCCAAAAGCCTCTGAGTGATTACAAGACACTTATTTCGAACGCTTTTTGAAATTCTTCCGCTTGTTTTATTGTCTACTATTGCAATTAATTACTTAATTGAAGCGTATTCAATCGGAAGTTACTAAATGCCTTCAATGATTTCAAAAAATTTAACAACATGTTGTTGATATGTGAGCATAAACACTGCGTTATATTTAACCAAGCCTTCGTTAGGACACTGTATTAAATGCATTTTAAAACTCATGTCTAAATGGAAGTCTTGTTTGGCCGACATACACTGTAGCGTGTCCACGACAGTAGTAATGCGGTCTGCTATGCTTTGGCATTGGTGGCATGTAAACCAGATCTTTAATGTACAAAATCCTGAAGGAAGATATGTGTACCCTTCATTATTTTCAAATATAAATATCCCTTGCGCTTTTATATAAATGGCTGCACAAAAGACATTAAATTTTGCAAATAATTTTGGAACTTTACAACGGTATGAGGATTTTGCGTTCCCTTATCCAATGATTCTTTTAGAAACACTGTATTCTGTTTGGTTAAGGCTCGTGATCTCAAAACATGGTTTTAAAGACCTACCCACATATGTTTTGGTTTTAATCTATGCTTGTTCTTTTATTTAGACTTGATAAATTCACCTTTTATAATTAATATCTAGTACACGATGCCAGCGTGGTCTCGTGGTTAAGGGACGGACTGCGATGCTGACAGATCCGGGTTCAATTCCGGTGCTCTCTGATGCCTAGCGGTAGTCCTATCCCTCACTAAAAATAATTGAGTACCTGCGTTCATTCGAACAAGGATTAATGGCGGTCGTCTTAGAGCGAGTTTAGGCAACCCTCGCATCAGAGATGGTGCGCGACGACCGGGCTAGTAGTCCACGTATGTCTATGTTAATTTGGGTCACTTCAATTTTACTTTCAAGTTTATTCCTGATGACCTTACCTTCTTAGTTACAACTTTATTTACCTTGTTTATCTTTAACTGACATTTTTTTGTTTAGATTTGTGTATTTGATATTATACAATTCACTATCTTCTTCTTATTTGTTAGTTTTTATCTCTCTCAGCTTTCATGCCACCGCTTCGGAAGTCTACCTAATAGCCTTCTAGTATCTAATCTTTGTGTTTTGGCCCACATTGTCAAACGTTGTGCTTTTATCCTAGTAACGTCGTTGCGATCTCGCCCATCTTACTATATCCTGTACTCCAAGATCTTCTTTTATTGAATTTTTTCTTATTCTATCTCTGAGGGCAACTCCTTTAATAGATCTTAGCACTTTGATCTCCGTTGCTATCATCGTTTTTTGGTTTTTGTCGGTTGGTTGCGACGCAAATTTTTTACTTCGTTCTTCTCTCTTCGAGCAACTAGTTCTTTGATTGTAGTGTACCATTGCATTCTCATTACACGCATTGACAATTTGGTAATTTTAGATATTACTATTTTTTGTCTCTCCCATTTCTATCTTTTTTGATGATTTGATAGTTTTAGTGAATATAATTAAAATGTCCACATTATGATCACTAAAAGTTTTATGCATAGACTTAAGAAAAAAGCCTCTAAAAATTAACAGTTCCGTCACTATCCCTGCATTATCCGTTCATTCCACGCTTGTGTTAATACTAATACATGTTAATACTAATATATTTTTAATAGAAAATAATGATTTGTTTATAATTCTTTAAGAATTATGTTGTTTTGTAAATGAATCTTAACCTTTTATTACTTTCCTTTATATAACCCCTTCTTTTCCTCGTGGTTCTATGTGGGTGTTTGCGCTAATTTCCTTTTATTTTTAATTTTTAAATTAGGGCCGGTATATATATTTAGTTTTGTTCGGCGATGAATTTGTCCGATCACGCGGAGCGCTGATATATAACGCAGCGGCCTTGCTGGCTTGGCCTCTTTTCGCACTCTTCGTTTCTGAATTTCGTTTGTGATAGTTTAGAACGCGGGCAACCGGCTATAAATTTTCCGCAAGCCGGGAGCGTTTTTGACCGAGAGTTCGCCGGTGTGTTTGATTGGCAGTAGAAATTTTCGTTTCTGCGAGTCCGTTCTGTTAAAAGCTTATTTCGTGGCGAAATTCGATTATTTGCATTTCGGGGTTGAAATTTTTGCTGGCAAAAAGTCTATTTCTTCTTTGCTCTGACTCGGCAAGGAACAAAGTAGGAGCCTTTGCACCAGAAAAGCACTACCGTTCGGCTTTGCTATGAAGATTGGGGTAGCTTGTCCTATTTTTTACCCACACCCTTATTTCCTCTTCCTGGATCCCACAGGACCAACAGCACAGGGAACCGATTTCTGCGGGAAAGCGCCGTCTTCACAAGTTAGTGTTTTTAGCTTTAGCTTTTGTTTGAAGTTCGTTTTGTTTAAATTTAAAATTACTATACAGTCCACTTGTCCGCCGCAACAGTGGGTGATTTAAATATAAACGAAAGCCTATTTTGAAGCGTTTTTTAGAAACCAGTGTAATCAATGGCAATGGCTAGAGCACTCCTTTATCATAATGTGGTTCATGAAGGTATCCAACAATACAAATATTCTTCTCGGTCATGCTAGCCCTTGAGCTCTTCTCCCTTGTCCTCATGATACACAAAAAATTTCCAGTTTATATCCAATTCACTCATCTATCTTACTATTAACTGTTTTCTTTAATTTTTTTATTGTTGTACCTTTATCTATTAGTTGCCTCCTTATTTTTATTTTATTATTGTTCTGTTTAAAACAATCTTAAGGTAGTTTTCTTTATTTTTGTGTAGCAATTAGTTTAAAATTGTTGCATTAGGTATTTTTTACTTTGAAGGGCTCTTTCTTGCGCTTCTCTCTCTGAAAAAATTTAAATATTGTGCTAATTTAAATAGGATAAATCAAACAAATTATATAGACCTCTCCGTAAGAAAGATGGTTAAAGACATCAAACAAAAAAAATCTTAAATAGTTTTTTAAACAGCAACTTAATTGTATCCAAGCCTTTAATGTTGGATGAATCTTACCCAAGTAAAATAAAACAATTCTTAGCCTTGAACTAATGGTATAACCTGGTTGGGTTTTTGAACAATAATTGGAGACTGAAGCAACAAAATAGTATGGTTGTGATAGAAGCACATGCGGTATGAAAGCAGAAAACAAAACTAAACTCAAATTACATACGTACGGTACCTTTAGTTTATTTCGAGCTTGCATGGAAAATTGGGTAGATGCAAAAAATGAGTGAATCTGCATATTTGTACTTTTCTATTAGAACAGCATGTTTGCATGCTGCACAAGAAACGATAGAAGACATTCTTTCAAAAAATTGTTAAAAATACAGCATCAAGGGTCTTGCAAGCTGTTTTAGGTAATTTACATTCGCAATTTGGCAATGCTGTTTGTCATCAGGATGAACCAAGTGGTGCTAAAAAATATTTACCATGATAAGCAAGCAGAAAACTTCCTGTAAAGATCCCTTTAATTTTTTTTGTAGTAAGGCATTGAATTGTGTGCAATGTTGCACCAAAAGGCATTTACGCAAGTACTTTTCTTTGAAGATAAACAATGATGAGGTGGAAAACCTGACAAATGGTGTTACGTTGAGAAATTTAGGCCACAGCAAATATAAGCACTAATGCACTGGTGCTCTACGGTGGAAAATTTCTTCTACTCAAGAAGCGGTGACTTTTCAGTTTGACGGTAGAATGCTTCAAAGCTTTTTCAGCTATAGCGTTATGGAGGGCAAGGAAAAAAATTTCATAGCGGCAATATTTCTTTTAAGAACTAAAGCTGGCGTGCTTGGAAATTTTTGACGGCGCCAAAGTTCTCTTGGAGCTAAAAGTATTAAATGTGCTATGAAAAAGTTTCAATAGATGCAGTCATTGGTAAAATATCCTCATATTTGCATCCAAATTTACCTTAAATTAAAAAGATAATTTGGAACTTACTATTTCTACGACATTTCCAATCTATCCTAAAATTTAAGAAGCTGAGACTGGTCAATCTATAACTTCTTTAGGATATATAAAGATTTAACAACATAGAAGGATAAAGCTTAGTTTCTAAGTGACCAAACCGTTGAGCATAGCTATGGTTTGGCCGGCGAAAACTGGATTCTTTCATCAAATTTGTAAAGGATATGATATAAAACATTCTTTAAATTTTTCTCCAAGTTCAATATTAAGAAATCAGATGGAAGCCGAATACAACGAAAGAATTGGACAATGAATATAGGAATAATATAATAATGAATATAAGACACAAGAAGTATTTGCCGAGATAGAAGAAATGGGAATGGACGTAATTTCTCTGACAGAAACAAAAAAGAAAGGAACGGGAATGGAGGAAATAGGACAATACTTACACATGTGGAGTGGAGTCCCAAAAAACGAAAGAGGATAAAAGGGAGTTTCTATGGCTATTAAGCAGAAATATGGAAAACAAATAAAAAGTTGGGAAGCAGTAGACGAGAGGATTATCAAAGTTAACCTCGAGAGTTTTAGATATAGAATGACAATTTTAGGAATATATTCACCTAATGAAGACGATAGCCCCCCTTGAACAAAGACCAATTCTATAGTAAGTTAGACGATATAATAAATGAATGTGGTACGCGACGAAAAGTTCTGTTACTGGGCTATTTCAACGCGTGGGTAGGATGCAAGACGAGAAAGGCTTATAGGTCTATGTGAAAGTAACAACCTAAAAATCCAAAACGGTTTTTATAAACACAAGAAAATTCATACATATACTTTTGAGGAACATGTACGACAACGAAGAACAATCATTGACTATGTTATAACTCGACAGTATTCTACCGGTAGAATCCAGGATGTTAGAGCTTACAGAGGCCCGACATGCGGAACGAATCACTATTTGAAAGCCAAAATAGTGTTTTCACCCAAAGGGCAAAACAAGGTAGTAATACCAAAACAGACAGAGAAAATACAACAAGTCAGATACAACATACAAAGTCTACAACAAAGTAGCATACAATACATATATCAAAATAGATTGGACCAAAAACTTAACGAACATCTACAAGGATCGAACACAGAGATGTATGAACATTTAAGAGCAGGCCTACAGCAAGCCGCAAAAGAAGCCTTAGGAGAAGAGGTTAGAGAAAAACCAAGAAATTATTGGATAAACGAAGACCTAATGGAGGAAATACGCTACAAAAAAGAACTATATACAAAGTGGCTAAATACTAAAGAAGATGAAGATAGAGATGCCTATAAGATCCAACAAACTAGAGTAAGACAATTGATAAAAACTACAAAACAACAAACGCGGGAAAAAAAGTGTAGCGAGATAGAAAGGTACATAGGAGGAAGAAGGACGACAGAGGTATGGAAATTCATAAGGAATGTAAAAGCTCCACATCGAGAAAAAACAATAATACAAAATATTCCTGGCGAAGAATGGAAACAATACTATTTAGAGCTACTCACCGAGAAAAGACCTATATTCCAAGAAAATACGATAACAGAAGGAAGAACGATAGATATTAACTACATAGAAATACAAGAAGAACAAGTAATTAAAGCAATTAAAGAAATGAGAAATGGAAAGGCTCCCGCTCCAGGAGGAATCCCCGTTGAGTTGAAATATACCAAATGAATGGAAAACAGGATATATATCTCCAATACACAAGAAAGGGAAAAGAGACATCTGCGACAACTACCGAGGAATAGCAGTTACAAGTACTTTTAGCAAAATATATGGACGAATTATTCGAGACTTAATTGAACAACAATATCAAGCCGAAGAAGCAGAAGAACAAAGCGGATTTAGGGCAGACAGATCATGTTTAGATAACCTGTTCTGTCTAACACAAATTGTGCAGAAAAAACTAGCAACCGGCAGAGAACTGCATTTAGTATTTCTCGACATATCAAAAGCTTATGATAACGTACCCCTGAAAAAACTGTGGGACGTAATGGAGAGCAGCAACATCAACAGTACATTAGTCAGGGCTGTGAAGAACCTATATGACAATCAAACAGCAAGAGTAAAGGTAGGAGCGGAACTGACAAAAGAATTTAAAGTTACGAAAGGTCTAAAGCAGGGTTGCTGTATCTCACAGACGTTATTCAAGATATATATAGAAAAAGCACTCGAACAATGGAAAAGGAAAAGTATGGGAATGGGGATACCACTGGACGAGGACACTACATTATATACGTTGCAATTTGCCGACGACCAAATTATTATGGCACAAGAAATAAAAGACATTGAATACATGACAAGGAAAGCTATAGAGGAATATGATAAATGGGGGCTTAAAATTAATGTAAATAAATCAGCATATCTTAATATAGGATATGAACAAAACGCTTTAACCTTAGAAACAGGCGAAACTATACCGGCATGTGAAGAATACAAATATTTGGGAGCAACAGTAGGAAAACAAGGATTATATAACACAGAGGTAAAAGAGAGAATAAAACAAGGCCGGAAAGTTATAGGTGCGCTAAATGGGATGCAAATATAAGCAAAAAGAATAAAAAACAAATATACTCCACTATGGTACAAAGTGTGGCACTATATGGAGCCGAAATCTGGCAACTCTCGGAACAACATAAAAATCAACTGAAAGTAATGGAAATGGACTATTGGAGAAGATCAGCGAGAATATCCCGAAAAGATAGAGTCAGAAATACAAGAATACGTGAAATAATGGATACAGAAAGGGACATCTTGGAAGAAATTGAAAAAAGGCAACTCTTGTGGTACGGACATGTCGAAAGAATGGGTAACAACAGGCTCCCGAAAAAAGCAATGCAGTGGCAACCAAGAGAAAGAAGAAAGAGGGGACGGCCAAGAAGAGGTTGGAATGAGGAAGTAGGAAGCCTGAAGCAAAAGTGGGATATCCATCAAGGCGCTTGGATGAACAGAAAATAATGGAAAAAAATATTGAACTCCGGAAGACCCAGATAGAGGTTAAAATACGGAAAGAAATTTTTCTCCTAGTTATATATTCTTCATTTCCTTCAAAGTGTTTATGTGAACATAACACAGACTTTAATCGATAGCCTATTCTTACAACTTCTACAACAAGGTGCTCTATCTATTCTGCAGTTTCGAGAGAGTAAAATTAATTATTAGTTTGTAATTATTTTTTATTTTATGCTTGGCGATTGGTCGGTTGTGAACGCACTGCATCGCATAATTAAGTGACAACTGGGCACTTCCTTAATAAATTTCCATTAAATTCATTTATTTGTTTTATAGGTCCTTATCAACACATGGATTAAAATTATTTGCCCCACATCAGAACTAGTCCTTGAAACTTTATAAATTTTGCTCTTAGAGGAAACGGTGGAGTACGTGTTGTACCTTGAACAGTGAGCCTAAATGCGGCTAAACCTTCTTTTACCACCAATATTAGCCTAAACCATTATTCACCTCTCTTACCATCTACACTTTGTATTAAATAGTCATCTTTCTTCTTGATATGGCTTCGCCAGCACAGGCGTTATCTAGTCGGGAATATCGGTATGTTTTCATTACGTTGTCTATGAGGAAGTGTAACGCCCAATAAGCATCGCAGTGTCTTTTTGGGGACGTCTTCACATATATTTTCTTGGTTAAAAAGAAACAAAAGGTTCTTCGGTACTTTCTGGTCCTAGAAGATTGTTGTCAGGTTACGTCACTTTATTTAACGATTCTGCTTGGAATGTTTTCTTGCAGTCTTTTTCTGGTTTTTTCAGCTTGACACACACAATTTTCTTGTGCACCCCTCTGCATTTAACCTTCCGCTGTTTACCCTCTTGGCTATTGATGGTTCTTACCGGTTTAGTAAAGTTTTGCTGAATGTCTTGACGAGAGTTGTAAATTAGGAAGGTAGTAAAGAAGTAGATCAGTTTTACTTATTTCTATATGGAATTCTTATATCAGGTTTCTAAGCGCCCTTCACCAGACCAATGAAGACCAGATGTAATGGCATGTTTATTTTTCTTCTGTGGGGTTCTGGCAACTTGGATTTTACTTATAAGCTCTTTTCCTTTTATAAACCTTAAGTTACATCTTTCCTTTAATTTTTTCCTTTTTTACACTCTTTGCTATCTTATATATCTTCCTTAAATTATTTGTAAGTTTGCTGTTACTAATCTTTAGCGGTTCTGTCTCGTGATGTACCATTTTGCTTTACACTCAAAGCAATTATCTCTTATCTCTCTTTTGTTCTATCTTATAACCCTATCACAACTCTACGTAGTAATTGTGCGCTTTATATAGATAAAGTAAGCCTTACAGAATATTTCATAATGGTAGAACTCATCTCAAAATATGACAGTGGATAACAATCTAGAAACGCTTTTTTGGAACTTAGTTTAATTAAATAGGTTTGGAAAGATCAGAAAATATAAGTTATTAAATTTAATTCCTCCGACTACCTATAATAACGTGCAACATAGTACAATATAACCACAATAAGTAATGAGGTCTTGAGATAGCATACCTTAAGTTTACATAATTAAATAAACAAACAAATCATCGCCAATGTTATAACACCTCCTGAAAAACACTACTATTTCTCTGCTGATTCATGAATTCCATCGACGCAGTAAAAGATAAAACAATTCTTTGACGGAGCAGTTTTTTATCTTAAGTTAATTCAGTTTACAATGTACAAATGCTTCTATGTTCAAGACAGAGCATTATCATCTACAATATTGCTAGTCAAAGAATACCTCAAAGCCTTGTTTGTGTTTTTGTCAAATATTCATCAGATACTGTAACAATAGTAATAGCCTTACAACTTACTGTTAAGTCGTATATTCTGCATCTTAGTATGAAATCTAATATTCATATTTACCAACTTGTCGCTTACTACTTCTAGAATTGATACAGCAAACATAATTAAAGCCAAATCACGTAATTTTATAAACAACTCAAAAGAAACTAAATATTGTTGAAAATACGCAAAAACAATCGTAACATAGATTGCAGTTTTTTTAAATTTTTACAAATTTTAATTGTCTTAAATTTAATTTAAAGTTTTATTTTGCTTTTTATCTGTAAAAAGTGTTCTGCCATGCTCAGTGGAGTTTCTATAGGTTTTAAAGGAAAATTTAAAAGAAATGTTAAAAAACAAAGGACAGAAAATTAGGAGTACTAAGCTAGGCTGCTGCATATTTATATCATAAGCGTGTAGATAATTGAAAAAACAATTTTTACATAGGGAAAAGTGAATAGAAGACAAGACAGAATCTGAGGGCTGTGGTGTATTTTAAGAATCTTTCAATATAAAATGCTGATTCAGGAAAAAGAAATTTAAACAAGATTACAATAACACTTTATGATCACAAACGTTAAGGAAGGAGAGATTAAGTAAAGGATGTTGAAGACCAGGTTCGTGAATAAAATCTTGCGATGCCTAAATGATGAATAATCAAGTGACTTGCAAGGGTGACGGGTAAGCAACCATTAAACTGATGAGCCGCGTTATAAAATAAATAGAATGCGTCATACGAGAAACAATAAAACTGCCGTCTTACATCAACACATTCAGCAGGAATTTGTGAGATAACTGAAGGCCATTAATAAGCAGAGGCTTAATGTAAGCCACAAAATTCAACATTGGAAAGTGTACCAAGTTGAAAACATGTGTTGAGTTAAATTTCAGGATTAAGCACTAACACACGACGGGGTTGTGAAGAAAACAATTCAAACTAAATCAACTTTCACTGGTTGAACTTGAGCAAAACATTTTGGCAATCCTAAAGGACAAGAAGATGTTAAAGAAGAAAAGTGAGTTGTATAGCATGACCTGAAAGCGGATTTCTGGACTTTTCGAGTCAAGGAATAGCCAATTTATGCTGCCGAAGAAAACGTTTTTCGGTAGTTACTAATTATTAAAGTTTTTGAGGGACAAGCTAATAAAAACACTAGGAATAATATTCGTAAGAGAAAATGTGTTAGTAGAGCGATGTGAGAAGAAGAAAAGATGACCATCTAATTCAGCTACTGATATGGAACTGCACAAATAGAGGGCTCACTGTTACTCAGAGAAAGAAGGTAAAGAAAAGATTACCCCAGTGCTGACCATAGAGTATAACCATAAAGAAAAAAACTAGATAGTGGAATAAAAGCAACAAATACTCATAGAAGCATTTTATTATATAAGCCAACACATTTAGTAGTAACATACCATACAAGCCTTTTCTATCTTTTTTAACAGTAAGATGCAATTGATAGAGATTTAATACGACGGAAGCTTAAAACAAAGTGTTTTAAAGATCAACTGCAAGGTTTGTTCACACATTAAAGATAGAAAAATAGAGAGAGAAGAAAAAAAATAGCATGAGGGGTGAGTGGGACGAGCATAGGGGCAAGCACGGGCATGGGCACACAATTTAAAATTATAAAAATAAATAGACAAAGTAGTTCTACTACCGGATTTTTATTTAATTTAAAAAAAGTGATATTTGTCGCTAATTTATCAACATAATGCACATTTGGCTACTTACCATTAACTCCTGGATTTCCCTTTCATAGGTTTTTGGCTCTTGTCGCAACCACAAAGGCACAGCTTTAATAATAGTATTATTATATATAATAATTTCTTACTTTTTAGGTATTTTTCAAGGGATAAGAAGGTAAAAATTACATTGTAGCAAATTTGGGATATAAGATAAATATTCCAAAACTTCTCAGTGGAGGTTGTAGAGCATGGGCATTATCATGAACCAAACAGACACTAGAGGCTACAGAATTCCGTCTTTTTGGGGGAAAAGTGGACTTGACTTTGTTTTACAAAAAATTACTGTAATTTTCAGTATTTTAGTCAATAGTAGAAAATTGTTTCTGACGATTTCCCGAATATTAAACGATAAATACGCTCAATATTGGGAATATGTGGTGCGTCAGCTGCGCCTTCTCTTCTGTAGTATTTAAAAATTTTGGAGCAATTCTATAATTGAATACTGAATACATGCGTTTCTCCAAACTTTGAAGAAAGTCTCACCAAACTCGTTAAGTAAAATTTTATAATTTTTCTTTGTGCATTAGAAGTTAAAACGTCTGTATTAGACAATAAACCATTCTTTTAATCAATTGTGACCTCACTAGGACGACTAAAAAACGATGACGTTTTAATAAGAGTTTAATATCTTTATAGTAACTAAAAGTTAATGAGAAATTATTATTCTGGTTATGAGTTGAACAATTCTTGTTTGCATAAATTTACCGAGGCACCATAAAATGTTATTTGTATCTTCTAATTTAGCAACGTATTTTTTCAACGAATAGTTTTTTTATTGTAAATTAAGGTCATTGTAACACCGTCCAATCTCAGCAAAATGGTAACAGCAGAACGGTTGGTCCAAACCGTAGGAGAGGGGTTTCGGTGTACTCCAGAACAAATCTTCAATTTCCTGTTTGATTTGAGCAGCTGTAAAGGGTCGAGTAAACTTTCAAAAACCTTTCGAAACTGAAAATCGTCTGTAGTAATTTTCGGAGCTCATTACGATCTTAGAAGCAATGTCAACAATCGTTAATCGGTCACCTTAGGGGCTGCAGCGAACAATGCAAACATTCTTTCCGGCCGCGCTGGTTCTTCAAATTTAATGGCTCTCTATCAACCGATCGCTTAAATCTTCTTGTGGTTGTTTCCCTTTAATTGCGTCTTAAGTCTTCTCAAAATTCCTACTAACTAAATAAGGGGTAGTGCGAGGTACCCTGCAACGCTCAAAATCCGCGCTGTTCTCCGATTAGCTCATGGTGCATAAAAATAACTTTTTACTTGATTCACCCGCCTAAATGTAATAATAACTAGAGATAAAAGTGAGGGCCTTATTCATAATATCTAATATACACAGTGTATAATACTGAGCCCAATAAGAGGCGCGCAGACCTACTTACAAAAAAAAAAACATTAGGGCAAAATAATTTTAAATCATAAAAATAAAAAAATAAATTCACATCTCAAAAACTTACAAAAGTGTGCCTTCCAATAAAATTCTAAAACAACTAATCCCAAAACGTTAACTAGTTTCCCCATTGATCAAGTTTGATGCGTAAACAATCTATAAATACTGTTTCCAACTTTCGCGATTTGCATAAAATTATCTAGAAAACTGTAGACGCAAAAAGTGTCTTTTTGTACAAAACAAGTTTTTGTTCGCAAAAGGCTGAAAAAATAAAAGAATAAGTGAACAAAGATTTTTGTTACTTGAAGGCTGCATAAAACATTCCAATTGTTACAAAAACGAATAGTGTATTAGTACGGGAAGTTTTAAAAACAAAAATTGGCGTACTAAAACGAGGGAGACTCTAAATAATGTGTTTATTTATTTTAATTTTATAACAAAGCGAAAATCCCTAAGTATTAAATGCTGGCAAGTTTTGGAATCGCTGCTTCGGGCGAAATAAAACAAATCCGGCCCCGCGCGCTTGATATCTCCGAATTGCACGTCTGTTCGCATGCCCATTACAACGATGAAAGGAAAAACGTCATTAAGGGCGCCTTTGTAGCGCAACCGGCCCGCTCCTGCTTCAGTTTCCTATTAGCAAGTCCCGTTAAAAATGCATAACCGTGGGGTCGCACATCTGCGGAAGGTCAGTTAACATCCGGGGGCAGTTTCCACGCGAAACATTGTTACGTTCCATATCCAGCGCAATTAGCTTGAATTTTGCAGGGTTTTTGCGAACCCTTTTCGAGCTCTATTAGAGGCGACCGAGCGGCCATTGTTTTTCTCCGGTGTCGTTTAGGCGCTGGAAGAGCTGCAAACTAGGACACTTTAAATAAAACAAAATTAATTAATATAAACAGCAAAAGTGCTTATACAAACAGAACTATTAATATACTGATAAAAGAATAGCTCACGACAACCTTTCTTCTTGTTAGAGTTTTATATTTCTGATTTCTGTAATGATCCGTACTCAGTTAGATATCGCTTTAGGCTGAAATAAATGGTAAAGTAGCTGGCTTATGTGTTGCCTATACGTTACAGCTATGGCAAATAAAGGGTTTTCCAATAAGAATGATATGCTTTTGAAATGAAATGTCAGCCACACTAAAAATGTTACAATTGCTACTAGCTATCATTTGTATTTAGTATACTCTGACAATTCGTCATGGCTAAATACACGCTTCAAGAACGTCTAGTTATTGTCCAAAAATTTGTGAAGGTACGTTATTTTGTAAATTCTCAACTTGCTCTTCGCGAAACCGATAGTCTAATAATCACCATTATGTGCTTCCTATTTGTCAAATCGTTTAAAAATTTAAAATGGGTTTTACTCTTCATGATGCAAAAATACCAGAAAGATTTCAAACTGCAAGAAATGTGGGGAACATTGCAACTGTAAGAGATAACGTTGCAGAGGCTCCAAATTTATCAATTCCTTGTTGTGATCAAGAATGATGGCTTAGAAGAACAATAACTTTATGTATTTTGTTAAGATTTGGGTTTACACTCGTATAATCACCCCATCAAATTCGGTGTTCGGCAAGGTAGCGTCCTGGGCCCTCTCCTCTACCTTGTCTATACTGCTGACCAGCCAGAAACTGACAACACTGTGCCTGCTACCTTCGCTGACGACACGGCAATACTTTCTACTCATAAAAATGCGGATACTGCAACTTCCAACCTCCAACAGCACCTCAATAAAATCAGCACATGGTCAGATAAATGGCGAATAAAAGTTAATCAAAGTCAGCCCAAGTAACATTTACTATGAAAACCAGTGTTTTCCCGCCTATTAACATTAACAATACCCTAGTACCAGTAAAAACCGATCAGCGGCTCACGTAGAACAAACTAAACGCAAACAGTTAAATCTGAAGTCAAAGCTATCGATTCGAAACAAACTGTTGCTCTACAAAACGATGCTAAAACCAATTTGGACATTTGGTAAACAGCTTTGGGGGTGTGCCAAACCGGCCAGAATAAAAACACTGCAACAGTTTCAATCAAAAACAACCCGCGCAATGTTGACGCGCCCTGGTTTGTAACCAATCCATGAAGACCTAGACGTCCCATTCGTTGCCGATGAAATTAAAAGATTTGCGACGATTTACCACGAGCAGTTAGATGGGCACAGTATCATCCACCAGTACGACGACTGAAGAAAACAGCCTGACGACCTCATCAACCTGCCGCAAATGGATCTTTTTGGAAGTATTATCAATAGATAATTTCTCCTATCACTACTTCCCCTATCATCAGATTTACTGAATATTTTTGTTAAGTAGATTGTAAATAACGTTATTGTCTATAAAAAAAACTCGTATAAGATTTTGTTGGCTCAGGAAATGAAGCCATTGAACCATCGCAAGCGTTGTGCAACTTGAAACGGATCATAATTTTGGGCAAAAAATTATCTTTCCAAATAAAGCTCTTATTTAGTTAAGTGGATATCTTAGCAAAATAAAACTGTCATTTTCGGTGAAAAAACAATATACAACAGATTCACGAGAAGCCCTTGCATCCGCAAAAGGTTACTGTATGGTGTGGTTTATGGCATGGTAGTATTATCGAACCATTCAAAACGAGATAGGAGGTACAATTACAATTATTGATGAGCGGTACAGATTTCTTGCGGCCAAATTTAAATGAAATTTATTTAGATGATGTGTGCTTCTAACAAGACGATGCCACATGTCACACTGCTAATACCACTATTGACGTATTTGTAAGGAAAGTTTGGTGAAAGGACAATTTCAAGAAATGCAACTGCTAGTTGGACTTCAAGAATTTGTGATTTAACTTTTTAGATTGCTTTTCGGGGTTATTTAAAATCTATAATTTATGCAAATCAGTCATGAACCCTTGACGTGTTAAGATTGAACATCAAACACTGCATTCGTTCATCAAATTTGCTCGTATGCAAGAAACCAAGTAGATACTTAAATGATGTTATTCAAAGCACAATGTACTAGATTGTGCTTCAAAATAATATAAAAAGTTTGGCTGTATGCAAAATAGTTTGTATTTCATTTCATTATAAAATCATATCGCTCTAATTGGAAAACCATTTATATACAAATATCAAATTGTGCACAGTATGAAAAATGTCTAGACAAAAGTACAATATTTTAAAACTTACCACAATGTAATTTAAGATTCATTTATTAGAAATACTGAATTTAAGTTTATCAAGCTTAATAATAGAATCTAAGTTTATTTATTGTATTTTACAAATGTCGACAAGTTATGGTAACAAAACAAAAGTACCTTTTTAAATAAGGGCACTAATAGATGCGAAGGTTTTCACGGACGATGTTATGGCACATCGCATGGTTGGTTCTCGGGTCGGAGTTCAGAAACTCTTGACGTTTTGTCTACAACTGCAGTAGACATCTTCAGAAGAAAATCTTCGTTGCTCACATGAACAAGGTATGCAGTATACCCCTAGCGATTCCTGCGAGTTTCTTGTATCTTCGACTGGAGCAAGCAAACCCCGTATCTCGATGGTAGTAATATAAATGGTTTCCACTTTGTATTTACTGGGAATTTTTCCTATCCGGTCTAAACCACAATTAGTTGGCTGAACCTTCTAATTTAGTCTTAAAAAGCTCAGAGTAACCTAAAGTAGTTAGTTAAATCTCCTAATTTTGTCAGAAAAGTGCCATATAAACCAAATTGGTTAACTAAATCTCCTAATTTAGTTAGAAAAAGCTCAGATAAACCAAAATTGGTTAGGTAAATTTCCTAATTTAGTCAGAAAAAGCTCATATAAACCAAATTGGTTAACTAAATCTCCTAATTTAGTAAGAAAAAGCTCAGAGAAACCGAAACTGGTTGGCTGAATCTACTAATCTAATCAAAAAAATCTAAAATAAACCAGAAGTGGTTGGCTAAATCCTATAATTTAATCAGCAAAAGCCCAGAGAAACTAAAATTGGTTAGCTAAATCTCCTAATGTAGTCAGAAAGAGATCAGAGAAAGCAAAATTGATTAGGTAAATCTCCTAATTTAGTCATGAAAAGCTCATAGAAACCAAGTTGGTTAACGACATCTCCTAATTTACTTGGGAAAAGCTCAGATAAACCAAAATTGGTTAGATAAATCCCCTCATTTTGTCAGAAAGAGCTCACACAAACCAAATTGGTTAATTATATCTTCTAATTTAGTCAGACAAAGTTCAGACAGACCGAAATTGGTTAGGCAAATCCCCTAATTTAGTCAGAAAAAGCTCAGAGAAACCGAAATTGGTTAGATAAATCCCCTCATTTTGTCAGAAAGAGCTCACACAAACCAAATTGGTTAACTATATCTTCTAATTTAGTCAGACAAAGTTCAGACAGACCGAAATTGGTTAGGCAAATCCCCTAATTTAGTCAGAAAAAGCTCAGAGAAACCGAAATTGGTTAGATAAATCCCCTCATTTTGTCAGAAAGAGCTCTCACAAACCAAATTGGTTAACTATATCTTCTAATTTAGTCAGACAAAGTTCAGACAGACCTAAATTGGTTAGGCAAATCCCCTAATTTAGTCAGAAAAAGCTAAGAGAAACCGAAATTGGTGGGCTAAACTTTCTAATTTAGTCAAAAAAGAAGCTCGGAAAACAAAAACGGGTTCGCTAAATCTCCTAATTTAACCAAAAAAAGCTCAGAAAACAAAAATTGGTTAGTTAAATCTAATTTAGTCAGAACGAGTTTAGAGAATCCATAATTGGTTAAATAAATCTTTTAATTTAGTCAAAAAAAGCTCAGGAAAATTACAAATTGTTGGCTAAATCCCCAAATTTAGTCAGTAAAATCACAAAAAAAACAAAATTGGTTAGATAAATTATTTAATTTAGCCATAAAAAGCTCAGAGAAACTAAAATTGGTAAAATAAATCTCTTAATTTAGTCAGAAAAAGTCCAGATAAACCAAAATTTGTGGCTAAATCCCCTAATTTGCTCATAAAAAGTTTATAGAAACCAAAATTGGTTAACTAAATCCCCTAATTTAGTCAGCAAAAGTTCAGAAAAACTAAAATTGGTTAACCAAATTTTCTAATTTAGCCAGAAAAAGCTCAGATAAACCGAAATTGGTTAGCTAAATCCCTAATTTAGTCAAAAAAAAACTTAGAAAACAAAAATTATTTAGCCAAATCTCCTAATTTAGTTAGAACAAGCTCAGAGAATCAAAATTGGTTAGCTAAATCCTAAGTATTTTCTCCTTGTTCAAATTTGCAGTCTGGAATCACTATTGAATATAAAATTATTATTTGTAGTTGAAGAGTCAAACTCGCTTGTAAATTTACAGTTTACCGTCTAATCCCTGGGCCATTCAACTAAATAAATGGTTATTCTCTACTAACCATAAATACATTGAAACTCTTTATTTCATCATCATACGGTAGGCAAAGCTTTTTTACCTTACATCAACAGGGTTACGAACTGGATAGAACAAATTCTCAATAAACACAAGGTAGAAACTATTTATACCACCACCATCAAGATACGAAATTTGCTTAGACCAGCCAAAGATCCAAGAAATCCACAGGAGACGCCAGGGGTATGGTGCACACCTTGTTCAAATGAGCAAGTTTACATTGGTACTATGGGCCAAACCCAAAAAATCAGCAGTTGCTAAACATGCTTTGGAAAATCCTGACCACGAGATAGAATTCGGAAAAACCCAAGTTTTATCCAATTGTAGGAATTATTTCCCGATATTATATAGAAAAGCAGTGGATATTTATAAATATAAAAATGATTTTAACAGGGACTAGGGATTTAATCTACCTAAGTCTTGGTTCATCGCTCTTAAGGGGCAAAAAACAGACTGTTATACGGTGAGAGAGCGAGTGACGTCAGAAAATGCCAAAATATTACCTGGAATGACCTGATTGACGTCAGCAGCTAGTCCGATCACGTCACCTACCATCCTGGTGACGTCAGTAACGGTTCCCCAACACTATCCTTACCGTACTCGCACGAATATAAAAGCGAAAACGCAAGGACAGTCGCTTGATTTTTAGAAAAAATTTTTATAAAGATGTCCGTCCGCCGCAGTTGGGGACAAAACGTTTCGGAACTCCGACCATGGTCTTATAACCCGAGAATCAACCACACGATGCACTAAAGGCAACGACTTCTCTTGGCCTGTCATTATTTTTTATAATTTAGCATTAAATTAATTGGTTTTTATAAGCCCTTCTTTTTTATGGTCGCTATTTATCGCTTTGGTTCGTGGATTCATATTACAAGAGGTTATAGATGAACAAGGGGCTAGCTAAAAGTCAGAAAATCTTCTCATTCCAATTTCTTTAACTTTTTATGTTTTCACTATTGCTCTTCTCGTAATGTACGATATACATTTTTATGAGCTTAATATTGGATAAAGTATTAATCGATAATAACTTGATTTTTCCAATTGATTCAAACTCAGGCTGGTACTCTGAAAAAAAGTTGTTACAAGAAACGAGATTTTAATGAAAGAAGGACGCCCTAAAACAATGCTTTTGATAATTCCAGTTTTTCTTCTGTTTGTTAAAACTACCGCAACTTTTCAAATCTGTTAGTTCTATGAAAGTGGAGAGTAGGAAATATTAAAATAAAAATTTATTAATTTTCTTTCTAATCTTTGAAATTCCTTTTTTCCAGAAAATTTGTAATCGATATGTACTTATATATAATCTACATTTATTAATTTAAGCAATTACTTTCACTTTTTTTGGTTTTTTATTTCTTTTTTGTGTTTTGGCACAACGTGTCATCATCTAGTTATTTTATGTTGACAGCTTTTATATTGTTGACTTATATATCTAAACCAAGTATTCTTTGTATATTAAAACTGTTAGTCATAGTTTCTTCACTTTGGTTATAGCTATATGACGCAAATTACTTTTATTTAGCTATTCCTTTGCTTCAATCTTCCAAGACGCTGCTCTACAGGTTATTGCATGAAAGATGAAGGTATACGCATTTTTTTTATGTGCCCATCAAAAAATTAATTTAAATTTAGTCTAAACTCTGAGTTTCTAGGCATTTGTGTTCATCTAATTTCCTGTCTGCAATTCCCAGCAATGTTTGCTTGTACCCCAAGCTATATATATATTACTTTCCTATTGTCGATATTTATATACAAAAGGTAACCTTCTGCGGCTACCCTCTCCTTCAGCTGAAGTGACGAAAAGTGGCGCTCTTAGTATCATGCGAGTCCACTCGTGTAGCTGACTCTACGTAAAGAGCAGCCTCGGATTTCAACTTTGTGCCCTTTTCTTATTTTGTAGTCGGAAAGTCTGATATCTTGATATATATCATCTACAATTCTTCCAATTGGTAAATACGAAATGCTATACCAAAGAATAGCGAGTTGTTATTGTTGAAGTTCATTGTAAATTTTATTATGTTATACAGGGTGGCGCATAGCCAACTTACACATTTCAAATCTGAATAGCGCGCTCGCGATAGCTTGTCGTGATTGCCAGGGGGGCGAATAGTAGATGAAGGGATGCCACTTCATAACATACGCTACCGCGGTATGTCAGTCGCAATAGAGCATTGGAACGTGCAATACCGTGTTACCTGTGTTTAGTTATTACAAAACAAATTCCGTCACGGAAGTTCAGTGCAGTTTCAATGTTGGTCGACATGGTTACGTATCGTCTCGCAATACCATATTAGCCTGGGTAAAGAAATTTGAAGAAACTGGTAGCGTGTTAGACGTGAAGCATGGCGCTCCCCAAACAGTGGAGACGCCAGAAAACCTGCAGACAGTGAAGGGAGCTGTTGAACAGAGTTGCCGTTCGGCGCGCCAGCAATCTAGTATTTTAGGCGTCAGTATAAAAAGCTTAAATCGAATGCTAAAAGAGATAAAATTTCACCCTTACAACCTGTAAGTTGTCCAAAAAATTAGCGAAAGAGACAAGCAAACAAGAGTTGCTTTCTACACCACCATGAGTGGTTTGTTACGAGAAAACCCAGACATTCGGAATAATTTGCTAATAACCGACAAAGCACAGTTTCATGTTCCTGGCTGGGCAAACAAACAGAACAGGCGATACTGGTCGTCAGTGAATCCTAAGGAACTGCAAGAAAAGCTCTTGCACCCTCCTAAAGTAACGGTTTGATGTGGAGTTGGTGCTTTCGCAATTGTAGGCCCGTATTTCCTTGAAAATAACAATAAACAAACAGTGACCGTTGATTCAGAACGCTATGTGAGTATGTTGGAAGGCTTTGTTGAACAAAAGTTACGACAGATTGGCATTGACTCTAAAAACCTATATTTGCAGCAGGACGGAGCAACAGCCCACACTGCGCGAAACAATATGGCTGTAGTTCGTAAAATGTCTCTCATTTCGGCGCAATCGCTTGGCCAGCTCGATCGCCCGAGCTCAGTGTACCACACTTTTTCCTGTGGGGGTTCCTGAAAGACCGTATGTGCCAGAGGCATATCTTGAGTATTCAAAAACTTAAGCAAGCCATTGGTGACGAAGTTGCAGCCATTGATGAGAACCAAATACGACGTGCTATCGATGATATTATCGAGAATATAAACTTAAAATTTGATGCAATGACAATTTAAGTTTACATACTCACTACCAAATACAGAGGCGAGGTAATACATAGAATATATGGGGAGGTTAAGGAAGTCATAAAATATATAAAAGGGGAAGAGAACCTAATAATAACAAAAACGGGAAAGAAAGAAACCGATGGAAAAACAGTTGGAAATTGTATGTTAGGAAATAAAATTGAAATAAGAGCCAGACTCGTTGAATTCTACAAACAGCATAATTTAGTTATCGCCAATAAGAAAATACACGTTGCAAATACATAGAAGAAAATAGAAAACATTAAACAGATTGCATTCTAGTGAAACATAAATTCAAAAATCACCTCAGATAGCAACCATAGTTTGGCCGTGAGAACATGCCAATTAAAATTAAATAATTGGAGACAACGTAAGAGGACCTGGCAAATGGAAACAGTAAAAGAAAATAAAACAAAAAAATCTATATAAAAGATTACGGAAAAATAATATACCACAGAACAGTTTAAAACAACTATGGAAAAATATAAAATAAAAATTTATCGATGGTGTTCCATTAAAGATATGTTATTTTAAATTATTAAAATACATTCTTTTAAATGCATATAGTAAAGTCTACCATTAATTATAAATGCAATATCTTCCAAGTGGCCGCCTTGGCCTCTCTTACAGACGGCAGTTCATTTAAAGAAATTCTAATAATGATTTTGAATGTGAATTGTTGAACGCTTAAATATTTAATAATAGAAGCTCATCATAAACCTTACCTTTGACATAGCTTTAAGTAATAAAGTCTAATGGTGTCAAGTAACATGAAGTCTCCATTTCGAGAAATTAGTTAGAGATAAAGGTCATCCTCGTCTATGGCATTCACTTATGGCCAATCAGCATGTCATTATAACGCAAACTATTTACTGAAACGGCCTCGTCAGCCTCGTTGTCGAAAACTAAAGATTAATGGCGCTAGCAAACCAAAAAGTGCATCAAGCTATAACTTGTTGTCAATAATACGGCTTCTCGACGATTTTTTTGAATTTTCAATTATACAAATGCGAAATTTGCTTATCCACTTATCCAGTAAGATAAAAATGGGCCTTTGGGAAATGAGACAATAAATTTTTGAAAAATAAAGGACCGTTCATTTCACTTGCAATATTCTATTAACAAATGTAGAGCGTTGTTTATGATATACATTTATAAATTCCTATTCCTGTGTTAGCTAAACTAGGTATGCCTTTAGGTCCAGATCCTTGTGCAATATATGATACCGGCTAGTTTGTGAGATGTCCAATCCAATGTCTTAAAAGCGATAAATTTGGATCTTATGCAACGCTTTCACCTGCAGGGACTTGTCCGCCCAAGCATGCTTTGGGTCTTTATATACGAAACTTGTCCAAAATTTTACTCTTCTTAACAGCAAATGAAGTACTCGACAAAAAGGGGAAAAGAAGACGATTGATCGCAAATAAAATAGTAAATTGGTAAAAAAACAAGAAAATTGAAGGGCATCAAAACAAAAAACAAAAAATTATGTAGAAGACATGAGGATAATACCAAGCAAATTAAATACTGCACATAAAATAGAAAAACCCTTTTTAGAAAAACTAGAAAAATATCCAGTGTGGGGTTGCTAGTCCCCCATCGGGCGCCTCCCCAGGTGGCGGATAGGGGAACACCTCCCAGATATGGGTGGTACCGGGGAAATGAAATACCCGGGGTGGACCAAAACTAGCATATCAACGGGCAGCAACGTGGATATTAGTTCGTATAGGCGGATGTCAGGAAGACGGGAACGACTATAAGAACAGATAACCTTAAGCACGGAATAAATGATATTGAAGTGGTTAAGATATTGCGATGAGGAAGGCAACAGAAAACCACCTCATTACTTTTCCTAGTAAAATCATCATGGTAGTGAAGACTGACAATCTAAATGTTACTGATCATGGGTATCGGACCCCAAGATCCGGCAGGGAGGAGAATGTTGGGCCTCCCAGGTCGTCATCAAGCGAAATCCCGGCAGAACGAACACAAACACAAATAGAAATACATTCTTGAAGATAAATAAGTCACGGTGAAAATAGCAACATGGAATGTCAAAAGCATGTATCAAGCAGGAAAGGTACAAAATGTTATTGCTGAAATGAAACGGATGGACATAGATATTCTTGGAATCCAGCGATACTCAATGCCAGGAACGGAGAATGCACTATAAACAACAACTACAGCGTTTATTACTCTGGTGGAGATGAACCCAACCACAGATATGGAGTTGCTACAATACTGTCAGATAGACTGAAACCGCAAGTTAAAAGCGTGATAAATTATTCAAATAGAATAATGTTGATACAACTACACTCTCACACCAATAACATCAATATTATTCAGATCTATGCCCCAACAGCAGACAAAAGCGACAATGAAATAGAGGAGTTTTATAATCACCTGGATATACTGATGAACTCCATCGCTAAAAATGACGTGACAATCGTGCTTGGTGATTTTAATGCAAAAATAGGAGAAGGAAGTGTACAGGATTATGTTGGCCCACATGGACTAGGTCAGAGGAACGAACGTGGAGAAAACTCATTGAATTCTGCCAGAACAAACAGATGGTAATATCTAACACATGGTTTAAGCTCCCTAACAGACGGTTATATACTTGGACCTCACCAGCACACACCAACGACCACGTGGTACGAAACCAAATCGATTTCATTTTAATAAATAAAACATATAGAAATGCGCTTCTGTCCGCCAAAACATACCCAGGTGCAGACGTGGGATCAGACCACAATCCAGTGGTGGCTACTTTTAAACTAAAATTGAAAATAATAAAAGAAAACGTCTGGATCCAAAAGTCAATGCCCGAATTTTAGAAAATGCCAAGGTAAAACTGATATAACGAAAGATATTAATATAAAATTAGAAACACTAAAGAATTCAAAAGAAACAACTATCGAGAAGCAGTGGCTAAATATCAAAACAGCAATAATAGACGCAGCCAACCAAAATTCTTCAGAAATAACCCAATATGCAAAACAGGAATGGATGACACCTGAAATCCTTAAATTAATGGAGACGAGAAGGAAATATAAAACATAGATGACAACAAGTATAAAGAAATACATAAGATTATTAAAAAGAAATTATAAAAGCCAAAGAAAATATATGACCGACAGATGTAACGAAATAGAGGAGCTTCAGACGAAACATGATACATTCAATTTGCATAAAAAGTTAAGGAGATGACGGAGTAGCAAAGAAGAGACAGAGAAGTATTATGAAAGACAAGAATGGCAACATAATTATAGACATAACCAAGCAAATAGAAATATGGAAGGGATACATAAAAGAACTCTTTGACGACGACAGGACGTCAGAAATAGAAATGGAATATAACCAAATCAGCTCGGATAGCCCGGCTATGACGCTAGAGGAGGTTAAACATGCTATATACAACTCCAAAGACAATAAAGCCGTAGGCCCAGATAACGTACCTGTAGAATTTCTAAAGCTAATAGAGGACGAAAATCTACACTTGTAGATCTATACAATAATATATATAAAAAAGGGAGTATTCCAAACGATTGGTTACGATCGGTGTTTGTACCTCTACCCAAAAAGAACAACCCCAAAGACTGCTCAGAATTTAGAACAATAAGCATTATAAGCCATACTTTAAAGGTGTTTTTGAAAATCGTACATAAAAGGATTTACAGAAAATTAGAAGCAGATATTAGCGACACACAATTCGGATTCCGAAACAACATGGGGACAAGAGAAGCACTCTTTGGGATAAATGTTCTAATACAGCGATGTTTCGACATGAATGTGGCTTTGTATATAGGATTCATAGATTATGAAAAAGCCTTTGATAAGGTAAAACACGATAGGTTGATAGCAATTTTGAGACAAAAAGGCTTGGATCCTTGTGATATCCGCATCATTCGTAATCTTTATTGGAAACAACATGCGGCGATCAATGTTAATGGCCAGTTGTCCGAAAATATTGAGATCCTTAGGGGCGTTAGACAGGGATGTTACTATCACCTGCCCTCTTTAACATGTACTCTGAGTGTATATTCCGGGAGGCTTTAGAGGACCAACAAGGAGGGATAAAATGAATGGGCAAGTGATCAATAATCTGCGATATGCGGATGACACTGTAATAATAGCTTGCAATCCCGACGACCTACAAAACATGCTAGAAAATATCAACAGAGTTAGCAAAGAGTATGGTCTCAAAATGAACTGTAAGAAAACTAAATTCGTGGTCATCAAGAAAATAGGAAATAATAACATCAACAATATAAAAATAAAAATCGAAAACACCGAAATCGAAAGAGTGCACAGATACCAATATATAACAGTTGTAATGACCAAGCTACTGAAATCAATAGAAGAATCGAAATGGCGAGGGCAGCGTTTGTAAAAATGAGGCAATTCTTCTCTAATCGCAATCTCTCGCTAGATCTGAGAATGCGCATGGTACGATGCTACGTCTTCTCGATTCTGTTGTACGGAATGGAGGCTTGGACCCTAAACAACAGCAAATGAAAAAACTGGAAGCCTTTGAGCTCTGGATATACAGACGCATACTTAAAATATCATGGACAGAACACGTTTCCAATGAAGAAGTCCTCCATCACATGAACAAAGAACGAGAGTTACTACTGACATTGAAAAAACGCAAATTGGAATATTTCGGACATGTCATGCGAGGTGAAAGATACTGCTTGATGCAATTGCTCATACAGGGCAAGATCTCAGGACAAAGATCGAGAGGCAGAAGAAGGATTTCGTGGATGAGGAACCTCCGGGAATGGTTTGGATGTTCATCAATAGATCTATTCAGAGCAGCTACAGCAAAAATTAGAATAGCTATGATGATTGCTATCCTCCGATAGGAAATATCAGAGAAATTATATACAAACAGGAGAAATACAACTTTAATTAGAGAAAGAACCTTGTGTAGTGAAAATTATAACTTAAGCAATTACATGAAGATTAAAAAAGAGAATAACAAAATAAAGTAGAATAAGAAAAGAGAAAAGGTGAGATGGGAGATAAAATATTGTATGCAGAATCTAAAAGCGCTACAAATCTGAAAATAAATAAATCGTTAGGGTTGGGCCAGATACATTCTGAGGTTATACAAGTTATAGGAAAAAATAGGTACGAGGGTGGTCCCAAAAGTACCCGACCCAACAAAGAAAACACAAAACCTTTGGAAAACAATATATTTATTTTTCACCATAATCTCCTTTCAGCTCTATACATTTTCCCCAGTGATGTTCAATAAGTTCGATACCCTTTTTATAATAAGAACTGTCTTGCTCCTCAAAATAGCCATTAACTGCCGACATCACTTCTGCATAGTTAGAAAATCTTTGACCACTGAGCCATTTTTTCAAGTTTTGGAACAGAAAATAATCCGACGGAGCTAAATCTGGCGAATTAGGTGTATGAGGTAGCAATTCAAACTTTAATTCATTAATTTTGGCCATTGAAGTAACGGATCTGTGAGCTGGTGGATTGTCTTGATGAAACAGCACTTTCTTCTTAACCAAATGCGGCCGTTTTTGCTTGATTTCTTCGCTCAAACGTTGCAATAAGTTCGCATAATACTCGCCGTTGATAGTTTTTCCTTTTTCAAGATAGTCAATGAAAGTTATCCCACGCGCATCCCAAAAAACCGACGCCATGACCTTGCTTGCAGATGAAACGGTCTTCGCCTTCTTTGGAGCCGGTTCTCCCTCTTGATTCCATTGTTTTGATTGTTCTTTTGTCTCGGGTGTGAAGTGATGGACGCAAGTTATGAAACGGCGCAAAAATTCTGCTTTGTTGTTGTGAAACTTCGCTAAGCACTGAATTGAAACATCTTCACGACACTGTTTTTGCTCGAGTGTGAGCAAACGCGGCATCCATCCTGCACACAGCTTTCTCATGTCCAAATTTTCAGATAATATGCGATGTACCGCAGTTTTTGAAATGCCTACTATGTCTGCTAGCTCGCGCACTTTCAGTCGACGATCATCCAGTACCGCTTTGTGGATTTTCTTCACCATTTCTGGAGTCATCACCTCATTTGGTCGACCACTGCGATGCTCGTCTTGGCAGCTCGTACAGCCTCGTTCAAACTCTGCTACCTAATATTTTACTGTTGTAAACGAAGGAGAAGACTTACCCAGAGTAGAATCCAGTTCAGCTTTTATATTGGTTGTGCTGAGGCCTTTCAAATAATAGTATTGTATCACATAAAGATGGCCAATTTTTTCCATTACAAATTCACTGAAAGCGTTCACTATTGATGGCTGCCAAACAAATACTAAACATATGCTTTATAGATTGTGTACTTTCTAATACAGTGATATTTTCCAAACAACTACCATCGTATAAGGTATATACCAAATAGTGTGCGAGTTGTATGAAATAGGTATAGCATCAGAACACTTTACTAATAACAGAATAACATCGATCTTAAAACAGATGATAGAAGGGCAATTCATAGATAAATTTTGATTCAGAAAAAACTCTGGCATGAAAGAATAATAGTAGGAAAGGAAATGAAAAAACAAAGAAAGACTTACATCCCATTTGTGGACATCGAAAAAGCCTTCAATACAGTAAAGAAAATAGTATTTTTTAAAGTGCAGAGTGTGTATTAAAGAGAAACATATGAAAGTTATAAAAATTCTTTACACAAAACAAATCCACACTAATTAAATAACTTAAAAGGAGAAGGGGTAAACAAGAATGCGCATTATCGTCACAATTTTTTATCCTGAACTAAGTAACCTTTGAAAGAGAGTAAGCATAGAGGTTCAAACAATGAGAAAAAATAAAGACGATACGATAGAGAAATATTATCGCTATATTAGAATAGAGTGCACAGGTTGCTAAATTAGCGCTTAATGACATGGACAATATACTAATAAGAGGGTATGGAATGAAAGTAAATCATTCTAAAACAAAGATGATAGTATGGGGTAGAAACAGACAAGGGCATAGACAAATTAGGCAAAACGAACATACAGTGGAAGAAGTAGAATAGTCGCGCTACTTAAGGATCATTGCAACAAAAGACGGAAGATGAAGAAATTATACGAAGGCTATAATAAGCAAAAAAAAATTGCTAATGTCAAATAAAATCCCTCTAATTAGGGAAAAACTGCTGATAAAAACATTTGTTCAGAGTATAGAGCTTTACAGTCGTAAGACACAGACGATCACTACTAATGAGAAGAAAAAAAAGAGGAGACACGCTATTAGAGCATGTTCTAAAAAAAAATCTTGAAAACTATTACAGAAGGAGAAGTCGAACGACAAAACGCACAAGACCAAGACTGCAATATGTATCTCAGATCATAGTAGATATGCAGTACATCAGTTATACTAAACTGAAAAGACTGGCTAAAAATAAAAGAAGACAAAAGCAGATAGTGTAGGGTTAAACCAATCCAAAAATTGATAATTGAAGATGGAGAACATCAGCTGTTCCGATATTTCCATAATTTGTAAATGTAACTATAACATCCTTTACCTTTAGCTAATTCTTGTAAGCCTACAAACAATGGGAGCATCAGAGATGGTGCGCGACGATCGGGCAGAAAGAGCGAACATGTGAGAGCCTTAATCTCTCAGTTTGCAGGCCGTGCGCACAAGTGGGGCGTTAGAACTTTGCCATTATATATAGTTCTGTTCAACCCAGCAACAGTATAGCACGTATTTTTCGTATCTATTCTACTTTTTAAAGTATTCATAATTCTCAAAATTAATTCAATTGTCTCATTATGAATTTTTTTCTCATCAGCAAACTATAAAACCTATGCCCAGCAATCTTAAAAAGCAGAGTTGATAAGTCATTAGTAATTATGCGATGAAGAGCGTCACGACTGTGTAATGAACTTTACTTTTACTGTAAAAGGTCAGTTACAATGTGAGGTCTCGGGCGGATTCGAAACTATTTCTTCTGCGAAAAGTATTGAATATTTGCGGCAGTTACCGGGAAAGGCAGTACCATAAAGGACAGCGCGTTCCGCAATAACGACTATGTTTATGTCGTTGAAACGCTCCCAGATTTTATATTCGAAAATTACTTCGAACACTTCTGACATAAATACAAACTAACGTTTATAATTCGCCCCCGTTCCTTGCGGAAGGTCGTCCTAATAGCAATTTTTTCATAACTAGGCCCATATAATATCGACGGTTTTCATAGTGTGTCAAAAAGTAGATTGAGAGTAATTTAGTGTGATAGTTTTATAATACATCTGTGGATAACACCGCTTATCTAAAAGAATTAATTTTGCAATCAATCAAATTTTCTTTAAAGTTCTGTTGTTAAATTACTGTCTGAGATACATATTTATTTAAAGTATAAATACAGCGACCTGAATTATGATAGAAAGTATTGGTGTATTATCGTAAATTTTAAATATTTGTATCATAAGTGCAGTAACAGTGAGTTTATCACTATTAGTTTGTTGATAGTAAGATATACGAACCTATGTACATAAATATGTCTATCGGAGGTCTTGTAGAAATGTTATCTTTGGCCTGGGCAATATATATGAACTTTAAGATGGAACAATATTGTATTGAAATGTCACTAAATTGTGTTCTTAAATTTCAAAGCTCTCAACTGAGCTTATCCGAATGATACTGAAATAGGAAATCGATTTATGCTACTTTATTTAAGGTTTGAATACCTTTGATCATGTGATCTAGACGAAAAATAAGCATTTAGCAAATTAGGCTTTTTAGTGAGACAAAATAAAGGTCTCCAGAAACGTGTCTTCAAAAGACAACTATTTAATATAATTCAATATAAAAAATGTATGAAAGGTGCTACGTTTACTTGGGTAATTAAACTAAATCTACTATATTTTTAACTTTTGTCAGAGTCGAGTACGAGCAGTGTTACAGTGCAGACGTTCCTTGGCCTGCCTCATATCAGTGCGATACGCTTGACCTTAAAGCTATCCGTAGCTAATATTGTAAGTAAATTTTATTTTACTTATTCTCAACAAAACTAATACAATCTCGGTAAATGAATTAAAAATGGATTATCAAGCGCATAACAAGCGCAAAATAGACAGTTTAACACCGCCCGTTAATGAAGTCCAAAAACGGTATGCATGGACCACCCAAGATTTATTAACCAGTAATAAATTCTATCTACCAGCCCATTTGGAAAATACATTAGCTGATGGCGAATCTTCCAACAAAAATGACTCAAACGTGTCCGATAAAACACAATCACAGCCAGAAACTCATAATATACCAACCATCAAAGTCCCACCTATCTACTTACCAAACACCTTAAATCATAAAGCCTTAATTGAATACATACAAAAACTAGCTGCTGGAACCTTCACAACAACGTATAACACAAACACATTACGAATCAATTTAACAAAAGACGAAGATTTTCAAAAATTAACCAAACATTTTACAGAAAATCAAATCCAATATCATACTTACCAAAACCCAAATGACAAACCAATTTCCGTAGTAATTAAAAATGTTCCACTTTCTCTGACAGATGAGGAAATCAAAACTGAACTAGCTAGTCAGGTGCCTGTGATAAAGGTAACACGATTGTACACCAGAGATAGAAAACCTCTACCTGTTTGTGCACTAGAGCTAATCAATAACGAGCAAGAGAAATATATTCACTAAAAGCAATTTTTCACCCCGTAGTTACTGTTGAAGCTAGAAGAAAATCCAAGAATATACCTCAGTGTTACAGATATCAACAGTATGGCCATACTAAAAATTATTGCAGTCTAAAACCAGTTTGCGTAAAATGTGCTGGTAATCATCTACATTCCGAATGTCAAAAGATGCCAAACAAACCACCAAAGTGTGCTAACTGTGGAGGCAACCACAGCGCAAACTATCGTGGCTGTTCTTACCATATTACACTACTAAAACAACGGACTCGAGCCCAACCTAGAAACTCGTACATCAATAACATACATACCTTTGCAGATAAGTTTAAAAGCGGACTCGCCCAGAACAACAATATTACCTCCTCATCCACTCCATCAGCATTACCCGACAATCTCATTCAAACTCTCCTTAATCTTATTACGCCGTACCTTAGCCAAATTAAAACGTTCATTATTAGCACTCTCTTACCAATGCTTATCAATGAACCTTAACCAAAGCAAACCAATACAAAGTTTAACCATCCGTAACTGGAATGCAAATGGAATCAACAATCAGCGCTCTCTATTTATTGCCTTTTTAGCGAGATACAATGTGGACATCGCCTGCATATCAGAAACGCATCTTGATGAGACCATAAAATTTCGAATCCCAGGTTATCATATCTATCGCAAGGATCGAAACTCCAGAGTAGCAGCTGGTGGCGTAGCAATCATTATTAAAACGAAATATGAACACATTCAACTTCCAGAAATTGTTAACTTAAAAATTGAATTTACCTCAATAAGGGTTAAACTCGATGATCAGAGTAGTGTTATAATTGCTTGTGTCTACAGGCAGCCAAACACAAGAATTGCTGAGGAAGATATAAAAAGAATTTTTGACACTACTGAATCAGTACTAGTTTTAGGAGATATGAATTCTAAAAATACCCTGTGGGGATGCAGAACCTCAAACCCCTAAGGTATTAAACTGGAAAATCTTGCCATAGCAAACACCTTCCAAATTTTGGCACCAGATGATTACACCTATTACCCGTACCTAGAAGACCACCAGCCTGACATACTCGATATTGTTCTCCTGAAAAACTTTGGTAAACCTATCTTTCAAAGTGTCATTCCAGAACTAAATTCTGATCATCTCCCAGTACTGGTCTCATTCACCAACACATTAGTCATTAAACAATCTACTCCAAAATTAACTAATTGCAAAATCGATGGAACGTATTTCAAACTCAGCTCAATAGTAAACTCCACTGCCCAACACGATTACTAACAACCAAAGACATTGATGCGGCCGTGGACCACTTTACATCAACAATTCAAGATAGTGCTAAATTAGCTTGTACAACCATTAGATGGACTCATCCGACAAATTACAATTATCCCCCCAGATACATCATTAACTTAATCAAAAACAAAAGCCAGCTTCGGCGTGAATGGCAGAGAAACAGGAACCCTCAACTTAAAAATAAATTAAACAACCTAACGCACCAAATTAAACGAGAACTGGACAGCCTACGAATTAATACATATCAAAAACACATAGCAGATTTCAGCCCAGGAGATTGGGGCCTTTGGAAAACAACTAGAAAAATCTAAATCAAAAAGAAGAATTGCCAACGCTATCCTCTGTATCTCATAATGTCACTTACACTTCCGACTCCGAAAAAGCAGCTGCCTTTGTTGATCATCCTGAAAACACATTCACTCCTGCGATTACCTGCACGCCTACTCACAACCTACGGATCATAAACGATATTGAACGAAGGGTGCCAATTCCAGATTAAATTCAACCAACTTCACCTAATGAACTGAAGGATATTATCGAAAAGCTCCCCGAAAGGAAATCTCCTGGCCACGACTTGATCACCAATACAATTCTTAAACACCTCACATTGATGGCTATAGCTTATCTATGTACTACCTACAATGCCTGCATGAGACTAGGGTACTTTCTAGAGTCCTGGAAACTTGCGCACATTCTAATGTTCAGAAAACCAGGAAAAAACAAAAACAAAATAAGCAGTTACAGGCCCATAAGTCTGTTAACGTCGTTATCAAAAATTCTTGAAAAAATTGCTTACAACCGCTTGCTAGAACACATTGAAAATCTCAACATCTTGCCTAAATTTCAATTTGGCTTTAGAAAAGGCCATTCAACAAGCCATCAACTACAAAGAATCAGCGAGCTTATCGAACTCGGATTTCATAACAAACATTACACTACAGCAGTTTTTCTTGACATAGCACAGGCATTCGACAAGGTGTGGATCGAAGGCCTTAAAAAGATCCTAGACATAGCCATGCCTGTATACCTTAAAGCACTTATTTTCTCCTTTCTAGACAATAGAACCTTTGCAGTTAAAGTTAACACAACACTGTCCGAAACCAAAATGTGTCGAGCAGGAGTCCCCAAGGAAGCATTCTGGGCCCAGTGCTTTTCAACATATTTACTTCTGACCTACCTGAGCTTAATGCAACAATTGCTACCTTTGCGGACGACACTGCCGTATTTACCCAAGCGGACAATCTTATTGAAGCAATTGCGATGCTGCAGAATGCAATTAACCAGTTATCTTCCTGGTACAAACTCTGGAACATCACCATAAACCCCGACAAATGCCAAGCGAAAATCTTCACTTTGCGAAGAATCAATAATCCTCCTTGTTTACGCATTGACAATACCGCAATTTGTTGGAATCCGAATGATGGTGCAATCAAATACCTAGGGTATATCTCGATACCCGTTTAAGTTGGAAATACCACATAAACCAAAAACTTACCCAAGGATACACTAGATTAAAGCAGCTATACCCGCTCATTAATCGCAAGTCTAGTCTCAAAATTAAATGCACAGTTTTATTGTATAAAACCTTACTACGACCTCTTATATTATACGCATCACCAGTGTGGTGCAATACATCGAAAACACACTTGCAAAAATTCAACGCTTTCAAAACAAGGTGTTAAGAATTGCTGTAAACGCACCGTGGTATATACGTAACACTCAGCTACACGAAGAGCTAGGCATCCTACCCGTCGATCAGTTTGCTAAAAGATGTGCGGAAAAATTAATCTTAAACTCAAGTGCGTGTAGTGGCGCGGTTCATTATGAACTCTTTAAAACGAACATTCATACCAGGCTTCAACGCAAATTACCCCAGGATATAGTGCAAACAAATCCTATTAACGAATAAGCCAATACCAACAAGTTAAATTATTGTGACCATTATTTTGTCACACAAGTTTTGTTTAGTGTTATATTAACATTTCTATTACCAAACAAAAATGTTTGTTGATCTGGCAATATTTTAAATTAAAAAAAAAAAAACTTTTGTCATATCAGGACTATTTAATGACTGACATAACATTTCAATAATAATTAGTTTTTTGGAAAACAAAAGGCCAAATGCCAAGTTTACCATCAAATTGCTTATTTTGAGAATAATTCAAGCGTTTTAGTAATATACAACCATTTTTCTTTTGCAAAGATCGATCAGTCATGTTGCTGAAACGGGTATTCCATGAACTACACATTTTGCCTCAAGGATTGATAAGCGGTATCTCAACCATACAATCCCTATCGTCTCTAAGACATTGAAAAACATGATCTTCTGAGAAATCAAGGATGATTCATCTATCAATAATAGAATACCCATACTTGACAATCCAATATTTTTATCGCATAGTGCAAATTATAAATGAGACGCTAGAAGAAAAATAATATTGCGTAGCTGCCTGGCTAGATATAAGCTAGACCATTGATAAGGTTTGACACCCAGGTCTGTTAAGAAAAGTTAAAGAAAAGGTACTTCATGAATATTTCAACTCGATTAAGTCTTATCTATCTAATGAAAAATTCCAAACTAAATATAATAGTGCAACATCCAGTTTATGTCCAATAACTGCAAAAGTTCTGCGGGACTGTTTTGGGCAGATTTACGAATAGACAGAAACACTCACATAGGTATGTTCGCAGACGATAAGGTTGTACTTGCCAACTATAAAAGCCCAGTGGAAACTGCTGGCGATGTCCAAAAGAGTGTAAAGGTTAATGGACAAAAATCCCAACATACAACATTTACTCTCAAAAAAGAACAATGTCTAGCTCTGAAAACTAATAATGAAAATATACCGCAAGTTGAAGAAGTAAAATACTTTAGTTTAACAATTGATAGTCTTGGTACAGGTACGACGCCAAAGAAAATACAAACAAATCAACATAAAAGTACGACAGCTTAGCTGACTAATAGGATTTTTTTGTTATAAACTCATTTTATTAGCAATCAGAATAAACTCAGTAATTCTATGAGCTAATTTTATGTTCTTAAATGTTTAATAAAAGTCATGAAGAGAAATCTCCTACTTTAGTTTACTAAATCTATTGGCCACTTTTTCCTTAATGTTCTGGTTTCGGGTTTCTGAACTAGAACGTTGACTGTTATATTCGGGTGATTTCAACAGTGCAATGATGTTTTTCAGCGTTTGTTTTTATAGAATCGGCTAGTAATGGGATGTTAAAATCGTTGTCGATTGTTGCATTTGACACAAACCAGGGAACATTGGATATCATTCTCAGGGTCTTGGACTGAAAGCGTTGTATTACTTCTATTGTTGATTTGCTGGCGCATCCCCATAATTCACAGCCGTAGATCCAGATGGGACGAATTATGCTTTTGTAATTTAACAGTTTGTTACCTATGGCAAGTGTTGAGTTTCTCCCAAGGAGCCAATCCAATTTTTTAGACGTAGATCCATTTCTTTCCGTTTGTCTTATATGAGATCTCCACGTCAAGCGTTTATCGAGATGCAGACCTAGATATCTCACTTCGTCTGCCTGAGGGATCGATGTATTGTTTAAGTAAACTTGCGGACACGCCGAGTGTTTCGTTGTAAACGTGATTTGAACCGATTTATCCCCGTTTACCCTTACTTTCCACTTGTTTAGCCACTTTTCGAGACGGTTTAAATGTTCTTGGAGTAGTTTGGTTGTTGTGTTCGGGTCTTCATTGCACGGCAGGATTGCTGTGTCATCAGCAAACGTCCCTGTACTTGTTTGCTCTGTTGTAGGAAGGTCACTTGTGTATAACAGATACAATAGAGGCCCAAGCACACTACGCTGAGGGACACCTGCATTGATTCAATTTATCTGGGAGGTGTCGTTACCTAGTTTGGTTTGGAAGAATCGTTTGTCCAGGTAGGAGCGCAAAAGCAGGTAGTAATGGTATGGAAGTAGTTTTTTTAATTTTGTACAATAAACCTCTGTGCCAAACCTTGTCAAATGCAGAACTCACATCTAAAAACACTGCACAACAGTAAGTTTTGTGTTCAAGTGTGTTAATCGATGGCATTGTTGAATGCTGGGATCGTAATCCAAACTGGTGATCTGGTAGCCGTTTATTTTGAAGTTCACTTTCATTAATGCGTTTTAATATTAATTTTTCTAGCAGCTTAGAGATTATTGGAAGTAAACTAATAGGTCGGTAGGATTTTATTTGGGTGGGAGGTTTACCCGGTTTAAGGATTAAGATAATTTGGGCAAATTTGAGTAGTGATGGCCAGTATGCAACACACAGTATTCTATTAAACAGGATTTGGAGATAACGAAGTCCTTTCTCGGGTAAGTGCTTTAATATAATTCTGTTATAAGGTCATGTCCTGGAGATTTTTTGTTAGGAAGTAATTTTATTTGGGCTTCAATTTTGTGGATAGTAAAACGCTTTCTTTGGGGTGATAATTGCAATGGAGTTTCTAAATAATGTTAAACTTCCTGGTCTGGTTCATTAGAATTAGGTTCAAAGGTAGTTTGAAGGTGCAGCGCGAAAGCTTCAGCCTTTCCTTTATCAGTTTTCGCCCATAATCTTGTTGCATCTTGTAGTGGTGGTATGTGCGCTTTGGTACGTTTGAGTCCTCTAGTTGCCCTCCATATTAACTGATCTTATACAGAAAGTGTGGTTGTGTAGAGTTGGAAAGTTTCATTGCGAATCTGTTGAAGTCTTCTTCTTAGTTTATTATTCAGTTGGTTAAATATAGTTTTGTCTGCAATGCTGCAACTACGTTGCCAAGTTGCCCTTGCCCTTATTTTTTTCCTTACTATTTCCATTATTTCAGTTGGGATGTTAGATGTGTTGATTTTGTGGTTGTAGGACTGAGGTGTTGATTTCCAACCGGCTTCCTGAATAGTTGTTATTAGATGGTTAGTTGCATATTCTAAGGCTTCGTCTGCTTTTAATGCCAGGTGTATGTTAAGATTTTCATATACATGTGATTCAAAAGTTTCCCAGTTGGTTTTTTTATTGCTGAGAGTAAGTGTGGGTCCTTTGTAAAGTATAGTTGCATTTACTGCCACTACTACAGGTGTATTGTCAGATGAAATGTCATAGCTGGAAACGATGCCCATGTATTTTGAGGACATACCGTTGGTGACGTAGAAGTCAAGCAAATCTGGTGTTTTATTGGGGTCAGTTGGCCAATATGTTGGGCTGCCCGTTGATAGGAAACTGTAATTGTTATCTGCCATGAGTTTGTATAGTTCTCTACATTTGTAGTTGTTAAACGCGAGCCCCAGTTTGTATTTTTAGCATATAGTCGCCACCTGCTAAGAATCTAGGTCCTAGTTGCTCAAAATAGGATTGGAACATTTGTTTGTTTATGTTGTGGCGTGGCGGGCAATAGGCGACGGAAATTACTATTGGCATCAGAAGTTTTTCTACTTGTAGTATGATACCTTGGAAGTAGTCTGTTTGAAAGCTTGGTCATTCATGACGTTTGATGGTATTGCGAATTATTATAGTAGAACCACCACGAGCTGTGTTTTCCGGGTGTTCTGTATGATATATGGTAAAATGAGATATTTTTAAATGTGATCTTGTGGTATAATGGGTTTCTGAGATTAACAAAATATCTATGCTATGTAGAAAAGTTTCAACTTATAACTTTCGTTGAAGCAGCCCGTTGGCATTCCACAACGCAATTTTTAGAAATTTAGCCATTAGTTGATTAGCTTATTAATCACAGTAGTCAGCATGTTTTGCTGTAGTAGTTGATTGAACATGCCTTTAAATTCATCGAGGAATTGTGTAAGACTGACGTCTTCAGCTGGCTGGTTTTGTACTATTTGCGAATAGGTGGGACGTGGAGGATTTGGTCGGTTAATAGTGTCGTGATTATCTTGTTGTCTTAGGGGTGGAAAGATTTGCCTTGTTAAGTTTGAGGATCTTACGTTTGTGTGTTGCTTATCAGGTTGATACTTATTTTGCAGCTTTTGATAAATTGTGCATCCTTTATAGTTTGCTGGGTGTTGTCCCTTGCAAAGAATACATTTTGCTGGGGTTGCTTTTGGTTTTTGGCAGCTTTTTGTGTCATGCGGTTCAGCACATTTTACGCAGGCAGATGGTCTATTACAGTACCCCTTTGTGTGTCCGCAGTTCTGGCAACGGGTGCATTGCACTATATCTTTGTTTATTTTTGGTGGTTGGAATAATACATGTTTATTTTGAAGTGATTTGATGTTGTAGATTTCCTTGTTATTAGTGGCTGGTTCAAGATCTATGTAAAAGATTGGTAATGGGTTTTTAGCTAGTTTATTTTTAAATTCATAATGTTTCTAACTATGTGTCCT